>OY740769.1:137827668-138447668 GCA_963513935.1 Aphrophora alni | reverse complement strand
AAACTAATATTATTTGCAAAGTAACTCGTTATTCTGAGTTAATTTATTAATTTAAAACATTACATTAATAGATAAACATATAAACACTGTAATTAGTAATATTTTGTAATCTTTGCAAAACGTATAATAGTATGAATTTCATAAACTGAACAAAAACAACGATATAGTAGTATCACTTGATATACTGATATACACATGACACAAACATTCAAAGGTAAGACTGTCTACAATATTACAAAGGGGAAATGTGTCTGACAAATTATAAGGATAACAATGTCAGTTTGCGAGCATCTAAAAAAAAAAGAGTATTTAAAAAGTATTTTCAGTACTGCCTTTAAAAAAATTATATATATATATATATATATATATATATATATATATATATATATATATATTCCCTTTAATATGATAGTATTTCTTTCGTATTGCCAAAATTATATATATATATATATATATATTCCCTTTAATATGATAGTATTTCTTTCGTATTGCCAAAATTGTATATATATATATATATATATAGCATTATAAAATTGATATATGAAAACAATTTTAAAGCTGGTTCATAGTAATAAATGCCTTTAATGTACTAATACCTGATTTTATTAGAAAACTGCAAATAGATATAGAAAAAAGAAGAAAAAGTTTTCTAGGAATAAAAAGCAACGAAATGAAATTGAGGAAATCATAAATAGAGAGACATTCAGTTAAATATATGCACAGATAATTGTCACATGGAATATTGAAATAAACGAGAGATTCTGAAGACGTTTTAACTGAAAATCTGGTTTCGTCCTTTAATTATTACGACACTCGACGCAAATGATAAAGTGTAATCGACCCATTCTACTGTCGTCGTCTCCCCTTCGCGTTCGTTATATTAAACGCTTCGCTCTACAATTATGTAATTGCATGTTCTTCTTCTCTTCGAATACATTTGAATCTGAAGAATATGATTTCATTAGTCAAGTTTTTAACACTATTACTGTCTTACGAGTATTCTTCAATAATTAAGACAGTTTTATCGAAATGTATCTAAATATAAGCAGGTTTCCTTAATGCAAGTGGAATGAAGTAAGATCATGGTTTTATATAAGCTCTTATTTGTGTCTAAAATATAGGTTACGCAAGCAAAATCAAAGTTGATGTGTCAAATATATTTTGAGTTGTGTGGATAAATCCATTTTAAGGTCACTAAACCCAACACAAAATATGTATTTGAAGGTGTCGTAAGAGCAACGCCTCACAACCCAAATGTGTAGAATGATTTTAATCAAATGTAATGTGATGTTACCAAAAGACTAAAATATATTGTTAGTCTGTTTATTTTTTGTATATTAATGAACATGGAGAGGGGATATCATGTATTTCTCAAAATTGGCTCTAACGAATATAATATTATTTACCAAAGTTTGGCATTTTGGACAAAACAAGTATTCTGTTTCTGACATACATTCCCTGCTGTGTCTCTTTGTAAGATACAGTCCCACTTCGTTTTATAGTTACTGTGTTCATCGGGAGGTAATCATTTTACCCACTACTGTCTTCGATATTGATGATATCGTAACTCTGTAACTCCAACATCGGATACTGTAACTCCAACATTTGGGGTTACAATAAAAATTATTCCATGGTGATCTGTATTCAAGATGGGTCCTTGCTTATATTTTTAATACAAGTCCTCTTGTTTAGTTGTTTGTAATGTCTCTATTTTGTCCTTATATATATATATATATATATATATATATATATATATATATATATATATATATATATATAAGAAAAAGGAAAAATTAGGTACTCTTCTTTGTTATTGTTTTAAAACTATTATTATAATATATTTTATTAATAACGATTTAATGTTTAGATATTATGCAAATTTTTACACCTGTTTTAGTGAGTATTAAAGTGCTTAGTACTCGCTAGAAATATATTTAGTAGTTTTTACTGCAGGGTACTATCAACTGTAAAATGAACAATATGGTAATATTGTACTTATATGTCATAGTTTCCGTAAAATTTAGTATATACTCTGGTTTTGTCACTTATTTATTTCTAATTGGCATTTTACTTATCTAATTTTATTTTCAAATGTTTATACGTGGTATTTCATATACTCACATATGAAATCCTTGAAGTAATTAAAGTAAAACAAATTTATGCAGTTGAAATAGTTAGAGTTGACAGAAAAGCAGTTTTAGACGGGTTGAAAAAAATCAAATATAAAAATAATTGTTTTTGAATTTAAAAATAAATTCATAGTTCTGCTTTAAAATGGAAAGACTATAACTCAGTTATAATTAATTTTATCCCCATTACACAATCCAAAAAGTCAGTGAAATTGAAAGAAAACAAAAATACTAGTACAAAATTACTTTATTTTCTCCTGAAACAGTTCCAAAAATGTAATGAGTTGGAGGTGTGGATAGATTTGACCAACACAGAGAAAGATATCCATCAAGTTAAAAGTCGATGTTCTACTGGCTCTTAGGTGTTGCCATATTTTTGAGTTGGAACTGTTATTTTACGTTAAAAATATTCTATTTTGGAATATTAAAAAATTTGTAATTGTTTAATTAATAAAATAGAAATTCACAAAGTTACTCGTATTCTTTAAAAAAAATGGTTGTGAATTTAATCAAACAATTGTTCTATCCAAATTGATTTATCCATCTAAATGTGTGATATAAATAGATTGTCCAGCTTCAAGTAAAGGTGTCGTCTAATTTTAAACGACTGAAGCTTATTTAAGAATATTTTGACTAATAATGTACTAAATTAGCAGGATTTCGATTTCGATTTAGATTTAGAGGATTTTTCTCAAATCACGGATTGTAGTTTAATTTCTATAATTTTTCTTTTGTATAAATTAATATAATAATTATAAGTTTTGGGTAATGACCTTACTTTACTATTTATAAACTTTAAGTTATACTTTAAATTTTAATTTGCTTTAACTTTCAACTTCTGTAATATCTAACATGTTTTTGAACGTGAAATACCACATAATACCATTGCGTAAGGACAATTTTTGAGTTTAGTTTTGACACGAACTTATTTCTTATTATTAAGCTATCTACCTTAAATGGAAAGAAAATAGAAATACATATATATTAATTCTTTTAAAATATAAAATTTCGCGTCGAAAAAAGAGCTTTGATGACTTACAAAGGGATTGCCTCCTTACTGTGCGGGGGGATTTGTAGACCTTGTTGTAGCGTATTGTAGGGCATTCTGTGTAAACTGGCCAGAGCCATTGTTTTTTCTTCCTATTGACTAATTATGTTCAAACCTTCGTCGATTGTTAGTTCACTATACACTTATAAATATGTATATACAGACAATACTTAATTAAGTACTATCCTCAGTCAATTAAACTATTTTCAACACTGCTTTACCAAAGTGACATTGTAAACATTATTTTCTTCACCTCATCCGTATGTCACTAATACTAAACTCTTTTTGCTATAATAATAAATTTACTCATAAAACATTCTAAAATTCATAATTTTTTTTGTCACGTAACAATGTCTTGGATTTTGATGAGTAATAACCAATAACCTGATTTAATATTAATGTAAGTTAATTTTCTATATGGGTTCGTTTCTGGTGCACTTCTGTACTCTTCCGTTTACGTATATAATCCACCACCACTACACTCTTATATGTTGTGTTATTGACTGTCAAATTGTTGTTAACTTAATTCATGGCAGACAACGTATATTGCCAAATCAATCTTCTTATACTGAAATTTTATTCTTTTATGATAAAACCAAAATTAATGTCCCTTTTTATGTATTGTTAAATGATAACTCTCTTGTAACACACTCCACATTTCAAAATGTATTGCTATTGACTTTGCAATACCAGTGACTTATTTTAATTAGCCTAATATATTTCCCAATCATATTTACCTCTATTTCTTTTTTAATCATTTAAGATTATGTTTAACAAATATAGATCGTAATTAACTTCCAAATCATTTAGCTTATCTAATATCTTTAAGTACAACATTGTCCTCCTTTTTTGTCTTAACTCAAAATTTAAAAATAAACATGCGAGCTGACCACATACATAATTTTTCAGTCTATAGTAACACTTAACATCCTAGACAATATTTTTTCATGTTAAAATGGTCACGCCCACTGTCTAGGAGAGCATAGCCTCTCTAAGCAACATATAATGTATATTATTTATATTCCCCAAATCACATTTAAAATCCAAATTGCATCATCATACAGAGTCTCTGTTTATATTAAAGCACTAAAATAATAATATCCGTTATTTATGAACGGTGTTTTAGTCTAAATATTGACATTATTACATATAGGCGTACCCACATGACTATTCTTTGTTCACTATCATTTTATGTGGCCAACAGACAAAATTATGATAATCTGTTTTCTAAATGTTATTTTTAGTTTAAAGTATATTATAATGTGTGCTTTTCATCAATAATGACACATTTATGAAGCCCTTGACTAACTTTATCATATACTTTGAATAACCCATACTTTGAAATGTCTCTATTCTAGGGCAACCGATTTCTCTCTTGTTATAATTTGCATTTTCCATATTCCTCTAACGCTGTCTATGCATGATCCATGTTATATGATAATGGCGACATTTTATCTTGTATCTTTTATCACTGTTATTTTATTCTCACAAGATATTATGAACTTATTTCATAACTTAACAAAATGATTTTTGACAACCTTATACTACTATTCCTTGTTAACCTAAGTATTTTTCTATTGGCTTACATACTTCTGAACTTTATTTATTTGTTGTAGAACAAAATTACACAAAAAACATTGTTTTATTTTTGTAAAATGAAGGCTTTTTTAACACAATTAGTTTTGTACAATTATGGAAACATTAACTTCTGTACAAGGCGAATATAATATTATAGAAGTAAATTGAGCCTAACAGTGAACATGGTTTGACTTGAATGTAAGGTTTGGTTGAATCCATATTATCTTTCTGTTCACATCAGTGGTAGAACAGCCTGCTGTTACCAAGGCAACAATAAGTTAAAAGAAAATCTTTTTTTTTCTTTCTTTGACTCGCTATTGGTCCGTATCGACTAAATTGCCATGTAAGTATGCTTAATAAATTCCTACTATCTCCACGTAATTTGTTTTTGTTAGTTTTAGTACATTATAATGGACTTGATCCGTGAATGTATTTATATACATTTACATATTTCAATTCGTTATAAGTTAGTTATTAGATTATAATAAGAACCAATGTTACATATGGACGACTTAAAATACAAATATAAAATAGTAGCACAATACTAATCTGTTTTGTTTCTAAATATCCTGAATTATTGTATAGTTTTAGCCGTCACAAGCTACTTCCCGCCAGATAATGGTTTGTATTATGATTAAAATTCTCTAACTATCAATTAGGTCGGCACTACTCAACAATAAAAAAGACAATTACTCCTTACAGATGAGAGGTTTTGTGATTGATAAAAAATCGATGTTGAGTTGAGAATGGAAAAATCAGTTTAGAAGCCCATTTTTAACTCCATTTGCACCTTCAATGTCAAATATTGTAAAAAATCGCAAAGAAAATATGCACGTCTAAATGTAGCAATGTCAGCCGAGAATAATCTTTGTAAAATTTTGGGAAATTCAAAAGAAAAAAATTCAAGAACAAGATAAATCAGGAATTTATTGTGTAAATCATGAAATATGTTAGAAAAAAATATAGGCCAAACAAAACGAAATGTCAGGATAGGAGCAAAATAACACTTCACCCACTTCAAATATAATAGGTCTGATAAATCATCTATGGTTAAACATTGTTTAGAGGAAAAACATTATTTCAAAAAAGAAAAATCTGCGTTGTTGAAAAATGTTACTAAATTAACCACAATGGATGCATGGGAATTTTTTATAATAACAAGTACCGTAATGTAATTGGAAATATTGAATTAAGAACGATACAAAATATTATATTAAAGTAAAATATAAAATGTATTGTTAGAAATAAAATTAGTTAAGAAGTATAGTATTAGTTACTTGTTAACTTTTAAGTTATTTAGAATGAGGTGAGGGACTTGTAACGCTTTAATATTAGAAAGTAGGTTTATGCCACACTACATTAGTTTTGTATAAATACGGGAGTTGGCACAGTGCTAGGTTAGTTATAGTTTAGTTATCATGTATCACCGTCCTTCTTAGTGCATGTCAGTGGGGGAGAGGGGGGGATTTTTTTTGAAGGGTAGTACCACTCGCTTGTCACAGTATCTCTCATGAGAGAGATCTGCATAAATGCATTTTATTCTCCCTAAAAAAAAAAAAAAAAATAAAAAATACGTATCACTGAGGATGGCGACTTTGCCGTTGAAACTCGTTGATTAAGTAAACATAATATTGTGAGATCTTGTGTTCTAGTATTCTAACCAAAGAGTAGTTTCTCTTGGACTTACTTGGTAACACAATATTCTATACACGAGTGCCTTACGATTTATGTGGTAAAAAATCATACTGGCAAGATGAAAAGAAATGAAAACCATTATTATTATATAAGGTAATTAATTGTGTTCAAGTTTAAAAAGTATTCTCTCGTTAGTGAATTAAATAGTATTTGCTCATTGATTTAAAACTAGGACAAAAACACAGTATAGTAATGACATGTTTCTTTGATTGTTTTTATATGATTAATGAAAAGTATAAAAACATACTCGTATATATAAATAGATGTATACTCAACTTGTATGTTATCTGGTCACAAGTGATAAAAATAATAAATCTCACAATAAATAGTCGCCAATTTTATTCACTGAATTATTGTATAATTATTTTAAAAACTAATAGTAGAATAACGTATTGTGGTATAGTTGATAGCTCCTATTTTAAATAAAAAAATGCTTGTAATATAAATGTAAATACGTGTTAACTTACAATAAAAATGTAAATCTCGGTTAAGGAAGTGAATTTATACGCCTGGGTGTAACAGGTGGAATTTCCAGCCATCCCCAGCTAGTATTCGATCTTGTATAGCAAAAGCTTTTCTCATTACAATTGGTAGCCTAGGTAACGGCCGGGCTTCCCTCGTCATTAGGTTTTATTTGTGCAGAAATGATTGACAGATTGAGGGGAGCTAACAAGTCACCACATCGAGGTACAACTGAAACTCATTAATTTTTGCAGTGTATACTACTTTACTTGTTATTATTTCTTCATATTTTGTTACGTAATATTGAAACTAACAATCACAACACCAACAAAAGTTTTGGTTGTAAATATGAAGGTATTTCAATAACACAGAAATTTGGAATTGATGTTTTTTATCAGATAAAAATTTGCAGCCAAAATGACGATTTTCTTGCGAATTGTTAATTAAAAATAATTATTAGATATGATCTGTGCTTGAAATAGTATTTAAAATATATTATCATACATTGAAGAAAATATTCATTCAATTTTGGGGGTAGTTTTTTTTTATTGTTTCCTAATATCTTTACTTTATATCCTTTAAAATATAAATATGGTGGAATGGTGTTACGCACTCAAAAAATACCGCTGTAACCAAAGCTAACCTTTGACAGTTCACAATAATCACGCTAGAAATTTACCTTAACCAAGTGACCCACGCTCCTTTTCCAATAAAAATATTTTCAAATGGGATTTTTCAGAAACATTCGTGGAAAATTTTGAGAAAATCCCTAACATTTTCTTTTTAAAACCTTACTTAAATTGTTTTTAATTTTTAACATAAGTATACAACGAAAAATTGAAGGAAATACCAATTTATATTTTTTTTGAAAACATTAGGACGATCGGCTCTTTTCAAATACTTTTAGTTAAAGTTGTATTGCTATTAGTATAAATAGCATTTAGTGTTCTATAAATGATAGCTTGTATTGAACATTATCCCGCATATTTAATCAATTATAAGAATGTTACATTAAATAAGAGAGTTCTTAAAATGTTGACGGTAGTTTGGACTTTTCGACAATTGTGCACTCTTACTCTTCGGCTACCTCGCATGCTTTGGCTGTTATGTAATAACATGTGTCTAAATGAGAAAATCTTCGGCCTCAGTTATGTTATTTTTGTATAAGTAACACTACTTTTGTTGGCAGACTTTAGCTTTCAGTTTTATCCTCTGTTTCTCAAAACAGAAAAAAATAACTTCTTTCTTGTCTTGACTCGACCCATAAGTACAGTCGTATTGAGACTCGCTGCAATTCATTTTGACTACTATTGGCCTCAGTTGTTCTCCCTTGCTCTAAGTAGAAGAACCATATTTAAAACGAATTTAACTTATAAATGTTGATTTACCAAATAATGATAATGTAAAAGTTCGTTTTTAAATATGATCTACCTCATTTCGTTACTCCCCTCAGTGCACCTCATATTTGTGAGTAAAAAATATGTTCATCTCACGTAACACTGATGATAATGCATACGTTTCATAAAATTGAATATATAACTATAAAGCTTGTACTCGTTACAACCTTGTCTCTCCTCCCCTCTCGTAGTCTTCATTAACTTTCTTTTTTATATTATTAGGAATAGTTAATCGGCAAAGGCTAACCAGGTTCAAATGCTGTTTATGACATTGCATTGCGCTACTTCTCCGTCCTGATTAATACTACATCTCTTAAGTAATATTAGAAACCAGCCACTAATAATAGTCTGTTATTTCAACGCACAGAAACAACTCCCCTTGGATGTGGGGAGTTCGGAGAATAAAGTGCCATACAACTTTAATGTCAGTAGTGTCGGTAACAGTTCCAATATCTAAATAACTAAAGGTTGATGAGAGGTTAAAGACACGATATGCTCAGAAAGATACGTTAGCTGATGTTGACCAGAATGAGTTTGATTATGCTCCGAAATTGATCAAATTGTACCTGATCATAGATGCAATTTTGAGGCGATTTCATGATAATTGGCATTTACGTCAGAGCCACAGTAAATTTAATTATGCTTGATGTAATATGGTCCAACTTAAGAGAACCAAAGTCAGGAGACTATTTAATTATTACAAAGCCGTTTCTAACTGTAGGATTATTATGATACTGTAACGAGTTAGATTTAGATGATTTAAAAAGCCAAATTCGAGTTCTGGAGGTGCAAGGATGCAACTGGTTTTAGCTTCAGTTTCTATCAATCCCCTGTGATCTCTAACGATTAGAGGAGAATCTTAAACTTCTCCTCGAAAATCACTTTTTGGAGTACTTATTCAGCGGTCTTTGTAGTGACATATCAGACCATGCTTGATTGAACTATTGTCTGAGAGTGACTCAGACTGACTAGACAATGGCCAAACGCACAGTTACGCTATTTAATGTGCAATGGGCTATTCATAAATTTCTATGGTCTTCAGAAGTGGGAGGTTAACCAGATTTGTTGTTAAATCTCTTTATAAGTTAATGTGTGGATTCTACACAGCCTGCTAGTTTGCAGGTATATTACGCTCGCTTGGCGGCTCAGTAGGGTAACATTTATTCCTAAGAAAAGTCTATCAGATCCCACTACTGTCAAGTCATATAGACCCACCAGTCTTTCCTAATTTCTCTAAATCCTGGTGAAAAAGAATGTAAGAAGTTGGGTCCTTACAAGAGCCCCGCTATACCAAAATCAACATACTTATGAGCCTGGTATGTCCTCTGCAATATTGCTCTCCATGACCTAATAGGCAGGATTGACTCTTTCTGCTATGGAGACAGTTAGATTTGTACGCCTCTTATATATATATATATATATATATATATATATATATATATATATATACATACGAAATGAATTTATGCACGGGGCTCGGCGGCAGAGTTGTTCCCAGTATTTGTAGATTGATTCCGTTCTGTCAGGCATACCAGGGCCACATTTCAAGTTATCGGATGAGATTGCTCCCACTATAGGTTGTCCACAGTGGGGGTTCCCCCACGCCGTCTCTGGAACTTGATGGATGACGACCTTCTGGACGAACTTGCAGATATAAGCATTTACGATCAGAGATAAACTTGTTGAAGATTTCATGAATATATAAACAAACTAATCAGAATAAAGAGAGACAAATGTGCTCAACGTGGAATTAAAAAAGGCTAAGGCAGAAGCCGTGTTTTGTAAATAAAATGGAGTGAGAAATACAGGAGATATTTGACAAAGGTGGTAAAATAGCAATTTGGTAAGTCACAAATATAAAGAACATACTTTGGTAAAAGAGACCTGAATGAACTAACTGAAGCAAAACATGTGCTGAAAGCCTTAACCAAACCCTGGGCAATTCAATTAATGACACGAATCTCCTTGTAACATGCGCTAACAAGGTAAGATTGAAAACAACTATTGTCACCGTTAACATTGGACGAAGGTGAGCCTTTCTTAAAACTTTCCGAAGAGTCCTATCTGAAAGGATTATTGTTGTAAGTAGGAAGAGATAGGTTATAATCAAAATAATTGTAGTAATGACGAAATTTACCTATTTTTAACTGCATCAAAAATATATCGTCAAAATACTAGCAGCTGTGTTTGCTTGCAACTTTAGATTATATAACCGCTATTGCTTTTTATATGTACTAATATTGTGGAAGCCTTGAAAGTTCTTTAAAAGTACCCCGTATCTTTTCCAAAAATTGAAGAACTATCTCAGTGATCGGTCTCTCTATTATTATACGCCCAAAAATTTAAAAAAAGTTATTACTACCTGAGAAGTAAAGGGTTTGATTCATGAACCGATTTTTTAGAATGTAGGCATTACAATGCCTTAACCCTTCTCTGACTGTGTGAAAAGTAGAAAAAGTAGACAAAGATTTTAAAGCGTCGTAATACAATTCAATCTTTATATTGTAACAACACTGATGTTTCATTCAGTTTATAATTGAAACTGTGTCACAAAATGCACAGAAGCGACTCTAATAGAAAAATAACACTTTGAGAAAATTTCAGCAAAAATAACACCTAATCTACGGAAGTTTTTTCCACTACTAAACAAATTTTGTACTTTGGTATGTTGCGTTTAGAATGATGTTAAAACCATTTTAATACAAGTTTTGTCCCACGTTTTTAATTAAGTATAAGTTCTCAAGCTTGTAATCAAAGGAAATGAAAGGATCCTACTAAATTTAAGTATCTAATTTTTAAAACACTTGGTCGACCATGTAGTGAAAAATTACTCTGACAAAAAATATTTCATATATGTTCCAATAAAAACTACTAACGCCTAAATTCCAAAGCTTATTTTTTTGTAATAAAACATACGTTTGTTCACCTCTCAGCCTGTTATAGCACCTCATTGGACTCTATGCATCATATCTCTCTGTAAAGTTTAAATTCTAAATAAGTAATCGTTATCGTGACCTAATCAAAAGGCGTGTCAACTAAGTGTACAATATATATATCCTTGCAATCATAATTGTATTTCATGACCAGGTACATTAGTGAAATCGATAATTTTGTAACAATGGAAACACCAAATCTACATTAGATCTTATAGATATAATATAAATTGATTGGATTGATTTATTAGATTGTTACCTTTTATTGGACAAACTTTATAAGGAACAATATTTCCCCAAGAAGAAAAATAATCTTTATTATGGAAAGGAAGAAGATAAGGAAAACTTTTCGTCCCCGTCAGTCAGTTTTAATCTGTCTCAAGAGCCCAAGCCATAGTATTTTCACAATCATTATACTTATTGCTACTGAGAAGTTCTATTTACTTTACAATAAATTGTCATTTTTCATATCGTAAAGTAAAGTCTTCTATTCCCAGGAACCCATGCAGGGCAAACATTATTTTCTGATACATAGAGTAAACCTATTGTTATATTTTTTATTAGGAAACGCACTATTGTGACAATTATAAATTAAGAGAACAACGTTATAAAAAAATATTCCTCTTACTTAGTTGATACACATTCTCAAACTTCCTGAAAGAGAAAAGCTTTTTAATGTGACATCAAATAGGTAGAACCCACCTAATTATGTCAATTAAACTTTCTTTGCTTTTATAACTTTCTTTCAGCTGTATAATATTCACCGTACAAAATACACAATCAAGTGTTCTTGTGAGGCAAGTTTGATGGAATTAAATATCTTCGTACAAAACTTCAAAAAGTAAATTATATATTACTGATTTCCGATTGTGATCCCTCATTTTAAAATTGAATGTATTATGAATTAGAACGTTAATTCACTGTATGCCAATTTAAACTTTAAGGGCAGTGTAAATATATCTAAAATTAAATAATTATAACTACTTTTTAAAATTGTATTGCATTCATCGTGTTCCTAATTACGTCAAGAATTTTATCTCAATATAAAGCAAGGTTCCACTACATGTTAAATCTATATTTTTATAAATACGTTATGTTTGACTACCCAAAAACGTTAGTCATTTCTAAAAACTGACACGAGGTCTAAATTTCACTTCATTTTAGTAATTTACCATTGTCAACCAAATATCAACTACTCTCTAATGTCATTTATATAATCCTAAATGTTTTTAACATTTGAGCTGAGTTAGCAGGTCAAGTACTACATACATAAGTATCGTGCCTCAAAAACAAAACAGAATAGAATAGAATTGCCTTTATTAAGGGAGAGGTTAGGGCTATTAAGCCCCCTCTTCCACGTAACCCCAACAAGTACAGAAATAATTTTACACAATAAAAATACAATAAAAAGTATCTTAATTTACATATTTACTTATATAGTCAAAAGCTTTAGAGAAGTCTAATAAAGTTAGAATATTATGTTCTCGGCGATTCTTGGTCATTCGTACTTCATCAGTTACATGGAGAAGAGCTGTATTGCCAGACCGAAAACCAGATTGAAGAAGAGCAATGATATTATATTTCAAAGAAAGTTGTTTTTTGCTGATGGGAAATACGTTCGAAACATTTGGATAAAGTCCGAAAAATGCTAATAGGTCTAAAGTCAACAGGTCACACACGTTGAGTTGTTTTATTTATTCGACGAATAAGACCTGATTTCCAGATAAGCGGATACAACACCACTTGTCAACGAGGTATTAAATAAATTTGTAACAGATGGCAAAGAAGAAACAATGGTACCTTTAATAAAACTAACAGGTATTCCTTCAGAACCTACTGCATTAGAGGGCAATCTACAGAGTTTTAACCACATCCATGTCCACAACTGGAAAGAAGTTAAAGCTTATAACATGTGTACTACTATTTAACATTAGTAAGTAATTCTGAATAGTAACATCAACATCTAAAGAAGGATCCACAAAATAACTATTTGCTTCATCGAGAGGTATGTTTACTGACTGGTAACATTGCTCTTTCAAATAGTCAATCTTCTAATACCTCGCCACAATAAAGCAAAGGATTCGTTATTATTGAAAAAATCATGTGAAAAAACAAATTGTAGAATTTATCATTTGATGATTCACTCGATTTCTTAAGCTACGATACAATTGAATGTCGATAGCATTTTTAGTTTTCCTAGCTTTGCGCTAAACGAAATCGTGATTAATTAATTATTTATCGAATTTCATTTGTAATGGACATAGCCTGTGGTTTGGTTACACGTTTTTTAACCATTTGAGCATGTTTCTTATAAATATTTAATATATTGTGATTGAATTAAATAAATTTTTCATCAATGTTGCCGAATTACGAACCACAGCCCATGGCTTAGAAGCAACGTCGTATACAAAAGTATCGTAATTGATATTTTAAAAATCCCTATAAATATGAAATTTAGGTATTGTTACTCCTCTTTAACAGCACACACTCAGTAGATGAGATCATGAGCAGAGACCAGGAACAGGAACTTGGCCATGTTTCACGTCATGTGTAGGATCACTCACGTCTATAAGATCCAGAAGCGTGGCAGTAGTCTTAGTAGAATGTGTTAGATGCAAAGGTAGTACAGTCACGTTACAAGTATTAAAGATGTTTGTCAAAAAATCGAGTCAAATGTTCTCAGTCAAAGTAAGTCCATTAACAGTCCAAAAAAAGTCGCCCGTAAAAATGACGTGTGTGTACGACTGCAGAAGATTCAATATTTTAAAAATCATATAATTAACCAATTTTAATTTTTATACCCAGGAGGACTTTAGAACCACACAATATAATTCGAATTAAAATGTACTCAGACTTATTCGGTTTCTGATTTTAACTATATATCATTCTAGGTGGATTTTTTGACATGACGTAAATTGTCACTCCTTCACTATTTTGATCAAATCGAGCATTTCGAAAAGAGTGTAACCATATAAGGCGACTTCAGCAGGAGAAATTTTAGTTTTAAGCCAAGATTCAGAGACAAAACTCTCATTACACTTTAGATCGTTAAATATTTCACGGAATTCATCAATATTAACTCTTAAAAACTGAACATTGACGTGAGAAATTTTAACAAAATTTGGATAGGGATTAATTTACCGTAATAGGGGAAGGAGGACACTATACATCATAACATATGGTTCCGTTACATTATTGTCAGTCACCTTAATCAACACTACCAGCATCCCTGTCTGAGGTGTAAGAAATTAAATTATAACAAAATGTACTGCTCATACACTTAATCATACTGATAATTAATATACAAATAAAATAAATAATCATTGATCACAAATATATATATATATATATATATATATATATATATATATATATATATATATAAAGACTGGGACTTTGCGGTTTACGTCTACCTTTACTTTTATTCCTATAATACAGATATAAAAACGAAGTTTTTTGTCAAATGTAGACTAGTATTTAATTACATTTTTGTAAGTTGTGGACTCCACCTTATGATGATGTAGTAGAGTGGACTTATTTTAAATTATTTAAATCAATACTTCACCACCTATTGGAAGTATATACTTCACACACTCTTTTAAAAATTGGAAGTACGACAAAATCAAAACAAAGTTTTTTTTTTTTTAAAATGATAGTTAAATCGATAGTTATAGTTATTAAACTCAACTGATCTACGGAAAATCTGCTACCAACAACAAAGGTGGATTCGATATATGAATATTATTGTTTAGAAGTCTCAGGAAATGCGATATCATTTATTAATATGATACTCAGCCAAGAATGAAAAGTGCTGAAAAGAAATCACAATGGTTTAGTGACAAAAATAGAAAGTCGTTTTATTATTTTTTTATAAAACGTATTAAGGTCGTAACATATAGATAATGAAATGCTTTTTCAAAAAAAAATATCAATCATATTAACAAACAAACATTGTGGAGCAGTTGTCTCTCTCGAGTAAATGTACTTACTATAATTATCTACAAAAATTCAATGTGATATTCCTTTTTCATCGGCAATTTTTTAATTTTGTTATTTGTCCAACACTATAATCTACGAGAAACACGTAGATAAATCAATACGTATCTTTATATAATATTAATTCTTATAGACTAACAATTCTGTTACAAATTATATAAAATACTGACAAAATTACTAATTTATTTTTGTTTACGTGTAACAGTTTGAGATTTAGAAATATTCATTTCATGTAAATTCTATATAATTATCTTGATATGACATATATCATTTAAAAAGGAAGTCCTTTTTCAGTAATTAAGTACTTTGAAAATCAAATAAGGTTTAGTTTTCCTATAATTAAGTTTATTTAAATTAACCCATGGATTTTCATTACTGTTGAGACCGATGGTTCATAGTGGAATTCCATGTTTAAAGATAATAAAACACAATTTTTTATATTGTACTGTAATTTCAGTCTGTAATACAGCCTCGTCAATGCCTTAGCAGGCGAAACCATTGGTCGGCTAGACTAATAAAAAGTGGATAGTACAAAATAAAAAATTGTGTTTTATGATCTTTAACCCATGGACTTTAAAGTAAAAAAAAAAACAAGTATAACATAAATTGTGTTAATTGGCATAGTTAATATTTGTTTCTTTTTTGTTATATTACTCGCGTTATTTTGATATACGAAATTATATCTAAATTTAAAACATACAAAAGAAAATAATAATAATAATTTAAGTAAATCACAGATACCTCATTTCTTTTGACTTATAATAAATAATACAGGGTGCGGCAAAAGTCAGTTAACCGAAAATGCAGTTGGCTATAAATTACAGTGTTATTTTAAATTACATTTTAGAGAAACTGCTCTAAGTGGAGACCTTCATTGTCTCACACAAAAATGTTACTATTCATATGAAGACATGTATCTAATACAAAAATAATGAAAAGAGAATTTTTTTTAATTTTGACTCTACAGTAAACAAATATCGAGTTGTGTTATTTGTGTAATATTCAGTATTAAATTTTTGCACTATTTAAGGTTAAAACTATGTGCTATGAAATTGCAATCTCTTTTAAGCAATAAAGATTAAACTGTGAGTCTGAAACAAAACAATTATTGTTGCAAATATAATATATTCACTACGATTTGTGTATTGTATTAATTTTTTCATGTTTTGTTTTTTAAAGAACGCAATGGAAACAACTTATACACATATATTCACAATGGTATGTTGCCACTTATTTCTAGAGATATAATCTTTGCTTTTAGAAATTCATTAATTTATGACACTGTTGGTGTTATGAATTGACACTAACGAATTCATTAATATGTTTCACGTTGTAATTCCACTGTCATCTGTCTTAGCTTCAGTTATTCTTCGGATCCGCTCAATAGAATTTGTTACATAATGTAAACGTTGTTACATAAAGTATTAAATGGGCTCTAAAGATTGGTTCTACTCAGGTACGTTTTACTGCGGTATTATATGTTATTTATAAGTTTCTTAAAAGTGTAAACTGTGTTCGTGTGGACAAATAAAATCAATACATGTGAAGCTTTAGTATTTTACGGCTGAGGAAGCTGCCAATGAGCAACAAAACACAAGAATAACTTTTAGAAGAAAAAACAAAACTCACAAAAACTTGACAACAAGAATTGAGGTAATATGATACCGTTAAACAAAAAGTAATTGAAAGCGTAATAATGAAGTTTGAACTAATGAAATTCAAAAAGTGAAAAAATAATGTTTGAACATCATATACCATGAAACTGAGTTGACTGAGTCCGAGTTATCAACTTGAACGTTGTGAGTTGCAACCCTACCGGTCAGAAACAATAAATTTTCCAAATAGTTTAAAAGAATGTAACATTCTCAGGCGTAATCTGCAACCTAATGCGCAAATATGCTGCACCATTTACTGCGGTAGATGTGCGGATAACTATTACCATCAACAATAAAAATCCGAGCAAAGTTGGGTATGACAGTAATGTAAGAAACTTTGTTTTATGAACATTAATTCTGGTTGTTGAAATCTGGAAAGGGGAAATAATCTTTGGTGGAAACGCTTGAGATGTCACTTTTGATCCTACTGACACAAACACTTCTACTATATAAGTTAATATCTTTTTTCCTCCGGGGTTTTTTACCCTTACAATATAGCTTAACATTGTGCACTCAGCAAACACTCCCTTTTATGACTAAAGCAATAATTGTCTTCTTTTTTGTTACATTCGGTTGTTTTACTGATATAATACGGAAGTCAACGTAAAATCTTCCTTTAGACTTGTCGGTTTATTTATTTAGTAACATGTAAGAGATTGGGTGCGGATGTTTAATATTATAATAACGCTAAAACCTAAATAAGGAAATATTTAAATGGTTCGTATTTTATTAAACATGACAGCATTATTTTATTTTTAATCCCAAACAATAATAGCGAAATTCAATGAAATCAGGTTATTTATATTATATTAGTTTGTTCTATTCGCGAGTTTTATATATATATATTGTATATATAATATTATATATTCTATTATTATATTATATATATTAAATTAATCCTTATTTAAGGAATTATAGTATAACTAATTTGTAACGTACATTTTTTAAATAAATTCGCTTTAAGGCATGTTAACTATTTAGGCTATAGTTTAAGAAATAGTTACTTTTTTTGTTAAACAAATTAGGCTATATATCAATTTTTTTCTTATTACTACAACCTTAGCATGGATGAAGAACATTTAAAATCGTGATATTTTCATACTAAGTTTCAATTTTTCTATAGGTTTTGTGACAACCTACCATTGTGACAAATTTTATGAATTATAAAAAATATATGAATAAACTGAGTTTTGTCATAATCAAAATTTTATAGAACTAATAGTTTAATTTTCCAATTACCATTGAATTTAAATAAATAATAGTGCAAAATTCAAAACAATATTATTATATATTTTTTTAAATATGTAACTTGGGTTTTATAAAAACCTGAAAAAACATAATAAAAACATGTATAATTAATTTTTCAAATTATTACAAACAAAAATACGGTTATAAATTTATACATCCAAGATAATTTATACTCGCTTAGTAAAACTTAAAACGTTTTACCATCAGTAGTGGTAATATCTTGGAAAATTGGGTTTTGACTAATTTGATTAATTTCCATAAGTTCACAGAGAATAAAATCAACGTAGTGTCAGTATTTTAGGAGTAATAAATAGCAAATTGCAAATAGAAATATTACAGACTAAGTTCCTACTGAATAATAACAACTGGTAAAAATAGTTTCTTGAAAGGGAAGTTAATTTTTTTTATTTCGGGAAAATGAAAAAGTAATATAAATTAGGTACACTAATGATAGCAAATCATTTTGAAATTTGAAAGAACTTCAGTTATAGTTTATACATAGGGACAAGAATTATATAGCCTATATTATCCGATTAAGTAAAATGGTTATGGTAAAGAGATTAGTTATAAAAGTAATCATTATTTAATTTAAAAAAGTAACAAATAAGTTTTCTTTTCGATTGATAGGATAAAACATGAAAATAGATGATTTCAAAAAATATCCATTCTATAAATTTGTATCAATAAAAAAAAAAGGTCATATATGGCAATACAATTATACTTAACTTTATCAAAATAAAGTAAGAACATTTCAATTCCAGTTTTGATTTAAGTTTAACAACTTGTAAAAAGTCTTTATATAAACCAAACATTTTGAGAAATGAATTAAATAAAAATAAATATTTATTATGTAATAATAGTGACATCGTACTAAATGATCCGTCGTAAAACTAAAAATAAGTTAAGCTATTGCTTCAAGTTAGAGAAAAAAACATATGTTCAGTACAATTTTCAGCTATTATATATTAAGCCTTGTCACCTTAATAAATGTGCTTGACGCGTTTCGGAGTACCTCTCACCATCTTCAAAAACTAATTACTACACCAAAGAAAGCTTTAGTTTATTAGTAATAAAAAGAGAACAATAACCATTCTCGAACAATAACTATAATATTTTGTAATTGGTATTATTATTACAATATTTCACAATTTCGTGTGAATAGATCTTATTAATGGAGTCGATAGAAGAAACACTGAAGCAAAACACTAAAATAAACAACTTCAATTAGGTTAATAATATTTTAAAATTAAGATGACTTTTCCTTATCACGTGAGTTTTATTTTTAATAAAATTTATTTATTTTATTTTTTATTAAAATAAGAGAAACATTTAGGTGTATCGAACTCCATAAGTAAACGTATTTAACTTTTCTGAGAATGTTTATCACTTAATGGAGGCACTTAGTTATGAGATTACACTAGACCAGAGATCAACTTTGTTGGCAAGGCAACTGTGAACTTCATTAAGTCACTGAACTGTAAAACAGAAGATCCAATTACACAGGGACTTATGATTTTTTTTCACCTAGGGGAGTTCTTTTTAATTACTATAATAAGCGACTATTTCTATGTGTAACTTTGCAGAATCTAGTCCAGTTCAAAAATGACGACATTTTGGAACTTTTATTTTGTGTACTTGACTTTTATCAATTTTACAAAATGTATGGTGTCCAAGCTATAATAAAAATTACCTATCTGTCTAGAATAATTAATTTTTATTCGATTGTTTAGTTATTCGTTTTAAATATTGTTATAAATTGAACTCCGATTGTTATTATTATCATGTTTGTTTCTTTAAATACTTTTTTCATTTATATTACTTTGTTTCGGTTCTAAGTATTTATCTAAATTTTAATATCCTTCTTCGTTTTGTATTTTTTTTTTGTTTGTGTATTTTTTTAGCTTTGACATTGCGCTTTATGAGAAATGTTAAAATGAAAACACAAAAAAACAAAAATTATATAACACATTAGTGTTTAGGTGTAACTAAATCATTCTTTTGTCTAAGAAATAGAATACATTTCTATTTATTATATTTGTGAAGATTTTAGGTAACAAATTATTACATTATTACAATTTTTACAAGTACAGACGCCGCAGTTTGACTTAAAAATACAATTCGAGGGGGTATTGATGGACTTTCGTTATAAAGTGATCAAAACTACAAAATTAAATCAAAATGTGAACACAAGTTCTTAACTATTATCTAAAACACAAAGTTAATGTGACATTTTTCAACAAATTATATAAAAAAAAACACCGCTGGTAATTTGTTAAATGCTCTTATTTAGCTTTACAGTAGTAAACCTAGAATTATAAAAACAGCTACTAATAACAGTTATAACAGCTATAAATCGGCGTATACTCTTCCGTTCTACAGAATCCTTTAATATCACAAACATGATCGAAACTATTATTTCAGACCTTTTATTTCTATTACAGTTGAATTTTGATAAATTTACAGAAATTGTTGTTTTCTAAGTAAGATTTTGTAATGCACTTAAGCCGAAGCGTAGATATTATATCATAGTACAATAATTGATACAAAAATCAATTGTAAAAGTTGTTTAACTGTTTCTCTATGTGGTGAATTGAGTAATAACAAGTCTTAATAAACATAGCCAACTAAAAAAACGCATCACGTTTTACTTTGGTTATTTTCCTTTTGAAATAAGTTTAGTATAACTAAATTGCACACACACATGTTACATTTGTAATGTATTACATAATATAATGTGGTTATCCAAAATTAAGTCTACATTATTCCAAAACATTTTCCACTTATCACTTTCCTTCTTAATTCCTCTTTATTTCAGAATCTTCCGGCAAAAATAAAGTTGAGTCACAATTCACATGATAGCTCAAAGGGAAATGTAAGTTTTCCTTTTACTATTTCCGAAATCTATGAAGAGGGGTCCTTTGTAATCAACATGCTTACTTTTTTGATTTGTTGTAAGTTATAATGATGTATATATTGTTTCCACTAAATTTAAGGAAAGTCATATGAAATGTATTTATGAATTATAATTGAATGACAAATAATTATCGATTATTATTTTTTTAAACTATGGTATTGAACATTTTTCTGTTTGACACATACATATACTAACTAACTTAATAATTGCTATACAAATAACCATTTCATTAAAATATCTTGTTCTAGTATGTCTGCTTGTAGTATAAGAAACATATCACTAAGGTTGATGTAGGGCTTATTAAATCTAAACTTTCGTTTACTAAAAGTAAACTACATTGGGGAAGTGAACTGTGTTATTTTTATAATTTCTTTAACAATGTCACTTTAAAATAAAATTGAGTGTGGAATTAAATACAATATTTTCAGAAATTCTTTTCATTTACAGCTACCAAACCTAAAAACCCAACCAAAACTATCATCCGAAATTTTTTTGGCGATCAAAATTCGTTTGTCGTGAAATATATTATATAAAACGGGAATTTTAGATGTTACTTTAAGGGAACTGACGTTTTAATTTCGTTTTTGTCCTGATCAGACTAGTTAATAAATTATACCAACATGTGTTCCATAAGTTGTACAATCTTTATATGTTAAAACGAAATATGATTAACATTATTAGTAAAGTTTAGGGATAAGTTTTATTGTACTTCTAAAAGCATCAGTTTTAAAGCCTAATGAAAAACTATCAGGCTGTGAAACTTATGCTCATGGAGGCTGGAGAAAATTGAGACTTATAAGAGTGAAATACATTAGATAAGAACATCTTTTATTGAGAGATCTGTCAAGCCCACCGACGTACTCGTTACATATATAAAAGAAAGACATTCATATTTGTCTCTTGTGAATTATCAACTTAAAAATTTGATAAAAATAACCGGTGGAATGTCCAGTTTTTATTGAATTCATTACACACTGTATTATAGAGATTGAAAATGTGTATTTCGGTAATACTAGTAAAGGCTACATATTTATGAACACAAAACTTTCAGAATAACGAATCCAGAAAGCACTGAAGACATACGCATAGCACGAAATAATCATTTCTATCAGAACTTATGTTAAAGTCAAAAATTAATCAGAACAAGAGGGTAATTTAAAAATGATATAAAATAGCTTTAACCCTCCGTACTTTATACAATCACAGAATCCTACAACGATCAATTACAGTAAACTTCATAACTCACTTATAAATAATATACTTTGACACTACAACCTGACTCTGGCCCATCTCATCTGGACACACTGAAACAATGCCACCGTTGTCAAGACTAGACTAATACAATATCTTCTTATATTTTACTCCAACTGACATATTAATAAAATAATGTCTATTTTATTATTCATATTTCAAATTAACGATATATATGCTGTCAATATAATATATAATGACAGCATATATAGTGTATGACCCTTTTCGATAATGTGTACACATACGCCTACATAAATATTATTCTATTATTTTTATTGATGATTTTTGAATTTAGTCTTAAATTCGAAGCTAAATATTTTATATAGGCCTATTGTATTAAATTATATACGTCTTTATGTATTTAACCTAAACCAAAAACATAACTTATGCAAATAAATACCGTATCTAATATATATCTAGGAATGTCATAATTAAAATGAGTACATATTTCCGCCTTTCCCAGCTTCGGTAATCTCACGTTTGTTGACGCGTTTCGGATATACTGTCCATCCGTCGTCATTGTCGTTTAAACGATAGAGGTCACAGGAATATGTAATTTGGTGTTCTTATATGGAATTTGTTGAAATTCAGAAAAAATCAAATTAACAACGTCAAAATGACGGCCATTTTAAACAGTTTTATGATCATATCTTATATGTTCTTCAACTTATAACACATTAAATTAGATTCAAATTCTCAGATTTAAATTCTGCATGTAATGGTACTAGTGACAATAGTGAAGTTAAGGTCAAAAATGTTATCTGCAACTTCTAAAGAAATGTGAAATTCTTATAGTTATGAGATCCCACGCTTCGCATAGGTTCTTCACACATGTACAGGAGGTGTCGCCAGCGCCAAGACTCCGACACGAGCGAAGAGAATACTCATCTATGACTGTGATAGATCGCTATTTATATGCCACTACAGGTGGCTCTATATATATTTATATAAAACCACAGTGTTAATAATTTGCTCACTATAATACGTGGAGCGGTATTATTATATTATGTCAGGAAAGGTTTTGCCAGGTGGCTACATAATCTGGCTAAACCTTTGGTAAGTTTATTGAAGTATGTCATTAATATGAAAGATTGACAGCATATCAGGTGATCTGTGATCTCAGATATAAACATTGAAATTTCGAGTAATGTGACGTGAATGTGATCATTAGCCATTATGTATAACCTAATAAACCTGACACTTGTAAATTGTAAATTTTCCGTAAAAAAAAGTGACCTCCGCAATGAAAACATTATTTATTCTTAAGAAGTAAGGTATGTAGTAGACGATAAAATAAAACTCCGATATTACAATGTAAACAATTACCCAACAAACATAATATGGTTAATTTTGCAACAATACTTTCTCTTTGAAAATGAAACCATAGAAACAATAATTATTAATCAATATATTTGCAAATTAAACACCACACTATATTTCATCTCTCGATAAAAGTAAACTTTCAAAACATATTATTACATTTTAAATCAGGTATTTTACGTGATAGCAGTAACTAGTTTGTTGAATGCGCGATATAGGCCTACACTGAAGAAACATGCCTTGGCCCAAAATAGTGAAAACTTTTAACCTAACTATTTTGGAACTTTACGACATCAAGGATTTGAAGCAACGAGCTACTTTCCAAAACCAGTCCAACATAGAATAGACGACAGAAAACATTCAATAATGAACTTAAAATACAATCTTGAAACAGCAGAAATGATACAATATTTTAATGAAAGGAACTTTGGAAATACAGTATTACATTGTAAAACAGATTTTGTACGGAATAATAAAGTATAATTGAATGAAACACATGGAAGAAACTTGTCGAGAGAAGCTTGTAGCATTAAAGAACTAACCTAACTTTTGTGGGACTCGAAGTTCATCTGGATTCTAAAGAATTACCTACTCTCCGTATTCATCCTAAATTTGAAGAACAGAATGAACTATGAAGACTTTAGGCCTAATTGATTTTCGACGTAGTGCTCGCTCGCGTGCGTGTGTCTGTGATTAGGGAACTTTACAAATTATTACATTAAAATAAATTGATGAAGTTAACCAAATATAATATAAAGTTAATAATGAAGTTATCAGAGTGATCATGATCCAAAATTTGCTAATTTAATAAAACATCAAAGATGGTTTTAAAAATAAACAAATGTAATATTTCAAGTCGATAAAGTCTTTTATGTCAATTAGTTTAGAAAAAAATGAACAATTTATTTTATTGTATTTAAAAGCTTCCAAAATGTAGACCCTACTCCACTTATAAACTGCATCTTTACTTATATATGAAATTTTAAATGACACACATACCTTTCATTCCAAAAAAAAATTACCTTTTCTGTTGTTTTTGTTTGTTTCAGAACACAGCGCACATCGTCATTTCAACGCACATCGTCAACTCAACGCACATCGTCGATATCGTGGAATCGCATATACAAATTCCATTATTATTATTATATCTTTTTTATTAGTAGACCCGTAATGTTTATTTGGATTACAGTATATCTCATTTATTTTTGTTCCCAGTTAGTGGGAAAAGTTAGTGGAGGGTCCCAAACGACGGCGGTTGCGTTCAGTGCAAGTTTCCTGCGCTACCGCTTTAGTTACTCCACTGCTATTGGATGCTCTAAGAAGCTATTATTACAGATTTAATCCCTATTATTCTTAATTTACTTACTGTAGTTCAATAATTGTAATTAAATCGTTTAATAATTCAAATTACAATAACTAATTCACAATATACAAAAATTAATTTAGTTATATTCATTAAAATTATTTTTACATTAAAAAAAAAAAAATTAGTTATATAAATAATTTAACAAAAATTCAATTACATTTAAATTCATGTTATACATATTCAAATTATTTTTTAAATTCAATTCTTTATATACAAATTCCATTATTATTATATCTTTTTTATTAGTAGACCCGTAATGTTTATTTGGATTACAGTATATCTGATTAATTTTTTTTCAGTAGTGGAAGGTCCCGGACGACGGCGGTAGCGTTCAGTGCAAGTTACCTGCGCTACCGCCGCTAGGAACACGCCCGGTAAAAACATGAGGTAAATATGTAGTTTTAAATTGAAATAATGACATAAGTAAAGATGCAGTTTCGATCACTCTGTAACATTTCAGTATTGTCTATTAATGTATTGTTTTATTCTATTACTAAACTGTATTAAAACGTGTTTTGTATTTAAATGTTGTGTGAATAATAAAATATGTTTTATGATATATTGTTGTTATTTTTATTGACTAGAGCTAAGTTATATAATTAAAGCAAGTTCTAGTGATAATTAAATAGAATGATGTATGAAGTATTAGGAATAGGTTTTAATAGTTACTATACCTAATTTCTATGGGTTCGTTAGTTATAAACAACTAGGCCTATAAATGCAGGTTTGAGGTTAACTGAGTTTGTTTTTTGTTCAGTGAGCAGGTGACGTTACAATAATAAACCTGAATCAGCTGTTTTATTCAGCGTGAGATAATCACATGTTAATTTACAGAATCAGCTGTTTTAGAACCTGTTCTAAGGTCGTAAATGAAATCTTTAGACAAAGTTGTAGCAAACATATTTCATTGCTTTTCATACACATTTCGAGCGTAGACCTATTCTCCGGTTTTATCTAGACTTTTTTTGGAGTGATTCCCCAGTTTTTTTAGTTAACTTTTCCCGGTTGTTCCGCCACGGATTTTTAGTAAGGGAGAACAAAATTTGAATGACCGCTATTTTGAAATTGAATAATTTGACTCGTCTGAAGTAATGAAAAAAAAAAAAAAAAAAAAAAAAAATGAACATCAAATTTAACAAAAATTGTACAAATACGCAAGTCACAGTTTTTCAAATGTTAAGATTAAGAAATTTCATTTGTTCCAGATTAATCCTTCTTGAAGGCTGTGAAAAGACCTTTTTCATATTCATCAATAAACAACTTTCCTCCTGTTACATAAGGTTGTATATCTACATTTTGTCCTGGTACTTAAAGGCTTTCAATCCTTAAAGCTACACCTTATTAGGTTCAACAACTCTTAGGTTAGGGCATGTGTCTAAAAGTAAGATAGTCCGAAGTAAGATCTTACTAAAAAAAAGTAAGTACTTGCGATTTTCTAGTCACTGTTAAGATGAAACACCGTGTACTTCTACGTTCATTTTTTAATTTTAATATTTATTAAATTCTGTGGAAAAGTCATACAAACAACAATAATTCATGAGTTACCTGTCAGAATAACAAAATCAAAAAATCGGACCTAAGTAAATCAGCAAATTATTCTGTGTCCGTATATACTGTAAATTAGAAAGTTTATGCAATATTTATACACCAATTTTCGTTATAGTAGACACACTCAAGTACCCTTAATGTACTTTCTCTTTTCCCTCAGCTTCCAGTACTGTAAGTCTATTTACAATTGCTCACAAACATCCACTCTAATTTATGTCCGAATATATTTCATTAATTATTGGTCAAATAAATAATTTAATATGGAGTATATTAATTCGATTTCGAGCAAAAAATGGAAATAAATAAATTGCTTTTTATCTTTGATCTGTTAAACTAATAGTCATTTTCGGCTACGATAGTGAAATTACCGGTGTCAAAAATTAAAAGTATCCCGTCGCTCCGGGAAGTTTCTAGAACACACCCGAAGAGATCATTTGAAACAAATGTTTTAAAGGGTAACAAAAATATTATATATCTTGTGAGATATTTTGAACTCAAATTGAAAATATTGTTAACCACTTTAAGAATTCCGAGAAATAAAAAATATTGATCTGTATTTCAAAACGTAACCTTAAAAAATAAAAACATTCCAATATGAAAAAGCATGTGATCAGGACCGAGTCAAAATAGTTATACATAAAATTACGTATATAAAATTTTCATCTTATATTAAATTTTTTTCCATCTTATAGACCTAATTATTTGTTTTAAAATTAAAATGTATGAAATCATTAAAATATAATATTTTAAGTTTAACACATAAAATATGCTAGCCATCGGGGGGTCATTTATAGTGAATATGGGCTTCGAAATCCCGAAATACCAAGTGTGGATCTACACCTTTTTCGCGTAGTCTTGCGTTAGACCCCACACTTTCATCTTACTTATCACGTCTCACTTATCCAAGTTCTTTTCAAGCCCTGACGCTATTAAAGTATTCGAGGGTCACAAGTGTTCATGTTATGTTATTTTTTCCTATTTTTGGAATTTTAACCCCACTTTTTTAATATCTAATCTCTTTCATTTGTCATAAAGCGATGTTCTGAATTGAAAATTAGTCAGAGAAAAATGTTTTTTAAGCAAACAAACAAAAAATGAAGACATGAATATTACTGATTCCATCCTTTACAAGACATTTAGACGCTTGTACTTGACTTCTTATGGGCATTGGTAGGTACAGAATGGATATAGAATAAGGAAATAAATAAATAAGGAAGTAAACAAAGTTATTATGATATTGGTTATGCATATTGTTATCTGCATATTGACTTACCTTATGGTTTATCCGCGGGTATGTATAAAACATATAACCCACCTAACCTATTTGTGATAATTCTTAATGAACCTAGTCAAGTATTAAGAACATCATTTTCATAACAAATTAAAGAGATACGAAAAGAAAAGAGAAAACGTGGAAGTAATATGCCGAAAAAGGTTGCAATATTTTTATAAAACACTAACTGATAGCCCCAATTTCACCGGGGGATAGTTGAGATAGTTTTATAAAATAATTGTTTAGCACAACCCTAATGGTGATGCTATGGAAATAAGTTATGCCCAAATACAGCAACACCAATTTTTATCAAAATCGACCCATAAATAACTAAGATATGATACTATTAGTTTTATGGGTAAAAAACACCCGGATCATTTTAAAAACCCTTTTTTAGTACGCGTCCACAGACCTACCCCAAATTATGTTAATAAATTCATAGTTCTAGGCTTCTTGGATCCAGAGATATGCTTTAGGGGTAAAAAAAACACCCTTGGAGTGGAACATTTTCAAAACCCTTTCTTAGTACGCAGCCACAGATCTACCCCAAACCATGTTAATAAATTCATAGTTCTAGGCTTCTTGGATCCAGAGATATGCTTTAGGGGTAAAAAAAACTCCCTTGGAGTGGAACATTTTCAAAACTCTTTCTTAGTACGCAGCCACAGATCTACCCCAAACCAAGATGGAAATTCATAGCTCTAGACTTCTTTTATCTTGAAATTATATACTAGATACAAGTATTTTGTAGTTAGTTTTGTGTATCAGTGTATCTCAAAAAGATAAGATACAAATATTTTAGTGCTCTCCGTAAAAAATTAAACAAGATACAAAATCGTGTCATCCTAATTATGTTACACTTTTCAACAAATTTACTTTTTTATATTTTTGTTTTGGAGGTCCAGATTCTTTGCTTCAAACTTCTATTATTACGTATTATTAGAGGATCGGTCACCTTAACCTATGTACTCACTATTACAATAACTATACACAGATGTAAGTCAATCCTTTCAAACCGTTCAATTAACAAGGTAAATGTTGATATTTTAAATAAACTTTAATGTACATTAGGATTCAGTTTAGTAAGGTTTATCGTACATTTAAAACAAATAATATTAAATCACTTCACTCTTTTACTTTTATTTAGAGAAAAGTAGTCACAACTCGATTCCAAAAAAATATTTAACGACATCCAAAAATATTCCATGTTGCATATTCGGTAGCCATTGAAGATTATTTAGAGGTTGTAAATTTACTGTTGTAAATAATATACGCTTTGAATTAGATTTACAAATTTCTTGAAGATCATATAAACTTGTAATACTTTTTCAAACGATTAATTAACAAAACAGAATATCAATATTTTGTTAAGTAAAAAATATTTTTCTATTGCGATAAGCTTAGAAGTTTAAAAGAAAAAACTAAGTGGTTTAACGTCTGTGAAATGGTTTTTCTTCTCTTATACAATATAAACGTGTTGTGTGTTACTAGGTGACTTTGAGGTGATTTTTATGTTTCGACCGATCTTCAAGATGACATTACCGACTTCAATACGCTTAGACTCCGCAACTTTTTTCATATAGATGGTGATCTTAGCCTAAGCTATTTTTTAAAATCTGAAGTAAAATTATGTCTATTTTAAGAAATGTTCAAAAATGCAAAGTGCTTCATCCTAAATAATATTTAACATAGTTTCTGATGTTCATCATTGTGATTATCTTAACTTCTTCATTCAAAATATGTAGGCTGTATTTAAACTTTTGGCTTAAATAACATATCTATTATAATTTTAAAGCATGCGAAAAAAAAGTTTGCAATTTTTTTTAAATTAATTTTATTGTAATCAATACTTATTTTAAACATGTATAATTTCATGTACAAAATTTATTACATTGTCGATTGTATACCCGTAAAGGTAACTCGCGAGGTTTCATTCCATTCATTTTTGTAAATATTTGATATTTTTCCTAACGTTTATAATTGTAGGGAAAGTATGAATTAAGAGCTGGATAATGTTAAACAGTTTTTTTCAGTCATCATCGTTTGAATCATTTAAATTAATGCAACAACTAATACCGTATACATATTTTGTTATTATAATTATAATTCCAAACAGAATCACATTTGGTTGGTTTGTTTTTACCAACATCTTCCGACAGACGTATATAAGAAATATGTGTTATTTAAATTTAGATAATGTGTTCATTTTTAATTTTTTTTAATTGCATAATAATAACTCGAGCAGGAGTATAACTAATTATATTCATTTATTTATTTTTTTAGATAAAGGTAAATTAAATATAAAGCTTCCTTATTAAACGCCAAAACATTCCGTAAAATACACAACAGGATTGATGTTTGAATAATGATCCCAATGTTAACAAAATTTATATAATTTTAGTTGATAAGTTTTAATGTGAATATCATTTAAGAGTTTTATAGAAATATAAATTATCCTTACTTAGATTGAAAAAATCTCGAACACAAGATCTCTCAAAAATTACGTTTACTTAATCAAATGCGTTTCGACGACAAAGTCGCCATCCTCATTAATACATGAGCTACAATAACTATTGTAGCACATTTATCATTAAGGATATCGATTTTGTCGTTGAAACGCGTTTGATTAAGTAAACGTTATTTTTATGAGGTCTTATGTTCGAGTTTTTTTTTCCTATCTAATAATACCTCACAAGTCAAGCTCAATATTTATTTATCCAGTACTTAATTTTTATATAATAAACGCTTACCAATTTTCTTTGTGTTGGTTTTTATCACAGAGACTCAAAACAAATTTATGACACTTATCAATTCTAAAAATTACATATTATCTCTATTAGACATACGTATTAATCTAAACCTATATTTTTTTACTCAATTTTACAGCCCTCATAAACGTAATATACAAATGACAAACACAAAAAGTATTTTTCAAAATATCCACAAACATTTTCGGTTAGTAAAATATGTAAAATGAACAGTGAAACGTACTCAATTCATTTTTTTTCATAATATATTTTTTAGCAGTTGAACCTACATCGTCCATACGTTCAGGTCTATAACAACTAAGCCAAGCCCGGCCGTTACCGTGGTAACAAGCTGTAAAAGAAAGTTTGTTTTGAACACTGCGTTGAATACTTGATGTGGATTGAAAGCTTAGTTCACACATTCTGACTTGTCAGTAAATTTTAGTAAATTTAGTATCTAACTCTTCTGAGAATGTTCGCTACTTCATGGAGGAACTTGTTGTTGAGAATATTCTTGATATAAACGTTGTTGGCAACCTATACTTTCATTAAGTCACTAAACTATAAAACTTAAGAACGAAAGTCTTCTGAATGTGAGTTATAGTGCGTGACAATTTCTATAGTAACCTTATGAAATCTATTCTAGTTAGAATATTATGAAATATTGGAACTACTAATTTGTGTACTTAATTTATATTACTGTTATTACATTTATGGACTGCTAGTATTAATAAAAATCACCCATCTGCCTAGAACAATTAATTATATGATAATAAAAAACCAACGATTGTTTCTTGATTTAATTTCAACATTGTCATAAATTAGACACTAATTGTTTTTGTTTTTTTTCTTTTTTAATGTATATGTGTACTTAGTTGTATTGTTTTGAGTTTGTTTATAGGTATTATTTAAATATAAATAATATTCATAGTTTTGTAATTTAATTTAGTTTTTAACGTATATTCCTAGGTTAACTTTTAAGTAAGTCTAATTATTTGTTAGTAGATTTTGTTGTTTAAATATATATTCAAGATTAGCTTTGATTTAGTGTAAAATAAATAAAACTGCAAAATAAATCAAGAGACGAATATAAGTTTTTAACTATTATCGATAAAGATAATTTGGCCTTTTTAAAAGCATAATAAAGATATCGAAGGTAATTTATTAAATACACTCTTTTTGTATTTAATGTAGAAAATAAAGCAGCTACTAATAATAATTTATAAATCAGTGTATACTCTTCCGTTATACAGAAATATTTAATAACACATTCATGATCGAAACTGTTATTCCAGACCTTTCATCTCTATTACAGTTTGATTTTGATAAATTTACAGATATTATTGTTTTCTAATTAAGCTACATTAAAGATAAAATACAGTCATAAAGCTTAAAATTTCAAAATATTTAATAATAATTATATATATATATATATATAAATATAATTGAGCTGCATTACTTAAAACGTAGATATTACTTCATAGTACATTAATTAGAAGTCGTTTGTACAGATTTATTAAATGTATTACATTTAATTGATTAAATGTTTTTTTCTTCTTTTAAACAATAGTATTAAGAGTGAAGTGCTGACTACTGCAGAGAAAGGCCATTTCTTTCAACGATTGTTTAATTATGGACCTGTGTGTATTTGTTGAATGCGGTTGTGACCGTACGTTAATCTGGCGCGACAGGCTATATGTTTCCACGTTTCTCCATTGGTCACAACCAAATCTGATAAATCCGTAAGCGGTTTGTCACTCACAACAAAATATTTAAGCCTAGTACACATCAATCAAAAATGTTTATTAATATATTCTAACGTATAAAATGATTTGTGTAATAACGACAGAAATTGTGTTTGTACGAAAATGAAGTAATTTACCAGGTCTATTCAATATTAATATATCGGGATTACATTGCCATAAAAGTAAATTATTTGGAGGCCTAAATAAATATTATTGATCGACCTAATTATAGTTCGTTATTATTATTGCATACCGAAAGAACTGAGATTCAGTTTTCTATGTGTTATATTTTATTATTACTATTTAGTTAATGTCAAAAGTATCGTAGTTATTGATATTTAATTTTTTTAAAGAAAATTCCGAATTCTTTATGGCTCTCAATCGAAAAATGAACGGCCTAAATAACGATGTACCTTCAGTTTTATCACTTCATCGACATATAATTCAATCTGTTGATTGTGCTGCATATGGGAAAGAAGGGCAAAGATTGTTATAAACCTTATAAAACGAACAAAGTAGAATTATTGGAGATATTATTTTAACTATTAAAATAAGCCGTTAGTTATATGTCTATTCATTTATGGTCCAGTAGGAACTGAGAAAATGTACACACCTTACAACTTACGTCGACGTAGATAATCCCCTTCGTCGCCGTCTACACAGGCAATCTGCAATATTGAGAAGCCCAAAATCTCATTTTCTCTTATAACATCCACTTACTTTGTTAGAATCATCAGTTTTGAAAATCTTTCGGATGTAGGCCTCTACGGGATGTACCAATAATAATATTTGATGAAGCTGTTAAGAATGCTGGACTGATCTTAGTTACAGTAGATCCTCTATTATGACGCATAATGAGTTGCGATGAGCCTTTCAGGAGTAAAGTCATGTTTCTCGGAGGTGACTTTAGAATGGTCCTTCCTGTTATGTGTAATGCAGCTTCAGCAGCTGTTTTCAATCCATCTTTAAATAAGTCACCATTATGGAACCATTTAAAAACATAAAAATTTAACAAAAAACTTTCTTATTTGTCCTGGTGAAAGGCTGAAACTTGAAGAAAGATAATTATTAGCACTAAATATTAATGAAGGGCTCAAACTGTCACATAAATGTATCGTGATGGAATCGCTATCTCACACGTTTGTGGAGAAAATGTGGAATATATTGCCAATCTGAGATTAAATACCCCAAAACGAGGATTTTAACTTAAAAAATAATTACTTTATAAATAGAATATCTGGGTAATGTCTTACATACTATAACATAGATATTCCAGCTTTGCTTCCACCACAAAAATTGACATTGAAAATTTGTGCAATCTTAATATTTATCTAAAATTTAAACTCAAAACTTGGCATCACCAATATAACAAAACTAATTATTACGAAATTGTCCAAAAATACCGTAGAAGGAGAGGTAATTACAGCCAGGCTAAAGGTATTTTTCCCAAACGTTTATTTACTACCTAATATACAGTACAAACATGGCTTTGAAAAAAAAATAAAGTTGCGTTGGTTTTCGTCTAGATCATTAACAATAAATAGTCTACCTTCCAAACCCTGTGTTCTTCAGTGAGCCGTTTTAAGAGTCAAGTTAATACAAAATGTAAAATAAATTACTATGTACAGTATAATAAAAATATTAACATTTTTACATATCCAAATGACGGGGTTTTATGAAAAATAAAAAGTAAAATGTATCCTTTATTTTTGTTAAATTTTTATCCATGAAACAAAATCAACTTATACTTACAAAATTCAATACAATATATCACAAATCTACTGCATTAATTGATGTTTCATGACCCCCAATAAGTAACAAAATAAATTTTGTTTACGGTTTCCGATAACACTTCGAATTAAAAAAATTCTATTAAAAACAAAATTAATACAAACGGACAAAGAGTAATTTCGTAGTAATATGAGTTTGTAATTATTTTATGATCTTATTAGTTTATTGCATTTGACTTATTTAAGAGTAACTCGAGAGGCAGTAACCCTACGACGTAAGTAATTGCTTCAATTTAATGCGGAGTACCACCACTTATTGGGGTTGCCTCTACCTTTTAGATATAAAGATAATCAGCCATATCGCGTGTTGTTATAAGCCGTCCCTATTCCCCCCTAATAATCTGACATAGGCTATAGAAGGGAAAGATGTAATATATTAAATAAACAAACACAAACATAATTGAAAATCATGTATTCACTTAAGTTAAACTATGCAATTGTCTGAATTCAAACAAACATTAATAAGAGTGAAACTTCATTCCTATTGTTCTAACATAAAATGTGTTTATTCACCTTAAAATTTACTTTCTCAAAAAATTAACAATATAACCTACAAAAATTAAATAATTAAAATTTATTAAAATTAATACCTTCCTTACAACTTAAATTGAAATGTTAACAGCATTGGCTAAACACTATTTAAATAATTCAAGTAATATAACTTTCTATTAATTAAAACACCATATAATGTAATTAATTATTCTTATGTAATAACTGATAGGCTACGTGTAGAACGTATACGTGTATAAATATTATTGTAGCCTATATATACTTTAATTTATAAACATGAACGAAACATTTAAAAAAAATATGTTAATATGCCTAAGAATAATTTTGTTCAGAATGGGAATAAAAAGATAATGACAAAAAGAGATGAAATATTATATATTCGTAACCGATTACATAATCAATAAGAATCTGGTAACAATCCAAAAATTGTGAAATCCTAAAGTTTAGACAATATAAAATTGTAATAGACTCGAAAATTAGTTCCAATATTATATTTTTTTTAAATCCAATTTTTTCAACTATTGATTAGTTACAAAATTTCTCTCTCCCCCCCCCCCCCCCACCATAAACAGATAGTTTAACAAATTTTAGTTATTTAACACAAGATCGCATAACCATAAACCATATCTCCTTAACATACAATACAATAACGTATTTTATTTAAATTTCTGCATAAGTATATTTTTGTAATTGAATAGCTTAGTTATTACTAAACCACAGTAGACACGCTCCGCTCCGGCGCCATTTTATATGTTAGTGTTATAATAGTCAACTCTATCCTTATATCGAGAGATGAAGTCGAGGAAAGTTCACTTAGTTTTTATTTTCCTCTGCCACTAATCTTTTAAATCTGTCAACTCCGACATAGTATTCCACGAAGACAACCCATCGGTCCTTCGAGATAAAAAGTGGAGTTTATAATTTCAAAACTTTTTGTATTTCAACAGAGTTAGAACTAAAACGTAACTTAAGAAACTTGTTATCTCTGTTTATCACAAGTTTAACAAATTTAACTTTCTTTTGTTGATATTTTGATATATTATTTATTAAATGAATAAATGTGTCACTGCGTAATATGAGAATGTGCAGATACAGAGATAACTAAATAAGTACAGAGTAAGATTCGTTCGTATCAACTCATATATTTTATTTATCTCCCACAAGCCTGATTACAGAGTTTAATATAAAAAACTTGTTCCTGTAAATTAAAGACTTTCCGAACGTTTTACATATTTATGTAGATCATTCGGATTATGATATTTAAAACCCAGACGAAATTTGTTCATATTTGTTACTCTGTAGAGATGATAAAGTTTAATGTAATGAATCGTGTTCTGATAAATTCCATACTTCACAAACATTTGGCATGTTTATGTACATTACTAGCATCATGGCATTTAAAAATTAGATGAAATATTATTCAGATTTGTTACTCTGTAGAGATGATAAAGGTTAACAGTGTTCTTATAAATTCCAGTCATCACAAACATTTGGAAAAGTTTATGTACATTACTACTTTACTAGTATCATGATATTTAAAACTCGGATGAAATTTGTTCAGATCTGTTGCTCTGTAGAGATGACAAAGGTAAATATAACAAACCTTGTTCTTATAAATTCCAGACATCACAAAGATTTGGCATGTTTATGTACTTTACTAGTATCATGATATTTAAAACTCGGATGAAATTTGTTCAGATCTGTTACTCTGTAGAGATGACAAAGGTTAATATAACAAACCGTGTTCTTATAAATTCCAGACATCACAAAGATTTGGCATGTTTACGTACATTACTACTATCATTATATTTAAAACTCAGATGAAATTTGTTCAGATTTGTTATTCTGTAGAGATGACAAAGTTTAATATAACAAATCTTGTTCTTATAAATTCCAGACATCACAAAGATTTGGCATGTTTATGTACTTTACTAGTATCATGATATTTAAAACTCGGATGAAATATTTTTCTCATTTGTTACTCAGTAGAGATGACAAAGTTTAATATAACAAAGCGTGTTCTTATAAATTCCAGACATCGCAAACATATGGCAAGGTCTATGTACATTTAGTATGATGATGTAAAACTCAGATAACATATATTTCAGATTTATTATTCTTTATATATACTAGTCAAACCGCGTTATTCATTAAACGGTTCCCAAAATATTAAGAGTATTTATGTAATATCACTTGAATTATGATATTTAAAACTGAAACCCAAGCAAAAACTTAACTATTTTGTTACTATTTGGAGGAGTCAGAGTTAAAGTTATCAAAAAGTACTCCTATAGATTACTGACTTCCTACATTACTAAGTCGGAATTATGAGGGACGAAAAAAAAATTAAAAGTTAATAAGATTGGAATAATTTTTCCGACAATCTATACCCCAGATATAATGGTATAAGTATTAAATGGAAAAATACCAAAAGTTTGTATCTAACTTACTGTCTAATAGTCTAATTTCTAGTATTCAGTACAACCGCCACTTCACTTCTAACCCTTCACAACCCCAAATGCTGGCAGCAAACAATAACTTCATTCATAGAATACGGACGATACCCACGACCAAAGACGATTAAAAAAAAAGGACATTACAACTTCAAACAGACATGAACATTGTTGACACTTTATTTAAAAACACAAAATAAAATCCACAAAATCTAACACAACAAATGAGAATAAATACATAACAATACAGTACAACCAAGATTCCCGACACATAATATGCAAAATTTAAAATAAATATGGCTACATCCCTACATAAAAAACTAATAAAAAATATTATGAAACATAATAAATAAATATACTAACAAAGCGTTACGTTCGCGGAACGGTAAACAGTAGTGAACACCTTAACTATTAATTTTAAAAATTAATTAAATATTTAACTTACAATAAATGTAATAAAAGTATTAATTAATTACATGTTCGCTTTTTGAATTTGAATATGTATGGGAGTCTGAGAATGTTAATGCAATATTTTTCTTCGATTTTTAGTTTTAATATATATATATATATATATATATATATATATATATATATATATATATATATATATATATATATATATATGGGTATGTGGGACAGTTTGTGTAATATTTCTGTGTTGATTATTAATATAGTTAATTTACCTTAGAGGTTTTCCTCAGTCCGTATTATAGTTATGGCTACAGCGCTGTTTCGCCGAACACTGTCAATATGTGTAGGTATTTGAGAAAGTTTGTGCATTATTTTTGCATTGATTATTAGTTTGACTATGTATGGGAATCTGAGAATGTTAACGCAATATTTTTCGTAGAATTTTTGTTTTAATATGTGTGTGAGTAAGTTTTTGCAATATTATTTCATTGATTATTAGTTTGACTATGTATGGAAGTTTGAGAAAGTTAGTGCAATATTTTTTTTATAGATTTTTGGTTTAATATGTGAGAGTGTTAGTGCAATATTTTGTCATTGATTATTATTTTGACTATGTACGGGAGTCTAAGAAAGCTAGTGCAATATTTTTCATAGATTTTTAGTTTTTATATGTATAGGTATGTATATGCTATTAAAGCGATGAAACCCAAAAGATTGCAAGCGCTTCGACAACGAAAATGAAGTCCGAGATAATAAAATTCGTAGTCACACAATTATTGTATGATAAATCGTGGGGGGGGGGGTACGAATAACAAATTAATTGACAAACCTCAATTTAATGTATACACAGTCTAAAAGAAAGAGTTAACAAAATCCTACGTTTTGAAATCAAAAAATGTTTCATACATTGGTTGTTTTGTGACCTTAATAAATCTCTGTGTTTTTACATCTTCTTAGGAAAAGAGAAGAAAACGGGCTAGAGTTGCGCAGACAATAAAAACATTATGGACAAAAGCTTTTAACAATAAATATGTTGACTTCTGGGATACTGAACGATTTGTTCTGTGTTAAAAATATCTAAGAATGTAATTGTTGTGAATGTTCCTATTTGGAATGAAGGACTTTATAATCCAGTGGAATAGATTATTTTAAATAATCTATTATAAATATTCTTTATTTATTATGACGATAATACTTTTAATAGAAGAAACCATATATATATATATATATATATATATATATATATATATATATATGTATGTAAATAGAGTAAGACGACCACAGTTATTAGATTCACTTCGGTACTTTAACTGATTATCTCATCACACAGCAGGAGATGCAGAATTTAACATACAGTGCAAAATATTCTACTAATATGTTATTTGTGCCTCTTTAGGGTTATTAAGAACTATTGAAGGTTAAAGGCAACTAACAAATCTACTTATTGTTTATTAGTTTAATTATTTGATTACCACTATATTGCAGTCTGTTCACAAAAATAACAATAAACAGGTAGAATATAGTCTCCAAATATTGTTGGATTTTTTTCCAAGCGAGAAATATTTGATAACAGTTAGTTGTTATTTACACACAGAATATATCTATGTATTAAATTTAAAATACTGAAACTGTTGGAGTAACTGCACTGTTACTTAATAAGATCTCTGCTAAATATTTCAGATCATTCTTCAAACGTTTTCGGTATTTTTCGCTGCATTATTGTATTTATTGTTAGTCTTGGTATATGGCCGTTTTCCTAAGTTATTAAGGAGTATTGATAATGCATCTTAATATTTGTGGTTCGAAATGCTTCAGAATGGCTAAATTTATAGTCCTCACAGTACACGCTTATGATACCATACGTCTATAAAGGTTTTAGGATTCCCTTGTATATACAATCAATTTGTTTTCGACTGACAAGTTTGTTTTATAACCAATTAAGTTGTAATCTTTCGGTTGTGCTTATAGGTTTTCCCTAAGTCAATCAGCGGTCAAGATGTATTCTCAAATATTTGAAGCCATCAGCCTGATCATTCTACTTTACATGAGGTTACGTAACTTTGCTTCTCTTTCTTTGTTACCATTAATTCTCCAATTCTTATCAACATTGTTGTTGCGGCAGACAAGTTTCCAAATGTTGTGATTCTACCATTGGGTCATCATCCACCGTATCATCTACAAATGTAGTTAATTATAAATGTTTTTGTGTTGGTTCTGCTCTGCTTAAAAATGTAATATTATTTATTATATATTAGGCTACTAATGTACATCCTTTCTTTAGTTTAAACATATCGTATACTGTGCACATATTTCATCAATGAGTAATTATTTATAAATTTTAAAAATTAAAAGATTTTTTATAAATATTAAGAAGGCAGTCGTTTTATTTTTAATATTACAATAATTTTAGTTGAATCACTTTTCCATACACTAAGTTATTCACCTCACAACCAAAATTTTGAAAATATATGGTTCTATGTTGTACATTTTAATATACAATAATACTTTATCAATCTAAAACTTTTGTTTCAGCAATAACACGGATGTCGCGTGCCTTGTAAATTAATATATTGATTATCATGTAGGCCTAAAACATCATGTTTCCTTTTGGTTTAGCCAACATATACTCTATACTGTAGATACCATTTGTTTTGGACAGCAGCAGGAACTCCATTCTAATGTCACATGGAACAGGCGGCTGCTCTGAAAAGTAGTTCTTGAAACAAGTTAATGCAATACAAATTTAAAATTTATTAGCATATGTATCTATTAAGCTAAGCTAATGTAAATTGAATTGTATAAAATTATTTTTTAATTATAGTAAATACATAAATAACAGATTTAATTTCAAAAATAAAATCTGTATCGTTAAGTTATATATGAGTCTGCTGGAAATATATATATATATATATATATATATATATATATATATATATATATATATATATATATATATATATTCATAAGCTAGCTGTAGTATGTAATTTAATATTAAAATAATAACAATATAAATTTATAAAATCCATAAAAGGGGAGATACGAAATTTCCTAAATATCAAAATAGAAAAATAGAAAACTTCAAAATATAACATTAACTGAAATATACAAACTGTATACGTAAGCCATCCATATAGTTAGTCTAACAATTGTCTCATAAAAAGGAGATATTTGTTGGATTATTTGTAGTAAGAGTATATTGCATATTTGAAGACGTATATCGTATTTTAATTGTAGCGTTCTCCTTGTTGAGTGAACATATGTTTGTAAGTGGGTAACTTTAACGTTCTTATATTATAGAAACAAATTATACTGTAGGTAATATTTTTTGAAATTATACAAAGCCCACAAGAATATTGTAAAAGATTACCACACATTATAACAAATTGTATAGTTGTTGTTAATAGTTTTCCGAATTTCCATGTAAACATTATAATTAGAGCTTGAAGTTCAATCCATAGAGTATTAAGTTGTAAATAAATGCTTAAGTGTTTTTTTTTAAGTATTACTAGGTAGCTTTAAAATCACAATAACTGGTTAAGAGCTATATTATATATATATATATATATATATATATATATATATATATATATATATATATATATAAATATATATATATAAATATATATTATATATATATAAATATATATTATATATATATATATATTATATATATATATATATTTATATTATATATATTTATTTATTCTAAATGAACAATTAATTATACGCAAAACGTAAAACTTTAGAGAATTAATTATTTTGTAATAAAATGTTGACTTCAACCGTACTCTTTGACGTTATATGAAGACAAAGGAGATATAATATATATTATGATACTCTTCATGGATCTAATCATTTCATCAACTTCAGATAGAATTTATGGTTATTGTAATGAATTAACTATTATAAGTTTGTTGTTATAGAAACTTGCAACGACCGGCTTACTTGATGGTGAAGGGGGTGGGGTTCACTTAGCACTTAACAAGGTAATTTTTAAGCAACAATATAATTTTATAGTCGCGACGTTGTTGTCAAGACATTGTATAGTGACTCTACAAGGAACTGACTCTACCGGATCGGATGGAATATAATTGACAGACGAAGGTAATCAGTTTTAAACAAAATCATCAATCAACCAGAAAATGGTGTTAAAAATAGGTAAAATTATTTTACCATTCAAGGTTTATACTACACACTGGCATCCGGAACTGGCAAAACACCTGAAACCTAAAGAGAATATAAGTTATTCCTATAACAACACCCGTTTAAATAAAAGGACAGAATACATAAAAAAAAATTTTTTAAATAAAGGCACACACATGGACGGAAGTAAATCTAATAAAATAATGGACGGATGACACATAAACAAAAACTTAAGAAATAAATATGACCACTTTTTTTCCCACCACAATGTCAGTTGATGGGTCAAACCTCAAATAGTCTTGAAACCATGCGCCACTAGACGTCATGTTGGGTTAACATACCTCACTGTCCTCACACGATACATCTGTCAGAACAGAATGATGAGATAACACTTGTATCACTGTATGAACTATCTTAGCCAAAGATTTACACTGTCAAATGTTAGGGGAATAAAAATTCCATAAATTAAACAAACCATTTATAAACAGGAATTTTTTAAAAAATGTAGTAGGAAGAACTTGTAAAATATCAATGATGTCATTTTTTACATTTTTTACACATTTGTTAAAAAAAACTAAGAAAAATAAAATTATGGAATATTACATTGAAGGTACAATCAGCTGATAATTTACAAATAAATCCCACGTAGATCCTAGATCAGATGTCAGTATAATAAATTATAACTTAGTAAAAGATATATCATTAGAAATGAAATTGTTTCCTATAACCACCCATCAATACAAATGCTGGGTCATTCTGAAAAATCATTTACAATCAATGGAATTCAATTCAAAGAACAATTCAATGCAATGACACTATTTCATAATCAAAAATGTAGACCAATCAAAAGAAAATAAAACAATAGATTAAAATTTAGAATGTTTAGAAATGTTTCACTTAGGCCTATTTTCAACTTAAATGACCAAATTGTATTAAATTCCGCACCCCTTCTAAAACCCATCATTAACATAGTTCATTAAGATTCATCTACCTGCTAAATCATTCCCCTTACCATTTCCAATTTCTCTATTGTATTTCAGTTTCCTGTTACTTGTGTATGTATAAATAGTTGTCAATACTTTTTAATTATCAGTTGCCCGATGATGCTCCAAGGCGAAACAATTGTAGCTCATTTATATTATTAAAATAATTTTGGAACTTTAGCTTTATTGCTTCATTTATCCTTGAATTATTGTACTTAGTTGCTTAAATATTTCTCCTCCAAAATGCTGTTATTTTGCTTAGGTATGTTTTTAATTATATTGAAGGGGAGAAAAATGGAAACTCAACTCGTTTAATTAGGGATTAAACATACCTAACCTTTAAAACTTCAAAATAATGACATGAAAAAGGGAGGTGTCACACATTTATTGGAAGGAAAATTTATTGTTTTAATAACGCAGGTTTCAAGAAATTAAAGTTTCTCAAACTGTGCCTGAAATTTAGTCTATTAAAATAAATAACCGTAAAGGCAGGTTCCAATAAGGTAATATTATATCCGTAAAATAACAATTACTTTCAGTTTAATATTGCAATAAAGTTTTAACCATGGTTTTTATTATATGCCTATTTGTTTAAACGCATAAACATATTAATTACATTTTCGTTACAGCCTCAATTCACTGGATGTTTACGACTTGTCCATTACCTTTCATGAAAGCTTTTACTTAATTTCAGTTTAACTGAAATAACAGTAGTTATTAATATTTACTATAAATTAAAAAATTTGTAATCGAAAAACGGATAAATAAAATTACCAATATTAATAAACTTAGTTTGAAACATTTTAAAATTATTTAATTTTCCTAGTGATAATTTTTGAAAATGGGTTTAGATAATTTAAATATTAAGTCTATCAAGTCATAGCCCGGAGCCTTTTTTGAACTCAAATTGGAAATCTCAATTGCTACCTCTTTATGAGTAACAGGCTTCAACTCTGTCATATCTCTATTTTGTATTTTTGGTAAGTGCTCATTTGCTGTTTGTCTGGTATGAGGCTTAAAAGTGTCAGCCAAATATTCTGCAAACAGATCTAATTTGTCTGCATTACTCCTTGCCCATTTCCCATCTTCTTTTCGTATTGGGGGTAGATGATATTTTGGCCTCTTTAGATAGTTAGTTGCCTTCCATAAGGAATAATAGGTTTCCTTATTGTCAGTCAGATTGGCCAGGTACCTTGTCAAACTTTCATTTTTTATATCTTGTATAACTTGATTCAGCTGTCTGCAGAGTTTATTCAAGAGTCTTTTATCATATGGTGATCTAGTAAATTGCCACCTTTTCCTTGCTTTCCTCTTTTCTATAATCATTTCTCTGATCTCTTTAACAAAGTTAATGCCTGGTGCTCTCGGTTTCAGAATAGGGGTGTTATTCCATGTTGCTTGTTGTATATCAACTACAAACTGTTATGTTTCTTCATCAACCTGCCTTCTAGTCTTCAAAGGTACCTTCAGTTTGATTCTATGTTCCAACTCTGTTCTGTATCCATCCCAATCGGTTAGTCGGTTGGACAATGAAGGAAGCTGTTGGGTTTTAATTACTGTTCCACTTATGGTTAGGACAATGCACATGTGGTCGGATACTAAGTCATGGTTTTCCTCCATGCATGCATATTTAGGTGATGTTCCTTTCATTACAAAGAAGTCAATTAAATCAGGTATTTTCTTTTTATCCCTAGGCCAATAGGTAGGTTTTCCTGTTGACAATACTTCACAATTTAATACTTTGATTGCTCCATATAGTTCCTTACCTTAGTGTCTAGCCTCAAGCCCCAAATCATATGCTTAGCATTATAGTCTCCACCAACTATAAAGCATTCTCCCAGGCTTTTAAAGAGGTGAATAAAACCCCTCTTTTCTAGCTTAAATCTTGGTGGACAGTATATTGCCGCTATTTTAATATTCTTAGTTTGAATACAAATAGTAGTTACCTGCATCTCCTTAGTTTCCTAACTTTCCTCTTGCCAGTGTTTTATATTATTCTTCAGTAACACAGCTGATCCTCCTTTTCCTATTTTATCTGGCCTTAGCGTATGATAAATATTGTATCCTTTTATTTTTGGATGTGCTTCTCTTGTTAGGTGGGTTTCCGAGATCAAACAAATGTCAATATTCTGATTCCAAAGAAATTTTCTATTTCATTGATCCTTTGTAATAACCCATTGGCATTCCATGCTGCTATTCTTAGAGCTTGGACCATAGTTATTTATTTTTCTTGGGGACATTTACTTTACTATTTTCTAGATTATTGATTCTTTCAAGAATCATATTATTGGTCTTTTTCTGTTGCTCTAACTAAGATAAAATTTGTTGTAGTATCTGGTTTATTGAATCAATATTTTCTGGTTCATTTTTTTCTCATGTCTTTTTATCTTTTGCAGCATGAGCATAAGATTCTGCCAATGTAACCTGTTTAAACATAGATTTCTTTGCCTGTAAGTGAGTTTGTCCTGAGTCATTTCTTTCTACTTGCAAATTAAAACTTGCTGCATTGACATTTCTAGAACTAGTTTTTTGTTTTCCATATGAATCATCTTTCATCTTTTGAATTTTTTTTGCGACCAAGCAACCTCGATAACTTGCTGGATGAACATCTCCGCAGTTGGCACATTTAGGTTTCTCTTCTCTTTTCTTCGTACAATTAATTGCTTGTGAGATGAGATTCGGCGCATTTAACGCACCTTTCCTGCCTATTACAATATTTCTGTGTATGCCCATGCATCTGACACTTTTTACACTGAGGAATAAGAGTAGATGTTCTTCTCAGCGGTTCAATTCTCACCCTTAGTCCCAGAATGTTATCAATTTTGTAAATATCGTCTATGTTTTGACTTCTATCAAAGATTAACATGAATAAGGGAAGATTGCGTTTTATTATCTTATCTCCATCCCTTTCTTTTTTTGTACGTTAGTTACACTCTGGATTTCGAAATTCTTCGCCTTTAGAAACGTAACTATCTCTTCAGGCTCACATTCAGGATAAATTCCTCTTGCCATAACTTTGGTAGGTCGTACATTTTGTCTTCATAAGTGAAATATTCCCATCCATCTCTAGTGACTTGTTCTCTACGCCGTCTATATTCTTCTCCATTTTCTACATTGATTTTGTAGATGCCTCCTGCCAGTAATGTTACTTTAGATTGTGCATTCACCTTATTTAGAGTTTTGACTACATCATTATATGTACGTTCGCCTTTACCTGTTAATAGATTTATTGGTGGAGGAGGTAAAGATTTCTTTTTCTCAACCTTGTTTGCTGGTGTGCTATTAGTATCAGTATTATTCTGATTTACTAATATTGATCCTGGTGACACTTCAGGGGAAACAATGGATTTCTTCCCCTTTCTCCTCCTATCCTGCTCTACAATCCACATGGTTTCGTTCGCTAATTCCTCCTCATCAGTACAATACTCTTCCTGTTCACTGTGAATTTGAGCTTCAAGCTCCAATTTCCTATTCGAGGTACTCATTAAATGACCAACCTTTGTTTGCAATCAGATATTATAGTTTTAAGGTTATTACATTCTTCAATGCTCTTCCTCCATTCATTCCAGATGTATATCTCATTTGTTGTTTGAGGCTCGAATTGCCTTTCTGCAATGATGCCATCTTCCTTTACCTCCTTATCACTTGGAGATCTTGCAACTTTCCCACTCCTCTCAAAAGGGTTTCCACTCTCTTCTATGTTACTTTTAGTTTTATTGGGGTTGCTTGCTAACGACGCCTCGGAACCCGCTTTCTCACTCCTGACAGGCGCCGGTACTGGGGATCCGACTCCCTGTACCGTAGTAAATTTCTTCTGCTCTCTCTCCATATTTGGTTTAATTTCGGGGTACCTTCCCCTATCTGGTTTTTGTCCACCATGGGTATTTTATTTCCCCATCACCCTCCAACCAAGGTTGGTGAGTGTCCCCATCGCCAGGGGCGGCTCCCGATAGCAGATCCAGAAACAGCCACGGGAATATTAAGATGTGAACCACTTAAATAATTAAGCGGTAACACCTATATATATTTTCCTCCTGAAATAATTATTTTATTTTTTAATTAGTTATATTTCAGTAGTCCTGTATATTTAGTAATTTGTTTACTTTTATTTTTCAGTATCCATACACGCCTTTCTTCCCAATTTTCACACTTTTCATTTGTAACTTTATTATTACCGTTGAAATAAATGGAGACACAAGACTTCGATCACATTGTTTCACATTAATTTTTTTGCTTTTGATCATATTATATTTCAATATATAAGCCATCGATTATTAAGAAATATTCACGTAAAATTTGATATTCATTAAAAAACAATAAGTTTTTTTTTCCATTTTCTGCTCTACGAACTGCTGATTGTACAAATTAAATACAATTCAATTGAACACATCAAAATAAAATAACTGAAACAACCCATATTTTCCTCATTGTGTCTGTATTGTGGTATAAAAAATTTATAATACACACAAAACACTATTTTTTGGTTGGTTTTTTTTCTGTTTAATATTGTACTGTGGCATATGTCGTACAGTTCGGGGTAATGTTCAATTTTTAATTTAATAAGTTACTACATTTTCTCTTGATATCATTCTGAAAGTATTACATATTCTTATAAAATAATCAAATAACGTTCTATCTATTCTCTATGGAACGATTTAACAGGTTGCAGTAAATGACTTGGTATGGCTAAACAACGGCCACCATAGCAGTACGTTTGCGATAAACACAAGTGAGTAATTTAATTTATTCACCATTACTTCAGATAAACCATGTAACAGTAAATGAAATTTAAACGAAGTATGTTTTAATGGTTGCTCTCACTTCATTTAAGATACATAATCCTCTTTACAGCAGAAGGAGACTGAAGTGTAACTAATCCCCACTACAGTTAAGCGTCCTTACATCACTTCACTCCTAAGACATTGTCTAGCGTTAAAATTCTATCACCTGAAGTGTGGAAAAATCCGTTACGTCTATGAAATAAGAACGTTTTATATCTTTAAAATGTTTATAATAATTATAATGTTTAAAATGTTCATTATAACTCTACAGTTTTACTAAACACTGTAATGCAAATAACAACTTGCAATTTTGTTTTTATAAATTTAAATTCACGAAAATAATTATACTGGTAAGATATAACCATTTTCATTGTATTTTAATATACAATAATAACAATGAAAATGAAATTGATCTATAGAGTTTACATGTTTTAATACTTAGTTTTTAAACTTGCACTTCTCTGACTTGAAAATTTTTATTAAATTTGTGTGGGTGGGTGGGGGGTTGGAAAAATGGGATTGAAAACGCAGTTTTAAGAATCAGATTAATACCATGGCCAATAATTCCTGTAATGTGCCTTTCACAATTGAGGTGTGACGGTCTTATAAGTTAGACCCAAAAATCCTGAGTAAAGCTGGAAGCGATGTGTAAATGGTATTGTCAGATAATTCCATAAATTTGTGCTGCCTAAGTTTGATAAAAATCGGACATTTTTAGTTACAAGAGCCTGACTGATTAAACACAACAACCTGGGTGAAGGTTATTGGCAACAATAATACAATTGTAGTAATACCTACTTGTGACAGATAAAGTCATACTACTGTCAATCCATTATTGACCTTCTTCGAAGAGAAGTGATAGACTTGGTATCTCTGGCATCTTTGGCGAATCTTACTCTGTGGTTTTTAGTGGTTTTCAGTCAGGTGTGTCCATCAAGGAGACGTTAGGTTTTAACATGAAATAGATGAGTTAGAAACGGGTAAATCGAATTGAGATAAAAATTATAATATGTAATTAAATTGGAAGATATAATGGTAAATTACAAGGTTGGTTTAAATTTATCTTTTACAGTTTTTTTTTTTTTTTAAATTCATTGTGATTTATTGTTTAAGTTATGTTGATACAGATTTATTTTCAGAACTATATACTACATCTAATGTAAGTGTTTGAATAATAGTAAAACAAATTTCTGCTATTTTATAGAATTATGTTGGTGATATTTTTCTTAAACGTTTTTCAAAAACATTTTTTCTCATTCTTACCTGACTCTAAAAGACATGATTCTAGAAAATGTATGAATTCACGGTTCAAATAATTGTAAAAACATTTAAATACACCTTATTGTGTACTCTTTAACAAAATTATTTTTTGTAATGCAAACTTTTATGGTTTATATAATTTTTTACAGGCTTTTACTTAGAAGTATATTACACAATATTTTATATCTTGAATACAAAATTTCTGTATATATATATATATATATATATATATATATATATATATATATATATATATATATATGTTTTCGTGGCGTTTTGGCTTCGATTGTTGCACATTTTTTGGTTCCTTACAGATGAATTCCAAAATTTGTACTTCTAATTTTTTTCATTACATATATAAATTTAATGGTATCTTGTGGGAAATATGATATATAACATATCGGATTTAGAGTAATAACACTATTTTTGGTATTTTTTGTTCAATATAAGGCATAATTTCACCAACCAATTACATTTTTGTTTACAAATTTATTTTTCAAAATGTACTTTTCAAAAATCATATTTTTGTTTACTAATTTCTACTAACAATTTCATCCAAAACTTTTGTTTATATTTAAAAGAAAGAAAAAAAATATTCTGTTTTTTCATGGGCACTTTCTTTTAGTTTTCACCATTTTACTTCTTTTGATTCTAGACATGCCAACTCTAAATTGTTATTATATATGACATTTTCATTTCATAAAATACTTTTTTTATGAACCTTTTTGAAAAAAAAATTATATATAAAAGTTATATATGCTATTTTTGTGAATTATTGAAAAATAATAAAAAATGACTTACAATAAGAGTGTACACGTTTAGAGTTTTACTTGTTTTCTTGAATAATATTTTTTTAAATGATGTTTCAAAGACCAATTAAATTATAAAAGAAAATAAATATTTTTATTTTAACATTGTAGCCCACGGATTATATATATTGATAGCTATACTTCAATTGGCTTTTTTGGTACGTCAACGAATGAACTTCATATGGGTTTTAACAAGATTTATGAATCTATGTTGATTTGTTAATTTTGTTTGTGGATCAGATGATGGGTAATCCTTTTATGACAAACTGTGGATTAATTGACCTACCAAATAGATAATTTAATTTAGTGCTATAAAAGAAATATGTCCCCATTGTCAAAAAGATAAAAAGGAATATCCACAACTTATTTTTTAACACTGAAAAAGAGTAATGTTAGGGTGTTGACTTCATTCGTTCATATATCTTACAATCCTGCCGTATTTGTTTCATAATTCTCTATTACTATAACTCTTCCGACCTTCGTCGGTATTGGAAGGTCTGGCTAAATGGTAATTTTATCGTAATCGTGATAATATATGATTACGATAAAATTACCATTTAGCCAGACCTTCCAATACCGACGAAGGTCGGAAGAGTTATAGTAATAGAGAATTATGAAACAAATACGGCAGGATTGTAAGATATATATGAACGAATGAAGTCAACACCCATATATATATATATATATATATATATATATATATATATATATATATATACGGAAGTTTCTAAATTCCAAACATTAAAGCAATTTACTTGATATTTTCATTAATATTTTTTTTTATGTACTACGATGAACAATTAAAATGATTTAAACAATTATTTTTTTTAAATTAGTGTGGTTTTCTGTTTTTTTTAAACGCTTCTCATCACCATAGTAATTAAAACTTAAGCTATTTAGATGGGGTCTTCAGTAATCTTCTCATTAAGGTGACTAGTTGTGATCCATTTTACTAAACCATAAGACATTTAATTTGTTTTCTGTTTGAAAAACATAACTTTCTCAAATAGAATTAATCTCTAAACGAACAACGGTTACGATAGGAATTTAAAATTCTTCATCTCTTACTTTGTTCAACATACGTTAAATGTTATAACTTTGCATACTAAGACATAAATGTGGCTTCGCTTTTTATTGGTAGTAAACCAAATGCGTTGACTGTCTAAAATAAATGGATGTAGTTTTTCGGTTTGTTTATTGTTATCTTATTTTTATTTGTAGCGTTTGGGTTTTATTTTAGAATATATTCAGTTTTAACGTCTTTTGATTAATGCCATTAAACACGGTTTAACTAAATGAAAGGAAATCATTTAAATAAAACGTTATCGACATTTTATTTGATTTTGTTTTATTTTTGAGTTGTTTCAATTATACATGTTTACAATTTTATAATTTGTAACAATTTACAAACTACTTCTTAGCTAAACTGAAAAAAATTAGTTTTACCTCATATAAAAGTAATGACAAGTAGCAAACATCAAACGAATTGAGGCTGTAAAGAAAGTGCAATTAAAATGTTTATGCGTTTAAATGAATAAACTTACTAAAAAACCAAACGTAAAACTTTATTGGATTATTAAACTGAAAGTAATTGGTATTTTTCAAAAATAATGTTACTTTATTTAAACCTGCTTTTACGGTTAGTTATTATATAATAGGCTGCATTTCAAACTCAGTTTGAGAAATTTAAATTTCATGACGTCTGCGTTAATAAAACAATATATTTTCCTTTATAAATGTGTAATACATATAATGTTTTGGACTAATTCCTAAGAATATTACACTTCTTGCTCATGTTTAGCCATTGCGATTAAAATATTCTGAGTTTTAAATAGAGATTCTGAATTTTGAAAAAGCCACCCCCGATTTTCCATTCGAACACCCCCTCCTACTAGTTCAGAAACAGTAACAAGTGTAAGGATTTAAAATAAATTGCAGAAGTTTTAAACAGCCATCATTTTGAACCTATAACAGCTGAAATTTTTATGAAACTGGTAAAAAAACCGTTCAACGTCAAATGATTGGAAGTGTTGTAAAAGGTAACAGTTATAAATTATTCTAAAGAGTTTGGTCATGTAACATCAGAAGGCTCAATGGGTTCTGAGAGAGCAATGACTGTGAGTGGATTAATGAAATATAATAAAAGAAATTTGTTAATCATTTTGATAAACCACACACGTTGCCCCATCCTACACGTCCTAGACAACTACTCATTTTATATGTCAGTATCAGCGACTGATTTTCGTAAGGCTAACGTGACTGATTTAGAAGTTCGATTAAGCAGTTTATGTGTCCTTCGGAAAGGTCTGAAATACATCATGTGACTCCTAGGTGAAAACAACCCCGGAGAGTCAAAGAGATTAATAAAAAATAGCAATGTTCTCCAAGTTCTAGTTATTCATAATATAAAGAATGTTTCTGTAATGAATGATCAAAAAGAATATTAGGACAGAAGTGGAGTGAACATAAAAAGTTTAATTTATGGTCACATTTTGTTTGTGTCTCTAAAAACTATTTTTATATAACGTCTAATGAATGGTCAAGTCTCATTGTGAATAATATATTCTTTTCTTAAAGCACTGTGAATGATTAAAACTGATCATTAAAGAAATTAAATAATTAGTTACAAATGTAATTTATGTCATTCTATTTTAATCTGTTTTCTTAAAACTGTCTTAAAATAATGTGTTGCTATTATCGAAAACATTTGAATATCTGTATATTTTTTATCGTAAACAGAAATTTTGTCTAGTAATGCATTGCTAAATCATTTCTTGGTGTTTTTGTGGTATAGTCTACTCCTTTCCAAATGCATGAATGCGGCATTTGCCATGATAACTCAGTGTGAAACTGATCTAAAATGTTACAAAATTCGAGGTATGTATTTGAAATTCCAGAGTAGTTAACTTTGTATACATTTTGTTTGGGGGAAATGTTAGCCTTCATATCTGTTCCTTGAGGAATGTGTTTTGCAGTGAAATAAAAATAAAGAGTTAACATATAATATAAATTTATCACAACACTTTTCCCAGTGTATAAATAAGATACTTGATATAATAATAACATGATAAAATAAAACAATAATAATTTACAAGCTTTAAGAATATTTACACACGTTACAAATTTGTGTACTGTCAAAGTTTAAATTGTAGCAGAGTGTATTTCCTAGTTTTAGTATATTTAATTCTAAAATAAGGCATCTCAATCTGCAATCAGTAACATACAATTCAATGTATGAAGTGTCGTACTAAGATATTTAATTCCATTTAACTTGCTCCACAAGAACGCTTATTCATATACTTGGTATGGTAAATGTAAAGGCTCTTTATGGAGCAAAGAAAGTTTTAATTAACATAATTAAGGAGGATTCTACTGATTTGGTTTCCATTGAACAGCTTCTTCCTTTCAGAGAAGTAGTTGAGAAACTGTATCAACTAAATAAAATTTATCATATTAATGCATTTTCTATTAATTAATTACTGTAGCTACATAGAATTTTGGAATAAAAATATCTCGCAATAAATTTACTATTTGAATGAGATATTAATTTCGTTCCTTCTTAGTAATAAAAGAAGTTTATATATATAAATATGAAAGATGTCATTTTATTGTAAAGTAAATTACTTCTCAGTAGCAATAATGCGAATGTGTGTAAATATTGTAGCTGGGACTCTTGAGATAGATTAAATCTGTTTCACGGGCAAGAAAGTTTTATCTTATTTTCTTCCTTTCCATAATAATGATCGTTTTCCTAAACTAAAATAAAACAAAAATGCGACATTTAAATACGATGTTCATTTTGTGTTCTAATTCTACTAAGTTGTATTAAAATGTCTCTAATAAAAGGTAACATCGTAAATAAAATAAACCATTAAGTGTAATATTACATATATGAGACATAAAGTAGAGTTAGTGTTTCCATTCATAAAATATGATTTTTTTTTGAAATTATATTATGTATTTTCTATCAAAGTATATTTTCAATGGATTGATGAGCATTGTTATGAAATGAGGTATTTCGATTTAACAGGATGGATACCTTGACGTAATTTTCCTTTTTTTTATAATTAGGTAAAAGCTAGGAACAATGTTTGTTAACGGCAACATACCAATGTATAGGCTACTATTTATTATTATTATTATTTTTATTTTTTATATTGGGACAAAACACTAGCTAGATTAGGTGGAATTTCTTGCTTAAGGTCCCCTTTCTCCTATTTTTTTGGTCAGAGCCGCTTCTAAGTATTCTGCGACGTATTCGCAGTTCAAAAATGTGTAACAATTCTACAACAATGTAAAGATTGAACTGTCTTATAACGCACGACACTTTCCATTGTTGTCCTTTCTTCTCTCCTTTTCACACAGTTTTAGAATGTGGTGTTGTAATGTTTGCAGATTAATCTACTAGAAAATAATCAGCGGAAATTTCCATTTTAAAGATAACATTGTAGGCTACATTTTGTAGATACGATTTCTGTTTCAAAGATTTATGTTAAAATCGGTCTTTGTGTGTATATCCATAAGTTAACATCGGCTACGCCCCCTTTGAATACGCAGGTTGCGTTATTTAGTGTCTATGACCAGGATAGCGAACTAGAGAGTCGATATTTAAGATTAACTTTTGAAGCTAGGTTGATGAAATTCAGGGCATTTTAATGTTTTAAATATAACATTTATTAAAATTTTTATTATAATTTTCATGTACTCTTTAGAAATTAAAAAGGTAAGGGTTTGGAAGAGAAAATGACATAATTGAAAGGCTGACTAAACTTTAATGTCTGATTATAAACAATATTATTATATTTTTCTATTAGACGCTAGTTAGTAGACATGATAGTAAGTGAACATACCTCGTGTCCATTGACTCCTTTGTTCAGTGATCTTATTATCAGTTTTAAGAAATGCTTAAAACTTGTGCAGTAACACAATGCATATACTATTGGATATTGAATAGTATATGACAATATGGTTTTAAGCATTAAGTGATTTAAAATTATTGTTTCTGTCTTTAAAAAATAATGGTACTTAGGATTTTAACAAGTACATTAAATAAAAATATTCTATACTAAAATGAAATATTTTTTATGCAACCACAATTTGCCTTTAAATTTTATAAATAAAAACTTTACAACAAACATACATCCTCATTTAGAAATAAACAAATTACACCGAAGATTTGTGTAGAATTCCAATTTATAATAAGCAATGCAATGTTTTCACTGTTGCTATCACATCATTAGCCTTTACTCCAACGTCATATCGAGCTGTGAAAAGTACTGGACATTATTTGAAGGACAAGAGTTATTGTCAAACCCTAAACCATTTGCGTCACATGAATTATTCTCTTTAGTTGTGAATCGCTCTCAGTAGCATTGCTAATATTGCTAACTAGGAATAAAGCGAGATGAATGGAATTCCAATGGGAATATCTCGTGTACTGGAGTTCCATGAATGTGACTCGGTGGAAGATTAAAGTCCAGTATTGTGTTTGGTAGTATTTGGAATTTGATAAACACATCACGACCAAGTCTAGGCCTAAGTGAAATCGATAATAGAGTTTGTATTTGATAGCAACTCTCACGGCTTAAACAGTTATAAAGTAACAAAAAAATCTCGACTGATTCCAACATTACCAATAATCCATTGCATTATCTCGCCCACATGAATATTCAATGTGTGGATTCAACTTGTGAAAATGCTTGGCTTTTACCTCTGATTCACACAAAGTCATTCTAAGCTTACACTTCACCAACACTAAGGTTTTATTACGGCCTTACATACATAAGGTTGATCTTATCTACCAGTAATGTATTCCTGGACAGACACCGTAATTCTAGCATTGATCTTTATCATAATATATGTCTTCACTACTGTTACAATTGATTAAAAATGAATATTTCAAGTAGCCTACATGTTTTGGTAGTCATCATTAACCACTATAATCTGAGATAATACTTCTAAGTTTTGTCTTTATTTAGCTTTCCTTTTATTTTATTAGTATTAATAATGTCTATTAAATAATTGAATATTGGTCACGTGACTTCTTAGTCATATTAAAAGGATGACATGTTTTGGAGCCGTAACTTCATCATCAGATCCATAATATTATATAGCTCCAAAGAGATCGTAACACATTAAAGAAGTACATACTTTACAATTTACACATAAATATCCCTCAAAACACGCATATTCCTGAAAGTTACGTCTCTAAAACATGTTGTCCTTTTTTATATCTTAGAAGTTACGTGACGAATATATACGCAGGTTTCAATTATTTAATAATTATATATGACATGGTTACAGCAAACTTGCGAATTAAAATAATGTCTCTATCTAATTTTATTAAAATTGTTTGAGTTTATTGTCATTTATCGTAACAAACGCGTAAAGAGTAACACAATTTACATCCAGAGACAGACCATTATAACGTAAATCAAACTGAATTTGGTAACAATAAAATCTCCAGTTAAAAAAAGTCAGAGAGAGATCTAAGAAATAATCAATAAATACTATTATTTTAAATAGTGCGCTTAAATTTTGAAAATACGCGACGTAACACAAAAATTTGTAAATAATTTATAGAAAGACTAATAGAGAGCAACTGTTAAAAGTATGGCCAACATTAATCAACGCTTTTTTCTAAATGCACCTGTTTAGCTGAACTTTCATCGATTCGTATATATTCTGCGATATATATATATATATATATATATATATATATATATATATATATATATATCAATGTCTGGATACAATGTGTTGTGTTTAAAACATTTCAGAATAGAAAACAACTTAGAACTCGTGGAAAAGAGAAAAAAAAATTGATCTGTTCTTTCATTTTATCTCATGGTTCAGATTATGTAGATGTATACTTTTGTAAATATATTATTCAACACCATACCATGACTGTATGAAAGTGGTTTGGTACTTAATAAGATACATCTCTGTGTAGGCTTTGTACTGAGTGTCACACGAAAATGTAATTATTTTTTAATTAATATGATGGACATATGAAAACTACAACCTTGACACTTTACAGTTATGTTACAGAGATGTGTAAAAAAGTACCGTCGCGGTCAATCAAAACGAAATGGCGGAACAAATAAAAATCATTAATCATCTGGATATAGCCACTTCCTCGCACAATGGAATGGAATTGTGCATTGTCATCTCTTGAATCTCAATCAGTTTATATGAGATACCTAAACTGAACACATCTAACAATGATTTTTTAAATTAAACAAAGAGTGAAACGTTGTTGTTGGACTATTACTTTTTACAAATGAATATGAAACGATATGGTGTTTTCAAAGAACCTAGTCAAATGTAACTCCTCCATCAAGAAAATCAATTCATACATGGAAAACTATGCTAGTAAAAATGGGTTCAGTAGATTTTTCAACAAAGAAAATGAAGAACTTTCATATGCTACTTTACTGAAATGTCCAAACATGCCTAATTCACTTAAAAAAGTCCCATCCGCTACTGAGATACTAAAGTTGTCAGTTCAAAGGATGGTAAGAAAAACAATTATTTTGTTTTTATTAAATATGTTTAGTTCCTGGACTGCTGGAAGATGACATAGCCAGACGATTGGAATTTCGTTCGAAGGTCATTGAAAATCTTACGAACATACCGAGTGGTATGAAAGAATTGTATTCTCAGATGAAGCTACATTTTACCGAACAAGATCTGTAATTTTATATATAATTGTAATTATTATAACACACAAAATCCACGTATCTTAACGAAGAGCGCATGAAATCTAAGGGTATAACTATTTAGGCTGGAGTCTCCAAGGATGGTGTTCTTTTTTTACGACATCCCGTCAGACAATGACTTGAGATAGATTCGCTTCAATATTAACTGATCACATAGTTCCTCATCTTACACACCCGGAGACGAGGGACATTTCTCTCTACAGGATGGAGCTTCTCCTCGTTATGCTAATGTGGCAAACTAGGTTTTATATCAAGATCTTCCCAACTGTTGGATAGGTCGTGGCTGCAACTTCATGGACTGACTCCAAGATCCCCAGACCTGACAGTTTGTGATGTTTTCCTAACAAAAAGTTTATTCTCACCCTAAAGCAACAGATGATAAATTAATGACGCTGATTGAAGAGGAATTACAGTTGATACATCTTTAATTTATAAAAAAAAAAACTTATGACTTTTTTGTTTCGTTGCTATCAACATGAACATCAATTCGAATAAAGATCAAATTTGGATCATTAATAATTTATTACTTTTATATTTCTTTACTTTTCTTTATTAAGTTTTACACATTTTCATGTTATCTGAAAATCAAAAATTTGGAATGGTTACGGAAATAAAATAATACTGGTGAAATCATACCATTATTTTGTTATTTTGCCATTTTGTGTTTGCAACAAAAATGGTACCTTTTTTACATATCTACTTAACATAACTGTAAAGTGTCAATTTAGTAGATTGTTCCATATGAACATATTTACTACTCATTTGAAAATAGCGACCTCTTCGTGGGCCCACCCGTACATTGTTATTACTAAAATATTTTTATTATATATGAATTTGATCCTTGAATAGTTAACATTTTTTCTGAATACTATGAATACAAAGTCTGTTGAGCGAGGTCACAACTTCTATAACAGTGAGGCCATTTTTCCGTACTAATTGGTATTATTTACCCACCACCTCATCCAGTGAATAAAACCTAATCCTTTACCGTACCTACCCTTTTTTTCTATATCCCTCATCAGTACTGAGACGTCAATATCTTACAAATCTTTAACATTAAAAAAAAATCATGTTTAAAAAAATCTGAGAAATTGTCTTAAAATACATAATTCCTTTTTAAGAAACCTATGTATCTCGAGTTCACTGAAGAGGGAGTTTGAGGGGGGGGTAGTTTGTTTCTGTTCACAAATATTTCTTAAAGTACGAACTTTTAAAAGAGTTTTTCCAAGTTAATTTTGAATTAAAGCTCAAAAGAAGTCATAAAATCTGCTATTTATAATCAGATGAAGAGAATATTTGAATTATATATTTTAATATTTTGATTTTACATATTTTGGAGGTAAATAGTATCAGGAACTAGCGAAATTCTAAGTAGTTTTTCGAGTTTTCGAGATATTTAACCCGCACAAAAGTCTGAGTTGTTCCAAAAAATGGACTTCACAGGTGTTGAACTTAGGTATTTAGTGAGGGAATTACTAAAAAACTCAATCCGACCACCTCCGACTGCATCCGCTAATCATGTTTAAACAATTAGGCTCTAGAATTAAAGTCTTAACAAATGTCTTTGTGTTTTTAATTTGTTTATATCGTTTAGCTAGTATAGTTTCGTTTAAAGTATTGAGTTGTGTTTTTAATTATTTTAAACCATGTTGTGTACAAACAGTTAGTTTTTCAATTTGTTGTACACTTGTAGTAATTCGAACAATTTTGTAATTCTAAAAGAGGACTTTTGCTTAACGTCTCTCCTGCAAATGTCTCAAAATAATATTTTGGTACTTAATAATAAACTGAAGTCATTTTGTGATTATTTAAAAGTTAGTGGGTACAATGTGACTACAGGAAAGAATATTTTCTTTAAAAAATGAAGATTGGCTCAATAAAGATTTTCAATACAACGATGGACTCGTTCTCATTAAGGTCAAAATTGTAAGAAGAGTATTAGACCATTCGGACGATTCGGGCGATTTTAAAAATGTACGAATCTGGTGATAAATCTACTGTGGTTTCGTTCTCAAGTGAGAATATACTTGCCCTAATTGCATCTCCCAATCTCTCCGTACTTCATTTTAGGAAAAGCAATTAAATGTTACAGTTAATAGTTCATATTTCCTGAAAATTGTTATTTATGATTTTCGGTTAACAAATTCTGCAACAAAAGTTACATACTACTGCTAGTACCTTTCCTTATAGGTTGTGCTAGCCGTAACCCTCAGTTTTAAGTGAATGGTAAATAATTAGAACAAGGAGATAATTATACATTTTCTGTGTTTTTTGTTGTTGTTGTTAGAAGTGATAAAATCTAAATATTATACTACCTATTTGACTTCAAATAATTGTTTGTAATTTTCAAAATGTGTGGTTCCTACCATTACGCGCTTAACCCATTTTTGTTTACGGAGTTCTTGACTACATTGATATAGTTTTTAATTAGAAAGTGATTTCTTAAAAATGTCCGCGTATCTTAAATCTTTAGTGAAGTTTCTGTGTTCCTTTCTGTTCTCGCGTGTTGTGAAATATAAAGCACACGGCGTGAAACTAACAATATTGGAACAAGCCACAGATGTAATTTTACTGCCTTTCGAAAAAATAAATATTGATCATCCACTACTGGAAACAGTTTGACTCAGTGCTCCATGTCGCCTGTAGCTTTGAAATACTGGTGAAGAAACCTACAATATAGACTATCAATAACTACTATATTCTTTTCATTAACTTATCTTTATTAAGTATATTTTACGCCAAATTCATTTAACTTATTATAGTCTCTGCTATTGACGTATTTGTATCAGGTATTTAAAGTTTTTTTTTTTATAAACAATATATTCATGATTTTTTTGGCAATAATAACAGTGGAGCCCATATTGACTATATTAAGTATTTAAAACCAACTTTTAATCTTTTATGTTTTTAAAGATCCAACTCTACTTGGTCACATGTAGTTCATCTGACTACTTCATATGTCACAACTATTTTTTGCAAAAATCTCCAGGATTGCAATATAAATATATAATAATAAGATATAAACTAAATTAACTTAATTTTAAAAACAAAATATAGGGTTTTTGCTTCTTAGCAACCAACCATCTTGTTGTGTTCTTTATGATATATCCTTAAATAAAATAGATTACTTTTTTGTAATATTTTATGTGTGCACACTTCTATAAGTTACCATATTGAAGTGCTAAGTTTTGTGTTCGTTTTATCCAATTTAATTTAAACTACATGAGAGTACACTCAAAAATGTTGGAGTTTATATACTACCATTTTATATATACGTTTTTGTTTTTTTTAATTTTAAAATTATATATTGCTGTGATAAAAGCTGCATTGCTATTTATATTAATAAGAGAGACTACAGACAACAAATAGTTGTTAATTTTTTCTGTTTACTAAAATATTTTACCAGAATCTTAAAAGAATTTTTATTATTTAAATTGTTACTAAAGACATTCTATTTGAATGAACTAATATGTTTAATTTTATGTAATCCGGAGAATATTGAGTTGTGAATTAGTTAAAATTAGATATACAATCGCCTCTGATAAGATTATAGATTTACTACTGTTTTTTAATAACTTTTGGGTTTATAATGTGGATAAGTTTCAATAGTTAGAAAAATGTAAATCAAAAGTAGTTATCTTTTTACAGCTTGTACATGATTCATTTTAAAATCTTTTTTTGAATGATATTCCTTTCAAATATTTCTTGTTTCTTTCTAGAAAGTTTTGTAAATAGCAAACTATAATACAGAAATATAAATAATAAATATTATGACATTTGTTTATGAAAATATATTATTAGTTCTACAATCATTAAAAGTTTAAAAGTGTTTTTATTCATTAAAATTTAACATCGATTGGTGTATTTTAATTAGTTGAACTAAACGGAAATAGAATGTCGATCATTGGTGAGAGATTAATTAATTGATTACTTTCAGATCAGACACTTTGCACGCAATGTAAGATTATTCGTTTTTATTGGATGCGTGTGAGCTCACTGAAAAATAAAAGGTTCGGTCAATAAATATTAGATATAGATATTGAAAAAACGTTTTAAAATATTATATTTATATATATTAGTAAAACATAAGTTACATTTCATTTCCGGAACGTTAGATTTTAAAAACTTTCTCTTTTAACAAAACTTTTAATTATTATTCAGAATCTAGTTTATAAATTTAGACATTTATAATAATAGTAGTTTCGAAACAACTAATGTTTACTTAGATGCGTACGTAATGAGCTTCTGTACTTCACTAACAAAAGCTTGATACTTCTACACATAACATATACAAGATAAATTCTTCAGTAATAACTGTAGGCTTTACAATATACCTTAACGTAACTCCTCCGTCCTTTTAAAGAGTACATCCGGAAATGGTTGACACTTTTGGTGATGGCTATGCTGAGGTTTCGGCTCCTATGACATCGAGGTCATCTTCTTTAGATAAATTAATAGGAATTATGTATTTCCTTCATATTGAATGAATTGTTTACTAGTATCTTCACTTTCATCTAAATTAACAATTATTGATTAATTACTATCTAATTCCGGAAATACAGTTGTGTTAACTCTCCAATAATTCTTTCTAAATCTTTTATTATTATTTCTTGATTTTTTTTTTAAATTTTTTTTACAATATATTCAGTTGAATTCTTATATATTTTATTTCATATGTGAATTCTTATAATAATAAATGCCACATTAGTAATTCAGAATTTTTTCTTTCACCGAGATTAGCCATTGTTGCGGTTTGTGATCAGTACAATTTTAAATTTTCTTCCAAATAGATAGCATCTTCAATATTGAGCTGCTCCTACAATTGCCAATAACTCTCTCCCAATTGCCGAATAATTAATTTCACTGTTATTTAGTGATCTGCTGGCATGAGCTATAATTATAACATAAATATTATCATCAATAATAACTATAAGCTATAAAATATTTCGTAGCGTTAGTTATATGTAAACAAATTAGATATGTGTAGACTAATTTAAAGAACTATTAATTACAGGTAATTTCAGTTCACTAGCAGTATAGTCGTGTTTGGAAATTCGAGAGTCATTTTGTGAATGAAATGATATTATTTGTTGGTATTTAGGTGTATTCAATCATCCGTTTATTGTATTTACTCATTGTATTTAATTTTATTAAATTCAATTAATTCATGTAAATAAATGTAAAGTAATTTTGAACATATAAAAGAAATATAATTTAAAATGAATACATGTAATTAACTCAAACTTCTGAATTTCGTTGTTTCAACGATTTTTGGTGTAGTGAAATTAATTTAAATTCTCTTTTGTCTCTACAAAATTCAAATAACCAAGTACGTTTTAATTTCCAGCAGTCAGTATTTCACTCGACTCTTGTTTTGCATTGTAAGAGTAAAAATTAATTTCATTTCGTCATAATCGGAAATAAACCCGAACAGATTGTCACTGATTGCATCAACCCCCTCTCTGATTAATTTGAACCTTAGTGTATCATTTATTTAGTTTAGTACTTTGTTAAAAACATATATAAATTACATTTATTCAAGTTTTTTTCTTTTCAAATTATTGATAGAGATTCTTTCAATTTATAGCAGTATTAAGATAATTATAAATACATAGGTACTACCATATTTTATTGCTTATTTTACTTACAATAAAAATATAGTGAGACCTTTCTATTTAATTTTTATTTTATGAATTTAATAATGTTACATTAATCTAATCAAAAAGACATTTTATACGACCAAAAAAGTTGATGATGGGTTATAATTTGAATATATGTAAAATTTAAAAAAAAAATAAAAATAGTGTACTTCAAAAGTCGAAACAATTAGTGTAAATTCCCCAGTTCTTATTATGGACCAAAATTATTCAATTTACGTTCATTCGGAATGAAGTGTTATTCTATGGTTCTGCCAAATGTAATTACGTCTGATATCGAAAGATACATTCTTATTGATAAATTAAATATTCTACAATTTAGATTCTTCGTTAAGAATTATTAATAGAATTTTATTTTCCGAGATATATTATATTACATCCATCATTAAAAACTAACCCGTGTAAGGTTCACGATAACTCTTGCAAGGAGAAGATTCTCCACTCATTTTATACAACGTCCTTCGATCTTTATTGTGAAATGATTTGATAACTGAAAGATAAATTAATTTTATTCGTTAGGATCATCACATCTTGACCGTCGGCCTTTTTATTTTTGTAGAAATTTATGACGAAATGTCGTTCAGGAAGCTTACGGACCTTACTCTCCCTCGCCAATTGTAATGTAATGCAGTAACTTGAAAGAATAAAATAGAATCGGTCGTTTGCAATCCTGAGACCTGGCCTTATTTGTATTACTAAGTATATTATAATAAGTTAAATTAAATAAATAAAATAATATTTTAAAATTTAGTTTATAAAATAAAAGAGAAAATTATGATTCTTGAAAATGTTTAACGAAAATTAATTTCAAATTTACCACATTTTTTGTTCTGGACTACCATTGCACTTAAATTATTATAAAGAATTAAATTTATATCAATAGCATAATTTGTTAAACCCATGAGCTTACATTTGAAACACTTGTTGACTTTTGAATAAAAGTATGAACAATATTACCTTTTGCTCATATGAAACCAAAATCTTAGATTTTAACACGAAAATAGAACTATGAGGAATGTAATATTGAAAATTCACAAATATTTACTATGCATTTCTGGTGGAATAGATCCGTCCTACTAATATTTTGTAGAACTATATTTGTATGTTAATCTAATCTAATTTTTTTAATTTTAATTTTCTCCTGGGGTAAATGGCACTATATTGTCAGATTCATTGCTGAAGATGTTGATACCATATCAAAGATATCTACAAATGTTTTCGTTTTTTAACTTTACTAACGATGTTTTTTTTTTAAAATCAGAAAAAAAAATACAAAACCCTAAATGCAACATATCCCCTTTTTATTAACTAACAATACGAATTAAAGTTTCTCTCAAATTACTATTAAATTACTTTGAATTTTTTGTATCTGATTTTTTCGAACCTGCATATCTACATGTATTGTGTTAGTAAATTTATTTCCAGCTTTAAATAAAATATTTACATTTTGAAGGTTTTTTTTTTTTTTCATTTTAATCTATAACAAAATATGCTCTTCATTTACTTTCCCCCAATACTGTTTATCGCTAACATTTTTTAAATCTTCCATATCTGTAAGTTCATTTTTAATTAAATGCGTTCCATCACTCGTAGTCTTCGTCATTTTTCTTTTTTTAACAAAATTAGATAAAAAATTGTTTTAATTAAAATATTTTCGTTCTTCTTTTTTAACTGTTGTTTGGCATCGATATAAAAGCATCAGCTTTTTAACACAAAATAATGGTGTTAGACTTCAAATTACTAGTTTATTTTATTCTGCAGAAGGAATACCTTGATAAAGTAAGTAGAAAGAACATTTGATATTAGTTTTCATTCTTTTGACAATTCAATACAAAAATTTTGGAACAATATTCCCAAGTAGAACAGTTTTTAGATGAGGAGAATATCTCCGATACTGTAGATTTATACGCCATTATTTATTTTAAGTATCTTTGTGAAACTTTCGTAAAATAAAATACGAAATATGATTTTTTTTAAATGAATAGGGGGGGGGGAATGAAAAAAGTGTATTTTCCTACTTCATTTATTTTTATTATTAAAATAAATCAAGGGATTATTATTTACAAATTTGAAGAAAACCAATTCATAAAAATTTTAAAATTTGGTCTGATTCTTTTTCTAAGAGAGGAGAAGAGAAAGGGTGTGAAACATTTATCGTTTCATATTTTCATTAACGGAAACCTGAAACATAAATAAACTGAAGTATGAACGAATAACGCCCTTGGTTTAATGGTTACAAATCTTTACGTGGATCGCGAATAACTGTTTAATGGGTTAGTTACTAAAACCAGCTTTAAACAATTACCAATTTACCAAAACACATAACAATCTATTAGGGTTTTTTTTAAATCAAATTTCCTAGATGTTGAAAAGTAAGCATACTACGAAATCTCAGGGTCTGCCATTTTACACCTGTAACACTTTATCATGTGAAACATACTTGTATACACCATGTTGCACTAGTCGATTCCCTTTTTGTTGTAATTTAATATTTATTTTGGTTTTTTTACGGGTGGGGGGATTCCAACAGATTCAATTCTTCGAATCAATATCGTTTTTACATGAGAGGCGATTTCTATTTAGAGGTTATATTATGAATAGTGACGAGTTCAAACAATCTAAATCTCGAAATATATCGTTTGTTCTGGCTGTAACTATAGACTATTTCTGTCAAATTATCCAGGTTTTCTGTCTTTGTGTTTATGCTATCATATTTTACAATGTATGATTTCCCCATTTGGTTTCTGAAATGCCTCAGATATTTTTTTTTTTTATTTAAAGTTTGTTCCAAAATTATTTCGTGAATTTTCTATAAATTTCTTTAATTTGTCTAAACATGGCTTAGCTCTAATTTTTAATTGTAATTACTTTTTCACAAACTTTCTATCTTAGGAAACGTAGGTATAACGTGAGTAATTATTTATGTATATCTTCCATGTTTGTATTATATTTGTCTACATATTATCTCTATTTATAACAAAGAGTTTATTACAATTAACAATATATGTAGTGTTTGACTTTGAGCCATTGGTGCGAATACATTAATCAAATATATTTTTGTTTTTTACCAAGTTATATCCTCATGGTGTTGTATCGATGTAAACCGTTTGACCTAAGTAACTGGGGTTGTTTAATCTTTTAGTGAATTGTTTGTTTCTGTTTTTTATTTTGGAGTATAATTTTTTAATGTTATTTTGTAGTATATGGGTATCCAAATTTTATAAAATCTTCTGAATTTTATTTGTTTTGAGTGATAAATTTTGGGATATTATTTTCCATGGGTTGCTGTATTTAGGTTTCTTAATAATTCTAAACCCTCTAATTATAGTGATGTACCTCTCAGTTATACAGTTAGGATGTTAAAGTTTTTTGTAATAATATACGATTTCTATCATCTTTGTCTGTTTTTACATTCATTACATAAGTGCTAAGTGTTTTCTACTTTCTTCTTGCGTTGTGGTGTTTGTAAATACTGCCCTGTGGTAATTTAAAATTTATGTCGTGTCTTCCTTTTATATTTGTATGTTATGGGTCACTTGATCCATTTATGAACTTTTTTTTCCATTTTATTATCATAATAAATGAAAATAATATTCCATATTTTTTTACATGTAAATATTATTTATTTTATGTCAAACATACTAACTTCATACATCTCTGTTTTCATGTCTATAATTTAGTTTATTTCTAATAAATATATGAATATATTGAGATAGCCGCTCAAAATTACGTCAACATGTTAATTTATTAGAATTAGACGCCTTCACCATGTAAGACTTAGGTATGTACGTCATGTGACACTTAGGCGATTCGATTTTGTTGCAATTTATACTTATTTTGATTCTATTACGAGCGGTTACAACAGATTCGATTCCTCTAATAAATATCTATTTTTTGAGTTTTGTTTTAGCTTTATATATTAAAATAAGTACAGACACGAGATTTAATTGTATAAAGCTTTATTATATTATCAAAACAAACTTAAAAGATTTTGATATTTGCAATGGTTATATCCAATGTATATGTAATAATCTAAAGTAACGTCTATTTTACTAAATTTTCTTGGTCATTTTATTACAAAAATTATTTAAATCTTTGTATAATTTGTATTAAAGAGAGGAAATAACATATGGATACATTTTGGTCACTTTATAAAAATTTGTTCTAATCAAATCAGTTCTCTAGTTTTCTATCTCCATGTCTTTTTTCGCTAAATAAATTGGTTGGATAGAGTTACAAGGACGAAGGTTTGTGTATACTGTTTAGTTTTTACCAAACAAAAGACGCATGATATTGTTCGTTGACCTATATTTATAACTTCATAACTGATGTAATATCCCTTAAATGCTTCTTTGTGGAACTCATTTCCGATGGTGTGATGAAGTAGACATATTTTTCCATTTACTGCCAAATGCAAAGGATTACAGTCGTCATGGAAAATACAATTTTTATCGTTAGAATGTGGTAATGAGAATTAAATTAATGGTTAAAAAATAGTTTTATTGAATGAGTTGACATTTGAAGATAGTAATCATGTGTTGATTTACATTCTTTTTGTTCGTTCTTGAATGTAACTATAAAAAAATGCTAAGGTTTAAATTTTTTTAAATTAAAATATGTATTTGTTTTCATTTAATTTCTCATATTAAAAGAAAATATTTTTAATGAAAAAAATTTACCTTACAAAAATGGACATCCATTGTACGTTTAGCGCATGGGATGGACATCACAGTTTGAATTTCATTATTTTGTGACAATTATTGTTCCATTACATCCTTATTGATGTCTCTTATTAATACCTCAAATTTTGTAAATATACTCAATATATTCTTGCACAATATGAAAAACTGGAACATACTTTCCATTTCTATAAATAAGGAGATGTTTATTTATACGTGTTAGAAGATACTAATGATGTAAACTAATAAAAATTAATAAATAAATTTAAAAAATAAAACAAACAAAAAACGAATGCCAATATCTAATTCACATAATGAAATCACTACTTTTAATTCAGTATAAGCAAATGTTTTTAACAATATATAAGATATTGTGAATTTCTCCCATCACAGAAAAACAGTTAATGGTCAAAATATTGTGTTTAGTCCTTATACCCTCAAAACTCTGACAAAAATGCTCTTTAAAAAATTTTATGTGCATAATTACAAACAGGTTTTGATTTTTAACTTTCCGTTGTCTATACATATAAATCTTTCTATGTTTGTCCTCTTAGCTCTTAAAAATTTTAAAACTAATTTAAATGACAATTTGTAACATCATAGTTGCCACTCACAAGACAGTCTTAACGTTGGGTTCCTTGATATCTCAATTACAAGTTGAGATATGACAATAAAAAGGTTGTCCTACGTATATTTTCCATATGGAAATGGCAGCCAAAACGGTCGATCTTCGTTCGCTGTAATCACAGATTCTACTGGACCAATATCTATGAAACTCTGCAAGCTTCTATGAAACTACGTTATAATAAAAAAAACATATAGCTCTAGCGGTCGACGTTCACCCATGCACAGTAAATAAATCACAAATCGGTCGGCAACTACATTGTGATTCTGTATTTGAACAAATTTAACGTTCTAATCATCGTCGCTATTTCAGCATCAACAGATTTAATTTAGATATAAGTTGTTTAAGTCCTCGATTCGATTCCCGAAGGGGGTATATTTTTCACTTGAAATATTATTTTATATAATTGACTTTACCTAATTTGGATACTCATTATAATGTATTATGTAGGTAATTTAATAATCATATTCATCACTGATATATTAGAATACGATACAGATTGTAACAGCTAGTTTTAAAATAAAAATAATTAATCGTTTCAAAATAATATAATTATCGACATTTAAAATCTACATAAATTCAAGTACCTAAAGTTGCATCGTTAATAATAAAGTTTTTGCTTTACTTCTTGCAGATGGTTCCGTCTAAACTTTTCTACTATCTTGAGCAAATCAATAAATAATTAAATAAAACTTTTCAGATAATTCCGTGAACAGATTGACATTCACTAATTAATTACCTATAACACCATTTGATATATAATAATCATAACAAGTCAGTAATTTTATGGTGTGCACATTTTATTCATTTAAATCATAATAAACTCCATCTCTATTTATAAGGCTGCAAAAGGACATCTCTCCAAACCCCGCATACCAAATGCGTTAGTCGCTGTGGTCTTGTTTTAATTATAAAATCGTTTACTTATGATTTCGTCTCGCAAATATTTAAGTTAATACACTAATAAAAACTGATCTTGTTTTCGGATTACAAGACCATGGCTATGATTACTTTATTTCGATGTGTGTTTAGGTTTGGGTGTAAATTTGGGCTACGACCTCGGCTTCTCTTTTCTTTACATTACATTATATAAAATTCAAAACCAAGTTCGTTCTTTATAAACATAAGTATGATATTCAGATTATTTTACGGAGGAGGGGGTAATTTTCGTTCCTAGATGCTAGAAGAAACTAAATAAGTGAACAGTTGACCACCACGTTAGAAAGATGTGGCTATATTATCTAAACTTTATTTTATATTATTTTCGACTTGTACTGCAGTACCAAACATTTTATGTTTATTTATTTTTGTGAAATGTGTATCAGTGTGTTGTGTAAATGTGTTGTTTCATCTGATGATGAAACAGCTGTAATGAAATATTAATAAATAAATCCTAAACACAAGATTGCTATGACGTAAGTAATTTAGTAATAAACTTAATAATTAACCTACGTTTTTCGAACACTTAATTTGATTGTTAATAATTTATTATAGCAAAATAATACATATTTGGTATTAAAAAAACCTTTAGCAAATGTTCTGATAATAAACTAAAAAATTAATCGATATTTGAATTAACACATTTTCAATTTATAGGATAATATGAGCTATCGTTATAGAAAATATGTGTACATACCAAAGTGAATATTACATGCCTTATTTAATTATTTATATTATCTGAATCTTAATGAATTTAGAAAGAAGATAATTACATGTCACACTAGCGAATTTATAAAGTAAAATTTATTTATTGATACAGTAATATTTGGAAAATCAATAGTCAATGTAAATAATGTTTACATGATTTGTATACTCTTCATCTTAGGTTAGTTAAATATATAATAATAAACGTAGATATATGCGTGTGTATTCGGATGCGTGTGCATGTCTGTAAATAAAACAAAAATGTTACATATCTGTGATCATATTTAGAGCTTTTTACATCGGGCACGAATGCGGTTTAAGAGTGGGTGGAAATAGCTAAGTACTATCGCATCTTATCATCTAACTTCTAATTGAGATAAGTCATAGTGGCATATTTGGCAATAATTATTATTTAGTTAATTTCTTTTTTCATATGATAATAACAACAACAATATACGGCGGTAAAATATATGCCTATTCTTCGTTGTTGAGCTCAAGAAAACTCTAAAGACTATTTATTTTTCTTGAACCATGTTCATAATAATATCACGTTCATCAATGTATTTTGTATGTTTGGGACTTGTTATATTATTTAAGATAGTGTAAGTCATACCAGTGTATATATATATATATATATATATATATATATATATATATATATATAATTTATGTTTGTTGCCCTACCAGTCCGATACCTTCATAACGGGCTTGTTTACCTGCATGACTTGATTCAAATAACTCAGAATTTGATTCCACCAGCTCACGTATTTGGCGTTGTCAAGTTCACCTCAAGATACTATCAACACTCAAATGTTCCTACATGAAATAATATTTTTAAGATTAGGGGTCATGCAATATAGCTTTCTATATTGAAGTTTAAAATCAAAACAAATATTTATTTTGCATTGTACATAATATAAGCTTAAACACTTGAAGGATTGCTCTTTGTATCTATATGAGGTGTTACATAAAGAATAAAGAAATAACATGTTTTCTAAAACCTAACATTTAAATAAAAATCTAGTATATTTAACATTAATAAAAAATGTAATTAGATCTAACAAAAACATTACAATCATATAATTAACAGTTTATGTTAGGATTTCGTCAGTGTTTAACGAAATCTAAGCTATAGTAATTCCGAATGAGTGAGTAAACTGAATGTAGTTTACAGGAAATTGTGCTGTTGTTCATACTTTCTTCTTCCACTAAAATGAGATTCAGTACATACAAATCAGTCTAATCTTTAAAGTGTTGATCAAATCTAATGTTGTTTTAACATACTCTTCAATTATATTTAGGATGATTTGGAACCCGAAATCTAGTGAAACACCTAAACACACTGACAGCTAACAAACAGGAAGCTTATTTGTACATAAGTGCTTTATATTGAAAAGATCTTTCAACCAGGCGAAAGATTGTCAAGTATTATAAATTGTTAATTGTCTATGAAATATCAACCTGTAAACGCAGTGTACTGTTTATACTGAATGATTTATCGCGTTTCACCACACAAGAATAGTTTTATAATTTAAAATGTTAGATATAAAACTTACAGCATGTTAATATCTAATATCAATTTATTTCTAGAGCATGTAAAATGAATGATGCTTAATGTTTCCTCTATAGATTCCTTTTTATTATTATTTTTTGTTAAACATTATTAAATTTAATATTACTTTCTTTCGCCCACTTTATTAGATGTCTAAAATGTATGTAGAAGTTCTACCTACCCTTCTCACTGTAGGTTAACACCAACCCCAGGGGGTGATTCTAGAAGAGTATAGCTGTATGTAAGGTGCTGTCTTAATAGTACACAGGGGATTGATGTTCTTATATTTGCCCATCTAGTTTGAGTTATTTTATAAGGGGATAAGAGCAACTGTGTATCTTTTAAGTAAAAACATACGTTTAAATACAACATCTATTTCAAATTATTATTATTATTATATTTCTATACAAACGTATTTTAATATTGTTTGATAATTAAAATACATAACTTGATCAGTATCCATCTTGATAAAGTTTAATTTACTGCCTAAATTAATATATTAATTTTACAAAATATTGAAATAATCATGAATGTTAACTCATGTTTACGGCCGAATAAAATAATAATTTCATTTCTATACAAACTGAGTTTTCAATCTTAAAGCCAAGTAATTCGTGACTTTAAGTAAAAATGAGTATTTACATTGTAAGTTAGTACTAAAAGTAATTTAATTATTAGGCTATTCAATCGCTTATAATTTGGTAGTACAAACAGCAAGAACAATAACCATATTTTTACTTTATGAACTTCTTAAATACTTCAAATCAATTTGTTGTCACATGTAGGTTTTGAATACATCTGTTAATTTGTATGATTCTAGGACTCTGAATTAGTCATAATTTTAATAACTGTTTATGTAAGAAACGGAAAATATATGGGAAATTATGTTTCTGTATTTTTTGTTCAAAATCACTCCCCCCCTCCACAAACATTTCAAAGGAAAAAATATTTCTTCTATATCAAAAATATTTGGTATACTCTGTATAGTGAGAAAATAATCGGCTAATCATGTAGGCTGTGTCAGTAGCCCATGTCAAGTAGGTTGTGTAAGCCCTGGAAAGCAGGCTGTTCTAGTAGACTGTGTGAAATAGGCTGTATCTAGTAGGCTGTGTAGTAGTCAGATTCGATTTGCGTATTGTGATTTTAAGCTCCAAGTATTTAAAGAATCTTAATGAAACACAATTTCATTCATAGTCAAATAAAACTCTTCACACGTTTGTCAAGTTGAACAGGATTTAATAAACTTTAGCACACAGAATGTTTCCATTAATCGCAAAGTTATGCTATTCCAAGTTAAGTCAGGTTTATTGTGTTCAATTTGCTTTGAAATTGCAACAGTGAAAGGAAGTAAAACAAGGTTGTGCACTATAATCATATTGCCTTTTGTTATTATTCAAAATTATATATTATTATACGTAATTTAAAGCATAACTTAACAAAAAGAGTTGATTCAAACAAAAATGGTTGATTTGACTAATCCAAATGTTAAAACATTTTGATAGTTATAAAACATTATTACATTGTTTATCCAGATACTATTTTCGTATAAATGATACATTTTTTATCGTTTTATTCCGTATGAATTTTACAGTAAATTTAAAGACTTTTTCTATTCTTTCTTTGGTATATTCTTACAGAGATTGTTTAGATAGTTTTTACGATACATATGAAAAATCATATGTATATTTACATTTACAGTTTACATTGAGATATGAACAAAAACAATATGGCTGTTTCAAGATAATTACGTTAAAAGAGCTGGTACCACATGGGTAACAATTTCTTATAATTATTTCCACATGCAAAATTATAATTTATAATTGAAGTTACCTTGATACTAAAAAACAAATGAAATTCTGGTATCTTCCTGTAAATCTACGATAGTAAGTGTTCAACAGATTGCATAATTTTTTTTTAAATGACATGATTAATATGTTTTTTTTCTATAAAAATCCTTCGTGAATTATTAAATATTATAGATATTACAAGTTTATTAGAATCCATTAAAATATATTATATTTAAAAAATATGAAAATTTTATTGAATCTGGATAAAATAAAAACAATCTCTAGATAACTGTGTATTCCTTTTTTGAGTATGAAACGTTATTGATATTTAGGCGAAAAATAAAGACGATATTAAAAATTAAAGTAATATAGAAATCCCTTGAGCAATGTTGGATATATATATATATATATATATATATATATATATATATATATATTGATATTGCTTCCAATCGCAATGAAACACTAAAATTATAGATTTATAATACACAAATGATGGCAAATGTCCGAAAAATGCATAATAATAAAATTGAACTTCCATCATTAACAAATAATTTCAAACAGAGGATGGACTAAAATTATGTCGTAAATGTATTCCCATCACATATTATTATAATTACATTTAATTCAGCTCAATGAATTATACTAATTTGTGAGAAAACACAGGTTTAATTATTAGGTCACTCCCGTGGACGATAAACCGTTGAAGGGTTACAAATGGCATATGATTTATTAAATTTATGGGTAACTACATCTTCTCGGAATTGTAAACTATATTAATAGAAGAACTATTATTAAAAATAATGATTAATAATTAAGTATAGTATAAATAAATTGTGGTACTTTATTAATAAATCAAAATTATTGGAATAAGATTTTTGATTTAGGACGACAATATTTTTTTAATATGAAATCTTTAAAAATAACAGTTTCTACTTGGATGTGTTTTAAATATTTCCAATTGGAAAAGGGATGATATATACAGAGATATTTTTTTTAGGGTTTAAAATATTTTTTTTACATACGTGAAGTAATACACATTTTCCTTTTACACTGTAATAGCTTAAAATCTTTTTTCAGCATTCTAACAATCATCCATTTCAAAAATAAAAATAATAATTAATAACAAAATATTACTTTCATATTTAAATTTTATTAATAATATCGTTTTCCAATTTTAGTTTTCAATTATTAAATGTATTTTTTAAAATTTCAGTTGATTTAAAATACTCTTCCTTTAAAAGAACCAGCTACCAAACCCTCATAAATATGTTTCTTTTGTTAGGTATCATAAAGATCCCAATCAGGCTATTTATTTTGAGGTTAGATAACAAATGCTCCTTTGAAATACATATTTTTTCCTAGTCTGCTTAAGAATTGAATAGGCTATGTCCTGTTCTATCCTATACTCGAGGGTTTACAAAACACACTTTAAATGTACATTAATTTCCAGTTTATACACTTTAATAATAATACGCTTTTTAGAAACACTTAATAACGTTTTTAACTGCACTACTATCATTGTAACAAACATACACAATTAATGTTAAAGACACTTGCTTCCTTTTTAAAGCTCTTGATTTTTATAAATGTATACACATGTATGTTACTTATATTTTAAATAAATTCAGGCTTCTTTAATTTTATTATTATTGTAACTTTATTATTTGTTTATCTTCGCCTAAATGAATCGGCTCAGCATTTTAACAGCTTTTTCCCTCTGCTCTCTTGTTTTAAATTTTAAGACTTCTAAATTCCAGTAAAAGGATCACGTGAACTAATTAGGTTTGATGTACACGGATTTTATTCCAAGAGTATTACTAATTTTATTCTACAATTTACAATTTTATTTTGCACTGACAATTGTACACTGTGTAAGAACGATTTCTATACAAATGATATTTTAAAACTTGACTTTATTGGAAATGAGAGTTGGGAGATGTAGTCTTATTTTATTAAATGTTGTAAACCTGATGATAGCTTTATTGGCTTACATTAATAAAGGATTTAAAGTGACTGCAGCTTAAATTTAAAGTGACTGTACTCTTAAATGTACACACTTCACAATGCCTTACTACCATTGTGTTGCAGATCTTCCGATTCATTGTAAGGTTAATTAGATATTTCTTTCAGGTTTCATAATCCAAAGTTCGTAGACCTTTTATCGGTTCTAAGGCAATCATTTAACACCATTAAAAGGCTTTTTGTTCGTTTTTTACGAACTGAAATAGATCAATAGTAAAGAGGAGTGGTATTAATATAAGGTTATGGAGGTTTCCATGGCCTAGGAGTCAAAATGATGCATCACGTTCGTCCCCCCTTCCTTTTAAGTTATGCTTTCTATCTCACTGCAATATATTCACTTGCTTATATTTATAAATTAGACTTTTAGTATATAATTTATGTAGTTATGTAGTTTATTTATGTATAATTGTATATTCCAATTACGTTTAAACTTGTTTTGCGTTGTTATTACTCAAATTAATTTAAAATATATAACAAATACACACATATATATAATATACCATGTGTCCTAAAAGTCCCCCCCCTATTATTTTTTTTATAATGAAAATAGACAGATTTACTTTGGTGAAAGTTTATATAACCAAAGGAGGAGTTTTTTGAAGTATCAACATTTTCACCCTTTACCCCCAAAATGGGGTATTTTGGGGGTAAGTCAAGAATTTTAATTAGCAACTCCTATTGAGTGATACCTCATTTTAAAGGTCTTATAAAAATAAGAATAATGGCGCAAAATAGAGGTCTCAAAGTTCATCCTACCCAACATAGCGACCAATCGAATTGTGAATGTTAACCTACAAACTCCTGTTGTTTTTATTACATTACAAACTGCTCTATGTTGGTAAAATGATGGTAAGAGCCTGTCCTTGTTTTTTTAGCTCAGATTAAGTTCTTGAAATGGCTACCATTTACTTTTTGGCAGGAATAGATTCTGAACTCAAAAGCTTGTTGTACATTTCGTAACATTTCCGGTTTAATTATTAACGTAAAATTCACAATTCCATTGGTCGCTATGTTGGGTAGGATGAACTTAGAGACCTCTAGTTTGCGCCATTATTCTTATTTTTAAAAGACCTTTAAAATTAGATATCACTTAATAGTGGTTGCTATTTAAAATTCTTGACTTACCCCAAACTACCCCATTTTGGAAGTAATAGTTGAAAATTTTGATACTTCAAAAAACTCCTCCTTTGGTTATCTAAACTTCCCCCAAAGCAAATCTGTCTATTTTCACTAATAAAAAAAATAATACGAGGGGTGAGACTTTTGGGACACTTGGTATATATATATAATTTTTTTTCTAACGAATGTTATTTTTGTAGTCCTGAGGCTAAAGTTCCTATTATTTACCAGACGTTGTTTTTATTTTGTATTAGAAAAAAGAAATTTTGATAACGTTTAAAACGAATGTTAGAAAATAATGTAATTCATATCCGTTATCAGAAAAAAGTAGATAATTTTACAGATTTTAATCCATTTCTTGTTAAAAAATTTTAACAAAATATTTCTAGAGAATCGCGTTCTTAAATCATTGCTTCATTACTTTTTTTAATTTAATATTCTTTTTAGTACTTTCAATGGCTTATTCCACTTTACTCAAAGGTTTCTGCAACCATTGATTACGCCTACGTTTGGTATCAGTTATTATTTCAGGTAACAGAAAAAATATCATTATTTTGAATGGTTACAATAGATTACAAACACGTATTTAAATATTTTCTATACGCTCCAAAAATGTTAAAATTATTCACAAGCTTAACATAAATCAGCGGTAAAGTATATTTACATAGGTAATAAAAATTATTCTTTTCTTTTTACAAACTTGATCTTCTCTACTACTTTAAACTGTGTGTTTATTGTAAGCTTGTTTTTTTATCTAAACCTATATGTTGTATCATGTTCCATAATTCTTGCAGAGTAATCATTATATTCAGTTATAGAACTCTTATTTTGTGAATAAAATTCCTTGAAAACAATACGTCTGGTAAATCTTTTCTTTGCTTAACAATTTCTCCATCAAAAATACCTCTCAGATAATTTCCTTTTTCTTACAATGACAGAATGTCAATATTCCATCCTCTTATTATTCACTCCATTACCTTCAGACCATTATTAATATGCTTATTTTGTCGTCACCGTAAATAATATGACCAGTGTTAATCAATACTTTTCTCTGAATTTATTGTCTACAAACTTTCAAACACTTTTAATGTAGTAACATTTGGAAATATTTACGTATATCGTCTTTAAGTACCGTACTTTGTTTATTTTTCAATACGTTAAAGGAACAAAACTTGCTCAAATTAAGTACTTCCTTTAATACTTAAAATCTTACAAAATTGTATAACCATTTAATACGAATAACGCGAGGTTGAATCATATTCCTTAAAGATTAAAATGAGATAGTTAATTTGGCACTAATAACAAAATATCTATAAAAAAAACGAAAGGTTTTTTTACTATAGATAAAAAATGTAATAATTACCCATAAAACTTTAAATCATCACTTAAGGTGGAACGCAGAATAAAATTCAGGAAATGTTAATTGAAATATAATAATAGTATATTTGATTTAACATTTAATCGTATAAGCAAAAGAGATTAAATCAAATAAGTTGTTACTTTAACTACTTGTACTTTTTTAATTAGGAAATTTATTGCGTTAATTTTTAAATAAATCAAAATATTGATTTTTTGTTACAAAAGGGAATATGTCAAGGGAATTGTTGTGGAAACTATCAAAACATTTCCTTCGGCCTATTATTTTACTTTTTTTACTATTTACTTATTTATTGTCGGTTTGTAGCAGATACAGTGTTATTCGTATTAGATACAGTATATGAATACACTTATTTTGAAGTATTGATTGTGTTAATATTTTTCTTAAATTACATGTTTAAATGATTAGTGTAGTTTACGGTATTTACTTGTAACCGACATATTTGTGAAGTGTGTTTGTGGAGGGCGCGTGTGTACTTGTGTGCACGTTTGCGTGTGTGGTGTAAAACTGAGATTTATGTGTATACGCCAAAATATATGCTTAGTTGACGAGTAAAAACAGAAGTAATGTTCAGTATCACATAACGAATTGCTTTGATTAAAGCAAGATAAGACATGAGGTATGGGCTTGGCGTGTCTAGAATGCTTGTAATTTGTTCTGGGAGGAAGTAAAATGTGTAACATAAGTGAAGTAATTATTTATGTGACGATTACGGATTTTCAAAAGTGGTTTAGTAATTACTCAAATATTCAACCGTAGTAATTCACAGGACAATAATTATATTTACAAAATTGCACATTATTTTATAAATACTTTACTAAATGTATCGAAAATTGTTAAATATTGTTATTTTGTATTTAGAATGTAAAAACAGTAATTAGAAAAACAGTAATTAGAAAAACAGTAGTTACATAAACCATTGAAATTTACAGTGAGATATTGCAATCTTCGAGAAATGAGATGGAACATGATTTAATTTTTATGTTGAGCACAAAATTATAGTAATTTGTAACACAATAAAATTATTTTCCTAGCAATAACTATTCTATTCAGTTATTATACTGCGTGTTGCATAAACTCCTATTCTGCATATTATGAATATGTTAATATACAGGGTGTCCCGGAACTCTCTGGAACATTTCATAAAAAAATGTTCCTTAGGTCGAGACAAACATATTTCACAATATACAAATGTGACTCCGGAGACTAGTTTTCCGTTTGTCGGTCTGTATGTGTTTTTTACAAAGGATTTTATAACTCAAGATTTATTTAAGATAGAAACTTACAATTTGGTATAAATATGTACCTTAATAGGTAGAATAAATTTATAAAAATTCGTTGCTTGAACTAAATCCATTTCAAAATGGCGGCCGTTTAAATGTTTTAGTGTCAAATTCTACGAACACCGTTAGATATAAAACATTATTAAGACAGGTAAAAGATGCACAATTAAAAGACAAATCGAATGACACTTTATTTACTAAAATCGAATAATAAACAACCAAGTTGTGAGAATTCTTGCAAATCAATGTAATTTCCATACTACCACAATACATACCTAAAACATTGCTTAACAGCACATATGAGACAAATTGTTGACACCCAACAGCTAATGTTTACTTTTCCTTCTATCAACAATGATTTACTAATAAACAGCTGATTCATTTTTAACATGAAGTGGACAGAAAACATCTGATTAATGATACGCAGAGTCTCATATGTGCGTCTCATATATACTTAAATAAATCTTGAGTTATAAAATCCTTTGTAAGAAACACATACAGAAAACTAGTCACCGGAGACCCATGTTTATATTGTGAAATATGGTTGTCTCGACCTAAGGAACATGTTTTTATGAAATGTTCCAGAGAGTTATACGGGGACACCCTGTATATATACATTTTATTTTTGTGTCAACATTTTTTAAGTTGAAAACTATAATTTCAAAATTTTGTAACGATATACAAATATAGTAGATAATTCCAAGTTGTTTATCATCAAGTAACTTAAGGGATATATATATTTATTTGTAAGGTCCATTTAAATTTCTCTAAATATATACTAAATTGTATATTGAAAATGGTAAAGCCCATTCTTATTTTGTTTTTTTCTACTAAATGATAGTATTTTTAAGAAAATAAGGAAGTTCTAGAGTAGAGAAATATCTGCAAAAAGGCAAATACGTTTATATTACGTAATCGAATTCATACTCATCCTTGAGAATTTTAAATCCATCACTCTTTTTCATGACATTCAATTACTTCAGTATTAAAACTGATACAATATACTTTCTTTACAATAAAAATAATTACTATGACCCATATCAAATCCTAAGATAGAATTACTTAAAATACATTTAAGATTCCTAAGATTTGAATTACTTAATGAGATACATTTTTTTAAACATATTGTAATCTGATAAATTTTCTATATATTCTGATGATGCCTGACAAATAGGCTAAACAGCTGTAAAATTTAATCGTTTATATAAGATTTCTCACGCAATAAAAGATCTATAAATATATCATTTTAAAGTAGCAATTAGTGAGGTAACACCAACATAAAGGGACAATAATTACTTCAAATAAATATATACGGAATGACAAAAAAGTATTGAAAGACCTGTTTGTAGATAATTGCAAGTGTTTTAGTATTACAATTTGGGGTGTTCTATCTGATAAAAAAGTCGGGCTACTCGTCATTTTAGATGTCTCTACCTGAGATTCACATAGAGTGTTAAGATTCACATAGAGTGTTAATAAGTTACATCTTTTGTGAAATTCAGTGTTTCAAAAATGTCTAAAATATATATATATGTTTTTAATTGTCAAATGTTAACGTATGTTCATTATTTAATATTCTGTTATTCCTGATAAATATGTCAAGGAGTATATACCACAATGAATTAATCATTATAAAAGTGATTAACTTTAGTTTTAAATCAAAATTTCAGGTATAGCCGTACCACTTTTTTGCCTTGCTAAATTTATCACACATTTTCCTGAATAACTTATATACTCTCTGATGAAGTACTCTCCAAAAGTAAGTCCCTTTTCTCCATACATAATCTTTTCTCAACCTTCAGAACTTACGTATTCAAATTGGCTATTGTGTGACATGCAGTGACTACCTCTTTACATTTTCAATTCTTGACTTCTTATGTTAAGTTAAAGCAGCTGAGTGTAGAGATGAAAATTACCATGACCACTCACAACGTGGTCATATCAATTCACCCTTTGTATTTTCTTCCTTACTTGTACATATCTCATCTCATACCACTTTAAACCATATCTCCATCTTGTCTATTGTTTAAAACTGTATATATAAATAAACTGTTTATTTGTTTGTAAATGTCCTAAAAATAACAAATTTGGTAGGGTTGATTCTTCAACCATTGAACAAGTTCGTTAAAGATAAATCAGTCGATACATTTGACAAAGGCGATTGAACCAAATAATTTTAGAAGTTTTTTTGAAAATATTGTTTCACCAACACGTTGGAATCTTTAAAGAGTAGCTCGTTTGGCACATCATTAAAATCTGCGATTAATGATGTCCAAACTTTTGTTTCTGTAATACAAAAATAAAATGGTTATTATTTAAATCAAATTAGATTTTAGTTAAATATTAATTTACAATCTACAATAATAGCCAAGATTGAATTTTAGTCAAATTTTACCAGCAGGCTATATACTCGTAAATTGTACTATTGGTTGATAGTGAATGTTTTTCCTTGCTCCAGCAATTGCTACCTTTTTTGGAAAATTTTGATGATCTTTATACTGTAGCATTCTAAATTCACAAATATAATCTGCAGACAATTTATCAACTCAGTTTCCTACCACAGTACCTTCCGTCCCTGACAGGTGCTGCCGCGTAGCTGCCGTTACTAGAAATTATCGCATGATCTATGTAAGTACAAGGTACAACAGCCAGCCAGCTGCCTTGATTAAAAACATTTTTTGCACTCTGGTCCTTGGTTTCTCAACATGTAGTTAAAACTTTCATCGCCCTGGTTAATTCTAATTTAAAGTTACAGCATGACAAAGTAATACTTCAGTTTCATAAAGAAAATGTAATATCTTAATTCTACAATTCAGTGATTTGTTCTTTTTTTGGTTTTCTAAATAAAATAGTTGTGTAGATTTTCATATATTACGGCACATGTTCACGTGAATTTTCGACAGGATTCCAGGTAACCAAATTTACAGATTTTACCATATTATAAATTTTGTTAATGTTTTGAAATTTATTCATTAGGATATGTATTTCATGTTTTATTTAATATTCAATGTTTTTCAAAAACTAAATAATTATAAAAAATTTTTTTTCTTTCTTTTTCATTTCTTAAAACTTAGTTTACAAAACCTCAATCAGTCAGACTTTAAGTTTTGAGCAGTTATGTGAAATTAGTGCAAACTGGTAATAAACTTTAAACAATCAGAATATCTTATTAAACATGTCAAATATAAAACTAATCAAAGAAATCTCTTCTAGACCAGAATATTTGTTTTACAGAATTTTACAGATTTTTCAAGTTTCATACAAGCTTTGTTTTAAACAAAACCAAATATATATATACAGCTTTATAACCATCTAAGAAGCATTTAATTATAAGCTTAATGAATTTCTGTGATGCAATCAATATTCTCTAATTTTGACAAATAACCAGATATTTTAATAAAGAACATTAATGCTACAACATGTCTGAATTTGCACAAATGCTAGTAAACGTGTTTTTTTTGGTTTAGCTAATGCTGGTCGGAGAAACACACCAATCTTGCTTAATTTTGCATACTCCAGCAAAAAGTGTATAGCATGTTTCAGTCTGTTCTTTAAAACATGTTTCATATAACAAATCAGAAATTTCCAAGTGCACAAAGTGACTCTTTTTTTGAAAACTGACTTTACATAACTTTGTTTAAATATATATATTGTACATGTACCTAATCTGGTTTAGCAAAATGTGTTCTTGAAACTATTATTTAAATGTAATCTTGTATAATTATTTATAATTTATATGAAAAATAATTGGGTGGTGCTGCATGCAAATTTGTAGGTCCTTACAGCCTCCAAGAGGTTATTTCTAAATTAATAAAATTGACGTCAATTTAAAAAATTTCAATATTCTAAATTTCATCTTTTCTATTTTTAAAATCTTCTCATGTCATAAACAATTTACTTTTATTATAAATATATATATATATATATTGGCCAATTTAGAATTTAAGAAATTTAACAAACAAAATCATATTATGTAATAATTAATCTGATAATGAACTTGCTAGAATTAATATAATTTTTTTTTTGAATTTAAAATATCAATCTCACTTATAGAATCTTTTTTTAATTGTTAAATTTTGTAACTGTTTATATAAACTAAAAGGGGGGATAAATTTCAGAATCTATTTATCAATTTTTTTTTTATTATTGTAATTTTACATTAAGGGCGTATAACCTTTTTTTTAAGATTAATTGTAATCTTGTTAATTATCAAGCTTTTGCTCATTGGTAATCTATCTTATGATGTTTTTCAGCTTTGTAAATGGTAAAATCTGAACCGTCGAAATTTCTTTCTTGTTTAATAAATTTGAGCCTGGTTAATTATTAAATTTGTCTTTGTCTTTTTTTTAAATTTTTCAAACATTGTTACCATTTGGTTCCGCCTTTTTCTTTAATTTAAGTCGCATGGTAACAATACCACGTGTTAAAATTGTTCATCCTTCTTACTTCTATATAAAGACTTAATTTCATAAACATTATCTACAAATTTCCTTTCCTCATTTCATAATGGCAGTATTTAAAATATATAACATTGAATATTTCAAAAACCGTTAATTTTACTAAAAATATACAAGAGAAAAAAGTTTTCTCTTTTAACCATGTGATATGTGTCTATTAATTTTTTTCTGTTCGTCAAAGTATAATGGAGTTATCAACAAAAAAATGAAAACATAATTTATTGGTAGTCGTCTAAACCACAAAAAATTATCAAAGAAAGAACATTTTCTTTGAGTTCTACAATTTTTATTTAATTCTGAATGTGTTATTGTAAATTATTGTAAAGTTTATAAATATTAAATACAAACTTTAAAACATCATGTTTTTTTTTTTTTTTTAATTAAAACAAACCAAAAATTGTTAGAATGTAGATTTGTTTTGTACTTAATAAACATTCTTCATAATATCATCAAAAAAATTAATTACTGAAAACAATTTTTTTAAAGTTAAAATTTCTTAAAACAATGTTTTTGGGACGTTTAATCAATTTAAATAAGTATAACGAAAATAAAACAATCTTAAAATGTATGGAAATGTAATTTTATAATTATTTTTAAGATATGTTTATTTTAATAGGTTGATAATAATGTACAACTGATCTATAATTAAAATTGTGTACTTTGAATATATTCATATAATAAATTAGTATATTATAAAATATATAATAATTTAATAAAGTTTTACACGAATAAAGAATCTGCAGTGTGATCAATCTTACTGTTTCAATTTTTTTAATGAGGAATATGCCGATATTATTTGTGTTTACGGATTTTGCAACGGAAATTCTGAAGCTTTCCGACGGGAAGACTCCCTAAAACTAATATTTCCAATATAAAAACTTCTTTTCTTAAACTTATATACGAACAAAAGCGTCATTTCTATCATGTTCGTTTCCTGTTGAAAACCATTTAATCGGTCATATATTTTGAAAATCCGAAAGTAAAATTAATAGATAATCCATAAAAACTTATTGTTTACTATTTATCTTATCTTTTAAATCCACTATTTAAATATATATGTAACGCTAATTTATTATTAAAAACGTATTTAATTATTTTAAGACACAAATCTTTTTCATTTAAAGGCTTTATCGTTCCAGTGGTATAGGAAAAAAGGTGTTTTAACTATTATTGTTCTTGTTGTAGCTATTGTTGTTGGTGTTGATACCTAATACCAGCTCAAAATTGAGTACCCATAAAACATCATCCTTTTCAAGCTTTAATTTGATCTATAATGTAATATGGAAACATAATAGAATTTGTATCATTAGATCACCAATGTATGTCCTATTTTGGGGATTATAAACTAACAATAAAATGTTTCGTTTAGGAGGCAATTTTATGTTTATAAATTCGATGATTTATTTATATGAATATGAATTTAAACAGTTAAATAGTTATAATTAGCATAAAACGTATAAACAAGTATTGATTGATTGATTGTTCCTTTATCCTCTAAAGGATTCCTACAGATATAATTTCTTCCAATGTGTGAATTCTTTTCTTATTGGAAACTAAAATTGTAAATACAAATCGCATAAAAATTAAGATCAGCATCTTTTTCGAAGTAGATTTCAAAAGTACGATTTGTTAAATTTATAACTTTTTTGATTATAAAAGAACAGTGTCATTTTAATTGTTTCTTAATTTAATCCATTTATTTGAATGTAATTTAAAAATAAATAAATCATCCCTAAAAACTACTGCACATATTTGGAACTCACCGCTCAAAACACATTATATAAAGCAGATGATTACGCGAGGTACTGAAATATCGTAACACACTATATTTATAAAAGGACAACATAATATAACACACAATTCTACAAAACCAGGAAAATAAATTACAGTAAACTGTTTTTATTAGAAGAAAATTATTTCAATACCAATAATAGGTTTAGGTCTAATTGTTACCAAATATCAGTTTCATGAATTAGAGCACCTATAGGCTACTTATTACAATAATCTGTTATACAATTCTATCTAAATATTATCAACCAATAACTTACCACTTCCAAATTTCTCCAAAACTGAAAAATAAAATCACCCTAAACTGGCAGAAATAAATAAAAACATTAAAATATACAACAAAAATATTAAGTACTGAACGAAGACATAAGAATTAGTATAATAATACTAAAATGAACCTTAATGCCGATAGTATTTATGCACGTTGCTCTCCACGGTCATTAAAGGTAGGCCTAAACGTAAACAGAAAGCACATGGATCCCCGTAAATTCGTAATAATATTAGCCTTATGGTAAAAAAACTAATATAACGCCTGCTTCACCATAATTACAACTTAATTTTTTTTTTTAATGTCAACAATTTTTGACCATTTATCAAAAAGATCAATTTATATTTTTCGTAAAAAAGGACAAAGTTGACTATTGTCACTTCCCGATTCCGGAATATACATTTCTCACATCACTACATTTAACGAATTCCTCAGATTTTTCTGTTAGATAGCCACAAATAATTTTTCTCTCTGTAAACTCTGATTTTTTCAGCCATGTAAAAAAAGTTGCTCAATGTTTATTTACATTGTTGCTAAACGGGACTCTCCCACATTTCGCAAAAATTTTCATGAACTAAAACAATAAAAAAAATTTTAAAACAAGTTTACAACTTCACTTAAATTGAGAAAATTTCATAATTTGATGATTATTTTAGTCTACTATGTAGACAGTTGTTAACTTTTACTTTCATTTCCCAAGGAACTTAATAGAATGTAAAAAACTACATCTGAATTGATTGTTTCATTCTGCTGCACAAAGTTTGGGAATGCAACATAAGATTCAGAATATTTTCTTCCTTCTATAGTTTTTGACAAGATCGAAGTTCTAGTTTGCTTAGTTAAATTTTAAATGCTTATTTTCACAATATAAAAGACGTTGTAACCCAGTAAATAACTAGTTTTGATACATCTTGCTATCACCTAACAGAAACAGATTGTGCAAAAGTAGCCCAGTTCGAAATATTATAGTGGAACGTAATATTCAACAATTCAGATTTGTAATTCAAGAAAAATTGTAGAATTTAATTTTCCAAGATACAATATTACTTAGACTATGAATACTAGGTACGTTTTGCTGTATGTTTCCTGTAAGAGAATTTAATGATTTCAAAGTTACTTCCACTCCATTGGACACCTCTCAATTAGAGTTCAACTATTAAATAATGTAATAATTTAAACAAACATTAAATTGACTCTTTTCGTAAACGCGTTGCACTCATTTTCAGGTACTGTGCTCTCTTTTCAAAAGATTTTATACAAAATTCCATTTGTTTGGTTGAAATAAAATAACAAAATCTTTTGGCAATATAAGGTAATCCAAGAGCTACATTCATTAGAGTAATTATTATATATACTATATCCATTAATTTATTGCAACACAATCAATTATTTATCTCTTCATACACATTTAGTGAGATTATCACTTAGATTTAGTTTACAGAAGAAATATAGACTACTAAAGGAAAAATCTGAGCTTAAGTTATTCCAAAAACCCAAATACCTCTACTACAATTTTATCTCCAAAAAAATCTGTTGTTTCCCTCCAATTTAGAATATTAAAACACTGAATTTGACTTTCTTGACTTACCCTCAAAACAAAACTTAAACACAAAAAGTTAATTTATCCCCTTACCTTTCCCTTCTCTGGAGTTGGTTGGCTCTAGACAGCCTGGTGGGCTCTCAAATCTCAGTTTCCAATTCACCAACGTTCTATCCTCTAGTGAGACCTTCCAACACTTGGTCCCTTCCCAGAAACAATCCCTTTCATTGTTCCGCCAAACTCTACTTACGATCTATCCACAAGAAAAACGTCCCGCTTAGCTGATCCATCTAAAAGTCCTCCTCTTTGTGTTCCCTGGTTATTTATAACCATTCCATCTTCCCTCCCCAACTATGTCATTTCACATCGAATAGACAGACCAGCAGGCGTAATCAGAATTTACACAATTTCTCACCTGCTACCAATTCACATAACTAAATCTCTTAACCTACTTACGTTCTTAAACTGTAATTCTATATCTTGCTTATTCACTTTTCTAATCAATTAATCTCATACCTAACACACTCCTAACAATAAATTTAACATAACACCTAAATTATTCTAAACCGTTTATTTTCCGAAATCACTTGAACTTTTTCTATTACTATGAAAGATATAACGCCGATTCACTTGTTTGTACATCATAGTTTTTAATAATTTACAAGGTTTTGTCGTTTTGTATTTTTTAGTTCAATGAAACACAACGAATTATATGTCAACATACGGTTACAATACAGGTGGAGAAAACTAAGATTAGTAAATTATAGTAACGAAAACATATAAACCTTTAATTTTGTATTTTAAAATTTGTAAAATTTTTCCTATACTTTTCTATCGCTAATATAATATTATTTCAAAAGATTGCTATACATAACTTATGACCGACTGTTATAAGTATTATCTTAACATTGAATTACGTTTGAACCCTAACACTCTATTTTGCTTCCTCTAAAACCATACTATAGCCTATTCTATAAAATATATTCTATAAAACAATAAATAAAAACAAATTCTATCGTTGAAATGCAAAATTATACTATTAAGGATAAAGATATAAATAAAATATTGAACTTTACTTTTGACATGTTTCAAAATAATAATAAAACATGTAGACGATTTTCCACCAAAAATACCTGTATTAACTGAAACTCGTTTCAACGAAAATGTGGCCATCTTTAGTGATGCATAGATACACACAAACCTGTAACTATTGTAGAATGTTTGTAGCTCAAGTATCACTTAAGATGACGATACTGAAGTTGAAACGTGCTTGAGTCATTAAAACGTATTATTTGTGTGATTTGTATTCAAGTTTTATCTTAAGGATAAAGATATGAACTCATTGAGCGGAATGACTTTTAAATTTTAAACAATATTATACAATATATATATATATATATATATATATATATATATATATATATATATATATTGTAATAATGTATTCGAATACAATAATATAACAACTTAAGTTACAACTACAGATCATATACAAATAGGAATTACAATGTGTCTAAATTATTGTCAATAGTGAAATAAAACAAAACATGATTTACAAGTTTCATTTTCAAACATACTAATGAATTAATTAAATGTGTTCTTCTAACTATTAAATGCAAAATATCGTTTTTATTTCAACAAAATCTTAAATTTGTATGCATGAAACTGTTGTGATAGTGAATGTTACAGACCATATATGTGAACTTCCAACAACACTTTGTACTGGAGTGACGTGACGTAAATCAGCTGTCATCCTGATGAATGGCAAGTGATGTCTGTTGTTGCTACATATACTGTTTACTAAACATTTGGCTTCTCTAAGACTTTTGCAAATTTATTAGATTAACAATATTTGTTAAATAAAGGAAGGTAGTAAAACAATTAACATATAATTGTATGAGAATTATTTTGTATTTTCTGAAAGTAAAACATTTCTTAAAGCAGAAAATGTTTATTTTTGAGATACAATTATTATTAGTTGCGCAAATAGTAACTAATACATATCATGTGTAGCGACCCTATGATTCAGTAGAGTTGACGCCATTTGTATTCTCTACCCATGTTTTCCTATGTATTTTGCATGTGAAATATTCTACATATAATAAAAACATTAAGTATCGAATAGATTAATGGGACGGCTGAAGGGAGAAAACAGATGAGCCGCCTGGGTGACTCTACCTATAATCTGAGACGCAACTTAATCTCACCCTTCTCGCGAATACATAATATTTACATATAGAAAACTTTTCTTGAACCCATATCATACGCGATAGTGTTATTAACAGGAGAGGAAAGTAGTTCTTAATGGACAAGAATCTCATATTATTGGAAATACAAGCTTTCTATAGTCTGTGACAGATTTTTAAACCTCCCACGAAAAAAAAAAAGAAGAAAAAACAGTCTACAGGTTACCTTCCGCTTTGACTCATAGCCAACCCTCACGAATGCATATATATTCTCTTCATTAAACACCACATTTTTTCGTATGCTCATCCCGTTGATGTTTGAGAGTTGATTTCGTCAGGACGAACTTCCCATCTGAAGGGTTGAATCCCATGAGCGTGTTACACCATTTGTTGTCTAAGGTCTGATCCATTTGGCGCAAGCGTTCCCTTAATACTCCGTAATCTAGCAGCTGATCCTGAAGGTGGGATTTCTTATTTTTCAACACTGCTCCCGTTGGTTCCGTTCACGCTTTTCCCAATCGTCCTTTCTCCATAGAATGTAATTCAGCTGTAGAATTGAACATGCTTTATCGGGCACACTGATCAAGCCACGTCTTAAACAGTACAACTCGACCCCCTGTATTATTTTATGTTACATTATCTTAAAATTACCTTGTTATATGTTATAATATGATACAATAGAAATTTTCACTTTTCTGTACCGATTTCAATAGAGAAAATCACGTAAAAATTATACCATTTACAAAGGAGATAATTTATTTATCAAATATGTATTACTTCCACTATAGTGGTAAAAACTGTATTTTCCATGGTAATATTTTGTGCTTTTTAAATACATAAATATGAGTTTAATTTATTTTCAATTAAAAATTTAACTTTAGCGAACAAAAATATCTTGTCAGTAAATTTAACTTTTTAAATGTCAGACTATATAATTGTAATTCAGTTAGAAAATATATCGAACAAATTTTCTGTATCTTAAATAGCTTATAATGAAAACTTTTACTTAGCTTAAAAACAGAATTCATAATAATTCTGAATAGTAATTTATTTCATAATAATAAAAGAGGAGTGGGTGAATGTAAAATTTTACTGCTGGTATATTTTATGATATGTAATATGTGCAGATTTTCTACTTTTTTTGTTGGGATTGTCGATTGACACAACTTAAATATTAACACATTCACTACCAGATGCCGCATATATGCGGCAGCCGGGTCATTCCCACAGCCCACGAAAAAATTCATGAACTTCCCTGTAGACTGGTCCTAATGGTTGTGACCGTCGCCAGAGACCACGAATAAAATTTGTTCAAAATTAGTATGTCCAGTGACGTCAGCGATAGGGCCTAGCTACAGACTAAGCGCTGCATATATGTGGCGGACTCTCCTGTAGACCGTGCCTAAACGATCTAACCTTCAAAATAGGCTGTTGCGAAGAAATTTCTCATCTAGTATCAAGAAATCAACGCCGCAGATCTGCGGCGGCAGTCTATTTTAATGAGCCCAGCCGCCGCAGATCTGCGGCATTGGGCTAGGAGTAGGACACACCCGCTGCAAAATTGCGGCGGCAGTCTGTGGTTACGATTTTTTTTAAAACATTGTGGTAGCGAACGTGTTAAGCAATGAGTAATGATTTGTTGAAAAGGATATAATACTACTTTTGATTGGTTACTATTTTTAAAGATTCAGTTTCCTCATGGAACCCATACCGATTCTCAAAAAAAATTTAATATTGCCCTAAATTTGCTTCAGCAAGGTAATGTTCTCTACTTTTTGGCAAAACTATTAGAAAATTATTTAACGTAAACTTTTAAAAGATTACACTTGTGTTTTATAAATCTTTTACTTGGATAAAAATAATCAATAAGTCTATTAGAAGTAGGTAATAGTTGAAAAAAATACCTAAACTATCCCGTTCATCCCTTCTGATTGTCTTGGTAGTGTTTGATGAGATAAATCCGTCCGTCTAGATTCTATATGTCTGCATAAATCCAAGAGTACACCAGACCTTCAGTCTACTCACGTCGAAAGTATCTGTCTTTTTAAATTATCAAAGGATATTTTATTTGATTAGTGAATTAAATGTAAGTATTTCACATTTAATTTTAGGGTCTTTAAATTGTACAAACTAATATGAATGAATCGATGAACAAATTTACCTACATAATCTAAACCTGTTTACAGTATCACAATTTCTGCAATAACTAAAAATATATGCATGAAAAATATGTAAAAATATGGTAACTTATTATATTTCTGATTAAAAAAACACTTTTGCTTGATTCTTTATAATATAAAAAAAAACTACCTGTTTATGAATATGAATAATAAGACTTTATAATATGAAAAAGACTTTCTTATAACTACCTGTTTATATATATATATATATATATATATATATATATATATATATATATATATATATATATATATATATATACTTTTAACTTTAGACAACAGTAGATTTACAACTCAATAATTCAGAACAAAATTTTAAAATACACAAAAACACAGATTTAAAAATATATATATTTTGTACAGAAGTACGCTTTCTCACACAGATTTAGATATACCTTTCAATGTTTCTGTAACTTACAGTTTCAAATTGTAAAAAAATATCTACATTGAAATTTGTAAAGTTAGGAATTAAAGTCTTCTTGTTTTTAGATTGATTCTCAATAAAATTAACACGAGGATAAAAAATCTTGTAAGAAAGGAGCACTGCTGACAACAAAAAACAATTTTAGACACGTTATTTCAATTATAAAATTTATTAATATTTTTGTAATTTAATTAATATCGGGAATACAATTGTTTTAATGGTTTGTAGCTATATTAACAATGCATTATGTAGAGATGAGGTAATTTTCTGTGATGGCAAATTATTAAAACTCCCTATATTGGTCAAAATGTAACAGAGATATATATGTTATAACCATAATAATCTATGATGCCACACAATTTTTTTTTTCTAGTGTGATATTTCATTCAGAAAGATTAATACAGCTGTCTTCTTTCGTGACACATTACACGTAAAACGATTTTTACAGGTGTTTATATACCGTGTTTGGCTTGCGAGTTCTCAAAAGGACATGAAAAATAATAGCTGTATACAGAATAGTGTATCTCTTTCGAAAGGAGTTTTATTTTGCAGCCCCAGTTGATTTCAGATTGTGTTTATTCTTATGGGTGTGGGAGGAAGGGAGTGAATGAATTTGCAATCTGTTAAATCATAATTTCCTTTAAAACTGCAATTTTCTTTTATATACTATCCTTATTTATACTTAAAACATATATTTGTTAATGATAATATTTAGCAGAATTTTTAGAAAGATCCAAGTAAATTTCATCTATAAATTTTACTAAATTAAAATAAGGAGTTGTAATTTTTCAACACAATGGCGTCTGAGAAATAAAAAGTGTTTATCAGATTATATTTCAGTGTTATGTGTACATAAAAAAAAAAAGTATTAAAATATTTTTATTCAAATATATTATAGATAGTTTGTAAGATCTCCGAATATTCTAATTCAATATGTATTAATATAGAATCAATGTAGTAAACACTCAAAACAGAACATCTTATATCAAATAGTGTGAAGCACAATGTAAAACAATAAACATTGAGTTACTAATTTACCCAAAGATTACTCAGTCAGGCTACAGATGACCAATGATACAAATAAACTGCCAGATTATTTGATGTTGTTTTTGTGACGAATTATCCATAACTAAAATCAAAATATAACAAATATTTACATTTTAAAAATTCAAATTTCATTGTTAAATTTCTTTTAATTTTCAAATTAATTTCATAAAGAATTACACTATTTAAGAATTTGAGAAAGTTGTGTATGCCATTTATTAAAATTCAATAAATTTAAGATTTCCTTGAGCAATGAAAAAGATTGTACATAAAAATAATTCTAATCATTGTTATGCCTATAGTCAATAAATTTATTAGAAACATAAATGAAAATAAATTGTTAATTTTGATGTATACACGGCTTTCCCGCAGATATCAAGGGGAAATATAGAAGTGATATTTGTACCATCGTATTCTTAGTACCAAAACATATAATTGTGTTCACCTAATCATTATGTGCCCCATTTTAAAATTGCCTAGCGCCGAAACAATGTTATGTTACATTATTGTGTACCTCCTACTTTTATTGTTTTAAGATCAATGTAATAATCAAATATTTTGGATCAATTATGTAGAACTATACTTTAACGTTTTTTTGTAAAATTGCATAAATGCAGTTATATATATATTCGATTGTGCTGCTAAACAATTTGACTTTTTGTATTATAAATAATTATTATTATCTGTACTAAGTCGAATTAAAATCAGTTAAATTAAAACACAGATTCACACAAACAATATTTCATCTACAGCCAAGCAGATAAATCAAATCAACATAAAATCACCAGCTGAAAAAAATCTATCACATTCCGTTCTGAAGTATTAATTAAAGCACCAGTTAATTATTTTACATAGCGCTATTGATTGCAAAATAATTGAAATAGCGCGTAGTAGCTCAACAAATTGAAATTAATGAATAGAGAGTAACTGTTGCAAAGGTTGGTCAATATTAAACAATTCTTTTTTTAAATGCTTCCGTTCCTAACTATTTATGTTTGCTGTTTATTGATTTGTAATGGCCAGTAATGTACATTTATTTCCTGTTAACAATAATATATTCGAACTCTTTTTAAAACATGATGCGAGTTTTCAAATACTAATATTCCTAATTTAAACTATATTATTACTTTTTATTCATAGTGACTTTACTTCTTCAAAACACAAGTTATATATATATATATATATATATATATAAAGGTTTGAATATTTGGCAATATCCGATTATTTCAAATAATTTATAAGTAATTTTCAACATGTTTTTTTACTTACTGATTTTCTAAAAAATATAGTATTTTGATAAGAGCTAATTTCAAATCAGTTACCAGGTTAAATCTGTACATAATAAACTTAAAATTTATTATTGTTAATACATTATTGTTTACGCCGCAATAACCACTAAATATAACAAATTCAATTCTTTTTACGATTGTACGAAATATTATATGATTCTTTCCAGATATTTAAAAACATCATTAACAAATTATCAATACATAACGTCGATGAATACAAACTACAATCCATCTATACCAATATTATTTAACCTTGACTCTGTTAAGATTAGGTTTACTTAACGACAATACATCCTGATTGTAGCAACCCCCTTCCTATCTTATAGTTGCCAATACAATTTTCATTATATTTCACAAATGTAATGTTTTTTGTATATCCTCTTAAATATTCTTTGTATTTGCTGGGGAGGTATATAAATACAAATAATATTTAATTCAGAAGTTTGCGCTCTTTCAGAATATTCTGAAAGAGCGCAAACATCTGAATTCGATGGTATAAACCGCGTTTCCCTATGTCAAACCGTTCTCGAGATATAACGTTTTTTTTATAAATTCTTTACCCCTTCAAATTTGGTATCCGGTATTTTGCATTACTACACTGTTTAGAGGGTTACCGCACTTTTAGAATTGTAGGGGCTTGATAAACAATATTTTTTTAAAAAAATCATAACTCCTAGAGTTTTTAAGATATCATGATGTAATTTGGTATATATATAAACATAATAAAATTCTTTTTATACAAAAATTACTGAATTTCAAAAATGTTGTTTACCCGGTTTTTTCTCAACTAAAATTTATTTTTCAATTTTTCAGTGCTTTTTCAAAAACGATAAAGATTTAAAGATTAAAAAAATATCAGATTTAATGATTAAATATTCTTTGCTGGGGAGGTATTTGTAGCGACACGATATTGCTGTGGTTATTAATATACTTTTTTATTGATTTTTATATATGCATAACTTTACATAAGTTTTTTGTATTTCAGAGTAAACATTTTTTTTTGTAGCCGGGACAATAAACATGCAGTGATGTAGGGATGAGTCCAAGTATAGGGTAGTGAATAGCAGGGGTAAACACGTAAGGCAACAGGTTGGCTATTGGTATAAATTGAGATCTCAGTTCAGTTCCTGAATCAATGTCCTACGCGAAAGGGTGGTGGCTATTGGGAGTACCGAATTCCCAGTGGTTTTTAAAAAATGTCCACCTTCTTTATACATAAACGAGTAGCCCGTCGGAAACCTACATCCACTTGGACTAATCCCCTCTCCTCACTATGCCTTACCTAGTCAATTTTTTCTTTTAATTAAACACCACTACTCTTCTTTTATTATCCTGTTCGTTGACTGAAGGCAGATCCCCGCGAAAAGAGCTTTCCAGCCTAGTACACAACATCAGAACAAATATTAGAAATAAGTTCCTCTGACATTGTTAACCTCCTGCGATAGAGTTTGTTGAATTCATCTCCTCGATTAAAAGGCACAGCTTGTTAATACTCTGGCTTCACTAGTGAGAAGAGGTTACGGGATTCATTTTTTTGTGGAGGTTTGAATTTACGGAGTTGACCTAGCTTCGTGTGGAAATATTGTAAATTATCTAAAATTATGAACAAATTCGTTGTTGCGAAGGCTAGAACAACGACGAAGGAAATTTTGATGCGCTAACCCCATTTTACCCGACTGAAAAATTATCTAGCAGGCCTTGCCTCTTCACGCACTGTTGTGTCATTGAGTAGTTACTTTTAGTTTTATATTTCCCTTAAAAGGTAAGAATAGAAGTTTGCCAAGTAGTTGGGAGATTACCCTACGTTGTGATCCTACCTGGAGCAAGTAGACGGTTGGTCACTTCTTCTGGCTGTTACAACGATGTAGTTAGCAACGATTATGATACTTTGAAGTAGTAACTTGTTAATAAAATGGAAGATGACAATTTATATTCAGATTATTTTTCTTTTTATTATTATTTTTTATTATATTATATTTTATAAAATAAAATTGTATATCCATAAAATAGTGTAGGAAGAGATATAAGATAGTTTTTGCATACATAAAAAAGAATAGAATTGTATTTTTAGTTTAATGTCAATGAATGTATTTCAATAACACATACAAACATTTATATACTGTAATAATTTGTATAGTTTTATACTTCAAAGTTAAACTAATATAAATATGTTTTAATATCCATAGAAATATAAACCCTTTTAAAAATTATAACAATTTCAATGTCTCGGAATTAAACACTTTATACTTTTATTATTAAAATCTATTTATCAAAGATAAATTATAATGCGTCACAAGAGATTGTTTTTACCCACATTCTAATTTGAAATAAAAGTTCTAGATATATAATAATGATACGTTTCGTAACAAAAACTTTAGATAGATTTTTTTTTTTATGATGACCAAAGTTGGGTTAATCTTTTTATTTAACGAAGAATGATACATAAAGTAGTGTATATATTTATGAGTTATCGTTTTGCTAATATTTACAATAACTGTATTTATCGTTTTATGTAAACATGAATTTTACGACAAGTGGAACAAATTAGGTCGTGTTGGTTTATTGAATTCTCAGTAGGAAAAACCAGCTGAGGAAATATTAATCGTAATCTATTTCACCTTAATTATAATACTTAGGTATCCTTCTCTAAACTTTACATTTCATGAGATTCAATTAATAATAATAGATATTCCGGAGACAACGAGAGAATAGAAATTACACATTTATTGTTTTACTACTCTTCATTTGCATCTGAACTTTGGTGATTAAAAAATAATCCAACTTGCAATAAGAGAGAATACTCTTCCCGCTATTTAATTACTTTTATATTTCATCTCAGACAATCGTGATTTACGTCTTCAGTGGCAAATTATTTGTCAAACTACCATCAATTTTTAAATACAATCTTCCATTACCTTTTTTTTGTAAATTGTGGATAATAAGTTCCAGATTTAGTACAATTTAAAAATCTTCAAATCTTTTCGTAGTTTCTGCGTTATAAAACAATATATATATATATATATAAATATATATATATATATAAATATATATATATATATATTTATATATATATATATATATATATATATATATATATATATATAACAAACTGTAATAAGTAACTTAGAGTCTGTAATACAAAGTTGGATTAACAATGTACAATAATTATTATAACTCATGTCCGTCAATTTTCGTGAGTTGTTTATAAAAATGATTAAGTAATAAAGACAAAATTGATATTGATATATGTATATATATATATATGTATAATATGAAAGCAACTTGAAGGATCAATGTCAAGGTACAACATTAGCAATAATGAGTTTTACATCTAATGAAACATTTTAAAACATTTAAGTCAAATATTAAAGTTAATTTTAAAATATCATCTTTGTGTTTTATTAAAAACTTTTTGCTACTCACAACTCCACTTGTATAAAACAGACAGACATCTCTTTTTCTACTTATTCTAATTTTGCAATTTAATATTTTCAGTATTAAAATATAAATATGTGTTGAATACAGTTATTTGTAACTTTAAAATGTACAATGTTTAGATTATATATATATATATATATATATATATATATATATATATATATATATATATACAGTTGTGAATTACCATCATTTGAACCACTCTAAAAGAGTTTTTATCTCTAGTAGATAATATAAAATTCTAGTTTGGGATTTTTTTTTTTTTTTTCAATAATGTTGTTAAAAAGGGGATATAGAAACAATTGATAATTATATAACTTGTTTGTTACGTTTTTAAATTGGTTGAATAATAAAAACTATCATGGTACATACCTAGTGTTATTAATACTAACTATTATGTAGGTTTTATAAATTTCGTAACTGTGTATGTTATTATTCATGTATGTACGAATAATGAATTACTCTCTTCATGTCTTAGCCCTGGCAGGTCTCGAAAATGTTTAAAATGTAAAATAAATTTTGCTTACTAAATCTATGGAAATTATTTTGTCCAGTGGGTTTTCGTTATTAGAATATAACAATTTTTGTTTAGGTCAAGGATAAAAATTATAACTATGTCAATAAACATTTAAAAAGTAGGAAATACAAATTTCAAAATAATTCTGTACTATATAAGAAGATTTTTATCAAAAATAACTACAAAAACTAATAATATTAGCTGATATATTTAATTTGTTTTCTCTAGATTTGTCAAAATTTTAATAGGTGTGTATATAAACAGACTATTTAAATAGCCCAAAATAACTTCAATTATTTACCTATATTTTTATGTGTCTACTTATACATAAATGACAACGATAGACGAAAGGTTTTAGTATCGCTTTTTCTAATAACATAGGAGCCCATTAAACAAGATCAGTCAAAATTGGAGGTAGAATATTATTGCTACGCCATAATTACCCTATCCTGTGTTTTATGGATAACTGACCATCGCCACTCAATATTTCTCTATTACGTTTCCTATTCTGAAATAAAATAACAGAACAAACATAGTTGTTATACCACTCTAAAGTCGTTTAGTAATTAGCTATCTACGACGTGTGACGTCTAAGTCTTATTTAATATTCTGTATATTTTACAAATATTTTCAGTCATTTTCATTTTATAATAAAGGTTAAAATTAAAAACCAGTCATTCATTAAAAACAATTAATTCCACATGTTACATAAAAAAGATCAGATCAACATTTACATATCAGTTCTCCGAGCAAATTTGAAATGTAAAATTTGATCCACATAACGTCACCAAATAACAACATTGAATAGTTTAAGGTTCAAAGTGCAAGTTCCCTTCTCTAGCTATTACATTTCCGAAGTTCCAATAATAAGCATTCCTATTCAACTACTTAAATACGTTTCAGGCTTATTATCAGTATTGCATCACCAATGCGAAATAATTGTTTCTTGACTTGAACAATAAATTCAATAATACTAATTCGAAGAACACCTTTTTTATATAATATGTTGTTCTAATGTAAAATCCAAATATAAGTTTATATGTAATACATTCTATTGAATTATTGAGCATTGAATTATGAGCATTCCATGCTCCTTAGCTGCATCAATAATTAATACAGTTCAATTTTAATGTAATAGCAGATATTTCTTGTTGAAACTCCATATTCAAGGATAAAATAAAGCAATAAAGCTTAAAGTTTCAAAATATTTTAATAATATAAATGAACTACATTTGTTTTGTGTAGCGGCATCATCAGGCAACTGATAATTAACAAGTATTGACAACTATTTATACATACACAAGTAACAGGAAACTGAAATACAATAGAGAAATCGGGAAAGGTAGGGGGAATGACCTAGCAGGTAGATAAAGGTTGATGAACTATGTTACGGATTCGTTTTAGGAGGGGTGTCGAATTTAATACAATTTGGTCATTTAAGTTGAGAATAGGCCTAAGTGAAATAGATCTTTTTATTTCTAAACATTCTAAATTATTTAATCTATTGCTTTTATTTTCTATATGTAAGAGTTTAACATTCAATTTCGGATCAAAACTATGACCTGAGTCCAAAAGGTGGTTAGCAAAGTTAGAGTTTCTATAGCCATGTTTCCAGCTATTTACATGTTCTTTAATTCTAACTTTTATAGATCTACTTGATTGACCTATGTACTCAGAGTCACAATCTTGACAAGATATTTTATAAACTGCACTATTTTCTAACATTTCTTTTTTTTTACTTGCAATGACATCTACACAAATCCTCTGTGCAAATTGTTTTGTTATAAAAACTGATATATATGTTACTGAAATGGTTTTGTATTTAAATCCAATAGGACGATAATGACCAAAATGATTTTTTCGCCTTAAAACTCCCCAAAAAAAATAATAAGAAGTCGTAATTGGGTAAGTTTTAAATATAGTAAAATATATTTTTATTATAAATTATTCCCAACATATCATTTAGTGTTTAATATAATCCAAATAAAGTATTCTAGCTTAATATCGTTGCTTTATTGATTTATAAAATAGTGTTTAAATAAATGAATCTTCCAAGGAGTGATAAATTCGGGTCCTTGACTGTACTGTGAGAAAATACAACTAATGTCATTATTTTTAAATCATTGACTACAAATCGCTTATATTTTCGTTATAAAAATCGCAATTCACTTTACATTCTATTGTTTACTTAACACAATATTGCCAGACAGAAACCAATTATAGCTCGTTTAGTCCAACCGAAGGAATATCTATTGAGATGCAATTAATTACCAGTTACAGTATATGGTAATTAAGACATCCTCAATACTGGAAATTCAGTAAAGAGTAAATTCAGTAAATTCAGTAATTGACAATGTCCACTGAGATAGTAACTGAGAATTGAGTTGTATGAAACATTTGTAATTTATTCTAAGATTAAAATCTTGCCATTTTAGTAGTTTAAATAGTCAATAATTGTTATTTCCAATGTCATTGTTGATGTGCAATATGTAATCACCAAATAAATGTATCCATACATTTTTTCTCAAAAACACTTTACAGTATTTGTAACAAAACTACATGTAAATATAACAACTGATGATGATTATTTAGTTTTCAATAGATCAATGAAAAGTAGTTTCCTTATAAAGGAAGTATTTGTTGTGGAAAATTGTTGTTTTTTCATTTGGTTGTTGATTGAAGTTTTCATCATTTTGTTCTTTTGAAACGAATAAATACGTGAAATTGTTTTTGAATGTTAAGAATGATAATGTGTGTCTGTGGGGATGCGCCCGCGCGCGCGCATGTGTGTGTGTAGGTTCGTCCGTACGTGTGTCTTGATTTTTAACATTGTTAGAGAAATTTTAATGTGGAAATATCGTTCAACCCATTTATTTATTTTACTTTTTTTCATATTAGTAACATACTGATGGCACACAAAATTGACTTCCAGATGGTTGATAAAATATTTGTTTTGATCATCCCTATAAGTATTTGCTTTAATATATTATTATTAAAATGGTTATTCAACTGAACATCATATTATTAATTCACATTAATTGGAAATATTTCATGATGTGAGGATATATCAATAATAAACTTTTCAAATATAAAAATATTTACATTTGGTCTTACGAAAGTCCACATAATCAGTCCAAAATGTTACACGTTGTTAAATTTTTTTATTCACACAATGTTACTTATCAATATAAATTTATTATTTACTCAGCTGTAAACAACTAATGTGCACAATCAAATCCAATAAGGGTTTGGTGGAGAGTCATAAATCAATTCCGCAGATTTCTCAACGCAGAGTAGACTTCAATTTAAACAGAATTCTGGTGTAATAAAGGTTTATACAGAATTTGTATCAAAATTCTAACTTGAAGTTAGATCGATATTCCATTTACCATACTGTTATTACAGAAATTAAGTTTAATCATTTTTAGAGAATGATTTATTATGTGGTTTTATCGGAGAATATTTAAAACTGTGTGATTAGCAAATAGGGATGTGTATTAGTGGAGACTTCTAAGTGGAACTATCCTAAGCTCAAATAAAAACTAACATCTGATAACAGTCTGAAATAAAAACATAACGAAAATATATAATAAATTATATTAGTTTGTTTTGTAGTATTACTCAAAACAACACGTAAAGTGATCATAAATTGTTTCCCATACAGAAATTTATTTAGCCGTTTTCTTTGCCAACTGCCGTTATTTTTGTTGAGAGTTTTCTTGGAAGTAGCCCATATTTACAGTCATTATATTTGTAAGAGCATTTGTTTTTCAAGCGTCTTGCTTACTTCATCAATATGTTAGTGTTTTTTTTTTTTTTTTTTTTTTTTTTTTTTTTTTTTTTTTTAACAACGCATTGTTTACTAACATTACATTTATGTATTAATTTATTCTCTAAAGAGTAATTATGTTGATGAAACTGTTAATATATGTATGTATAAATAACTGTTAGGAATAACTTTATACATTACATTAACTGATTCCTATAACACATGCAAAAACAATAAAAAAATCAACAGAATACAATTTTTAAAAATAACTGTTAAATTATTAATTAATCTATTTTTTTTAAACTACTTCGACTGTGGGATATACAGCAGGATAGTTGTGTGTATGGGAGCTAACATAAAATATAATAGAACAATAAATCACATTCACAAACACCTATAGACAGTCAAACTGTAGTTTTACTATTATATAAATAAAATATTATATAATAATAGTGATACATGCTAATTAATACTTCTTAATTCTGTTATCACTACTAAGAAAACATTTTGTATCCAACCTCCTCATTTACACTATTTTCCTTACACCCCATACATACACACATACTATCACACGTGGTTATGTATACAACTTCCAAACTCACAACTCTATTAACTATCCAATCATAAGATGCACTGACTTTCATTCCTTATTTAATTAAGTATTATTAATTGCATATGAGCACAAAAAACATTAATAAATATATGATGGAGAGTTTTGTGTGGGCCGTGCACCTACCTTTTATTCCTAGTATTCTTTATTGATTTTTTGTTTGTTTTTTTAATGATCTTATCATCAGCCAATTCTAAATTATTAACACTAAATATTTCAACAGAATCAAAATTAACTGAAACATTTTATCGTCTAACTTTTTTGCTAGTTTTAGTTGAGTTGTGTTTCTTCAATGATCTAACTGCAGGATCACTTACAGAGAAGAAGAATTATAAAATAAATTTGCATATTATTAAGAACAATCTCTTTAATCCTATACCTTTGGTTACCATGGTAGCACCTTCGTAAAATCACAACTCATGAGTGCAATTGAGCAATAACCTCCTCGCGGGATGTCTTTTAGTTTGGAATAAAAGATCCAGTAAATCAAGAGTTTATTAGACATTATCAGAATGCATTTCCCAACAATTAATTACTATTTTCTACTACATTCTAAAATAATAATAAATCATTTGCTTCTAAAAGTTGTTTATCCATCACCCACACAAGACTATCTATTTTTGAAAACGAGAATAAGGTAATTTTGTGTTGTTTTTACGAAGGTCAAGACGAAGTAGCTATTCGTTGATATTCCCTAATATTTTCATCATTGAAAACGATAAACGTTATTAAACACATGAAGCAGAAATAACGAGTTGATTTTAATGTTACAAACTTGTCAATGGATAATCTATAACTTTTTGTCTTCTATAATTACAAAATATTTTGCCTAAAATATTAACCAATTTACTAAAACACCCAAATAGCTTAACATAAATAGGAATTAATAAATTTGAAATTGAAATACAAAAAATCTCCAGGTTAGTCATTTTACTCGGGCGTGTCGTTCCAACCTAAATCAGAATTTATCAATTTCTTAATCGATCAAGGAACCACTTATCACACCATACTGAGTGTTCACCCTCTTGTAAAAACTCAGTAGCGCATTTAAACATTCAACTTTTACTCGCAATCACCAACGCGCAGTCATCAAACCAAGATGTTTATAAATTTATGCAGTTTCACACAAACTACATTTTCAATATATTTTGTTTGTAGGTGCCTCCAGTCAGTCTGCCAACTTTCCGTTCCAAAAATATAGTACCTTATCCTCTTGTGACATTTGAAAAGTTGTCAATACTACAAAAATTTCTACGTAAAAGAAGTTAATTAATTTAAATTTAAAATAATTAACACAGTTTGGGTATGATCAAAATAGATTAGTTTATAACTTTACTTAGGGTTGTAAGATACGTTTATAAAAGATGTTATTAAATTGAACAAGACTTAAATTTGAGTTTGATAAAAATAACTTAAGACTGGTAGTTTATTTTTAAATATTACACTAAGGTCGTTAGTAAATTTAAAATCTCTACCATTCCTGGATAATTTGCATCTTACTTTTATAAACATGAATCTAAGTGCAACTAAGTAAAGAGATACATATTTACGTAAATAAATGAAGAATTATTGTTATCTGCATAATTCCCGCCATAGACAACAAAATGCTTTCTCGTATTTAAACGAATTCAAGAGTTTTTTATTACAACGTAATGTCCGCTAATTCATATTTATTGTTTTTTGTTGCAGTATTAACATACAGTTGTTGGCCAATTACAATAGGATAAGTAAAGGATAAATGGATAAGGTTATTTTTGTTTTGAAATATGTTAATGTTTTAGAACAACCTTATTAAACATAGAATACCTTGACAGTATTTTTAGTCGTGTTAGGCTTATTATTAAAATTAGACTTGTAAAACTTTGTAAGACATATTTAACTTGATTGCTATGCTAATTATGCATCCCAGTTATTTGATTACTTAAAATAATATTAACAGAATATAAAAACATGCGATTAGGCTTAGTAGTTAAATATAAGTGAATACACTCGCATGCGGTAAAAAAAAAAGGGGGGAAAAAAAGATTTATTTGGAAAAATACAAAGTTAATATACAGCCACTCTGTAAAGTTGCTTTTTCGTAACATGTAAGTTTTTTAAAATATTTGTTATTGTCTTCATAATATGTTTATTATTAACAATTTATATAAAATTATATGTATAATATATAGATTTTTAAATATATGTATATTTAATATGGGTTAAATTTTTTTCTAATATAACTTTCTTGTTTTAAAAATTAAATTGAAAGGTCGGTTTTATTGAAAGTTTATTTTTAACTTTTTGTCATTACAAAGACATGTTCAATATATATATATATATATATATATGGTATATTTCACTGTTACATCTATTGGAAATGCTGACATGGTTACAGTACAAAGGGTGGGTGTGTGCTTTTTCATTTTGAATAGGGACGAAGTGTGACGTGATTAAAAAGAACCAATGGCTACAAATAAAAGGGACGTTTGTAATTTATTGTCTACTGACCTACATTTACCACTACATAGTTCATTTAATATCCCTTAAAGTTTTCTTTGTCGAACTCATTTCCGATAGTGCGATGACGTATAAAACAACTTCTTTTCCTTTACAGCAAAATGGAATGAATTACGCTTAATGAGAAATTCCATTTGATACTAAAGTAAAGAAATAAAAAATTAATTCATTTTGCAGAAACTGTTTTTGTAGATGAGTTGAAGTTTGACTTTGGCAATCATGTTTGTGTTGACATTATTTTTGTTTGGTAATAAATATAATTATCAACATGCTAAAGCGATTACAATATTAAAAAAAAAATGATGTTATGTATTTTCTCTCTCATATAAAAATATCACACACCATGAACATGTATTTTTACAATATGCAATTATTGCATATTTACTGTAGTGATAACAGTGCAAGTATTATTATTCCTACACCTCAGTTATTTAATATAAAGATATGGACATTTTTTTCACAATATAAAATATTAAAACACATCTTTATGACTATAAATATCAAAATAACTTAGAACAAAGTTAAAATGCAACACAGATATCCAATTCTCTTTCTTAAATAAATACTTTTCTTTTAATGGTATAGTTGTATAGAATTTTTTAAGAAATGTTTACGATCATGACCTTGGAAGAACATATGACTGCCACCTAATTTTTATCCTTAATGGCCTCAATGGGATGTAAATAAGATAAGTAAGTATATATTTTTTCTTGTTGTTTAAAGGCGAAAGTGTGACGATCAAGGTATGACTGTGAATGAAATAAAATGTTTCAATAGCATATTGATTTTGCATCTTATCATATGAATTCACTAATTTTGTCAGTTTTATCAAACATGAAGGTGTATGTGGCAATAGAGTTTTGAACGAATCAACAACTTTTTTACAAAATAACTAACATTGTTGGATCTATAGAGATATTAAAATATATACCAATTCGTTGATAGAGTGAGGAAAAGATCACTTTGTTGTTCACTATATTGTTAAATGTAGCAGAATAAATTGCTAAACAACTTATAACTATACAAATTTAAAAAATTATAAAACAAATTAGTTAAAAATTTGGGTGTCTATTTACAGTGAAGATTTGTCTAACTCATTTTGATATCAATTTGTTATCTACAACAAAAATTACGAAGTCATTAATTTTTCTGATTTAATAAATGATTGATGGCTTTATGACATAACTTCCGTACCACTTATTTTCCTCTCCATTTAAGTAGGAATGAATACATTGGGAGGGTGTACACACTTCAAGATCTCTTAGGGTAATTTTGGAAAGACGTTTACTTGTCTGTCCACTGCGGTTTTTTGCCAAGAGTTATCTTAAAAGCTAGTGGTGCGATAAATAAGGAATTTTCAAATTTTATGATGAAAGAGTGTTCCTTGGAAAGATTATATTACGGACCGAATTGTATAGGTATGTGGAGAATATAAGTATCCTACTTCTAAAAATGCATATATAAGGAATGTTTTTACAGTGAATAGTCACTTTCAAGATGAACTATATATTAAGTAGAACAAATTATAAAATAATACTAGTATATTTCTAAATTAACTTTAGAAACTATTATATTAAGAGTTAAGCATATTTTAATATCATAGACACATAATATAATTAATTAAAGTTTACTTTACTTATTAATTTCAAATACTTATTTTGTGTTAACAAATTTATTTTTATTATTATTATTTAATTTGTTTGTAACCGTTGAACACAAATAATTGGTTTTTTTAGATTAAAATTACAGAAGCCGTACCTCCTTTGTTAGTTTTCGGTAGTAAAATTAAATAAATAGAAATATAAACATTGTTAATTTTTTGATGTCAATCATTGAATGCATGTGTAGAATTACTTTGTTAGGGACAATTCTTATTATAGCGTATCTTTTACAAGATAACTAGCAAAGAAAGAACGAGTTTACAACAATTGAACGGCTATATTTAGGTTTAGAAATCAGTTCACTAGAGTTGCGTGTGACTTATCCGACTTATCTTCTTTCGAGATACTTTTCTAAAGCTATTTAAAGCCAGTCGTACAGACGTGAAATCAGATAAGAAGCATTCTCTGACTACGCATGTTAGACATTAATGTCTTTAAGAGGTTATTCGTCTTACATTTTATTACGTATTGCAGGGCAAGAGTTAGTTTCATCAAGATAGTCTGGTTAATATTATCTATGAAAAACAAGGTTTAGGTAGAGTTAGTGAAGACCTTTAAATAATATAGTCCTTCAAAATAGGATAAACTTTGAAATCATTTGGAGTAAAATAATGATTTTTTTAAATACTAAAAAGTGACATATATGAAATGAAAAAGTTATTTTATTAAGATTACAAAAAATATGAAAAATATGAAAAATATTCTTGTAATTTTTAGAGATACAGATATTGTAAAATAAAAAGTACAAAAAACAAAAAGATAAAATAAAACATTTTCAATAAAAAATTCATAAAGATATATAATAAAAATATAAAGCTTTATATTCTCTATGAATTTACAAAAGAAAGTTGTATATCCTGAGAATTTCCGGTAAAACCTTCAACATTTGTAACACCAAAGACGATAACAAACGTAAATAAGTTTTAAGTTGCACGTCGACCCTAGGTTTACCGTGCGCCCTTTGTTGGCCTGTCAAAGTCAGTCAAAACCCCTTCCTCCTTATGAGGACCGGAATTTTCATACCTATGTAGGTGTCTTTTTCGTTACCTGGTTGCTGTATTATAAATATCCATCTATGCATTTACTCTAACATCTTGCAACCAAAGATAAGGTATTTTGGAGACTCTATTGGCTTCTCTAAGAGTCAACTGTTTTGGTTTCCTCCATAAAGGCCTACAGTGAAATGAATAATTTTAAAACAAACACTTCAGAGAAAGTAAAGTCTATAGCGTAAACTACACCATTACTTCTAAGCACGATCAATAACGAACTTGTAATCCGATTGACAGCAAATTTGTTTCAGTTAGTAGAAAAGTTTAACAAAATAATAATATGTCTAACAAATTCAGTAATCATAATCACTGACAAAATTTGGTTAAAAATCGGTCGTTAAAATTCAAAATGCTTTAATTGTTTTTGTACAATAAATTTGTTCCATACATTATATTAAATGGAATAACAACTTAATTCATGCAGATTTAAAATCAAAATCAACGATGCTCATATGACTTTATTACAAAATACAGGTGAATAAAAACAAAAATAAAAGAAATATATAACCCACATACAATTGTAGAGCTGACACGTCTCTGAGGCAACATAACTGTGGGGAATTCCACTTACAATAAAATATTTTTGTTGAAAATTGTTCCTTTTCTTTCATTTGGTAAATTACATATATTGTTTGCCATTTTGTATCAAAATAAGGGCAAATATATTGATAATTGTAATTAATTACGTATTTATATTTTCCTTTCAATTTTAAAGATTTTAATAGTTGCCACAAGTCGCTAAAAAGTGGTAACAATAAAGTTCATAAAACTCAACATTGTAATCCAAACAACAAATTGCATTAAAAAATATTTAACCTATTTTCAAGAATAGGCGTTTATTCTGATGCCATACAAAATATGTATTGTAAATGTTTTGCCTTTATTAAAAACAAAAATATGGATGGTGCAGCTAGGTAAACTTCGGCACATAGTCTAAAAGGGAATAATATTCCAAAACAATAAAATTATATAATAACTTGTATTTGGACGTCCACAAATAATAAACTTAATTTTAAATAAACTTTCAATTTTTCTTTAAACAATCGTAACATATTATGCAATTAATTTGTTTTATACTTTTCTAAAATTGTTAAATATAATTTTTGGTAAAACCATAGTTAAATTAATTTACTTTAAAGGTTGTTAACGATTTTGTAATATGTTTGATCACTTATTTAGCTCCTTACTTTGTGTTCAGCAGTATTTATTTTCAGATGGTGCATGTACAAATTTTCTTTCAGACAGGTAAGCGTTGTGATAATATTCTTTTGTCACATATGTTTCGTTTTAAGGAAAATTACGTTAAATCCCACGCAAAAGGTTTCATCTAAATCTGTCATTTAAAAGAAATTCAGAGACGTTTTATAAGGAGAACTACTAAACACATATATTATTATTATTATATACGTTTTTGTTATATTAATTTTTTTGTTATTACAGGAATCGTATACAAACTTTATTAAACAAAACTGGAATAACATAAATTCATATTTTGAAGGCGAATGGCACTTGTTGTAGTACCCATGTAAAATATTTTAAAAAGTATATGCCACGATTTTTTTTTTCAGTAAACATTTGCAGCAACGCGTAGTTGCTATTCACTTACGAAGGTTAGGAAAGACAGGGGGAGGGGTAATTGAATCATGTACCTGTACACCTGTTGCTTCCTTCATCGGTCGATGAACAAGTGACTTAGCGTATGCGGAAGTGAAAAATGGTTACAAAGTATGTTATGTCAATTTGATAAATCACGAGCAGAGTGTAGACCAAGGGTACATAACATATTGATTATTAATACTGGAAACAACTTATGAGAAATATTTCAAACAAATTAAAAATAATTTTCGTCGTCAGTTTAAAAATTAGTTTATTTAATTTACATTAAATATAATTAAAATCTAACATTTGCGTTAGTTAATACATAGATAAGTGGACTATCAGTCAAACATGTCTCTGGAATCTCTGTTATTCCTAGACTTGTCAACTTAATTTAATTATTGAACACATCTAGACCTATACAAATTCCTAAATTACAATATACAATATCATTTCCCCTTTTTCTTTCCGTAATCAACCTAACTCTAAAAATTAGAAATAAATATACAAATAATAATAACAAACTGTGACTACAGTAATATATCAAAACTATAGTAAAACCAAATTTACAAAAACCTTCTTTACTACCTCTTTACCTCTTTAGTAAAACATAACAAAGGATTCTCCATATATTAATAGTCTGACTGACCTAGATTTTAAAAACAACACTCAAACCAATTAATTCAGAAAGAGGGGTGCAGAAAACATTTACCACATGTTACTCCTCTGACATAACCTGTGACCGACTTACAGCTTTTGATATCGACATGGAAAGACAATATTTAAAAATCATATTCAATTTAAAACAACTCAAAATGAAGTGTATTCTACTTTGGACAAGAAATACTATTAACTATAAAATAATGAACTGATTAATATTTACTTTGAAAAATAATTTATTAGGTGTACAAAATTCCCACTTTAGTTATCTTCCACGCCAAAAGTACATGGAAAGCCATCCCATAATTACGAATGCATCCTTGGTTTATTACGTTTTGGGATTTTTTGTGACATTTTGGAATTTATATAATAACTTTGTTATATTCATCGTTAATTACAAAATTAATGGTCATTGGTTAAACGGATCTCTAGAATTATCGAAAATTGTAATAATTTTATTTAGGAAAAGCTGTAGACCTCTTATGACTTTTGAAGATTTTCCCATATTAATGGTCTTTTCACACATATAAAGATAAATTATTAGAATACACGAAAGGGCGATTCATTGTTTTCAACTTTATTTATTTTGTTTTCTTTATTGTTAAATACAAATATAGTAATTGCATAAAAATGTCTACAGTAACTTGATACTGTAACTACCTATTTTCAACAAAATTTCATTAAATAAAAGAGGATCAATAGAGATTATGCAAATAACCCCAATTTGCTTAGACAATATTTAGTACAGACATAAGATTAAAAAGGTAAATAACTAAATCTGAGAAAATGTTGTAATGAAAATAATTTTAAATAAAAAATTATAAAAGACAACAGGATTTTCCACTTTATTGATTAATCTCATTTTATTTCTGTTTTTATTTTCTGATTTTTCCACGGACTTCTGATCCATTTTATCAGAAGTCGTGTTATGATGAGAATTGAAGGTCTGTGAACGTGCCTATAAATTTTTTTCATGTTTTTCATATTTTCGAAGTACATGAAAGGAGGCTTATTGTTTCTGAAAGGATATACAAAAGTGTTATATGTTACATCGTACCCACGTAATACAATAACAAAAAGATAATAAAGGAAAGGATTCCACTAGTAACATGAAGTAACCTAACCTATTTACGCTTTGTTAAAGATTTATTTTACATAAGATCTTATAATAGAATTTTACCTGGGAAAAAATTTATCAAAACTAATTTTAGGACTCCTACACACCGCACATTTTTTAATTTTTTTAATTTTTTTTTTTTTTTTTTCAACGAAACATTATAGGTGAACTAAATAGGTAAACGTTTTGGCGTCTTATTCTTGTTCAGAAACATACAACATTCTCTAGATATGATTTCTATTCTAATTGAAATTTAACTTATGAAATTATATAAATTGTTTAGATGTTTACAATCGTTTACGTGACCGAACATAAACTCTTAAAGCGTAAAATTATATCTACACTGAGCCGAACATTTAAAACGAAATATTTTGAATACTGAATAAAACTCAAAAACTCGGTTTTAATATTAATGCTTATTTTATATACAAAACTATATACAGTAATGAAGATATACCAGTTTTTGTCAACAAATACTTTTTCTTCAACACATCAAGGAGAAAATATGTAAAAACTAATTTTCAATTCGAACAAATTATTTGTGTACAATGCATACACGAGAGGACAATATAATGCGCCAAACGAGTAGGCTGTATCAAGCTCTCCTCTTGTGATTTTAAAGCTGCGCCTAGTTTAAGAATCTTTCAGCAACAAAATTTCATAGTCAAATAAAACTCTTGAACTTTCGTCAAGTTGAAAGGGATTTAATAAACTTTCGCATACAGAGTGTTTTTATAAGTCCCCAAGTTAAGGTGTTTGGAAAGTCAAGATTAGACCTTGTGAGAGGTTCGTTATAATACTTTTGATTTTTACGTTTGCGTCCATCAAATAAAGTTGTGCTTGGTTGACAACATTGTTATTTGAAATAATGATTATCAAGATTTCCGTTTATAACACAACGGGGTATGAATCAAAATCAACCCTGTACTATTACATAATAATGGATGAGTAAATGACTTTTAGCCACCTTATCTCCATATACTGGAATAATTTGATGAATATTACATCAAATCTAAAAACATAGATATACTATTAGAAATGAAGGATATTAATTCACTTTAAAACATTTTTTTAAACTGTTCAAATACTGAAAGAGCAGTGCAGAAACGTACATTGCTGTGAAATTAAAGTTGGTGTTTTTCAGTTATGGTGTGAAACACGTAGGTTTACAACCGAACTAGAAAAGGCCTTGTATGATACCAATTTTGAACATTTGGATTTACTCGTAATTTGTAATTTACATTTTCTTCGTAAAAGCAGAGATATGTAAAAACAGAGCTTCATTTTTTTTGTATTTCTAAAAATACAAAAATCATTAACGTACTTGAATTTAGTGTTATTATTGTGTAATAATAAATATGATTTGTAATGTTGTGTTTATCAATTTGACGTAAGCTGGGATTCGGGTGAGCCTAGCCGGGGAGATGAACCAGGCTCAGCTTGGGTCTAGTGAGTAGTTGTCTTGCAGTGGATGGTGGTTGATGGACTTTAGAAAGACAATTAACATGGTGTCCGAGGATAAGTACAGGGCAGGTTCAGAGTGAGGTATGTGTAAGGGTCTGGTGGGTATGTCCAAAGTCCACTGCGTCTCTGGAGGTCCAAAGGTCATGGAGACGTCTACTGCACCACATGATGGTCGTCACTACCTGGTTAGATGGAGAGTTGCCCGCGGTATGAGTGATCTTCAACTGGATTTGGACCATATGGTCCTACCGACGAGGTTCTTTACGCTCTTCCTTGTGGGTAGAGTAATTTTCGGACTTTGGTCATAAGTAGTATTTTTTAGAGGAATGTGAGATGAAAAAATCGGTAGCTAGGTGTAACCCCAATTTACAATTCAGGCTGGAAGCGATTTGTGTTATAAGCTGCCGCGATTTACCCCAATTTTCCTTCTCTGAAGTGAGGCGTCCTGTGAATTTGGTTGCCGGGTGTTACGCTAATTTTCCTTCTCTGCCGGGAGATCTATATACCGGTAGTGGTTGAAAAGAAACAGGGCGCCCGTGCCTTACTTTATATAATTCATATATGGCCCTCAAATTAAATATCATTGTTATTAGTAGAAGTATTAAGGACGAACCAGAGAGGTGTTCGTCTTCATGGCAGATTTGAAGCCTTGGCACACAGTAAGTGTCGGTGATATGTTTCCACAAGTGGTGTGTTTAGGAAAGATTGTGAACTAGGCCCTTAGTAGATTGTATCGAGGACGGTTATGTAGTTGTGCTTGGTTGCTTAGAGTTTGAAATCTCTTCTAGAAGCGCTGTCATAACAGATTTTTACGTATGATTTTGTCGTGTTGAGAGTTAAGTAAGCGAGCCCGGGTAGAGTGATATCTGCTGCGGCGTGCTCCGATTTTTACGTGAATCCGTATGAATTTTGTTTATGTATTTGATGTTATTAAATTTATCATAAAGACACTGAGAATACTCCTGAACCTAAGAATGAATGTTATTATATGAAGTAATTACTTTGGTAAATACTACTAAACAATAGACATATTTTGAAAATTGTTACAAAATATTTCATAGTTTAATCAAAATGTTTTACTTTTTTACGAAGTATAGAAAAATTGCAATGTATATTTTTCGTGACCAATGGAAATTCAATTTCATGATTGTATTTTTTTACTTACTGAGTAAGTAAAAGTTAAGTTTTTAAAAACATATGTAAGACATTTATTATATATACATGAGTATCGTAATATGAAAGAGCAAGAGTTCAAAGGGATCTGATAATCTACGGTTTGAAATATCGATATTGAAAGTGACTGGTTTCAATATAAGGTTATGAAAGTTTTTATGGCTCAAGGGTTATAAAACCAAATCAGATATCGCATACCTGTTCTAATTTTATCGACGACGCCATGAGAGAAAGTATAAATATTGCTCTAGACAACAACCCATTAAAACAATGTCGGGGGTTTCAATAAGTTATGTACTCGGTTAACAGAAAGATACTGTATATTTAAGTAATCATTTTAAAATGTTGAATGATATCATTTTACACAGTTGTTTGATATCACTTTTCTACCACACACATTGTAAATCTACTTTCTTTTAATACTTCCTCACTTATGTATTTAGAGGTTGTTTTAATTTAGAATATTTAATATAATATCAGTTTTTCAATTTTGAACTAAATTAACGCAAACCATATTTGTGGAAAGATTGTCTTCCAAACTACATAAGTAAACTGTTTGTTCCAACTAAATTATTGATACCTTAGCATATGTTTTAAATCCTCTATATTTATTAATTTGTTACAAATAGCGATTTAATGAGATAATATCGCTTTTTGATGTGCCACTAGTATAGCAACATAACCAAATACTAATAACATTAATTAAATATTAAAATAATTTTGGAACTAGTATATTTCATGTAAAAATACATTCAAAACCGTAAACTTAGTAATTAAATATTCAATTAACTTTTTCACTGCCATATTTAGTGTAGAAATGGTTTAAAACCATGAACATAGTAATTAAATATACAATTATTATTTAACTACCATATTTCCTGTAGAAATGTTTTCAAAACCATGTACAAAGTCATTGCATTAACTTTTGTGCTACCATATTTCACGTAGAAATGTTTCAAAACCATGAACATTGTTAATGATCATTGTTTTATTCCATTAACATGTTCAACATCAGACATACCACTTAGACGTGTTTTACTTCTTTGTACAATGGTAGAATGTCGATATTCCTTCTTCTTGACACCTTTCTCCTTTATTAATAAGCACTATACATTTCCCTTGATTGTTTAAAAGTTTTACAAGTAAATATACCCAGTATTATTGAAAATCTTCTTGTGAATTCATTTTCTACAAATCCACAAACACTTTTATTGGTGTAACTTATGAAAATGTTGCTTAATATTATATTTTTTAATTGTCATATTTATCAAAAAATGTATATACGTTGAAAAGCTAAATAATACTGATATTGAAGGGAATATCTGTCTGTATTTCTATGTTTTACTGTGGTATTATAAATTGTACTGTACATGATAGTAGTGATTATTGAAAAAAATTAATAAACAATGCTTGAAATAAAATCATGATTTAAAAATTTGAAGATTATTCATTCATTTTAAACTAAAACAAAAAATAATGTGAAATAAAGTTAAAATTATTCGAGTATTGTTAAAAAGTGAATAAACACACATTAAACCTTTAATCACCTCTTTTAATTCAACTAACGAAGGAATGCAGAAATTTTTAAATAAAACCTGACTAGATTTTATTTCACTGAAAATATTTTCATTTAAAATTGCTTTCTAATTTATTTCAATTTAAATTATATTTATTTGAAAGTTTTGAACAATTTAAGACTTATCAATTATCCAATTCATTACTTTTTTAAAGTCATAATGAAGTTTTATGTGTGTCATTATTTATCCTTTAATTACTTCCATTATTAATTAATATTATACTAATTCTTGTCAGATATAAACACATCCACATATATAATCGGGGTGTTTGTCCATAAGTGTTTACAAGGAAATGATTTATGTGCAACCCCACCCCACCCTCGCCGACGAGTAAAAACGGCAGTAATAGTCAGTATGACTTAACGAATTGCTTAGTTGTAGCAAGATAAGATGTGAAGTATGAGCTTGGTTATAATGTTGGCGTGTCTAGAATGCCTGTTTTTTTTTTTGTTTTTTTTCTGGGAGGAAGTAAATTTCGTAACATAAGTGAAGTAATTATTTATTTAATGGCGATTACTGACTTTCAATTGTAGTTCAGTAATTATGTTAACATGGTTTTAAAATATAAAAGAGCCAAATTATAATGCCATGTTCATAGCGTTGTAGTTAAACACTAGTGCTTACAGCACGGAAGTTTAATGATAATTTATTGCCTGAAAAAATTTAGAGAACGTAATTAAATTTGTACTGTAAAATTCCATTACTATTTTTAATCATTGGCACTTAACATTACCTTCCTTGTTGGTAAAGCTAATGTTTGTAGAGATGTATTACATAATTAAATTTCAAATGTTGCCATTTTGACCATTTATAAGTTATAGTTTTGATTCATGGTATATGTTATTGATAAAACGTATAATGACAAATAGTATACACTAAATTTTTACTCGACATCATACCACTAAATTTTGAAAAAGAACACAAAATGGCTAAAAAACTTATCGGATGTTTTCACAGATTTGTTTCTAGAAACGTTTTTCTTTAATTTTATAAATTAACTCACTTCGCGCGAAGTTAATACACACATTTTTAAACTCCCTGTATATAACAAGAAAAACAATTAAAAACAGTCCTGAAAGTGAATTAAATATAGTTTTCCTATTATTTCATTGGAAATTCATTTAAAATTAGAGCTACAGAATCATAATTTGATGTTGTATTCATATTCAACAAGGGTCGTGTTTCATCTTTCAAATACATAATACTAGTTTTATAAATTGTATTATTTTAAAATTTCTAACGCGACAAAAATTTAAAAGTTAAATAAAAGTTAAATTGAAGTAAAAATTCCTTATCCATCCTATTTATCTAATAAAATGAAATCAAGAATTCTCTTTTTTGTAATTATTTCGTACTACTTACTATATTTTAGTCATGATACTTTTTTTTACTACAATATTATAATACTTTTTCTATTCTTTTTAACAGAATAAATAAAAATTTCCAAAGTAGAACTCTAGAAAACTGGATATTGAAACTTTGTAAAGATAATATTACATACTGGTCCTAAACTGCTGATCTTTAAATTCAACTTCATTTTAAACGAAAACCTTTATTTCGTCTATATAAATCACATTATACTATAGTAATTTCGGCATAAATTAACAGCCGAAACTCAATTTGTATTGCTTTTTTATGTTTAAACAATTGACAAAGGTATTTGCGACATTTACCTGATCCTTAATGACGAAAAACTCAATTTATAAATTATAATCCTTTCAGTGACTTTCGAATAATTCAATGATTATAGTGAGACCGTCTTCATTCACATGCAGAAGACCAGAAGGATTTATGGTAATTGAAGTTAGACATAATTGAAAAACTCTTATATAAATAACATCTGTCATATAGAAAACGAAATGTTCAAGAGCATTAAAGTTGATTTACTTCCAAAACGTTAACAAATATTTCATACACAGATATAATAAGAATTTGAATAAATAAATGTAATAAAACCGTAGAAGAACAGCATATGAAAAACTTTACAATTTACAAACTTTTAATCCGTTTCTGTTTCAAATTAGGCTCATCAAAAATATTTGTAATCTGTTCGTACCTAAAGAGAAAATACATAAAGAGCTTTTGAAGGGGTTCAAATCATAAAGCATATTTTAATTCACTATGAGGGTGTTGTTAATAACACTATGATATATTAGATAACACATCACTGCTGCGTAATTAAATCTGTATCATTACAGAGAAACATAAGACCTAATTAAATCTTAATTCAACACCTCAAGTCCCTTAGGATTCAGGCTGAGGTGAAACATAAATCTGCCTTTAAATTAATTAGCTAAGTGTAACATAATTAATTTTTAACATCCTACCTCCATAAATACCTTCATCACAGTCGTTTGATATTGAAAAAAAAACTATTTTGATCTCTTAGAATTTTCAGGATAAGATAGTAATGTTCATCGTGTACTTGTTTCTAACAAAATGATATTTAAAATATGTAAATATAAAGACTAAAATTATCAGATAAAAAACAAGAAAATTGAAAAACCAAATATTTAGAAAAAACAATCTTTCCTATTTTTATATTTTACTAATTCGCACCTACACATTATATATTTGTTACTCCATATTTATTTAAATAATGTTCATTTACTGTATTTATAATTTGTTTAACATGTCTATATTGTTTATAATTGTACTTGTGTTGTACTGTTTGTAATTATAATTATATATCTTCATGTTTATAATGCCTTATTAATTTCATACGGATAATAAGTAGTAATTGATGAAGAATCACTATTCAAAGGAATCAATTATTATAATTTTTTTCACCATGTATTACTATGCTCTTTAAAATAACATGTTCAATTTAATAAGGCAAATGATTAATAACTGAATCTTCGTTTCAATTGCTCTACCTTCAAGCAGTTACACATTTATATATCTAATATATTTCACATTTTTTTATTTTCCGTTTTATATAGGGTCCATATAATACACATTTTTCCTGAATAAGGAAAATTAGTATTTGTATTACTCGTGTACCCGTGTTTAAGATCTATATATTCATATAAAAATAAGGACATTAACAACTTTTAGTATTAACGATGGAAGGGCTGTTTCATATTGTTAAGGTAGTTTATTCGATTTTCTATCATTCTTGTAAAACAGCATTCCGTGAGTATAAATTACCTCATACTATCAATGAAATCTAAAACATGATAAACATGAAAAGCTAGTAGCCTAGGGCAATGATGAAAACTAAAACTAAAAACCTAAGAGAAAAACTCAGAGCTAGAACTAAGCCTATGAGGTCTGTATACAACGTGACCAATAATCGACAAAGCAGCGTAGTAATACAAAATGGTAAATACGAAATTGAGCAAAAAGTGCCAACTGGTAGTTGACATATCGGGTTTATCGAGTGAACAACCGTTCCGTCTTTCTCTGGAGTTAAGCTCGTAACTTGTAGTCACGCTTTGCTATAACCCTTACTTCAAGAAGAGAAATTTTTATTTTAAACTTTAAATTCAGTTTTTATTAATGGCAGTCAGACACGTCTTCTGTACTGATTTAGCTGGTGTCATCTTCTCTTATTATGTTTGAGGTTTCTATTATTGTTCGTTTCTGTAATTTTCTAATTGTATTACCTATTCTTCTTCCAAATTAAATTAATGATTTGTGAAGAAAAAAGAGAGAAGGACAAAGACTAATTCCATTCTTAAACCCGTTAAGTAACTTTCTTTTAACACCCCTATGTTCTTCTCTTCGGTTACGATTTATAGTTTTAAACGTAGATACTTTACAGTATATTAACCCTTTCATTGTTAGACTTATAAGTTTTTAAGACTTATAATAGGTAATACTTAAGACTTAAGATAGTAAAGACTTATAATAGGTAAAGACTTAAGAAGAGTAATAGGTAGCCATACTCTTCATACAACGTGAATTAGTTTTGTGCACACAAATGATGGTTTATGTCCGAATAAAGTATAACGATAAAATTTAAAAATATTAAAAACTATACCGTAATAACAATGACGATCTCCTCGTGGCTCTACAGATGTCAAATCCACCACACGACATATTGTAACTTGAATACCATCAATCAATCAAGAGCAGTCAATTATTTTTCTCACATTGCCCTCTTCTAGTTTCACTAAACATTGAATAGACCTAACTTATTGTTTAATAAATCAACAAATATTACAAATTTTTGTACACAATCTACCGCAGTTGTTTGATTGAATAATTATCATATTTTTTATTTATTTATTTATTTTTAGAATTGATTAACAATATAATGGAGCTATCTACAGTTACCCAGTTTCCTTCTTTACGATGGGAATGGCCATTGCTTATTTTACAACCTTGGTAATAAACTCCGGTGAGAATTAATTTGGTTTTAATTAAATCTAACATTATCTGCAGTGCTGTCAGCAATTTGTAAAATTACATTTAGCTATCAAGACGAATTAGAATGAATAAATAAATCAAAATTTTGTTTTTTTCCGCAGTATGAATTAAACAAATGAACAATAGTTGTTCTTGAAGTGTTGTATTTGTAGTTCATAGAGAACATAATTATTTTCTTTAATATTAAAATTAGCAAACACGTCAATAGAATATGCAAACCACGTTTGTAAATACAAGGTTAGTTTAGGATATTTTATAAGTCATGTTTTTTTAACACTGAGTAAAAAGTTATCAGGATGTTTATTAGGCCTACAACTGTTTATTATCTAGTTAGAAACATATATTTTCCACGATTTAATGATATTCAAATACTTTTGATCATTAATAATTATTTAAATATATTTGTTTTATGCAAGGCAATAAATACATATCTGCTATTAAAGTTTTATATCTTACAAAAAGGGTTTTTATTAGTTTATAAACAAGATGTTAAACTCATTGCGAAAATTAATTTAACCATTAGCCCTTTGTTGAATATCTGTTCAGCACCGAGTTAGTGAGTATTTAAGCAACTTGACAGGATAAAAATAAAACACAACGTTTATAAATAACCACGGTTTAAAAAGTAGCCTGAACCATGTTGATAAAATAAAATCAGTAAAATTGAAAAATCCTAAAAAATCGCGTCTTGTGAATCAAATTGTAAATCTTCACACCAACATCTCCGTCCAACAAACAATTCAACTATATGCAACAATTATTTTAAACGACATTCCAACCTAAGGGAATTCACCAGCTAATCGCCTTTCGCAGAACCATTCTAAAACCAAATTATTTCTATTTCAATAACGAATCTTCATTAAAAATAATGGGCTAGATATAGGTTCTCCATTATATAGCATACTTTATGAAATATTCCTGTACTACATATAAAATCCTTCATGACATCTGATGCAAACCCATACAAATACAACATTGTCAATCACAGATACGTGGACAACACAACTGAAATTATTAAATCTTAACATTATACAATAATACCACTCATTTACCATCGAATTGAAAATTAAAAAATAAATTAAACTTTCTTGAGCTTTTATTCATATCCAAACCCAATATTGAATTTAACTAGACACGCTTCTTTCCACCATTTACCAAAACAAAAATTATAAGCCTCAACTAGTTTCACACACCATCTGTTAACCATCACCATATTTACTACAAACAAGAATTGTAAATTATTAAATTAGATTGCTGCATACATGCATTACATCCAAATGTATATTAAAATCCGTGTACTGTGACTTGTGATCATAAATTTGTTAAGTAAACCTTGTTGAAGTTGTGTTTAATACTTTATTCAATTCAATAATACATTGGAAAAATTTTAAATGTATGAACCTCAGAATTACGACTCTAACTAATTATTTTACAATCGGCTTTCTTTCCAATCGAAGTGGCTGTTCGACACTATAATTGTAATATAAAGTACATCAACTCCAATTAACGATAACAAACATGATGACGCAATCAAACTCGGTGTCGACTCGCCAGTCTGACTTGCATGTGTGACCTCCGTATGTAAAAATGAATTGTGTAGTATATCTGTTTCAAGTGTGTGTCTTTTATTACCCTGATGAATGGGTCTTTGCTTTACTGCAGTCGATATGACAAGAAAATTATGTACGTTTTTGTTAAGTTCATTAGCAGACATATTGTCTACTATTAATTTCAAAATTTAACTAATATTAAATTTATGTATATATATACAGTATGTAATGTATTATTAAAGTAATGTTTTATTATGCCATATGTCAATTTATTTGTTTTTTATTTTAGTTTGTTGTTAAGGAAAGCTTTATTTTTTATCTTAATGTCTTTTTCTGAATCTAAATCATGTTTTGTTTATTTAAATGTAATAAAAGGAATGGAAAATTTAAAAATATATATATATACATACCGTAAAGACGGAAGAAAGCTGTATTTATACGATTCCCACCAGGCATGTAAATATTACATCCTCTCTACATAGTTTCATGTAAACTGTTAAATGTTCAATAATACCGATATATTGACATACAATTAAATAGGCACGATTTTTAAATGCAAAGTTTTTTTAAATAATATTACAGTACTTCGTTTTCTTTCTGAGGGATCTTTTTTTATACAAGTTTCCTCTTTCCTTTCTTCTTTAAATAAACAATATTTCTGTAGGTATTTATGGGTTGGTAAAAATTAGGAAATTAAAAAACTAAAAAAAATATTTATTTATATTTATTCTCATCTTCTTGTGTTTCTCTTTATATACTGCAATTAACATTACAATAGAAATACGAACATATACAATCACTATTTTCTTGTTTCCGAGGTCCATTAAAGACAAAAACAGTCGTCAAATTTCCAGGATCGAAATGGCAGTAAGAATTTTCACGTGGTATACGTTTTTATGGAAGTTAAATGTTTAAAATCGCACAAATAGCGAAATCATAATACCATTTTTGTTATAAAAACCATCACTGTATAAACAACTACTTTCACATTTCTCGAAAGGAATTAAATTAAAGACATCCTAATGTTTTTACTTCACACAAATGTGGACAATTGATATTGTTGAATTAAGTTTTAATTAAGTGTTATGTTTCTCTAACATTAAGCAGATGCAGCGTGACGAAGGCCTCGTGCTATGTAGTCTAATATATCATACGTATTTTTAACAACACCCTGAAAGGTTATTCAGAAATTTTTTATTTGCAATACTTATTATAGCCTATATATATATATATATATATATATATATATATAATCATATTTTTGCCCCTACATTCCTAATTACGTACAATAAAACTTTATTGTTTATGTTAATTTTATTTAAAACTACATAAGAAATAGAAGTTTTAAAATAGTGAGTTTTCCTTTCATTTACAGTTTTCTACTTTGGTTGTACTACACTTATTCTTAATTCGTATCGTTCCTTTCTAAACCATATTTCTTAACATTTGTATAACAAAACAAAATTTAAACTCTAAGATGACCATCTTTTACGACATTTACGAAAATTAGTCATTTTTATAGTAATTAAGTAACGGAATTCTTCACTATCAATGTCTATATTACATAGGGGTAAAATAATTCTGATGAATCTTTTAAAATTAGATATGAAATGATAATGATATATTCTACAATTTTTGTAGGAATTTGAATTAAAATTACATTTATTTAATTCAGTTATTTTTTATTTATTTTAAATTAGATAACTAATAAATTATATACGTATAGTTTTTTACTTGTCTGAACAAATCTTGATTGTAAATAACCCTATTCACTGCTGTTTCGCCAATCTATCAGGTATCATCAAAATAAACTATTATTTCATTCAAACGTTAAAAACATTTGACATACACTTAAACACTCTTTTAAAAAACATATTTTTATAAGTTCAAAAAAAAATTTAATATTATTTTGTAAATAAATTAATTTGTTGTTAACAACTTTAAGATTTGGATAAAGTAGACACTGCTACAAACGTAAGTAATTTTTTTAACAATTTTAAACTTATAATGATGTGTATTTAAAATGTGTTAAAATGTTTTAAACAAATTTTTTTAATGTATGAATGAAATAAGTGTTTTTTTTTTTTCTGATGATGCCTGATAGAGAAGCGAAACAGGTAAACAGGACAGTTTGAATCAAGATTATTCAGGTAAGTAAAAAACTTTAAACTTTGAGCAATCCGTTAGGCTATTACCACAATCAAATGATGAATAAACGATATTCAGGTGTTCCATTTTGAATTTCAGGTTTTAATATTATAGTGAGTGAAAGTAATTCGATATAAAGTTTTACCTAATGAGAGCTACTAAAACTGGTTCAAACTATTGATGTTCTCGTTCAATATTTGAACCATTATGTAAAGCATATACTATTTAAATGCAAATTAGATTGTTGTGCCTCTAGGTGTTAATAATCCTTCAAGTTTGTTGAGTAACTAATGGCAGGATATGAATAACCTGAGATGTATACTTTACTGAATGTAGACCATTACAGCTACAATGTAATATGCGGTACAAGTTACATTATTAACTATAAACGTTATTTTATAAAATTTCCTGATGATAAATTAACGGATTTTTATATTGGAAATATAGTTATTACATCTTCGTCATAGTGAAACCTACACATAGGGCGACCTATTTTGACCTCCTAATACGTTTTAACTAGTCGTTCAAACAATATTTATATGTACATAATATCAAATGATTTTAAAAGCTCTAAATTTACAACATTTGCATCCCGTGTTAGTGAAATATTAAGTTTATTATAAAACATAAAATATCCAAAAATGTCCAAATTACAAATAAATTAAAACTATTTACAACTAAAGTGACCAGTTTCCCTACCCCACTCCTCTGGTGCATTGACTTATCAACAATAGGGTTGACAGTTCAAACACCTGTAATGTTACCTGGAATGGGGAAGGCCCAATCCTCTAACATACAAAGATGTTTTAAAGTTTACAATATAATCATAAAATAATTATAAGTTTGTTGTTGTAATAGCTATAAGGGTCTTATAGGAATAAACATTTTACTTTTGACAGAAAATATTGTTTTTTGTTATTTTGTTTATTCCCAAGTGTGGTAAGGGACTTTTGAAAGTGTATCTGTATATATTGTCACCACAGTGCTCTGGTCTTTGTTTATTGGTATGTGTTTATAGACAATTTTTTGTAAATAAATACAACTTATAAACTCTTTATTCTATTAGAAAGTTTGGTATCTATATACTTGTAATGTTTATCTAAAACGTTTAGACATTAATTTGTAAACGAATAAAATAAAATAAAATATGTTTAACCATCAACTTCTTTATTTTAAGTTTGATTTAAGTTAACGGCGTTATAGTTACTATAAAAAACTCCATTTCCACTTATTTTTCTTTTGAATTGTGTTGTATAAAATGCATTATAATAGTGCGAACACTTTGATATTGCGTTATAAATAATTTTCAACCCAATATCCGAATATTTTGTAACAAGTTATCATAATTTAATGAGTAATTTTGTCTCACATAATTAATATAAAATGGGCCAAAATCACATAGGACCATGGGAGAAAACCGTATTTAATTCATTATTTCAAATGGTTCAATGTAAGGTTTCACCTACATCAAACAATTATATATCGGACAATATCATTAATTTAAATAATTTGAAACTTGTGATTGACCTCAATTCTTTTAAAACGTACAACTATTGGAAATAATATGAACTTTCTGGGTAATAATTATAATTAAAAGTCTTTTTTTTTTAATTCAGAATAGCGAAACATTCAATTATAGATTCCGGGCAAATTCATGTTCAAATAATTCAAACTTGATGAGTGTTTCAAAATATCACTTACAAATTGCAAGCATTTCAACACTACTGACCGGTAGTAGGTTGCCTGATAACCTAACCTAATAGAAACGGAACTGTCTCATATTTTCTTTTGGGAATATGTTCTCCGTAGTAACAAGAACTCATAAGTTTATTTAAATTGTCGTGAATGAGTTTTTTTGTTTTTTTTTTAATACTGTACCAGGAGGACGAATCTCTCCCACCCGAGCATAGACGGGTGGATGGCCGGCGTCGACGGAAGATAGCTCCGAAAAGGATCAAGGAGCTTAAGGAAAAATACCCCTTCTTCCAGAGTCAGAAGTGGATGTGGACGGAAGAAGTTTTCATCGAAGGTGGTTATAAGGATGAGGGAGTTCTACCCGAGCTCATGCAATTGAACATGGCCCCGGGGGAACTCCCTGCAGAACATACCCTCGAACCTCCCAGTTTCAGAGCTGCGAGCATGCTTCTCGCAGACTGGGAGGACCGCATGGAAGTGGAAGAAAAAGAACTAAGATCCCAGAGACGCTGGCGGAACAAGAAGAATAAGTGGCACAGGGAGCGGAAAAAGAAGTAACAAGAGGAGCCTTCACCCTAGTAATAAAATTTTTTATTGTATTTTTGAAATAAATGTCTTTTTTTGTATATTATGTAAACCAATATGTTTGTAAAAATTATTTGAACTTATTATAAAATCTAGGTTTGCGACGGTAAGCGCTCTATAATGATTATTCTGAGTCTTTACGTATTTATAGGTGTGGAAATGACACAAAACCTCTCAAAGTATTAACATATATATGTCAAAAATTGTATTCTAGTACTCACAATGGTTTGCGAAACAGTTCAGATCTGGTGAAGTTAACCAGGGAAACGGGTATTTTAGGCTATTTTAGCAGAATTGCACACTAGATTTTTAATAAGGGTGTACCTGTTATTAAAAATGAATGTTTTCAGTCCATTTTTTTATATTAATAATCACGTTCAAGATTACCTATTTACTAACAAGTAAAAAAAATACATATTTACGATATGTGTGTGCAATTAGTGTTATGTATCAAATATGTTTTAAATTTACAGAAATTAAATTTAAACGAACGTTACTTTACATTATTAAATTTCAAAAGTAAATTTACACTTACTTTGTGTAAAACCCGATGAAAAAAGACGGAATAAAGAAACATGAGTTAGCTAAAAGCTTTTTTTCCATCAGAGGATGTATTTACATTGTAAAGTGTCTATCCTGTTAAATAAAGCAAATAGTGAGGTCAAGTTGCACAAATAGGCAAGTGTTGTGTCTGAAGTATATTTTCAAATGTTTACTTGTTCATTCTCGTTAAACTATCAAACAAAGAATTTAAATAAAAGAAATCATTAGTTATGAAAATTTTACAGTTTATTTAAAATATCTAGAGTTACAGCCGATAATATTAGCTATTTAATTGATACTTTTACCGAGTAAAATATCAATTTCAAATATTCTCCCCTTATTATTATTTTTTCAAACAAAATTATGTTTACTAACAGTCACTTATATTTTGTACCCTGATATGAATACGAACCGAAAACACAGTTAGATAAAACTTGCAACGAATGCATTTCGTTTAATCACATCTATTCAACTGTCGCTATTTATGCTTGCATGACTCGTAAATGTGCTAACATTACATATTTTTCTGTGGTTCCCTGGTATGTTCTTTAACTATTTAAGATATAGACAGGAACATCATTATTGTTTTCTTAGAATGTTAGGGTTTGTATCACTAAAGTTGAAAACAAATCAGAATATTTTGACTAATTATAATAACGAATATTTTAACTCTTTTTTGAAAGGAGAACAAGTAAAAAAAATACGAACGGAACACTTCAAAAATATTCGACAAATTATGTTTTGTTTTCTTAATTTAAATTGGTTTCTAAACTGGTACACAAGATTCTCTAAATACAAAATTTAAAGTATCTAACTTAATGTTTGTGGGCGTTATCATGCTATCACATTTTGAAGAAATTTGTAGATCAGAAACTTAACCATAATTTGAAACAAAAAGTAAAAATTTAAGTTTGACAGCCGTCATTAAAACACAATTTATTTGAACATTTATATATTTATGTACGTTTGGAAAAGTGTATGGACACATGTATTTAAACACATTTCAACAACAATATGGTTATCCTAAGGGAAGCGGACAACCTTTAAAGAGTAGTGTAATAGTTATGTTGATTTTTATAATTAGAGTTCATTATTCCTGATGATCAAAATAATTATTTTCAAATTAATTTTACAATTATTGTTACGTAATAGTGTTTAAGGTTAAATCGACAATTCTCAAATTCTAAATTGGGTTAAATACCACAGCAACTTCACTTTTTACCTGTACACATTTTTGGTCATTCTCTGCTTGGAGTCGGATGCATTGTCTGCTCCCTCAGCCTTTTCACATGGACTTCAGTTCCGGCTACTTCATATTCATTTATCTTTTACCTCAAATACTTTTATATTTCTCTTTTTAAATGTTTTATATCTTGTAAAGTGTCAAGTGCGGTCGGTGTGAAGCGATTGCAAGAAGTACTGGCCAGTTACTACACATCAGAAGTGGAACCGTTCGTTGGCACAATATAACGACAACCTCAAGGAAGGTAAACTCAATGACTCTGGTCCTCCGGTACTCAAAATTAGTAAATATTAACTCATACATTAACACTCAAAAAATTACCGAACAATTATTATTAAATGTTAGAATACTTTAATGATAGTAGTTGACTTTTTTTAATATCGTGAGTAGTAAATAATAATAACATTTGTGGCTGTAAGTGTAAAAAACGCAAGGAATATTTAGAAATATAGAAATATCTCTGAGAATCAGTAAAGTTTACAGCGTAAGGTAACATTGTTCATTTGTACAAAGGGTTGTATAGGTAGTAAGAACATTACTTATAGTATTACTATTAAAAATATATCGTCAAACATTGTTGTATTTACAATATCTAATTTTGTCTTCTTATTTGTCTATTAATTTTTTATATATTAGTGTTAAAACATGTTCTTTCTAAGTAAACCTGTTTATGTGATTCAGATAACATTAGTAGCTCAGACTGTGTCAGTAAAGCAACAGGTGGAAGCTATTGGATCTTATTAAGTTCTCTACTTCAAGCCTGCCACTTAATAATTTATGGCACGTGTTGAAACTATGTATCACAAGTAGCGTGTGATATATCAAGTTGTATAATATTACAACTAAATTGAAGGATTTAATGTGGCATTATTCCAAATATTGTAATTTTATTTTGAATAACATTTTGAACTTATTAATAATGTTTTTGTTTGTTTTATTTTATCAGAAGTTAATAGTTTTCATAATCGTCTCAAAATTTATAACAAATATTAAATCAAAATTGCATACAACTTACAATTATAATCTATAACGTCGATTAACGACAAGTGTTTACATTTGCTTTAAAAATCTTACACATACGTTCGGAAGACAAAATATATTTCATCCATCTCTACACATGAATGTGAACAATCGAGCAAAAAATAATAATATTCATGTTTTTTTTTGATATTTTAAATACTACGAAAAAGTTTAGAAAGTAGGGTATCAGAGTGATCTCAATACAAGTTAAAACAATTTCGCCACATTATCTAATGTTATTAATACCAGAAACACATATTTGAACTTAGTAATAAACAAAAACTGCACAATCGTAAACAATCACCATTACTAACTTAATGTTAAATCATGTAGGAAAAAACCAAAACATTATTTTACGAACTATTAATTGGCTTAATACAACTACGAAATATTTTTAAACTTCCGATTGTGATATATCCAAATAGTATAACACCGTTATAAACAGATCCCTCGCGTGCTCTTAATGATAACTCCAATAAAATTTAATTACTATTCTATCCAGGAATAATTTTATATACAAATGATAAATTTAATTACGTTCAATATTCGTAATTTAGTAATTATCATCACCGTGTGTACACCACGTAATGTAAGGCTTCCACGTGGAGTTCAAATAACATAAAATTAAAATCTCTATCTTCCCACATATACTGATAGAAATCCAACATTAGTTATGATATAAATGTATTTTAGAATATTCTCTCTTTTAATTCCACCTACAAAAATATTTAAATGAAATCTAAATTATTCCGTTAAATAATATCCTGTTAATTTTTTTGAATTGTTTAGCATTTAGTCCATCGGTTTTTGAAAAACCGAGTAACATTTTTTTCTACGTATCTAATAATTTTTACACTTCACAATATTAAAAGCAAATCGATGTCTAGCAAAACTTTCGGTTTATTACGGCTGAAAAAAATTAGTGTAAATTGAAATATTAGTAAAAATTGAAATAAAAATGAAAATCAATGTTTTATACAATCTAAAATACATTGTGGAGACGTAATATACGAAGAAGGTGTTCTTTTGTATCGCTTAGGAAAGTTTAACCAAGATATGTGATGTACCTACTTGTGATGTATCGTCCCATAAAATCCGAAAATGTAGATTTAAACTAAATGTGCTGTAAACAGTATTGTTAAATTTGCTCAAACCTAATTTTTTAAAATAATAAAATACTTTCGTGAAAGTAGTGTAGTCTGAAGATCCAAGGACACCGTTATTAAAAATTGAAGGAAAAACGGTGAAAAATTAATTTGTTCATATTTGAAGTGTCATGTCGTTTATGCGTTGTTGCAATATGATTATAAAATATTTACAGAATCATTTACATATATAGTATTTAAATTACATTGAATAGAATTACTGAAATGGTAATTTATTCGATATTATAAATCTTGAAGGCTTTTCATGACATTAGTGATTATAGACTACCATATTTCTAATACAGGGAATTAAATACAACACAGGTTGCATGTAAATATATTCGGTGATTTCAGGCAGCGTCTAAACTGATTATGCGTATTTAAGTTATGTGTCGGTCCCTTTTAATCAATTTTGATCAATGGACTCTTTTATACGCACTAACATCAAATTCGTAAGTTTAATCTTACAAATTTAGACGTAGCTGTTATCACACAAATCTATTTATTTTAGCACTACGTATCCCTGAAACTATTAAAAACCTAAATGACCAAGTTAGGCATTTCGTAGAATTTGTAAACCTTTGTCATTATAAAATAAGTAGTTTTCGCTATACATGCATAGAAATGCATGCAATTAAACCTGCTTTAAAAATATAAATATGTAATTTTTAAGTAAAAATTCCTTAAGGATTATAAATATTGGCTACACTTGTATATATTGTATTCATATTGATTCCATATAGAATTATAATTATAAAAACATTTATAATAATATATAATACGTCCTATATTGTTATACTAATATTTAATTAATATTATTAATTTGTGAAGAGACACGAGGTAAAATAATTGGGTCACTCCTACACAGGATAAACCGATGAAATGACTAATAACCGTATATTATGTTATTAGTCAGATGTTTTTATGAAATAATTCAATTTTCAAGCTAGAACGATGGTTTTAATGCGAATACTCTAAGCGAAATGAAGGGCCGTGATCAGTTTTCCTTCTTTAAAAATTGTAAATTTAAGTCTAAAATGTGTCTTCCTAATGACATGTAAAGAACATTTTCTGCATATAAAAGCTAACATTTAGGCTTGAACGTTTTAATACGAATATATTATATTCAAATAAGTAAACAAAGTAAAGAATAAAATAATATTTTCCTGAAATTTCAAGTAGGAATAATGTTGTATGTATAATATATATGAAGGTTGTGCGGGGAAAAGGGGTTCATTGCATTTTTTTGTGAATTGGAAATACGGTATGCGCCAAAATAAGCAGTACTGAAACTGAATCAGCTGTAGCTGCCTTCTCGATCAGCTGTGTCAACTTTTGATTGTTCGCACGTCCTCGTAATAATTATTTGAAAGACAATAATTGAAATCCTCTTCCTGTAAATCAGGACCGATAAAGGGTCATTCTTGTTCGTTTTATAGGAGACCTCAGGAGATATTGTCGTGCCCGAATCTTGTCATTTCGTTCAGAACGGTTAAAAAAAAAAGATGACGCAACCAGTCACACTGCCTTAACCAACATTGCTTTCCTTCAAGAAACTTTTCGCAACCGCCTCATCTCCCTTACAACACACTTTCCTTACCTAGCCGACTCCCCCGATCTTACACCACCTGACGCTTTTGGAAAATGTTGAAGGAAAAGATTTTCCGTGAAAACCCACCAGCTACCATCGTCCAACTCCAGGAAAAAATAACCATGTGTATAGAACGCATGAAACAACCACCCTTCATCGAAATGACGCAAAACCTTACAAAAACCTTGCAAAAACGGTACGAGTGGTGAATAAAACTGAACGAAGGTCATATTTAACATGTTATTACCCGAGTCTAACCGATTTTTCATCCTTTTACTTGTGTATGTTGGTAAAACTATTTAAATAAAAACTTACTATTATTTCAGTACTGTTTATTTTGGCGCAAACTGTATTATGGCATTGTCTGCTGTAAAAGAAATGGGATAGCATAATTTTACAATAAATAGGAATATTGCAATAGGTAATGAGAAAATACACGTCAAATTAACATTGTCCTCGGGAAAATAGAGCTCATTTCAAAGATTACTTAGAAAAAAAAGAGCTCATTTCACTGGAACGTGCATTACACGAGAAGAAGGAGTTCATTGCAGCAGTTGCCACTGGTGGCAAAATCTTGAATCTTGTTGTTTTTGTTTTGTTTTTTAAATTTATGTTATATTCTAATTCTGCTATGTTTGACTGGAAGCCCATCTTTTATAGTATCTTATTACACATATTATATTAATTAGTGTGATATTTTGTGGAGTGAATATAAGTGAATCAATGAATTTTCAGCTAAATCTGTAGTGAGTTAGTGAGTGTGGTGTAGGTATTACCTAATTGGTTTAGATAAATAAAATGGAACATAATGGATTCGTTGGTAGTGATCAAAAACCTAAAAACAACAGGATAAAACTAAAATCTCATGGAAGATTGAAGGATGTAAGTAAAAAAAAATGTTTTGAAGTAGTGTCAATAGAAACTAGGCTTTAAATGTTTATACAGTTCAATTTACTTGACAACCATGATTTACAAAACTCAAATCTCCGTGGCTTGATTAGTGTACTTCCAGTACAGCGAACAACAAAAAATAGAATGCTCAAAAATGTGCCGCTGTATATTAATACAACGTTCGTGGGGGTTTTTGACGACCAAATAAAGGAACAGATTGTTTGTAAGAAAGCCTGTAAAAAAAGGAATGTCTTCAAAAGACCAGCGTGGTAGACATAGTAACAGACCAAACAAATTGACAGAGGATGAAGTTAACAGTGTAAAGTCCTATATATCTTCATTTAAATGGCGAAGCAGTCACTATGCAAATAAGGGAGAAACAGGAAAGACGCACGAATAGTGGGGTGAGAGTCAGTTCTATTGCAGACTGTTCACAGTTTTTCAATTAAATAAAAGTTCCAAGATATGGAAATGTTTTGTTTTTTCTTTGAAACCATACAAGCATATAATAATAAAATAACTACAATCTGAACAACAACAACAAAATGGAATTGTTGAAGATAATTTAAAAAAAAAATCAATTTAAAATAAAATTTGTAAGTAAATTTTGAGATACAAAAATTTCAATTTTAAATTATCTCAAAACATTATATATATTTTGGTTAAGACTGGATGATACATATTCCCTTCAGATTGAAAATAACTAGTACCAAAATTAACAATTTGAATTGTAGAGCTGTTACGATAGATACAACTTTCAAAAAAATCATATATAATGATATGAGTTTTTTTAACTAAGATAAAAAAATATATAAAATTTTTAACAATTTTTTTACTGTACAGCTTACATAACTACATATTAAAAATAGTGGTTTTTAAGCTCTAAATAATACAAAGTATTAAAATAGAGGTGAAATGGAAGGAATTATAATAAGGTCCGGAGATATGGTCTTTGGCAAGGAATTAAAAATAACACTGTTTCTATTATAAGGAGTACAGTTTTTTATATATGTCCTTTTCACAGGAAATTTGTGATTCTTGATATAGAACATGAATAGTGTCAAACCCTTTCAAAATGACACATTCAATTTTATTTTAAGTCAAATTTTGCTTTGAATATTGTTCCAAATTATTTATATTAGTCCAGGCTAGGCTTAACCTAAAATTATCCGAATAATTCAATTATTGATGCTAATGAAACATATCAGCTTTTTATCTGTTATTTTATGTAAATATTTGTAGCTTAATAAATATAAAACAGGTACAAATCAGATATATATACTATCTCAACCTTTTCCATGATATTACTTCATTTTGTTAGAATATCTCTACGTTAACCTCAACGTCATACAATATTAAACATATTTCAAAACATTATCTTTGCTTTCTTTCTGAAATGGAACTGACAAATCATTAATAATAATATAGATTAAACAATAACTTTGTGTGTTTATCAGCTGTGATATACAAAATTAATATTTGGCAATTTAAAGAAGGAAAACATTGAACTTAAAGGGCGATTGCTGCCATTTTTAAATCTAGCAAAATAGTGAATAATGTCTTCAAATCTACGCCCTCTAGACCTTTTCATACACACTTTAAGTATAAACTAACTGGTAATATGAAATAATTCTATATTTTATACAATAACAGAATAGTGAACTGAAAACGTACACATTCAGCAAAAATAATATAACAAAATTATGCAGCGAATATTACTTTTTACAGCATGTGGCAGGGAAACAAGAGCAAATGTAATGCAATTCATTTTACACTGCTGAGAAGTAAAAAAAAAAAGTATATAGTTTTGAGTGTCACAATAAATCCATTTTATTAGCAACTAGTTCAAGTGTTAATGATCTCCATACAATATTTAAGCAAACAAAACTATTTATTGTGAACAGCTAATGTTATTAATTAAATATAAAATAATCATTAAATCTAATTACAACTCAGATTCTTCTTAAACAGGTAATGGCTGCAAATCTTTAAAATAAAAAGTAAGTTTAAATAAACTATTTATGTGTTGGTATTTTTTATAGATTACAATTTTTTAATTGTGGTATTTGTTATGTTGACACCGTAACGAAAAAGTAGATATAATTAGTAACAATCACTCTATAATAAATACGGGAATTATGTTGATCCTTATATGATACATTTCTCACCACAGTGTTAATTTGAAAATGTAAAATAGAAATATAGGATTTTAAATAATGACGTTATTCCTGTAAATGTATAGGCTTAAAATATATTGCATACATAAACGCTGTACTAAATAGTTTAAATAAATAAACATAAAATAAATCAACTATTTCCACGATAGTAACAATATTCGATCCATTAAGCTGTTAAAGCATAATAATCTGTTTTGTATTTTTAAAACTCCTTGTGGCTTTTATCAATAAATTAGATCACAAAATTTTCGATTTAAATAAATCCTTAAAATAAGTACAGAGGTAAGGAGACTTTAAATGTCATTAAAGTTATATAAAACATAACCTGAAGCTTATATCCTTGTGCATATTTTAAAAAATAATAATAATTTATAATGCAGTTACTTTCATACTGATTAAACCAAAATCTTTAATAACTGGTATGTAATAACAAAATTACAATTTACTTCAACCCTTATTAGAGGGCAAAAGTTTTAAAGGCAAATAAATAAGATAACTTGTCTCGGATATGTGAGTAGACAGTGAAACCTTACAAAACTTTACATGACTGGCAAGACTAACATGACAGATAAGTCTAAATTGACTTACAAAACTAACACAATTGAGAAGACCAGCAAGATTGGCAGTGAATTATTGCGGTTGTTTTAGAACAAAAATATATTCCATGACAACATTCTTATTCCTCTAATAATCCAATTTGCAAACATCATATAGATATAAAAATCATAGTATGTATATTAACCAACATGCTGATCTTGTAATAAAAAGTGACTTTAAACCATTGAATGAAGAGAAAACTTATTTTGTTTGACTACGGTGAGAATTATGTAGATAACAAAATGATAAATGATTTGGGGATCTAAAGAGGAAAATGTAAATTATCCACAAATAACTTGATTTTGAAAATAAGCAACAATTTTGTCCTAATACTAACTAGATGGCTAATACAACAAATTTTTGATTTTTAATATTTTAAAAATCAATTTAGAATACTTGTGTACTATGCGGACCTCCTTTCCACTTTTTTGTAAGTCCTAAACGCTAAATATCCTTTTTCGAATAGTTTTAGTTTTTGTCATCTCTCTACTGTCATAACAAATAAATATACATAAATGCAACTTTCATTCCGCCCATTGAAATCCTATCAAGATCGGCCATTCATCCGTTTCTAAACTCCTAACCTAACCTACACGAGTTTTTTTGTAAACGAAAATGTAGATTAGATTTGTGGTATCAAGAATCACAACATATAGGTTAGGTAAGATTATTATATAAATATATAATAATACGAAAATTGCAATATTACTTTAATTAGTTCCTGTTCGGTATACAACTAGAAACTTGGCCTAACAGATGGCACTATCTGTAAGTATTGTACGGCAGGAGAGTAAACCTCTCGTCACATGCTGATAGACTATGAGGCCATAGCTATTAAAATATTGAAGAGCAAAATCTTAAGGTAGATACCAACTAAATAAGAGAAAACATTACCTTCTCTGAATCCTTTCTCTTCAAATCCTACAGTTTAGGGTGGCTGTGAAGCTAGAAACTGAGAATCTCTTGAATAAAGTAAGGGGCACAATAATGGTTACAATATCGTATAATCCACAGTCTATCAGTAAAGATGCCAATACATACAAGGTATGTAATACAATACTACCATAAAATTATTATTAATTTTATCCTCCTCGGTGATGGCTGGGTGTCTTTATAAATTGGTAAGTATTCATAATTAATCCAGTAAAGAGTGATTCATGGAAAGGTTGCAACATACAAACCAATCATCATATTCCTGTGTTTATGGCTTAGTAATGTTTCTAGTTTTACTTTATTACAAAAAGAAACAAACAAAATGACAAGTAAAATTCTCAATCTTTTTCATTAAACAATTTTCATTAGATTCGAAACTAATCTACTAATCATTTATTCTGTCGTATAAAAACAAAATATAGACAAAAATGTTTACTCTTGTGTTTTTCGACTGATTTCATTAAACTTTTCTTGTGCGATTGTTTAATATTATATTACACGTTCTTCTATAAACGTCTCATAGTCTTTAAATTGCATAATGACGCCATAACATTACAATGTGAAACATTTCTCTTGATTACATTATATAACAATAACTTTGGAGAAGACTTCGATGAATTGTACCTGTGATTATCTTCCTCATATTTTAAAGAATTCAGATGTAATAAATGTATATATGTGTTGAAAGCTAACAGTAACATTATAGAAATTAATGACACTACTCCAATACAATTCTTGACGATTCTGTTAAAACATTTAGTGATAATGCATGTGTGATCTAATTTATTATGAGGTAATTAAGTTAATAAATAATGCTTTAATTGTTTTAATATGTTAGATAGGTGTCGTGCCTAAAAATATACTCTGAAATATAAATAATATCACTTGGCACATAGACCTGCACAAAATAAATCTCTCTATGAAAACAATTTATGGTTTCTTACTTTTTTGGGTAAAGCAAAAAAGCTAAAACTATATTCGTATATTATGTTTAACTTTGTATATTATATTACATAAAGTCTGTATACCAGTGAACCGAAGGATGTACTCTGGAGTCTCCATTATTGTAGGTATATTTGTTGATTACAATTTTAAAAGTAAAATTATCATAACTATTAATTAACAAAACAAATTAGTCTTAAAAATCTCAGTATAAAATTATTATTAAACAAGATAATTTGTATTATCTTAAAATTATATATATATATATATATATATACATTAATTATTTTTAAAGTTTTATAATTATTAAAAATTATGTGTATACATTTTCATCTCTTTTTTTTTACTAACACGATATTGACCGACATATTTTTGAGATTATTTTATTTATTTCAACTTCGATTGTTCTTACGCTGTTATAGATGTTCTTTGATTAGAATGTGATAACCCCAGTTTTTCAAAATACATACTGCAGTAACTCTAATGGGAATACAATAATATATTTTATCGATCCTGAAATAAGAATTTTAGATACAATTTCTCTACAAAGGATATTGATGGAAATGAGGTTTTGATTTACTCCAGTGTATTTAAGTTAAAGTCGTAGACCAATCTACTCTACCTTTGGGAAATCAGCTGAGTTGATTTATGAAAATATAATTTTGTAAGCAAAAATTTTACTAGATTTTTGTATTTGAAAAATTTACTATTCTTATTTCTTTCGCAGCGTAAAACGTTTAGTTTAGATCCGTAATGTTTACAGCGTTATGAATTATTAACATTGTAATGACTTTAACAACAGAAAATTGTTTTGTATTTAATTATTTGTCATAAATGCCCTCAGGGATTTTCCAAATTGATATATGATTCAAAATTTGGTTGCAGATTTTGTTAGCCATCACAATAACTTGTATTTCATATATTTTAAAAAGTATAAAGAACAAATATGTTGAGTTATTACCTAGATTGTTTATCCATCACTCACCCTTACACAAACACACACACACACACACACACACACACACACACACAAACAAACAAACAAACAAGCGCGCACACACGCATACAAGTACAAATATATAAATACTATGAAAGTACAAATATGCACATCATATATTATACACAAAGACACTAAAAATAAAAATTATGAAATGAACGCGACAACTGCAGAATGCATGGTTTTGAACATATGTTTTTCACACACATAGTACAGTATTTGACTTTATAAATCTGTGTTATAGTTTGATTGTGTAGCTCGTGTATCACTGAAGAGGACGACCTTGACGTTGAAACGCGTTTGATACTTAGGCGTATTTTTTTTATGAGAATTGTGTTCTTTGTGTTTGTTATACTGTAACCTGTGTTATTATTTAAACAATTCGGTTTTTCTACCAATGCATTAATTGCAAGATTTATACTTTAAACTATCATGGAATAGAGATACTAACTTATTTCAAATCATGATTCATTTATTACGACATTAAACAATAAATGGTAATGTTTACTAGAGTCTTAATAATAGTATATATATATATATATATATATATATATATATATATATATATATATATTACAACAGGTTTAACCAATACAACATCATTTATTAGCTTTAATAAGAAACAATTGACACAGAGGATTTTTGTAGAATTACGTTTTGGATTTAATAAAGCAAGATAAGAGGTTGTTGCCAGTTTAATACTCACATCATTGCCAATTACTCGACAGATATTCACAGTGAGTCCTGTAATTGAGCTGTTCAAAAAGACCGAACATTTTTGATGGGTAAGAGTTATTGTCTTGTCAAGCACTAACCATTTGCATCACATAAACCATTCTAGTCTGTTGTACACAGCACACAGTGTTATGCTGACGAGGAGAAAAGTCAATGGCATTCCAAAGGGATTATCTCGTATATGATTTCCATGAATGTGACTCGGAGAAGTATTAAAGGAGAGTATTGTAATTGCCTATATATGGAGTTTGATAAACACATTAAGACCAAGTGTGTGTGTGAAATTATAAAGTTTTAAATTCTGTTTTTGGTAGCCTAAACTTCTAACGTTCTAAAACCTCAAAAATTTCACGAGCTATTTAAAGATTGTTAATCTTCATTACATCATGTCGGCCACATATATATATATATATATATATATATATATATATATATATATATATATATATATATTTACATCCTGCTATCATTATGAGAACCGTACATTGCCATTTTTACATTTAAAGTGGCAGCCGAGTGTTTGTGGCAGCAGTATACGGCTGCCACTTTGAATTCCCAGTGTTTCTCATTACCAAAAGGATCTATAAAAGAAAAATGTTCATGAAATACTAAAGCAGACCTTAATATCACCCTGTCAGTAGTTATTTCAATAACTCATCATAAAATAACCAAATAAAATGATGTATTAAAAACCAGCTCTGCTGCCATAATGATGTTATAATGAAAAAAGTGTATATTATAGAAGTTTCAGCTTTTTCCGCTTAGAGCGCTTCAATCGCCCTGTGTATATTTAGATACTGAATAATTTCACCTTTGGACAATCATTGTGGCAGCTGTAGATCTGGCAACATTGCCGTATTTCACATTGATAGCTTTTTTTAAAACTTCTGAGCCATTTTTAACAAATGGTTAATTAGATTTTTTTATGACAACATAAAGAGAAGCTTCAGAAACAAGTACACGTTTAAAGTTTTTTGCTTCTTAAGTATAGGGTTTATTTAGGTTTTTTTTAATGTTATTGTAAGGTGTAGTAAATTTCATGAAAAAATATTTTATTTCAATAACTCACAACTCTACTGCTTAGCATCCCTACATGTTTTAAAAAAATTGTTTTATATTTTTTTGTGGGAAGTTGGTTTTAAAAGAGTAACTGTGATAAATTTCACGTTTTAGAATCTATTTATCACTGTGAATTTAATAAAACTCAACTATGTTTGTAAATGAAACTTTAGAAGAATGGTACAACCATTCACCTATCCGTAATCACAACAATGCTCCCATAAAAATTCTTTAATACAATACTTAACAGAATAAGTAAACATTTTAGCTTTACTCAAGTGTAGTAAATTATAAATAGTTTCCGAAAGATCATTAGGCATTTTTAGAACTACATAGAAAATAGAATTTCCTAACTCTCAAATATCCTTGCAAAGAGTTTTTCTATTTAAGTTTCAAACAAAGGTTTTTTTTCTTCTTAAAAGTATTACATGGGATTTCGTTATAAAAATAATTAAAATAAATTTTGAAAAAGTACATAAACTACAAAAATGGTTCGTGTCTCAAAACGGTACCTGTAGTTACCAATTTTTATCATACTTTTTACCATTATCACAAAAATGTATTTTATGACTGACAAAAAAAATATAAAATTTGAATTCGCTGTTTCTAAGAAAATTCAATTAAGAATATTTATTATAAAAGCAATATTTTTTCCGCTTTACACAGGCAAAAAGAAGTAAATTTTTCTTAACATTTAATTTTGAATTATCTACAATTAATTGTAGTTAATTCATTTAAAATCTCACGACTTATCCTTTTTCAGGCGAAAAAAGGTAAATTTATCTGTATTTTATGTAATTATGTATTATAATTAATACTAAATAATGTTTATTTACTATTTGTTTCCTCCTTCACGTGATTTCCTTTTCTTAATTATTCACGACCGGTTTCGGAGATTTACTCCATCTTCAGACTAATTAATTACTTGTATATAAGTATAAAATTCTTTCTCTATATTCAACAGAATTAATGCAGCCAGCTTAAAATCGGTCCAATTTAAAATTTTGTTTTTATTAAGATAAAAAACCTCTAAGAATACCATCATAGAATTTGTTTTACTACTTTAAAAAAACATTACATTTTTTGTACATTCGTACAGAACAGTTCAAACAAGGACATTTCATATGGAGGAGATAATGAACTATAAACTTTTAGAGATCTCATAGGAAAATATAAATGTCCTCTTGATTTTTTTCTTTAGGATGTTTTTACAATACTTTTAAATTATTAATATTATATATTTAAAAAAACACATTGTGGAAAACAATAACAAAATCAATTTGATATAAAATGTTATTTTAATCAATTAAAATAAAAACAGTTTCAAAATTCTTTAAATTTGTTTTGTTATAACAAATGAAAGTAACCCTAAATATATAACTAAAATTTAGTTATGTATCATATAATTGTAAAGGTTTATAAACTCATCAAATAGACCATAATATATATATATATATATATATATATATATATATATATATATATATATATATATATTTTTAACAGATCATGAACCTAACCTAAAAATGTGACATTACTGAAACCTATAACATAAAAAATAAAAGTCTAATTAAAATTAACTTAACACGACAGTAATTAATAATGAAATTTACTTTATACGTTAGTACCAATTAAGCCAGTAAAATTAAGTTCAATTTAAGTTTGTTTTTCATTATGTTAACATCTCCTTCAATTGATTATTACGACTATTCAGTACAATTAATCCTTTAGTTAAAACTAATTTAAGTGTTAATTATCTTGCAAGAAGTTTTATTTGTATAAAAATTCTGAACTAGAACTTTTATTTTCAGCCAAGTTTTACTTTGAAATGTGTTTGGGTATTGAGACATCAACTGATCACATTCGTGTTTTTTGGGTGGTTTGCATTTTTTTATATGAGTTTTGAAAAAATTGAAAACGATATTTTTTTCTTCTTCAGTCCATTTAGAAAATATTCTTTTTTCCCCTTTCTTTTGAGTTGCAATATTCTTGTTCATCTGAAGGTGTGAACTAGATGATGGTTTATTTTACTCAATTAGATCATTTAAAGGTAATAAATCTGTATTATCTTCATTTGATGTTTGACTGTTTTCATCATCTTCATTTCCATCAACAGTTTGTAGTAAATCTTCGTCAATATTTCCTTCTATTTCATCATGCGATTTACCCTTATGGCTAGCTCCTTCACCGCTTTCCATTGCTAACAACAACTTAGCAATTTTGGCTATTTGGAAAACATCGTCCGGTAGCCTATATTCGCTTCGATGGATTGAGGATGTATGGCCCATAAAAGTAGCTAGCTGCTCTATATCTTGGTCATTCAATTGAAATAACTGAGAGATTGTTGCTAAATGTTTTCTAAGTGTTCTTGAAGATATCGCTTCCGGATGTTTTAGCTTAGCCATTTTTGCGTGTTTCTGCAATACCTTGTAGCCGATTGGATTATTAGTATTTATATTAGCAAAAATAAATATGCTTTCGGATGGAACAAATCTTTTTCTTGATTTAATTAACAGATCTATATGTTGTTGCACGTCAAAGCTAAATAAAACAGGGGTCACCTTCCTTTTTCCCTGAATGACAACACGTTTGAATTTTTGTATAAGCATCATTTCAATTGGCCTTATTACGTCCTTGAATTCTTCATAAATTTGATTATCTGCAGTTTTCTCGTATAGATTTAGAGGAAGCCTTTGAAGTTCCCCTACTCGTTTTCTGCACAGTATGTAATCTCAACCAATTTTCGGAAAGCATGTGCATTACACTCATTACTGTTTAACAATAACGCTGCCTCACTGCCTTCTTTTATAAGGTATTCTCTAAATAATTTGATATTACTTGCTAGTGGAACAATTGTAATTTTATTCATCTTATTAAAATGAAGATTGTTCGCAGCTTGGTGTGATATTTCGAACTTCAAATTCGACTTTAATAAAAGAATAGTTGTACGAAGCTCGGCTTCAGCCTCAGATGCAGATTTACCTTCAAAGCTGTATTTCTTCTTTATTGCATAAGTAATTCCAATTTCACAACATTCTTTTAAAGAAGTGCTTATATTCATAGCGAAGGAGGGCGCATTATATTTATCTGTTTCAGCATCATAGCTAGCACATACTTTTACCTTTTCAACAAAAATATCGAAATATTCCGGTTTTAAAACCTGTAAAAGATTTGATATTTTTGGTTGTATCTTTTTCACTTCTAACAAAACTTTAGCCAACTCTCTCATTTTCCTGGAAGTTACGTTAATTTGATGTTTATCTCTGTGGGTTAAAAGATAACGTGATCCGTATGAGCATATTAAGGGATCTTTATTTGCAGTTAAAGATATTAAATCTGCTCTCATTCTTGGAAAAACTGTTTCGTACAGTTTTGAATGACATTTCATTTCTTTCAAAAGATAATTTTGTCCCGAAATCTGTGTAGGATCCTGGTTCTAGGATTTTGAGAACATTTTTTTCTATTTCTCCAAAGTTGTTTTCTGGAATAAAATCCAAGACAATATGTACAAAGCAATACCGATGTGTTTGATAAAATTGAAGTTCTTACAGCTTTTACAGTATTTACAGTACTATATTGATCGTTAATCGTGGTAATTCTTTGTTCGCTTCGCTCACGATATCTCGAGATCGGTTATACTCAGCGACATAATAATTTGAATTGGCCGAAGATGACCCAACAAAGTCCGCCAAGCTATTTTGAAATCTTCCGTTGTCGTTCACGGGAGATTCCAATTTTGAATTGGCCGAAGATGACCCAACAAAGTCCGCCAAGCTATTTTGAAACTTCCCGTTGACGTTCATGGGAGATTCCAAATTTGAATTGGCCGAAGATGACCCAACAAAGTCCGCCAAACTATTTTGAAACTTCCCGTTGACGTTCACGGGAGATTCCAAATCTGAATTGGCCGAAGATGACCCAACAAAGTCCGCCAAGCTATACTGAAACTTCCCGTTGACTATCACGGGAGATTCCAAATTTGAATTGGCCGAAGATGACCCATCAAAGTCCGCCAAGCTATTTTGATGCTTCCCGTTGACGTTCACGGGAGATTCCAAATTTGAATTGGCCGAAGGTGACCTTCAAAGTCCGCCAAGCTATTTTGAAACTTCCCGTTGACGAACACGGGAGATTCCAAATTTGAATTGGCCGAAGATGACCCATCAAAGTCCGCCAAGCTATTTTGATACTTCCCGTTGACGTTCACGGGAGATTCCAAATTTGAATTGGCCGAAGATGACCCAACAAAGTCCGCCAAGCTATACTGAAACTTCCCGTTGACGTTCACGGGAGATTCCAAAATTGAATAGGCCGAAGATGACCCAACAAAGTCCGCCTAGCTATTTTGATACTTCCCGTTGACGTTTGGAAGTTTCGGCCGTGAACGTCAACGGTAAGTATCAAAATAGCTTGGCGGACTTTGTTGGGTCATTTTCGGCCAATTCAGATTTGGAATCTCCCGTGAACGTCAACGGGAAGTTTCAAAATAGCTTGGCGGACTTTGTTGGGTCATCTTCGGCCTATTCAAATTTGGAATCCCCCGTGAACGTCAACGGGAAGTTTCAGTATAGCTTGGCGGACTTTGTTTCGTCATCTTCGGCCAATTCAAATTTGGAATCTCCCGTGAACGTCAACGGGAAGTTTCAGTATAGCTTGGCGGACTTTGTTGGGTCATCTTCGGCCAATTCAAATTTGGAATCTCCCGTGAACGTCAACGGGAAGTTTCAAAATAGCTTGGCGGACTTTGTTGGGTCATCTTCGGCCAATTCAAATTTGGAATCTCCCGTGAACGTCAACGGGAAGTTTCAAAATAGCTTGGCGGACTTTGTTGGGTCATCTTTGGCCAATTCAAATTTGGAATCTCCCGTGAACGTAACAGGAAGTTTCAAAATAGCTTGGCGGACTTTGTTGGGTCATCTTCGGCCAATTCAAATTTGGAATCTCCCGTGAACGTCAACGGAAAAATTCAAATAGTTTGGCGGACTTTGTTGGGTCATCTTCGGCCAATTCAAATTTGGAATCTCCCGTGAACGTCAACGGGAAGTATCAAAATAGCTTGGCGGACTTTGATGGGTCATCTTCGGCCAATTCAAATTTGGAATCTCCCGTGAACGTCAACGGGAAGTTTCAGTACAGCTTGGCGGACTTTGTTGGGTCATCTTCGGCCAATTCAAATTTGGAATCTCCCGTGAACGTCAACGGGAAGTTTCAAAATAGCTTGGCGGACTTTGTTGGGTCATCATCGGCCAATTCAAATTTGGAATCTCCCGTGAACGTCAACGGGAAGTATCAAAATAGCTTGGCGGACTTTGTTGGGTCATCTTCGGCCAATTCAGATTTGGAATCTCCCGTGAACGTCAACGGGAAGTTTCAAAATAGCTTGGCGGACTTTGTTGGGTCATCTTCGGCCAATTCTAATTTGGAATCTCCCGTGAACGTCAACGGAAAAATTCAAATAGTTTGGCGGACTTTGTTGGGTCATCTTCGGTAAATTCAAATTTGGAATCTCCCGTGAACGTCAACGGGAAGTATTCATAATAGCTTTGCGGACTTTGATGGGTCATCTTCGGCCAATTCAAATTTGGAATCTCCCGTGAACATCAACGGGAAGTTTCAGTACAGCTTGGCGGACTTTGTTGGGTCATCTTCGGCCAATTCAAATTTGGGATTCTCCCGTGAACGTCAACGGGAAGTTTCAAAATAGCTTGGCGGACTATGTTGGGTCATCTTCGGCCAATTCAAATTTGGAATCTCCCGTGAACCCCAACGGGAAGTTACAGTACAGCTTGGCGGACTTTGTTGGGTCATCTTCGGCCAATTCAAATTTGGAGTCTCCCGTGAACGTCAACGGGAAGTTTCAGTACAGCTTGGCGGACTTTGTTGGGTCATCTTCGGCTAATTCAAATTTGGAATCTCCCGTGAACGTCAACGGGAAGTTTCAAAATAGCTTGGCGGACTTTGTTGGGTCATCTTCGGCCAATTCAAATTTGGAATCTCCCGTGAACGTCAACGGGAAGTATCAAAATAGCTTGGCGGACTTTGTTGGGTCATCTTCGGCCAATTCAAATTTGGAATCTCCCATGAATTTCCACGGAAAATTTTAAAATATCTTGGCGGACTTTGTTGGGTCATCTTCGGCCAATTCAAATTTGGAATCTCCCGTGAACGTCAACGGGATGTTTCAGTATAGCTTGGCGGACTTTGTTGGGTCATCTTCGGCCAATTCAAATTTGGAATCTCCCGTGAACGTCAACGGGAAGTTTTAAAATAGCTTGGCGGACTTTGTTGGGTAATCTTCGGCCAATTCAAATTTGAAATCTCCCGTGAACATCAACGGGAAGTTTCAAAATAGCTTGGCGGACTTAGTTGGGTCATCTTCGGCCAATTCAAATTTGGAATCTCCCGTGAACCCCAACGGGAAGTTACCGTACAGCTTGGCGGACTTTGTTGGGTCATCTTCGGCCAATTCAAATTTGGAGTCTCCCGTGAACGTCAACGGGAAGTTTCAGTACAGCTTGGCGGACTTTGTTGGGTCATCTTCGGCCAATTCAGATTTGGAATCTCCCGTGAAAGTCAACGTGAAGTATCAAAACAGCTTGGCGTACTTTGTTGGGTCATCTTCGGCCTATTCAAATTTGGAATCTCCCGTGAACGTCAATGGGAAGTTTCAAAATAGCTTGGCGGATTTTGTTGGGTCATCTTCGGCCAATTCAGATTTGGAATCTCCCGTGAACGTCAACGGGAAGTTTCAAAATAGCTTGGCGGACTTAGTTGGGTCATCTTCGGCCAATTCAAATTTGGAATCTTCCGTGAACGTCAACGGGAAGTTTCAGTATAGCTTGGCGGACTTTGTTGGGTCATCTTCGGCCAATTCAAATTTGGAATCTCCCGTGAACGTCAACGGGAAGTATCAAAATAGCTTGGCGGACTTTGTTGGGTCATCTTCGGCCTATTCAAATTTGGAATCTCCCGTGAACGTAAACGGGAAGTTTCAAAATAGCTTGGCGGACTTAGTTGGGTCATCTTCGGCCAATTCAAATTTGGAATCTCCCGAGAACGTCAACGGGAAGTTTCAGTATAGCTTGGCGGACTTTGTTGGGTCATCTTCGGCCAATTCAAATTTGGAATCTCCCGTGAACGTCAACGGGAAGTATCAAAATAGCTAGGCGGACTTTGTTCGGTCATCTTCGGCCTATTCAAATTTGGAATCTCCCGTGAACATCAACGGGAAGTTTCAGTATAGCTTGGCGAACTTTGTTGGGTCATCTTCGGCCAATTAAAATTTGGAATCTCCCGTGAACGTCAACGGGAAGTTTCAAAATAGCTTGGCGGACTTTGTTGGGTCATCTTCGGCCAATTCAAATTTGGAATCTCCCGTGAACGTCAACGGGAAGTTTCAAAATAGCTTGGCGGACTTTGTTGGGTCATCTTCGGCCAATTCAAATTTGGAATCTCCCGTGAACGTCAACGGGAAGTATCAAAATAGCTTGGCGGACTTTGTTGGGTCATTTTCGGCCAATTCAGATTTGAAATCTCCCGTGAACGTCAACGGGAAGTTTCAAAATAGCTCTGCGGACTTGGTTGGGACATCTTCGGCCAATTCAAATTTGGAATATCCCGTGAACGTCAACGGAAAATTTCAAATAGCTTGGCGGACTTTGTTGGGTCATCTTCGGCCAATTCAGATTTGGAACCTCCCGTGAACGTCAACGGAAAGTTTCAAAATAGCTTGGCTGACTTTGCAGGTCATCTTCGGCCAATTCAATTTTGGAATCTCCCGTGAACGTCAACGGGAAGTATCAAAATAGCTTGGCGGACTTTGATTGGTCATCTTCGGCCAATTCAAATTTGGAATCACCCGTGAACGTCAACGGGAAGTTTCAGTATAGCTTGGCGGACTTTGTTGGGTCATCTTCGGCCAATTCAAATTTGGAATCTCCCGTGCGTCAACGGGAAGTATCAAAATAGCTTGGCGGACTTTGTTGGGTCATCTTCGGCCTATTCAAATTTGGAATCTCCCGTGAACGTCAACGGGAAGTTTCAGTATAGCTTGGCGGACTTTGTTGGGTCATCTTCGGCCAATTCAAATTTGGAATCTCCCGTGAACGTCAACGGGAAGTTTCAGTATAGCTTGGCGGAATTTGTTGGGTCATCTTCGGCCAATTCAAATTTGGAATCTCCCATGAACGTCAACGGGAAGTATCAAAATAGCTAGGCGGACTTTGTTGGGTCATCTTCGGCCAATTCAAATTTGGAATCTCCCGTGAACGTCAACGGGAAGTATCAAAATAGCTAGGCGGACTTTGTTCGGTCATCTTCGGCCTATTCAAATTTGGAATCTCCCGTGAACGTCAACGGGAAGTTTCAGTATAGCTTGGCGGACTTTGTTGGGTCATCTTCGGCCAATTCAAATTTGGAATATCCCGTGAACGTCAAAGGAAGTTACAGTATAGCTTGGCGGACTTTGTTGGGTCATTTTCGGCCAATTCAAATTTGGAATCTCCCGTAAACGTCATCGGGAAGTTTCAAAATAGCTTGGCGGACTTTGTTGGGTCATCTTCGGCCAATTCAAATTTGGAATCTCCCGTGAACGTCAACGGGAAGTATCAAAATAGCTTGGCGGACTTTGATGGGTCATCTTCGGCCAATTCAAATTTGGAATCTCCCGTGAACGTCAACGGGAAGTTTCAGTACAGCTTGGCGGACTTTGTTGGGTCATCTTCGGCCAATTCAAATTTGGAATCTCCCGTGAACGTCAACGGGAAGTTTCAAAATAGCTTGGCGGACTATGTTGGGTCATCTTCGGCCAATTCAAATTTGGAATCTCCCGTGAACGTCAACGGGAAGTTTCAGTACAGCTTGGCGGACTTTGTTGGGTCATCTTCGGCCAATTCAAATTTGGAATCTCCCGTGAACGTCAACGGGAAGTTTCAAAATAGCTTGGCGGACTTTGTTGGGTCATCTTCGGCCAATTCAATTTTCGAATCTCCCGTGAACGTCAACGGGAAGTTTCAAAATAGCATGGCGGACTTTGTTGGGTCATCTTCGGCCAATTCAAATTTGGAATCTCCCGTGAACGTCAACGGGAAGTAACAAAATAGCTTGGCGGACTTTGTTGGGTCATCTTCGGCCTATTCAAATTTGGAATCTCCCGTGAACGTCAACGGAAAGTTTCAGTATAGCTTGGCGGACTTCGTTGGGTCGTCTTGGGCCAATTCAAATTTGGAATCTCCCGTGAATGTCAACGGGAAGTATCAAATTAGCTAGGCGGACTTTGTTGGGTCATCTTCGGCCTATTCAAATTTGGAATCTCCCGTGAACGTCAACGGGAAGTTTCAGTATAGCTTGGCGGACTTTGTTGGCACATCTTCGGCCTATTCAATTTTGGAATCTCCCGTGAACGTCAACGGAAAATTTGTAATAGCTTGGCGGACTTTGTTGGGTCATCTTCGGCCAATTCAAATTTGGAATCTCCCGTGAACGTCAACGGGAAGTTTCAAAATAGCTTGGCGGACTCTGTTGGGTCATCTTCGGCCAATTCAAATTTGGAATCTCCCGTGAACGTCAACGGAAAATTTCAAATAGCTTGGCGGACTTTGTTGGGTCATCTTCGGCCAATTCAAATTTGGAATTTCCCGTGAACGTCAACGGGAAGTATCAAAATAGCTTGGCGGACTTTGTTGGGTCATCTTCGGCTAATTCAAATTTGGAATCTCCCGTGAACGTCAACGGGAAGTTTCAAAATAGCTTGGCGGACTCTGTTGGGTCATCTTCGGCCAATTCAAATTTGGAATCTCCCGTGAACGTCAACGGAAAATTTCAAATAGCTTGGCGGACTTTGTTGGGTCATCTTCGGCCAATTCAAATTTGGAATCTCCCGTGAACGTCAATGGAAAATTTCAAATAGCTTGGCGGACTTTGTTGGGTCATCTTCGGCCAATTCAGATTTGGAACCTCCCGTGAACGTCAACGGGAAGTTTCAAAATTGCTTGGCGGACTTTGAAGGTCATCTTCGGCCAATTCAAATTTGGAATCCCCCGTGAACGTCAACGGGAAGTTTCAGTATAGCTTGGCGGACTTTGTTTCGTCATCTTCGGCCAATTCAAATTTGGAATCTCCCGTGAACGTCAACGGGAAGTTTCAGTATAGCTTGGCGGACTTTGTTGGGTCATCTTCGGACAATTCAAATTTGGAATCTCCCGTGAACGTCAACGGGAAGTATCAAAATAGCTTGGCGGACTTTGTTGGGTCATTTTCGGCCAATTCAGATTTGGAATCTCCCGTGAACGTCAACGGGAAGTTTCAAAATAGCTTGGCGGACTTTGTTGGGTCATCTTCGGCCAATTCTATTTTGGAATCTCCCGTGAACGTCAACGGAAAAATTCAAATAGTTTGGCGGACTTTGTTGGGTCATCTTCGGCCAATTCAAATTTGGAATCTCCCGTGAACGTCAACGGGAAGTATCAAAATAACTTGGCGGACTTTGATGGGTCATCTTCGGCCAATTCAAATTTGGAATCTCCCGTGAACGTCAACGGGAAGTTTCAGTACAGCTTGGCGGACTTTGTTGGGTCATCTTCGGCCAATTCAAATTTGGAATCTCCCGAGAACGTCAACGGGAAGTTTCAAAATAGCTTGGCGGACTATGTTGGGTCATCTTCGGCCAATTCAAATTTGGAATCTCCCGTGAACCCCAACGGGAAGTTACAGTACAGCTTGGCGGACTTTGTTGGGTCATCTTCGGCCAATTCAAATTTGGAATCTCCCGTGAACGTCAACGGGAAGTTTCAGTACAGCTTGGCGGACTTTGTTGGGTCATCTTCGGCCAATTCAGATTTGGAATCTCCCGTGAAAGTCAACGTGAAGTATCAAAACAGCTTGGCGTACTTTGTTGGGTCATCTTCGGCCTATTCAAATTTGGAATCTCCCGTGAACGTCAACGGGAAGTTTCAAAATAGCTTGGCGGATTTTGTTGGGTCATCTTCGGCCAATACAAATTTGGAATATCCCGTGAACGTCAACGGGAAGTATCAAAATAGCTTGGCTCACTTTGTTGGGTCATTTTCGGCCAATTCAGATTTGGAATCTCCCGTGAACGTCAACGGGAAGTTTCAAAATAGCTTGGCGGACTTAGTTGGGTCATCTTCGGCCAATTCAAATTTGGAATCTCCCGTGAACGTCAACGGGAAGTTTCAGTATAGCTTGGCGGACTTTGTTGGGTCATCTTCGGCCAATTCAAATTTGGAATCTCCCGTGAACGTCAACGGGAAGTATCAAAATAGCTTGGCGGACTTTGTTGGGTCATCTTCGGCCTATTCAAATTTGGAATCTCCCGTGAACGTAAACGGGAAGTTTCAAAATAGCTTGGCAGACTTAGTTGGGTCATCTGCGGCCAATTCAAATTTGGAATCTCCCGTGAACGTCAACGGGAAGTTTCAGTATAGCTTGGCGGACTTTGTTGGGTCATCTTCGGCCAATTCAAATTTGGAATCTCCCGTGAACGTCAACGGGAAGTATCAAAATAGCTAGGCGGACTTTGTTCGGTCATCTTCGGCCTATTCAAATTTGGAATCTCCCGTGAACATCAACGGGAAGTTTCAGTATAGCTTGGCGGACTTTGTTGGGTCATCTTCGGCCAATTCAAATTTGGAATCTCCCGTGAACGTCAACGGGAAGTTTCAAAATAGCTTGGCGGACTTTGTTGGGTCATCTTCGGCCAATTCAAATTTGGAATCTCCCGTGAACGTCAACGGGAAATTTCAAAATAGCTTGGCGGACTTTGTTGGGTCTTCTTCGGCCAATTCAAATTTGGAATCTCCCGTGAACGTCAACGGGAAGTATCAAAATAGCTTGGCGGACTTTGTTGGGTCATTTTCGGCCAATTCAGATTTGGAATCTCCCGTGAACGTCAACGGGAAGTTTCAAAATAGCTTGGCGGACTTTGTTGGGTCATCTTCGGCCTATTCAAATTTGGAATCCCCCGTGAACGTCAACGGGAAGTTTCAGTATAGCTTGGCGGACTTTGTTTCGTCATCTTCGGCCAATTCAAATTTGGAATCTCCCGTGAACGTCAACGGGAAGTTTCAGTATAGCTTGGCGGACTTTGTTGGGTCATCTTCGGCCAATTCAAATTTGGAATCTCCCGTGAACGTCAACGGGAAGTTTCAAAATAGCTTGGCGGACTTTGTTGGGTCATCTTCGGCCAATTCAAATTTGGAATCTCCCGTGAACGTCAACGGGAAGTTTCAAAATAGCTTGGCGGACTTTGTTGGGTCATTTTCGGCCAATTCAAATTTGGAATCTCCCGTGAACGTAACAGGAAGTTTCAAAATAGCTTGGCGGACTTTGTTGGGTCATCTTCGGCCAATTCAAATTTGGAATCTCCCGTGAACGTCAACGGGAAGTATCAAAATAGCTTGGCGGACTTTGATGGGTCATCTTCGGCCAATTCAAATTTGGAATCTCCCGTGAACGTCAACGGGAAGTTTCAGTACAGCTTGGCGGACTTTGTTGGGTCATCTTCGGCCAATTCAAATTTGGAATCTCCCGTGAACGTCAACGGGAAGTTTCAAAATAGCTTGGCGGACTTTGTTGGGTCATCATCGGCCAATTCAAATTTGGAATCTCCCGTGAACGTCAACGGGAAGTATCAAAATAGCTTGGCGGACTTTGTTGGGTCATCTTCGGCTAATTCAAATTTGGAATCTCCCGTGAACGTCAACGGGAAGTATCAAAATAGCTTGGCGGACTTTGTTGGGTCATCTTCGGCCAATTCAGATTTGGAATCTCCCGTGAACGTCAACGGGAAGTTTCAAAATAGCTTGGCGGACTTTGTTGGGTCATCTTCGGCCAATTCTAATTTGGAATCTCCCGTGAACGTCAACGGAAAAATTCAAATAGTTTGGCGGACTTTGTTGGGTCATCTTCGGCCTATTCAAATTTGGGATCCCCCGTGAACGTCAACGGGAAGTTACAGTACAGCTTGGCGGACTTTGTTGGGTCATCTTCGGCCAATTCAAATTTGGAATCTCCCGTGAACGTCAACGGGAAGTTTCAGTACAGCTTGGCGGACTTTGTTGGGTCATCTTCGGCCAATTCAGATTTGGAATCTCCCGTGAAAGTCAACGTGAAGTATCAAAACAGCTTGGCGTACTTTGTTGGGTCATCTTCGGCCTATTCAAATTTGGAATCTCCCGTGAACGTCAACGGGAAGTTTCAAAATAGCTTGGCGGATTTTGTTGGGTCATCTTCGGCCAATACAAATTTGGAATATCCCGTGAACGTCAACGGGAAGTATCAAAATAGCTTGGCGGACTTTGTTGGGTCATTTTCGGCCAATTCAGATTTGGAATCTCCCGTGAACGTCAACGGGAAGTTTCAAAATAGCTTGGCGGACTTAGTTGGGTCATCTTCGGCCAATTCAAATTTGGAATCTCCCGTGAACGTCAACGGGAAGTTTCAGTATAGCTTGGCGGACTTTGTTGGGTCATCTTCGGCCAATTCAAATTTGGAATCTCCCGTGAACGTCAACGGGAAGTATCAAAATAGCTTGGCGGACTTTGTTGGGTCATCTTCGGCCTATTCAAATTTGGAATCTCCCGTGAACGTAAACGGGAAGTTTCAAAATAGCTTGGCAGACTTAGTTGGGTCATCTGCGGCCAATTCAAATTTGGAATCTCCCGTGAACGTCAACGGGAAGCTTCAGTATAGCTTGGCGGACTTTGTTGGGTCATCTTCGGCCAATTCAAATTTGGAATCTCCCGTGAACGTCAACGGGAAGTATCAAAATAGCTAGGCGGACTTTGTTCGGTCATCTTCGGCCTATTCAAATTTGGAATCTCCCGTGAACATCAACGGGAAGTTTCAGTATAGCTTGGCGGACTTTGTTGGGTCATCTTCGGCCAATTCAAATTTGGAATCTCCCGTGAACGTCAACGGGAAGTTTCAAAATAGCTTGGCGGACTTTGTTGGGTCATCTTCGGCCAATTCAAATTTGGAATCTCCCGTGAACGTCAACGGGAAATTTCAAAATAGCTTGGCGGACTTTGTTGGGTCTTCTTCGGCCAATTCAAATTTGGAATCTCCCGTGAACGTCAACGGGAAGTATCAAAATAGCTTGGCGGACTTTGTTGGGTCATTTTCGGCCAATTCAGATTTGGAATCTCCCGTGAACGTCAACGGGAAGTTTCAAAATAGCTTGGCGGACTTTGTTGGGTCATCTTCGGCCTATTCAAATTTGGAATCCCCCGTGAACGTCAACGGGAAGTTTCAGTATAGCTTGGCGGACTTTGTTTCGTCATCTTCGGCCAATTCAAATTTGGAATCTCCCGAGAACGTCAACGGGAAGTTTCAGTATAGCTTGGCGGACTTTGTTGGGTCATCTTCGGCCAATTCAAATTTGGAATCTCCCGTGAACGTCAACGGGAAGTTTCAAAATAGCTTGGCGGACTTTGTTGGGTCATCTTCGGCCAATTCAAATTTGGAATCTCCCGTGAACGTCAACGGGAAGTTTCAAAATAGCTTGGCGGACTTTGTTGGGTCATTTTCGGCCAATTCAAATTTGGAATCTCCCGTGAACGTAACAGGAAGTTTCAAAATAGCTTGGCGGACTTTGTTGGGTCATCTTCGGCCAATTCAAATTTGGAATCTCCCGTGAACGTCAACGGGAAGTATCAAAATAGCTTGGCGGACTTTGATGGGTCATCTTCGGCCAATTCAAATTTGGAATCTCCCGTGAACGTCAACGGGAAGTTTCAGTACAGCTTGGCGGACTTTGTTGGGTCATCTTCGGCCAATTCAAATTTGGAATCTCCCGTGAACGTCAACGGGAAGTTTCAAAATAGCTTGGCGGACTTTGTTGGGTCATCATCGGCCAATTCAAATTTGGAATCTCCCGTGAACGTCAACGGGAAGTATCAAAATAGCTTGGCGGACTTTGTTGGGTCATCTTCGGCTAATTCAAATTTGGAATCTCCCGTGAACGTCAACGGGAAGTATCAAAATAGCTTGGCGGACTTTGTTGGGTCATCTTCGGCCAATTCAGATTTGGAATCTCCCGTGAACGTCAACGGGAAGTTTCAAAATAGCTTGGCGGACTTTGTTGGGTCATCTTCGGCCAATTCTAATTTGGAATCTCCCGTGAACGTCAACGGAAAAATTCAAATAGTTTGGCGGACTTTGTTGGGTCATCTTCGGTAAATTCAAATTTGGAATCTCCCGTGAACGTCAACGGGAAGTATCATAATAGCTTTGCGGACTTTGATGGGTCATCTTCGGCCAATTCAAATTTGGAATCTCCCGTGAACATCAACGGGAAGTTTCAGTACAGCTTGGCGGACTTTGTTGGGTCATCTTCGGCCAATTCAAATTTGGAATCTCCCGTGAACGTCAACGGGAAGTTTCAAAATAGCTTGGCGGACTATGTTGGGTAATCTTCGGCCAATTCAAATTTGGAATCTCCCGTGAACCCCAACGGGAAGTTACAGTACAGCTTGGCGGACTTTGTTGGGTCATCTTCGGCCAATTCAAATTTGGAGTCTCCCGTGAACGTCAACGGGAAGTTTCAGTACAGCTTGGCGGACTTTGTTGGGTCATCTTCGGCCAATTCAAATTTGGAATCTCCCGTGAACGTCAACGGGAAGTTTCAAAATAGCTTGGCGGACTTTGTTGGGTCATCTTCGGCCAATTCAAATTTGGAATCTCCCGTGAACGTCAACGGGAAGTATCAAAATAGCTTGGCGGACTTTGTTGGGTCATCTTCGGCCAATTCAAATTTGGAATCTCCCATGAATTTCCACGGAAAATTTTAAAATATCTTGGCGGACTTTGTTGGGTCATCTTCGGCCAATTCAAATTTGGAATCTCCCGTGAACGTCAACGGGATGTTTCAGTATAGCTTGGCGGACTTTGTTGGGTCATCTTCGGCCAATTCAAATTTGGAATCTCCCGTGAACGTCAACGGGAAGTTTTAAAATAGCTTGGCGGACTTTGTTGGGTAATCTTCGGCCAATTCAAATTTGAAATCTCCCGTGAACATCAACGGGAAGTTTCAAAATAGCTTGGCGGACTTAGTTGGGTCATCTTCGGCCAATTCAAATTTGGAATCTCCCGTGAACCCCAACGGGAAGTTACAGTACAGCTTGGCGGACTTTGTTGGGTCATCTTCGGCCAATTCAAATTTGGAGTCTCCCGTGAACGTCAACGGGAAGTTTCAGTACAGCTTGGCGGACTTTGTTGGGTCATCTTCGGCCAATTCAGATTTGGAATCTCCCGTGAAAGTCAACGTGAAGTATCAAAACAGCTTGGCGTACTTTGTTGGGTCATCTTCGGCCTATTCAAATTTGGAATCTCCCGTGAACGTCAATGGGAAGTTTCAAAATAGCTTGGCGGATGTTGTTAGTCATCTTCGGCCAATTCAGATTTGGAATCTCCCGTGAACGTCAACGGGAAGTTTCAAAATAGCTTGGCGGACTTAGTTGGGTCATCTTCGGCCAATTCAAATTTGGAATCTTCCGTGAACGTCAACGGGAAGTTTCAGTATAGCTTGGCGGACTTTGTTGGGTCATCTTCGGCCAATTCAAATTTGGAATCTCCCGTGAACGTCAACGGGAAGTATCAAAATAGCTTGGCGGACTTTGTTGGGTCATCTTCGGCCTATTCAAATTTGGAATCTCCCGTGAACGTAAACGGGAAGTTTCAAAATAGCTTGGCGGACTTAGTTGGGTCATCTTCGGCCAATTCAAATTTGGAATCTCCCGTGAACGTCAACGGGAAGTTTCAGTATAGCTTGGCGGACTTTGTTGGGTCATCTTCGGCCAATTCAAATTTGGAATCTCCCGTGAACGTCAACGGGAAGTATCAAAATAGCTAGGCGGACTTTGTTCGGTCATCTTCGGCCTATTCAAATTTGGAATCTCCCGTGAACATCAACGGGAAGTTTCAGTAGCGCTTGGCGAACTTTGTTGGGTCATCTTCGGCCAATTAAAATTTGGAATCTCCCGTGAACGTCAACGGGAAGTTTCAAAATAGCTTGGCGGACTTTGTTGGGTCATCTTCGGCCAATTCAAATTTGGAATCTCCCGTGAACGTCAACGGGAAGTTTCAAAATAGCTTGGCGGACTTTGTTGGGTCATCTTCGGCCAATTCAAATTTGGAATCTCCCGTGAACGTCAACGGGAAGTATCAAAATAGCTTGGCGGACTTTGTTGGGTCATTTTCGGCCAATTCAGATTTGAAATCTCCCGTGAACGTCAACGGGAAGTTTCAAAATAGCTCTGCGGACTTGGTTGGGACATCTTCGGCCAATTCAAATTTGGAATATCCCGTGAACGTCAACGGAAAATTTCAAATAGCTTGGCGGACTTTGTTGGGTCATCTTCGGCCAATTCAGATTTGGAACCTCCCGTGAACGTCAACGGAAAGTTTCAAAATAGCTTGGCTGACTTTGCAGGTCATCTTCGGCCAATTCAATTTTGGAATCTCCCGTGAACGTCAACGGGAAGTATCAAAATAGCTTGGCGGACTTTGATTGGTCATCTTCGGCCAATTCAAATTTGGAATCACCCGTGAACGTCAACGGGAAGTTTCAGTACAGCTTGGCGGACTTTGTTGGGTCATCTTCGGCCAATTCAAATTTGGAATCTCCCGTGCGTCAACGGGAAGTATCAAAATAGCTTGGCGGACTTTGTTGGGTCATCTTCGGCCTATTCAAATTTGGAATCTCCCGTGAACGTCAACGGGAAGTTTCAGTATAGCTTGGCGGACTTTGTTGGGTCATCTTCGGCCAATTCAAATTTGGAATCTCCCGTGAACATCAACGGGAAGTTTCAGTATAGCTTGGCGGAATTTGTTGGGTCATCTTCGGCCAATTCAAATTTGGAATCTCCCATGAACGTCAACGGGAAGTATCAAAATAGCTAGGCGGACTTTGTTGGGTCATCTTCGGCAAATTCAAATTTGGAATCTCCCGTGAACGTCAACGGGAAGTATCAAAATAGCTAGGCGGACTTTGTTCGGTCATCTTCGGCCTATTCAAATTTGGAATCTCCCGTGAACGTCAACGGGAAGTTTCAGTATAGCTTGGCGGACTTTGTTGGGTCATCTTCGGCCAATTCAAATTTGGAATATCCCGTGAACGTCAAAGGAAGTTACAGTATAGCTTGGCGGACTTTGTTGGGTCATCTTCGGCCAATTCAAATTTGGAATCTCCCGTAAACGTCATCGGGAAGTTTCAAAATAGCTTGGCGGACTTTGTTGGGTCATCTTCGGCCAATTCAAATTTGGAATATCCCGTGAACGTCAACGGAAAATTTCAAATAGCTTGGCGGACTTTGTTGGGTCATCTTCGGCCAATTCAAATTTGGAATTTCCCGTGAACGTCAACGGGAAGTATCAAAATAGCTTGGCGGACTTTGTTGGGTCATCTTCGGCTAATTCAAATTTGGAATCTCCCGTGAACGTCAACGGGAAGTTTCAAAATAGCTTGGCGGACTCTGTTGGGTCATCTTCGGACAATTCAAATTTGGAATCTCCCGTGAACGTCAATGGAAAATTTCAAATAGCTTGGCGGACTTTGTTGGGTCATCTTCGGCCAATTCAGATTTGGAACCTCCCGTGAACGTCAACGGGAAGTTTCAAAATTGCTTGGCGGACTTTGAAGGTCATCTTCGGCCAATTCAAATTTGGAATCCCCCGTGAACGTCAACGGGAAGTTTCAGTATAGCTTGGCGGACTTTGTTTCGTCATCTTCGGCCAATTCAAATTTGGAATCTCCCGTGAACGTCAACGGGAAGTTTCAGTATAGCTTGGCGGACTTTGTTGGGTCATCTTCGGACAATTCAAATTTGGAATCTCCCGTGAACGTCAACGGGAAGTATCAAAATAGCTTGGCGGACTTTGTTGGGTCATTTTCGGCCAATTCAGATTTGGAATCTCCCGTGAACGTCAACGGGAAGTTTCAAAATAGCTTGGCGGATTTTGTTGGGTCATCTTCGGCCAATTCTATTTTGGAATCTCCCGTGAACGTCAACGGAAAAATTCAAATAGTTTGGCGGACTTTGTTGGGTCATCTTCGGCCAATTCAAATTTGGAATCTCCCGTGAACGTCAACGGGAAGTATCAAAATAACTTGGCGGACTTTGATGGGTCATCTTCGGCCAATTCAAATTTGGAATCTCCCGTGAACGTCAACGGGAAGTTTCAGTACAGCTTGGCGGACTTTGTTGGGTCATCTTCGGCCAATTCAAATTTGGAATCTCCCGAGAACGTCAACGGGAAGTTTCAAAATAGCTTGGCGGACTATGTTGGGTCATCTTCGGCCAATTCAAATTTGGAATCTCCCGTGAACCCCAACGGGAAGTTACAGTACAGCTTGGCGGACTTTGTTGGGTCATCTTCGGCCAATTCAAATTTGGAATCTCCCGTGAACGTCAACGGGAAGTTTCAGTACAGCTTGGCGGACTTTGTTGGGTCATCTTCGGCCAATTCAGATTTGGAATCTCCCGTGAAAGTCAACGTGAAGTATCAAAACAGCTTGGCGTACTTTGTTGGGTCATCTTCGGCCTATTCAAATTTGGAATCTCCCGTGAACGTCAACGGGAAGTTTCAAAATAGCTTGGCGGATTTTGTTGGGTCATCTTCGGCCAATTCAAATTTGGAATATCCCGTGAACGTCAACGGGAAGTATCAAAATAGCTTGGCGGACTTTGTTGGGTCATTTTCGGCCAATTCAGATTTGGAATCTCCCGTGAACGTCAACGGGAAGTTTCAAAATAGCTTGGCGGACTTAGTTGGGTCATCTTCGGCCAATTCAAATTTGGAATCTCCCGTGAACGTCAACGGGAAGTTTCAGTATAGCTTGGCGGACTTTGTTGGGTCATCTTCGGCCAATTCAAATTTGGAATCTCCCGTGAACGTCAACGGGAAGTATCAAAATAGCTTGGCGGACTTTGTTGGGTCATCTTCGGCCTATTCAAATTTGGAATCTCCCGTGAACGTAAACGGGAAGTTTCAAAATAGCTTGGCAGACTTAGTTGGGTCATCTGCGGCCAATTCAAATTTGGAATCTCCCGTGAACGTCAACGGGAAGTTTCAGTATAGCTTGGCGGACTTTGTTGGGTCATCTTCGGCCAATTCAAATTTGGAATCTCCCGTGAACGTCAACGGGAAGTATCAAAATAGCTAGGCGGACTTTGTTCGGTCATCTTCGGCCTATTCAAATTTGGAATCTCCCGTGAACATCAACGGGAAGTTTCAGTATAGCTTGGCGGACTTTGTTGGGTCATCTTCGGCCAATTCAAATTTGGAATCTCCCGTGAACGTCAACGGGAAGTTTCAAAATAGCTTGGCGGACTTTGTTGGGTCATCTTCGGCCAATTCAAATTTGGAATCTCCCGTGAACGTCAACGGGAAGTTTCAAAATAGCTTGGCGGACTTTGTTGGGTCTTCTTCGGCCAATTCAAATTTGGAATCTCCCGTGAACGTCAACGGGAAGTATCAAAATAGCTTGGCGGACTTTGTTGGGTCATTTTCGGCCAATTCAGATTTGAAATCTCCCGTGAACGTCAACGGGAAGTTTCAAAATAGCTTGGCGGACTTGGTTGGGTCATCTTCGGCCAATTCAAATTTGGAATCTCCCGTGAACGTCAACGGAAAATTTCTAATAGCTTGGCGGACTTTGTTGGGTCATCTTCGGCCAATTCAAATTTGGAATATCCCGTGAACGTCAACGGAAAATTTCAAATAGCTTGGCGGACTTTGTTGGGTCATCTTCGGCCAATTCAGATTTGGAACCTCCCGTGAACGTCAACGGAAAATTTCAAATAGCTTGGCGGACTTTGTTGGGTCATCTTCGGCCAATTCAGATTTGGAACCTCCCGTGAACGTCAACGGAAAGTTTCAAAATAGCTTGGCTGACTTTGGAGGTCATCTTCGGCCAATTCAATTTTGGAATCTCCCGTGAACGTCAACGGGAAGTATCAAAATAGCTTGGCGGACTTTGATTGGTCATCTTCGGCCTATTCGAATTTGGAATCACCCGTGAACGTCAACGGGAAGTTTCAGTATAGCTTGGCGGACTTTGTTGGGTCATCTTCGGCCAATTCAAATTTGGAATCTCCCGTGCGTCAACGGGAAGTATCAAAATAGCTTGGCGGACTTTGTTGGGTCGTCTTGGGCCAATTCAAATTTGGAATCTCCCGTGAATGTTAACGGGAAGTATCAAATTAGCTAGGCGGACTTTGTTGGGTCATCTTCGGCCTATTCAAATTTGGAATCTCCCGTGAACGTCAACGGGAAGTTTCAGTATAGCTTGGCGGACTTTGTTGGGTCATCTTCGGCCTATTCAATTTTGGAATCTCCCGTGAACGTCAACGGAAAATTTCTAATAGCTTGGCGGACTTTGTTGGGTCATCTTCGGCCAATTCAAATTTGGAATCTCCCGTGAACGTCAACGGGAAGTTTCAAAATAGCTTGGCGGACTCTGTTGGGTCATCTTCGGCCAATTCAAATTTGGAATCTCCCGTGAACGTCAACGGAAAATTTCAAATAGCTTGGCGGACTTTGTTGGGTCATCTTCGGCCAATTCAAATTTGGAATCTCCCGTGAACGTCAACGGGAAGTATCAAAATAGCTTGGCGGACTTTGTTGGGTCATCTTCGGCTAATTCAAATTTGGAATCTCCCGTGAACGTCAACGGGAAGTTTCAAAATAGCTTGGCGGACTCTGTTGGGTCATCTTCGGCCAATTCAAATTTGGAATCTCCCGTGAACGTCAACGGAAAATTTCAAATAGCTTGGCGGACTTTGTTGGGTCATCTTCGGCCAATTCAAATTTGGAATCTCCCGTGAACGTCAATGGAAAATTTCAAATAGCTTGGCGGACTTTGTTGGGTCATCTTCGGCCAATTCAGATTTGGAACCTCCCGTGAACGTCAACGGGAAGTTTCAAAATAGCTTGGCGGACTTTGAAGGTCATCTTCGGCCAATTCAAATTTGGAATCCCCCGTGAACGTCAACGGGAAGTTTCAGTATAGCTTGGCGGACTTTGTTTCGTCATCTTCGGCCAATTCAAATTTGGAATCTCCCGTGAACGTCAACGGGAAGTTTCAGTATAGCTTGGCGGACTTTGTTGGGTCATCTTCGGACAATTCAAATTAGGAATCTCCCGTGAACGTCAACGGGAAGTATCAAAATAGCTTGGCGGACTTTGTTGGGTCATTTTCGGCCAATTCAGATTTGGAATCTCCCGTGAACGTCAACTGGAAGTTTCAAAATAGCTTGGCGGACTTTGTTGGGTCATCTTCGGCCAATTCTAATTTGGAATCTCCCGTGAACGTCAACGGAAAAATTCAAATAGTTTGGCGGACTTTGTTGGGTCATCTTCGGCCAATTCAAATTTGGAATCTCCCGTGAACGTCAACGGGAGGTATCAAAATAGCTTGGCGGACTTTGATGGGTCATCTTCGGCCAATTCAAATTTGGAATCTCCCGTGAACGTCAACGGGAAGTTTCAGTACAGCTTGGCGGACTTTGTTGGGTCATCTTCGGCCAATTCAAATTTGGAATCCCTCGTGAACGTCAACGGGAAGTTTCAAAATAGCTTGGCGGACTATGTTGGGTCATCTTTGGCCAATTCAAATTTGGAATCTCCCGTGAACCCCAACGGGAAGTTACAGTACAGCTTGGCGGACTTTGTTGGGTCATCTTCGGCCAATTCAAATTTGGAATCTCCCGTGAACGTCAACGGGAAGTTTCAGTACAGCTTGGAGGACTTTGTTGGGTCATCTTCGGCCATTTCAAATTTGGAATCTCCCGTGAACGTCAACGGGATGTTTCAAAATAGCATGGCGGACTTTGTTGGGTCATCTTCGGCCAATTCAAATTTGGAATCTCCCGTGAACGTCAACGGGAAGTAACAAAATTGCTTGGCGGACTTTGTTGGGTCATCTTCGGCCAATTCAAATTTGGAATCTCCCGTGAACGTCAACGGGAGGTTTCAGTATAGCTTGGCGGACTTTGTTGGGTCGTCTTCGGCCAATTCAAATTTGGAATCGGCCGTGAATGTCAACGGGAAGTATCAAATTAGCTAGGCGGACTTTGTTGGGTCATCTTCGGCCTATTCAAATTTGGAATATCCCGTGAACGTCAACGGGAAGGTTCAGTATAGCTTGGCGGACTTTGTTGGGTCATCTTCGGCCAATTCAAATTTGGAATCTCCCGTGAATGTAAACGGGAAGTATCAAAATAGCTTGGCGGACTTTGTTGGGTCATCTTCGGCCAATTCAAATTTGGAATCTCCCATGAACGTCCACGGGAAGTTTCAAAATAGCTTGGCGGACTTTGTTGGGTCATCTTCGACCAATTCAGATTTGGAATCTCCCGTGAAATTAACGTGAAGTATCAAAATAGCTTGGCGTACTTTGTTGGGTCATCTTCGGCCTATTCAAATTTGGAATCTCCCGTGAACGTCAACGGGAAGTTTCAAAATAGCTTGGCGGACTTTGTTGGGTCATCTTCGGCCAATTCAAATTTGGAATCTCCCATGAACGTCCACGGGAAGTTTCAAAATAGCTTGGCGGACTTTGTTGGGTCATCTTCGACCAATTCAGATTTGGAATCTCCCGTGAAATTAACGTGAAGTATCAAAATAGCTTGGCGTACTTTGTTGGGTCATCTTCGGCCTATTCAAATTTGGAATCTCCCGTGAACGTCAACGGGAAGTTTCAAAATAGCTTGGCGGACTTTGTTGGGTCATCTTCGGCCAATTCAAATTTGGAATATCCCGTGAACGTCAACGGGAAGTTACAGTATAGCTTGGCGGACTTTGTTGGGTCATCTTCGGCCAATTCAAATTTGGAATCTCCCGTGAACGTCAACGGAAAAATTCAAATAGCTTGGCGGACTTTGTTGGGTCATCTTCGGCCAATTCAAATTTGGAATCTCCCGTGAACGTCAACGGGAAGTATCAAAATAGCTTGGCGGACTTTGATGGGTCATCTTCGGCCAATTCAAATTTGGAATCTCCCGTGAACGTCAACGGGAAGTTTCAGTACAGCTTGGCGGACTTTGTTGGGTCATCTTCGGCCAATTCAATTTTCGAATCTCCCGTGAACGTCAACGGGAAGTTTCAAAATAGCATGGCGGACTTTGTTGGGTCATCTTCGGCCAATTCAAATTTGGAATCTCCCGTGAACGTCAACGGGAAGTAACAAAATAGCTTGGCGGACTTTGTTGGGTCATCTTCGGCCAATTCAAATTTGAAATCTCCCGTGAACGTCAACGGGAAGTAACAAAATAGATGGCGGACTTTGTTGGGTCATCTTCGGCCAATTCAAATTTGGAATCTCCCGTGAACGTTAATGGGAAGTTTCAGTATAGCTTGGCGGACTTTGTTGGGTCGTCTTCGGCCAATTCAAATTTGGAATCTCCCGTGAATGTCAACGGGAAGTATCAAATTAGCTAGGCGGACTTTGTTGGGTCATCTTCGGCCAATTCAAATTTGGAATCTCCCGTGAACGTCAACGGGAAGTTTCAGTATAGCTTGGCGGACTTTGTTGGGTCATCTTATGCCAATTCAAATTTGGAATCTCCCGTGAACGTCAACGAGAAGTATCAAAATAGCTAGGCGGACTTTGTTCGGTCATCTTCGGCCTATTCAAATTTGGAATCTCCCGTGAACATCAACGGGAAGTTTCAGTACAGCTTGGAGGACTTTGTTGGGTCATCTTCGGCCATTTCAAATTTGGAATCTCCCGTGAACGTCAACGGGAAGTTTCAAAATAGCATGGCGGACTTTGTTGGGTCATCTTCGGCCAATTCAAATTTGGAATCTCCCGTGAACGTCAACGGGAAGTAACAAAATTGCTTGGCGGACTTTGTTGGGTCATCTTCGGCCAATTCAAATTTGGAATCTCCCGTGAACGTCAACGGGAGGTTTCAGTATAGCTTGGCGGACTTTGTTGGGTCGTCTTCGGCCAATTCAAATTTGGAATCGGCCGTGAATGTCAACGGGAAGTATCAAATTAGCTAGGCGGACTTTGTTGGGTCATCTTCGGCCTATTCAAATTTGGAATATCCCGTGAACGTCAACGGGAAGGTTCAGTATAGCTTGGCGGACTTTGTTGGGTCATCTTCGGCCAATTCAAATTTGGAATCTCCCGTGAATGTAAACGGGAAGTATCAAAATAGCTTGGCGGACTTTGTTGGGTCATCTTCGGCCAATTCAAATTTGGAATCTCCCATGAACGTCCACGGGAAGTTTCAAAATAGCTTGGCGGACTTTGTTGGGTCATCTTCGACCAATTCAGATTTGGAATCTCCCGTGAAATTAACGTGAAGTATCAAAATAGCTTGGCGTACTTTGTTGGGTCATCTTCGGCCTATTCAAATTTGGAATCTCCCGTGAACGTCAACGGGAAGTTTCAAAATAGCTTGGCGGACTTTGTTGGGTCATCTTCGGCCAATTCAAATTTGGAATCTCCCATGAACGTCCACGGGAAGTTTCAAAATAGCTTGGCGGACTTTGTTGGGTCATCTTCGACCAATTCAGATTTGGAATCTCCCGTGAAATTAACGTGAAGTATCAAAATAGCTTGGCGTACTTTGTTGGGTCATCTTCGGCCTATTCAAATTTGGAATCTCCCGTGAACGTCAACGGGAAGTTTCAAAATAGCTTGGCGGACTTTGTTGGGTCATCTTCGGCCAATTCAAATTTGGAATATCCCGTGAACGTCAACGGGAGGTTTCAGTATAGCTTGGCGGACTTTGTTGGGTCGTCTTCGGCCAATTCAAATTTGGAATCGGCCGTGAATGTCAACGGGAAGTATCAAATTAGCTAGGCGGACTTTGTTGGGTCATCTTCGGCCTATTCAAATTTGGAATATCCCGTGAACGTCAACGGGAAGGTTCAGTATAGCTTGGCGGACTTTGTTGGGTCATCTTCGGCCAATTCAAATTTGGAATCTCCCGTGAATGTAAACGGGAAGTATCAAAATAGCTTGGCGGACTTTGTTGGGTCATCTTCGGCCAATTCAAATTTGGAATCTCCCATGAACGTCCACGGGAAGTTTCAAAATAGCTTGGCGGACTTTGTTGGGTCATCTTCGACCAATTCAGATTTGGAATCTCCCGTGAAATTAACGTGAAGTATCAAAATAGCTTGGCGTACTTTGTTGGGTCATCTTCGGCCTATTCAAATTTGGAATCTCCCGTGAACGTCAACGGGAAGTTTCAAAATAGCTTGGCGGACTTTGTTGGGTCATCTTCGGCCAATTCAAATTTGGAATCTCCCATGAACGTCCACGGGAAGTTTCAAAATAGCTTGGCGGACTTTGTTGGGTCATCTTCGACCAATTCAGATTTGGAATCTCCCGTGAAATTAACGTGAAGTATCAAAATAGCTTGGCGTACTTTGTTGGGTCATCTTCGGCCTATTCAAATTTGGAATCTCCCGTGAACGTCAACGGGAAGTTTCAAAATAGCTTGGCGGACTTTGTTGGGTCATCTTCGGCCAATTCAAATTTGGAATATCCCGTGAACGTCAACGGGAAGTTACAGTATAGCTTGGCGGACTTTGTTGGGTCATTTTCGGCCAATTCAAATTTGGAATCTCCCGTGAACGTCATCGGGAAGTTTCAAAATAGCTTGGCGGACTTTGTTGGGTCATCTTCGGCCAATTCAAATTTGGAATCTCCCGTGAACGTCAACGGAAAAATTCAAATAGCTTGGCGGACTTTGTTGGGTCATCTTCGGCCAATTCAAATTTGGAATCTCCCGTGAACGTCAACGGGAAGTATCAAAATAGCTTGGCGGACTTTGATGGGTCATCTTCGGCCAATTCAAATTTGGAATCTCCCGTGAACGTCAACGGGAAGTTTCAGTACAGCTTGGCGGACTTTGTTGGGTCATCTTCGGCCAATTCAATTTTCGAATCTCCCGTGAACGTCAACGGGAAGTTTCAAAATAGCATGGCGGACTTTGTTGGGTCATCTTCGGCCAATTCAAATTTGGAATCTCCCGTGAACGTCAACGGGAAGTAACAAAATAGCTTGGCGGACTTTGTTGGGTCATCTTCGGCCAATTCAAATTTGAAATCTCCCGTGAACGTCAACGGGAAGTAACAAAATAGATGGCGGACTTTGTTGGGTCATCTTCGGCCAATTCAAATTTGGAATCTCCCGTGAACGTTAATGGGAAGTTTCAGTATAGCTTGGCGGACTTTGTTGGGTCGTCTTCGGCCAATTCAAATTTGGAATCTCCCGTGAATGTCAACGGGAAGTATCAAATTAGCTAGGCGGACTTTGTTGGGTCATCTTCGGCCAATTCAAATTTGGAATCTCCCGTGAACGTCAACGGGAAGTTTCAGTATAGCTTGGCGGACTTTGTTGGGTCATCTTCGGCCAATTCAAATTTGGAATCTCCCGTGAACGTCAACGAGAAGTATCAAAATAGCTAGGCGGACTTTGTTCGGTCATCTTCGGCCTATTCAAATTTGGAATCTCCCGTGAACATCAACGGGAAGTTTCAGTATAGCTTGGCGGACTTTGTTGGGTCATCTTCGGCCAATTCAAATTTGGAATCCCCCGTGAACGTCAACGGGAAGTTTCAGTATAGCTTGGCGGACTTTGTTTCGTCATCTTCGGCCAATTCAAATTTGGAATCTCCCGTGAACGTCAACGGGAAGTTTCAGTATAGCTTGGCGGACTTTGTTGGGTCATCTTCGGACAATTCAAATTTGGAATCTCCCGTGAACGTCAACGGGAAGTATCAAAATAGCTTGGCGGACTTTGTTGGGTCATTTTCGGCCAATTCAGATTTGGAATCTCCCGTGAACGTCAACTGGAAGTTTCAAAATAGCTTGGCGGACTTTGTTGGGTCATCTTCGGCCAATTCTAATTTGGAATCTCCCGTGAACGTCAACGGAAAAATTCAAATAGTTTGGCGGACTTTGTTGGGTCATCTTCGGCCAATTCAAATTTGGAATCTCCCGTGAACGTCAACGGGAGGTATCAAAATAGCTTGGCGGACTTTGATGGGTCATCTTCGGCCAATTCAAATTTGGAATCTCCCGTGAACGTCAACGGAAAATTTCAAATAGCTTGGCGGACTTTGTTGGGTCATCTTCGGCCAATTCAAATTTGGAATCTCCCGTGAACGTCAATGGAAAATTTCAAATAGCTTGGCGGACTTTGTTGGGTCATCTTCGGCCAATTCAGATTTGGAACCTCCCGTGAACGTCAACGGGAAGTTTCAAAATAGCTTGGCGGACTTTGAAGGTCATCTTCGGCCAATTCAAATTTGGAATCCCCCGTGAACGTCAACGGGAAGTTTCAGTATAGCTTGGCGGACTTTGTTTCGTCATCTTCGGCCAATTCAAATTTGGAATCTCCCTGGAACGTCAACGGGAAGTTTCAGTATAGCTTGGCGGACTTTGTTGGGTCATCTTCGGACAATTCAAATTTGGAATCTCCCGTGAACGTCAACGGGAAGTATCAAAATAGCTTGGCGGACTTTGTTGGGTCATTTTCGGCCAATTCAGATTTGGAATCTCCCGTGAACGTCAACTGGAAGTTTCAAAATAGCTTGGCGGACTTTGTTGGGTCATCTTCGGCCAATTCTAATTTGGAATCTCCCGTGAACGTCAACGGAAAAATTCAAATAGTTTGGCGGACTTTGTTGGGTCATCTTCGGCCAATTCAAATTTGGAATCTCCCGTGAACGTCAACGGGAAGTTTCAAAATAGCTTGGCGGACTATGTTGGGTCATCTTCGGCCAATTCAAATTTGGAATCTCCCGTGAACCCCAACGGGAAGTTACAGTACAGCTTGGCGGACTTTGTTGGGTCATCTTCGGCCAATTCAAATTTGGAATCTCCCGTGAACGTCAACGGGAAGTTTCAGTACAGCTTGGAGGATTTTGTTGGGTCATCTTCGGCCATTTCAAATTTGGAATCTCCCGTGAACGTCAACGGGAAGTTTCAAAATAGCATGGCGGACTTTGTTGGGTCATCTTCGGCCAATTCAAATTTGGAATCTCCCGTGAACGTCAACGGGAAGTAACAAAATTGCTTGGCGGACTTTGTTGGGTCATCTTCGGCCAATTCAAATTTGGAATCTCCCGTGAACGTCAACGGGAGGTTTCAGTATAGCTTGGCGGACTTTGTTGGGTCGTCTTCGGCCAATTCAAATTTGGAATCGGCCGTGAATGTCAACGGGAAGTATCAAATTAGCTAGGCGGACTTTGTTGGGTCATCTTCGGCCTATTCAAATTTGGAATATCCCGTGAACGTCAACGGGAAGGTTCAGTATAGCTTGGCGGACTTTGTTGGGTCATCTTCGGCCAATTCAAATTTGGAATCTCCCGTGAATGTAAACGGGAAGTATCAAAATAGCTTGGCGGACTTTGTTGGGTCATCTTCGGCCAATTCAAATTTGGAATCTCCCATGAACGTCCACGGGAAGTTTCAAAATAGCTTGGCGGACTTTGTTGGGTCATCTTCGACCAATTCAGATTTGGAATCTCCCGTGAAATTAACGTGAAGTATCAAAATAGCTTGGCGTACTTTGTTGGGTCATCTTCGGCCTATTCAAATTTGGAATCTCCCGTGAACGTCAACGGGAAGTTTCAAAATAGCTTGGCGGACTTTGTTGGGTCATCTTCGGCCAATTCAAATTTGGAATCTCCCATGAACGTCCACGGGAAGTTTCAAAATAGCTTGGCGGACTTTGTTGGGTCATCTTCGACCAATTCAGATTTGGAATCTCCCGTGAAATTAACGTGAAGTATCAAAATAGCTTGGCGTACTTTGTTGGGTCATCTTCGGCCTATTCAAATTTGGAATCTCCCGTGAACGTCAACGGGAAGTTTCAAAATAGCTTGGCGGACTTTGTTGGGTCATCTTCGGCCAATTCAAATTTGGAATATCCCGTGAACGTCAACGGGAAGTTACAGTATAGCTTGGCGGACTTTGTTGGGTCATTTTCGGCCAATTCAAATTTGGAATCTCCCGTGAACGTCATCGGGAAGTTTCAAAATAGCTTGGCGGACTTTGTTGGGTCATCTTCGGCCAATTCAAATTTGGAATCTCCCGTGAACGTCAACGGAAAAATTCAAATAGCTTGGCGGACTTTGTTGGGTCATCTTCGGCCAATTCAAATTTGGAATCTCCCGTGAACGTCAACGGGAAGTATCAAAATAGCTTGGCGGACTTTGATGGGTCATCTTCGGCCAATTCAAATTTGGAATCTCCCGTGAACGTCAACGGGAAGTTTCAGTACAGCTTGGCGGACTTTGTTGGGTCATCTTCGGCCAATTCAATTTTCGAATCTCCCGTGAACGTCAACGGGAAGTTTCAAAATAGCATGGCGGACTTTGTTGGGTCATCTTCGGCCAATTCAAATTTGGAATCTCCCGTGAACGTCAACGGGAAGTAACAAAATAGCTTGGCGGACTTTGTTGGGTCATCTTCGGCCAATTCAAATTTGAAATCTCCCGTGAACGTCAACGGGAAGTAACAAAATAGATGGCGGACTTTGTTGGGTCATCTTCGGCCAATTCAAATTTGGAATCTCCCGTGAACGTTAATGGGAAGTTTCAGTATAGCTTGGCGGACTTTGTTGGGTCGTCTTCGGCCAATTCAAATTTGGAATCTCCCGTGAATGTCAACGGGAAGTATCAAATTAGCTAGGCGGACTTTGTTGGGTCATCTTCGGCCAATTCAAATTTGGAATCTCCCGTGAACGTCAACGGGAAGTTTCAGTATAGCTTGGCGGACTTTGTTGGGTCATCTTCGGCCAATTCAAATTTGGAATCTCCCGTGAACGTCAACGAGAAGTATCAAAATAGCTAGGCGGACTTTGTTCGGTCATCTTCGGCCTATTCAAATTTGGAATCTCCCGTGAACATCAACGGGAAGTTTCAGTATAGCTTGGCGGACTTTGTTGGGTCATCTTCGGCCAATTCAAATTTGGAATCCCCCGTGAACGTCAACGGGAAGTTTCAGTATAGCTTGGCGGACTTTGTTTCGTCATCTTCGGCCAATTCAATTTTGGAATCTCCCGTGAACGTCAACGGGAAGTTTCAGTATAGCTTGGCGGACTTTGTTGGGTCATCTTCGGACAATTCAAATTTGGAATCTCCCGTGAACGTCAACGGGAAGTATCAAAATAGCTTGGCGGACTTTGTTGGGTCATTTTCGGCCAATTCAGATTTGGAATCTCCCGTGAACGTCAACTGGAAGTTTCAAAATAGCTTGGCGGACTTTGTTGGGTCATCTTCGGCCAATTCTAATTTGGAATCTCCCGTGAACGTCAACGGAAAAATTCAAATAGTTTGGCGGACTTTGTTGGGTCATCTTCGGCCAATTCAAATTTGGAATCTCCCGTGAACGTCAACGGGAGGTATCAAAATAGCTTGGCGGACTTTGATGGGTCATCTTCGACCAATTCAAATTTGGAATCTCCCGTGAACGTCAACGGGAAGTTTCAGTACAGCTTGGCGGACTTTGTTGGGTCATCTTCGGCCAATTCAAATTTGGAATCTCCCGTGAACTTCAACGGGAAGTTTCAAAATAGCTTGGCGGACTATGTTGGGTCATCTTCGGCCAATTCAAATTTGGAATCTCCCGTGAACCCCAACGGGAAGTTACAGTACAGCTTGGCGGACTTTGTTGGGTCATCTTCGGCCAATTCAAATTTGGAATCTCCCGTGAACGTCAACGGGAAGTTTCAGTACAGCTTGGAGGACTTTGTTGGGTCATCTTCGGCCATTTCAAATTTGGAATCTCCCGTGAACGTCAACGGGAAGTTTCAAAATAGCATGGCGGACTTTGTTGGGTCATCTTCGGCCAATTCAAATTTGGAATCTCCCGTGAACGTCAACGGGAAGTAACAAAATTGCTTGGCGGACTTTGTTGGGTCATCTTCGGCCAATTCAAATTTGGAATCTCCCGTGAACGTCAACGGGAGGTTTCAGTATAGCTTGGCGGACTTTGTTGGGTCGTCTTCGGCCAATTCAAATTTGGAATCGGCCGTGAATGTCAACGGGAAGTATCAAATTAGCTAGGCGGACTTTGTTGGGTCATCTTCGGCCTATTCAAATTTGGAATATCCCGTGAACGTCAACGGGAAGGTTCAGTATAGCTTGGCGGACTTTGTTGGGTCATCTTCGGCAAATTCAAATTTGGAATCTCCCGTGAATGTAAACGGGAAGTATCAAAATAGCTTGGCGGACTTTGTTGGGTCATCTTCGGCCAATTCAAATTTGGAATCTCCCATGAACGTCCACGGGAAGTTTCAAAATAGCTTGGCGGACTTTGTTGGGTCATCTTCGACCAATTCAGATTTGGAATCTCCCGTGAAATTAACGTGAAGTATCAAAATAGCTTGGCGTACTTTGTTGGGTCATCTTCGGCCTATTCAAATTTGGAATCTCCCGTGAACGTCAACGGGAAGTTTCAAAATAGCTTGGCGGACTTTGTTGGGTCATCTTCGGCCAATTCAAATTTGGAATATCCCGTGAACGTCAACGGGAAGTTACAGTATAGCTTGGCGGACTTTGTTGGGTCATTTTCGGCCAATTCAAATTTGGAATCTCCCGTGAACGTCATCGGGAAGTTTCAAAATAGCTTGGCGGACTTTGTTGGGTCATCTTCGGCCAATTCAAATTTGGAATCTCCCGTGAACGTCAACGGAAAAATTCAAATAGCTTGGCGGACTTTGTTGGATCATCTTCGGCCAATTCAAATTTGGAATCTCCCGTGAACGTCAACGGGAAGTATCAAAATAGCTTGGCGGACTTTGATGGGTCATCTTCGGCCAATTCAAATTTGGAATCTCCCGTGAACGTCAACGGGAAGTTTCAGTACAGCTTGGCGGACTTTGTTGGGTCATCTTCGGCCAATTCAATTTTCGAATCTCCCGTGAACGTCAACGGGAAGTTTCAAAATAGCATGGCGGACTTTGTTGGGTCATCTTCGGCCAATTCAAATTTGGAATCTCCCGTGAACGTCAACGGGAAGTAACAAAATAGCTTGGCGGACTTTGTTGGGTCATCTTCGGCCAATTCAAATTTGAAATCTCCCGTGAACGTCAACGGGAAGTAACAAAATAGCTTGGCTACTTTGTTGGGTCATCTTCGGCCAATTCAAATTTGGAATCTCCCGTGAACGTTAATGGGAAGTTTCAGTATAGCTTGGCGGACTTTGTTGGGTCGTCTTCGGCCAATTCAAATTTGGAATCTCCCGTGAATGTCAACGGGAAGTATCATATTAGCTAGGCGGACTTTGTTGGGTCATCTTCGGCCAATTCAAATTTGGAATCTCCCGTGAACGTCAACGGGAAGTTTCAGTATAGCTTGGCGGACTTTGTTGGGTCATCTTCGGCCAATTCAAATTTGGAATCTCCCGTGAACGTCAACGAGAAGTATCAAAATAGCTAGGCGGACTTTGTTCGGTCATCTTCGGCCTATTCAAATTTGGAATCTCCCGTGAACATCAACGGGAAGTTTCAGTATAGCTTGGCGGACTTTGTTGGGTCATCTTCGGCCAATTCAAATTTGGAATCTCCCGTGAACGTCAACGGGAAGTTTCAAAATAACTTGGCGGACTTTGTTGGGTCATCTTCGGCCAATTCAAATTTGGAATCTCCCGTGAACGTCAACGGGAAGTTTCAAAATAGCTTGGCGGACTTTGTTGGGTCATCTTCGGCCAATTCAAATTTGGAATCTCCCGTGAACGTCAACGGGAAGTATCAAAATAGCTTGGCGGACTTTGTTGGGTCATTTTCGGCCAATTCAGATTTGGAATCTCCCGTGAACGTCAACGGGAAGTTTCAAAATAGCTTGGCGGACTTTGTTGGGTCATCTTCGGCCAATTCAAATTTGGCATCTCCCGTGAACGTCAACGGGAAGTTTCAGTATAGCTTGGCGGACTTTGTTGGGTCATCTTCGGCCAATTCAAATTTGGAATCTCCCATGAACGTCAACGGGAAGTATCAAAATAGCTAGGCGGACTTTGTTGGGTCATCTTCGGCCAATTCAAATTTGGAATCTCCCGTGAACGTCAACGGGAAGTATCAAAATAGCTAGGCGGACTTTGTTCGGTCATCTTCGGCCTATTCAAATTTGGAATCTCCCGTGAACGTCAAGGGGAAGTTTCAGTATAGCTTGGCGGACTTTGTTGGGTCATCTTCGGCCAATTCAAATTTGGAATATCCCGTGAACGTCAACGGGAAGTTACAGTATAGCTTGGCGGACTTTATTGGGTCATTTTCGGCCAATTCAAATTTGGAATCTCCCGTGAACGTCATCGGGAAGTTTCAAATAGCTTGGCGGACTTTGTTGGGTCATCTTCGGCCAATTCAAATTTGGAATCTCCCGTGAACGTCAACGGAAAAATTCAAATAGCTTGGCGGACTTTGTTGGGTCATCTTCGGCCAATTCAAATTTGGAATCTCCCGTGAACGTCAACGGGAAGTATCAAAATAGCTAGGCGGACTTTGTTCGGTCATCTTCGGCCTATTCAAATTTGGAATCTCCCGTGAACATCAACGGGAAGTTTCAGTATAGCTTGGCGGACTTTGTTGGGGCATCTTCGGCCAATTCAAATTTGGTATCTCCCCCGAACGTCAACGGGAAGTTTCAAAATAGCTTGGCGGACTTTGTTGGGTCATCTTCGGCCAATTCAAATTTGGAATCTCCCGTGAACGTCAACGGGAAGTTTCAAAATAGCTTGGCGGACTTTGTTGGGTCATCTTCGGCCAATTCAAATTTGGAATCTCCCGTGAACGTCAACGGGAAGTATCAAAATAGCTTGGCGGACTTTGTTGGGTCATTTTCGGCCAATTCAGATTTGGAATCTCCCGTGAACGTCAACGGAAAGTTTCAAAATAGCTTGGCGGACTTTGTTGGGTCATCTTCGGCCAATTCAAATTTGGCATCTCCCGTGAACGTCAACGGGAAGTTTCAGTATAGCTTGGCGGACTTTGTTGGGTCATCTTCGGCCAATTCAAATTTGGAATCTCCCATGAACGTCAACGGGAAGTATCAAAATAGCTAGGCGGACTTTGTTGGGTCATCTTCGGCCAATTCAAATTTGGAATCTCCCGTGAACGTCAACGGGAAGCATCAAAATAGCTAGGCGGACTTTGTTCGGACATCTTCGGCCTATTCAAATTTGGAATCTCCCGTGAACGTCAACGGGAAGTTTCAGTATAGCTTGGCGGACTTTGTTGGGTCATCTTCGGCCAATTCAAATTTGGAATATCCCGTGAACGTCAACGGGAAGTTACAGTATAGCTTGGCGGACTTTGTTGGGTCATTTTCGGCCAATTCAAATTTGGAATCTCCCGTGAACGTCATCGGGAAGTTTCAAATAGCTTGGCGGACTTTGTTGGGTCATCTTCGGCCAATTCAAATTTGGAATCTCCCGTGAACGTCAACGGGAAGTTTCAAAATAGCTTGGCGGACTTTGTTGGGTCATCTTCGGCCAATTCAAATTTGGAATCTCCCGTGAACGTCAACGGGAAGTTTCAAAATAGCTTGGCGGACTTTGTTGGGTCATCTTCGGCCAATTCAAATTTGGAATCTCCAGTGAACGTCAACGGAAAGTATCAAAATAGCTTGGCGGACTTTGATGGGTCATCTTCGGCCAATTCAAATTTGGAATCTCACGTGAACGTCAACCGGAAGTTTCAGTACAGCTTGTCGGACTTTGTTGGGTCATCTTCGGCCAATTCAAATTTGGAATCTCCCGTGAACGTCAACGGGAAGTTTCAAATTAGCTTGGCGGACTTTGTTGGGTCATCTTCGGCCAATTCAAATTTGGAATCTCCTGTGAACGTCAACGGGAAGTTTCAGTACAGCTTGGCGGACTTTGTTGGGTCATCTTCAGCCAATTCAAATTTGGAATCTCCCGTGAACGTCAACGGGATGTTTCAAAATAGCTTGGCGGACTTTGTTGGGTCATCTTCGGCCAATTCAAATTTGAAATCTCCCGTGAACGTCAACGGGAAGTAACAAAATAGCTTGGCGGACTTTGTTGGGTCATCTTCGGCCAATTCAAATTTGGAATCTCCCGTGAACGTCAACGGGAAGTTTCAAAATAGCTTGGCGGACTTTGTTGGGTCATTTTCGGCCAATTCAGATTTGGAATCTCCCGTGAACGTCAACGGGAAGTATCAAAATACCTTGGCGGACTTTGTTGGGTCATCTTCGGCCAATTCAAATTTGGAATCTCCCATGAACGTCCACGGAAAATTTCAAAATAGCTTGGCGGACTTTGTAGGGTCATCTTCGGCCAATTCAAATTTGGAATCTCCCGTGAACGTCAACGGGAAGTTTCAGTATAGCTTGGCGGACTTTGTTGGGTCATCTTCGGCCAATTCAAATTTGGAATCTCCCGTGAACGTCAACGGGAAGTTTTAAATAGCTTGGCGGACTTTGTTGGGTAATCTTCGGCCAATTCAAATTTGAAATCTCCCGTGAACGTCAACGGGAAGTTTCAAAATAGCTTGGCGGACTTTGTTGGGTCATTTTCGACCAATTCAGATTTGGAATCTCCCGTGAACGTCAACGTGAAGTATCAAAATAGCTTGGCGTACTTTGTTGGGTCATCTTCGGCCTATTCAAATTTGGAATCTCCCGTGAACGTCAACGGGAAGTTTCAAAATAGCTTGGCGGATTTTGTTGGGTCATCTTCGGCCAATTCAAATTTGGAATATCCCGTGAACGTCAACGGGAAGTATCAAAATAGCTTGGCGGACTTTGTTGGGTCATTTTCGGCCAATTCAGATTTGGAATCTCCCGTGAACGTCAACGGGAAGTTTCAAAATAGCTTGGCGGACTTAGTTGGGTCATCTTCGGCCAATTCACGTTGGAATCTACCGTGAACGTCAACGGGAAGTTTCAAAATAGCTTGGCGGACTTAGTTGGGTCATCTTCGGCCTATTCAAATTTGGAATCTCCCGTGAACGTCAACGGTAAATTTCAAAATAGCTTGGCGGACTTTGTTGGGTCATCTACGGCCAATTCAAATTTAGAATCTCCCGTGAACGTCAACGGGAAGTTTCAAAATAGCTTGGCGGACTTTGTTGGGTCATTTTCGGCCAATTCAGATTTGGAATCTCCCGTGAACGTCAACGGGAAGTATCAAAATACCTTGGCGGACTTTGTTGGGTCATCTTCGGCCTATTCAAATTTGGAATCTCCCGTGAACGTCAACGGGAAGTATCAAAATAGCTTGGCGGACTTTGTTGGGTCATCTTCGGCCTATTCAAATTTGGAATCTCCCGTGAACGTCAACGGGAAGTTTCAGTATAGCTTGGCGGACTTTGTTGGGTCATCTTCGGCCAATTCAAATTTGGAATCTCCCGTGACGTCAACGGGAAGTTTCGAAATAGCTTGGCGGACTTAGTTGGGTCATCTTCGGCCAATTCAAATTTGGAATCTCCCGTGAACGTCAACGGGAATTTTCAAAATAGCTTGGCGGACTTTGTTGGGTCATCTTCGGCCAATTCAAATTTGGAATCTCCCGTGAACGTCAACGGGAAGTTTCAAAATAGCTTGGCGGACTTTGTTGGGTCATCTTCGGCCAATTCAAATTTGGAATCTCACGTGAACGTCAACCGGAAGTTTCAGTACAGCTTGTCGGACTTTGTTGTGTCATCTTCGGCCAATTCAAATTTGGAATCTCCCGTGAACGTCAACGGGAAGTTTCAAATTAGCTTGGCGGACTTTGTTGGGTCATCTTCGGCCAATTCAAATTTGGAATCTCCCGTGAACGTCAACGGGAAGTATCAAAATAGCTTGGCGGACTTTGTTGGGTCATCTTCGGCCTATTCAAATTTGGAATCTCCCGTGAACGTCAACGGGAAGTTTCAGTATAGCTTGGCGGACTTTGTTGGGTCATCTTCGGCCAATTCAAATTTGGAATCTCCCGTGACGTCAACGGGAAGTTTCAAAATAGCTTGGCGGACTTAGTTGGGTCATCTTCGGCCAATTCAAATTTGGAATCTCCCGTGAACGTCAACGGTAAATTTCAAAATAGCTTGGCGGACTTTGTTGGGTCATCTACGGCCAATTCAAATTTAGAATCTCCCGTGAAAGTCAACGGGAAGTTTCAAAATAGCTTGACGGACTTTGTTGGGTCATTTTCGGCCAATTCAGATTTGGAATCTCCCGTGAATGTCAACGGGAAGTTTCAAAATAGCTTGGCGGACTTTGTTGGGTCATCTTCGGCCAATTCAAATTTGGAATCTCCCGTGTACGTCAACGGGAAGTTTCAAAATAGCTTGGCGGACTTTGTTGGGTCATCTTCGGCCAATTCAAATTTGGAATCTCCCGTGAACGTCAACGGGAAGTTTCAAAATAGCTTGGCGGACTTTGTTGGGTCATCTTCGGCCAATTCAAATTTGGAATCTCCCGTGAACGTCAACGGGAAGTTTCAAAATAGCTTGGCGGACTTTGTTGGGTCATCTTCGGCCAATTCAAATTTGGAATCTCCCGTGAACGTCAACGGAAAGTATCAAAATAGCTTGGCGGACTTTGATAGGTCATCTTCGGCCAATTCAAATTTGGAATCTCACGTGAACGTCAACCGGAAGTTTCAGTACAGCTTGTCGGACTTTGTTGGGTCATCTTCGGCCAATTCAAATTTGGAATCTCCCGTGAACGTCAACGGGAAGTTTCAAATTAGCTTGGCGGACTTTGTTGGGTCATCTTCGGCCAATTCAAATTTGGAATCTCCTGTGAACGTCAACGGGAAGTTTCAGTACAGCTTGGCGGATTTGTTGGGTCATCTTCAGCCAATTCAAATTTGGAATCTCCCGTGAACGTCAACGGGAAGTTTCAAAATAGCTTGGCGGACTTTGTTGGGTCATCTTCGGCCAATTCAAATTTGAAATCTCCCGTGAACGTCAACGGGAAGTAACAAAATAGCTTGGCGGACTTTGTTGGGTCATCTTCGGCCAATTCAAATTTGGAATCTCCCGTGAACGTCAACGGGAAGTTTCAGTATAGCTTGGCGGACTTTGTTGGGTCGTCTTCGGCCAATTCAAATTTAAATCTCCCGTGAATGTCAACGGGAAGTTTCAAAATAGCTTGGCGGACTTTGTTGGGTCATCTTCGGCCAATTCAAATTTGGAATCTCCCGTGTACGTCAACGGGAAGTTTCAAAATAGCTTGGCGGACTTTGTTGGGTCATTTTCGGCCAATTCAGATTTGGAATCTCCCGTGAACGTCAACGGGAAGTATCAAAATACCTTGGCGGACTTTGTTGGGTCATCTTCGGCCTATTCAAATTTGGAATCTCCCGTGAACGTCAACGGGAAGTATCAAAATAGCTTGGCGGACTGTGTTGGGTCATCTTCGGCCTATTCAAATTTGGAATCTCCCGTGAACGTCAACGGGAAGTTTCAGTATAGCTTGGCGGACTTTGTTGGGTCATCTTCGGCCAATTCAAATTTGGAATCTCCCGTGACGTCAACGGGAAGTTTCGAAATAGCTTGGCGGACTTAGTTGGGTCATCTTCGGCCAATTCAAATTTGGAATCTCCCGTGAACGTCAACGGTAAATTTCAAAATAGCTTGGCGGACTTTGTTGGGTCATCTACGGCCAATTCAAATTTAGAATCTCCCGTGAAAGTCAACGGGAAGTTTCAAAATAGCTTGACGGACTTTGTTGGGTCATTTTCGGCCAATTCAGATTTGGAATCTCCCGTGAATGTCAACGGGAAGTTTCAAAATAGCTTGGCGGACTTTGTTGGGTCATCTTCGGCCAATTCAAATTTGGAATCTCCCGTGTACGTCAACGGGAAGTTTCAAAATAGCTTGGCGGACTTTGTTGGGTCATCTTCGGCCAATTCAAATTTGGAATCTCCCGTGAACGTCAACGGGAAGTTTCAAAATAGCTTGGCGGACTTTGTTGGGTCATCTTCGGCCAATTCAAATTTGGAATCTCCCGTGAACGTCAACGGGAAGTTTCAAAATAGCTTGGCGGACTTACTTGGGTCATCTTCGGCCAATTCAAATTTGGAATCTCACGTGAACGTCAACCGGAAGTTTCAGTACAGCTTGTCGGACTTTGTTGTGTCATCTTCGGCCAATTCAAATTTGGAATCTCCCGTGAACGTCAACGGGAAGTTTCAAATTAGCTTGGCGGACTTTGTTGGGTCATCTTCGGCCAATTCAAATTTGGAATCTCCCGTGAACGTCAACGGGAAGTATCAAAATAGCTTGGCGGACTTTGTTGGGTCATCTTCGGCCTATTCAAATTTGGAATCTCCCGTGAACGTCAACGGGAAGTTTCAGTATAGCTTGGCGGACTTTGTTGGGTCATCTTCGGCCAATTCAAATTTGGAATCTCCCGTGACGTCAACGGGAAGTTTCAAAATAGCTTGGCGGACTTAGTTGGGTCATCTTCGGCCAATTCAAATTTGGAATCTCCCGTGAACGTCAACGGTAAATTTCAAAATAGCTTGGCGGACTTTGTTGGGTCATCTACGGCCAATTCAAATTTAGAATCTCCCGTGAAAGTCAACGGGAAGTTTCAAAATAGCTTGACGGACTTTGTTGGGTCATTTTCGGCCAATTCAGATTTGGAATCTCTCGTGAATGTCAACGGGAAGTTTCAAAATAGCTTGGCGGACTTTGTTGGGTCATCTTCGGCCAATTCAAATTTGGAATCTCCCGTGTACGTCAACGGGAAGTTTCAAAATAGCTTGGCGGACTTTGTTGGGTCATCTTCGGCCAATTCAAATTTGGAATCTCCCGTGAACGTCAACGGGAAGTTTCAAAATAGCTTGGCGGACTTTGTTGGGTCATCTTCGGCCAATTCAAATTTGGAATCTCCCGTGAACGTCAACGGGAAGTTTCAAAATAGCTTGGCGGACTTTGTTGGGTCATCTTCGGCCAATTCAAATTTGGAATCTCCCGTGAACGTCAACGGAAAGTATCAAAATAGCTTGGCGGACTTTGATGAGTCATCTTCGGCCAATTCAAATTTGGAATCTCACGTGAACGTCAACCGGAAGTTTCAGTACAGCTTGTCGGACTTTGTTGGGTCATCTTCGGCCAATTCAAATTTGGAATCTCCCGTGAACGTCAACGGGAAGTTTCAAATTAGCTTGGCGGACTTTGTTGGGTCATCTTCGGCCAATTCAAATTTGGAATCTCCTGTGAACGTCAACGGGAAGTTTCAGTACAGCTTGGCGGACTTTGTTGGGTCATCTTCAGCCAATTCAAATTTGGAATCTCCCGTGAACGTCAACGGGAAGTTTCAAAATAGCTTGGCGGACTTTGTTGGGTCATCTTCGGCCAATTCAAATTTGAAATCTCCCGTGAACGTCAACGGGAAGTAACAAAATAGCTTGGCGGACTTTGTTGGGTCATCTTCGGCCAATTCAAATTTGGAATCTCCCGTGAACGTCAACGGGAAGTTTCAGTATAGCTTGGCGGACTTTGTTGGGTCGTCTTCGGCCAATTCAAATTTAAATCTCCCGTGAATGTCAACGGGAAGTATCAAAATAGCTAGGCGGACTTTGATGGGTCATCTTCGGCCAATTCAAATTTGGAATCTCCCGTGAACGTCAACGGAAAGTATCAAAATAGCTTGGCGGACTTTGATGGGTCATCTTCGGCCAATTCAAATTTGGAATTTCACGTGAACGTGAACCGGAAGTTTCAGTACAGCTTGTCGGACTTTGTTGGGTCATCTTCGGCCAATTCAAATTTGGAATCTCCCGTGAACGTCAACGGGAAGTTTCAAAATAGCTTGGCGGACTTTGTTGGGTCATCTTCGGCCAATTCAAATTTGGAATCTCCCGTGAACGTCAACGGGAAGTTTCAGTACAGCTTGGCGGACTTTGTTGGGTCATCTTCGGCCAATTCAAATTTGGAATCTCCCGTGAACGTCAACGGGAAGTTTCAAAATAGCTTGGCGGACTTTGTTGGGTCATCTTCGGCCAATTCAAATTTGAAATCTCCCGTGAACGTCAACAGGAAGTAACAAAATAGCTTGGCGGACTTTGTTGGGTTATCTTCGGCCAATTCAAATTTGGAATCTCCCGTGAACGTCAACGGGAAGTTTCAGTATAGCTTGGCGGACTTTGTTGGGTCGTCTTCGGCCAATTCAAATTTGGAATCTCCCGTGAATGTCAATGGGAAGTATCAAAATAGCTAGGCGGACTTTGTTGGGTCATCTTCGGCCAATTCAAATTTGGAATCTCCCGTGAACGTCAACGGGAAGTTTTAAAATAGCTTGGCGGACTTTGATGGGTCATCTTCGGCCAATTCAAATTTGGAATCTCCCGTGAACGTCAACGGGAAGTTTCAGTATAGCTTGGCGGACTTTGTTGGGTCATCTTCGGCCAATTCAAATTTGGAATCTCCCGTGAACGTAAACAGGAAGGTTCAAAATAGCTTGGCGGACTTTGTTGGGTCATCTTCGACCAATTCAGATTTGGAATCTCCCGTGAACGTCAATGGGAAGTTTCAAAATAGCTTGGCGGACTTTGTTGGGTCATCTTCGGCCAATTCAAATTTGGAATATCCCGTGAACGTCAACGTTAAATTTAAAAATAGCTTGGCTGACTTTGTTGGGTCATCTTCGGCCAATTCAGATTTGGAATCTCCCGTGAACGTCAACGGGAAGTTTCAAAATAGCTTGGCGGACTTTGAAGGTCATCTTCGGCCAATTCAAATTATTATGTCGCTGAGTATAACCGATCTCGAGATATCGTGAGCGAAGCGAACAAAGAATTACCACGATTAACGATCAATATAGTACTGTAAATACTGTAAAAGCAGTAAGAACTTCAATTTTATCAAACACATCGGTATTGCTTTGTACATATTGTCTTGGATTTTATTCCAGAAAACAACTTTGGAGAAATAGAAAAAAATGTTCTCAAAATCCTAGAACCAGGATCCTACACAGATTTCGGGACAAAATTATCTTTTGAAAGAAATGAAATGTCATTCAAAACTGTACGAAACAGTTTTTCCAAGAATGAGAGCAGATTTAATATCTTTAACTGCAAATAAAGATCCCTTAATATGCTCATACAGATCACGTTATCTTTTAACCCACAGAGATAAACATCAAATTAACGTAACTTCCAGGAAAATGAGAGAGTTGGCTAAAGTTTTGTTAGAAGTGAAAAAGATACAACCAAAAATATCAAATCTTTTACAGGTTTTAAAACCGGAATATTTCGATATTTTTGTTGAAAAGGTAAAAGTATGTGCTAGCTATGATGCTGAAACAGATAAATATAATGCGCCCTCCTTCGCTATGAATATAAGCACTTCTTTAAAAGAATGTTGTGAAATTGGAATTACTTATGCAATAAAGAAGAAATACAGCTTTGAAGGTAAATCTGCATCTGAGGCTGAAGCCGAGCTTCGTACAACTATTCTTTTATTAAAGTCGAATTTGAAGTTCGAAATATCACACCAAGCTGCGAACAATCTTCATTTTAATAAGATGAATAAAATTACAATTGTTCCACTAGCAAGTAATATCAAATTATTTAGAGAATACCTTATAAAAGAAGGCAGTGAGGCAGCGTTATTGTTAAACAGTAATGAGTGTAATGCACATGCTTTCCGAAAATTGGTTGAGATTACATACTGTGCAGAAAACGAGTAGGGGAACTTCAAAGGCTTCCTCTAAATCTATACGAGAAAACTGCAGATAATCAAATTTATGAAGAATTCAAGGACGTAATAAGGCCAATTGAAATGATGCTTATACAAAAATTCAAACGTGTTGTCATTCAGGGAAAAAGGAAGGTGACCCCTGTTTTATTTAGCTGTGACGTGCAACAACATATAGATCTCTTAATTAAATCAAGAAAAAGATTTGTTCCATCCGAAAGCATATTTATTTTTGCTAATATAAATACTAATAATCCAATCGGCTACAAGGTATTGCAGAAACACGCAAAAATGGCTAAGCTAAAACATCCGGAAGCGATATCTTCAAGAACACTTAGAAAACATTTAGCAACAATCTCTCAGTTATTTCAATTGAATGACCAAGATATAGAGCAGCTAGCTACTTTTATGGGCCATACATCCTCAATCCATCGAAGCGAATATAGGCTACCGGACGATGTTTTCCAAATAGCCAAAATTGCTAAGTTATTGTTAGCAATGGAAAGCGGTGAAGGAGCTAGCCATAAGGGTAAATCGCATGATGAAATAGAAGGAAATATTGACGAAGATTTACTACAAACTGTTGATGGAAATGAAGATGATAAAAACAGTCAAACATCAAATGAAGATAATACAGATTTATTACCTTTAAATGATCTAATTGAGTAAAATAAACCATCATCTAGTTCACACCTTCAGATGAACAAGAATATTGCAACCCAAAAGAAAGGGGAAAAAAGAATATTTTCTAAATGGACTGAAGAAAAAAAAAATATCGTTTTCAATTTTTTCAAAACTCATATAAAAAAATGCAAACCACCCAAAAAACACGAATGTGATCAGTTGATGTCTCAATACCCAAACACATTTCAAAGTAAAACTTGGCTGAAAATAAAAGTTCTAGTTCAGAATTTTTATACAAATAAAACTTCTTGCAAGATAATTAACACTTAAATTAGTTTTAACTAAAGGATTAATTGTACTGAATAGTCGTAATAATCAATTGAAGGAGATGTTAACATAATGAAAAACAAACTTAAATTGAACTTAATTTTACTGGCTTAATTGGTACTAACGTATAAAGTAAATTTCATTATTAATTACTGTAGTGTTAAGTTAATTTTAATTAGACTTTTATTTTTTATGTTATAGGTTTCAGTAATGTCACATTTTTAGGTTAGGTTCATGATCTGTTAAAGAATATATATATATATATATATATATATATTATGGTCTATTTGATGAGTTTATAAACCTTTACAATTATATGATACATAACTAAATTTTAGTTATATATTTAGGGTTACTTTCATTTGTTATAACAAAACAAATTTAAAGAATTTTGAAACTGTTTTTATTTTAATTGATTAAAATAACATTTTATATAAAATTGATTTTGTTATTGTTTTCCACAATGTGTTTTTTTAAATATATAATATTAATAATTTAAAAGTATTGTAAAAACATCCTAAAGAAAAAAATCAAGAGGACATTTATATTTTCCTATGAGATCTCTAAAAGTTTATAGTTCATTATCTCCTCCATATGAAATGTCCTTGTTTGAACTGTTCTGTACGAATGTACAAAAAATGTAATGTTTTTTTAAAGTAGTAAAACAAATTCTATGATGGTATTCTTAGAGGTTTTTTATCTTAATAAAAACAAAATTTTAAATTGGACCGATTTTAAGCTGGCTGCATTAATTCTGTTGAATATAGAAAAAGAATTTTATACTTATATACAAGTAATTAATTAGTCTGAAGATGGAGTAAATCTCCGAAACCGGTCGTGAATAATTAAGAAAAGGAAATCACGTGAAGGAGGAAACAAATAGTAAATAAACATTATTTATTATTAATTATAATACATAATTACATAAAATACAGATAAATTTACCCTTTTTCGCCTGAAAAAGGATAAGTCGTGAGATTTTAAATGAATTAACTACAATTAATTGTAGATAATTCAAAATTAAATGTTAAGAAAAATTTACTTCTTTTTGCCTGTGTAAAGCGGAAAAAATATTGCTTTTATATTAAATATTCTTAATTGAATTTTCTTAGAAACAGCGAATTCAAATTTTATATTTTTTTTGTCAGTCATAAAATACATTTTTGTGATAATGGTAAAAAGTATGATAAAAATTGGTAACTACAGGTACCGTTTTGAGACACGAACCATTTTTGTAGTTTATGTACTTTTTCAAAATTTATTTTAATTATTTTTATAACGAAATCCCATGTAATACTTTTAAGAAGAAAAAAAACCTTTGTTTGAAACTTAAATAGAAAAACTCTTTGCAAGGATATTTGAGAGGTAGGAAATTCTATTTTCTATGTAGTTCTAAAAGTGCCTAATGATCTTTCGGAAACTATTTATAATTTACTACACTTGAGTAAAGCTAAAATGTTTACTTATTCTGTTAAGTATTGTATTAAAGAATTTTTATGGGAGCATTGTTGTGATTACGGATAGGTGAATGGTTGTACCATTCTTCTAAAGTTTCATTTACAAACATAGTTGAGTTTTATTAAATTCACAGTGATAAATAGATTCTAAAACGTGAAATTTATCACAGTTACTCTTTTAAAACCAACTTCCCACAAAAAAATATAAAACAATTTTTTTAAAACATGTAGGGATGCTAAGCAGTAGAGTTGTGAGTTATTGAAATAAAATATTTTTTCATGAAATTTACTACACCTTACAATAACATTAAAAAAAACCTAAATAAACCCTATACTTAAGAAGCAAAAAACTTTAAACGTGTACTTGTTTCTGAAGCTTCTCTTTATGTTGTCATAAAAAAATCTAATTAACCATTTGTTAAAAATGGCTCAGAAGTTTTAAAAAAAGCTATCAATGTGAAATACGGCAATGTTGCCAGATCTACAGCTGCCATAATGATTGTCCAAAGGTGAAATTATTCAGTATCTAAATATACACAGGGCGATTGAAGCACTCTAAGCGGAAAAAACTGAAACTTCTATAATATACACTTTTTTCATTATAACATCATTATGGCAGCAGAGCTGGTTTTTAATACATCATTTTATTTGGTTATTTTATGATGAGTTATTGAAATAACTACTGACAGGGTGATATTAAGGTCTGCTTTAGTATTTCATGAACATTTTTCTTTTATAGATCCTTTTGGTAATGAGAAACACTGAGAATTCAAAGTGGCAGCCGTATACTGCTGCCACAAACACTCGGCTGCCACTTTAAATGTAAAAATGGCAATGTACGGTTCTCATAATGATAGCAGGATGTAAATATATATATATATATATATATATATATATATATATATATATATATATCGGTATGTTAATTCTACCAGCAAATAATACAGGCGTGACTTTACCTCTAATTCACGTAAAGTAATTCTGCGCTTACTCTTCCCAAACAATATAGTTTAGTACGGCCCTCTATAAATAAGTTTAATCATTTAGAAATGTGATGGATTTTACAACAGAGACTTTAATGTTCACATTTAAATATGGATCATATGTACATACATATATTAATCCTATAGTGTGTATATAATAAATCCTGCAAATACTTCGAGTTCATTTTTTTTACATTAGTCTTGAGTTAAACATTATACTTGTAAGTAGATACGTGTTACTTATCAAGCACAACTAGAGGTGGGCCTTGGTCTCTCCAATGACAACTCTCCTTCATTCCGATATCCCCAACATGTCTCAGGTACTCATTCCCATTATCTGTAGATCCATCTCCTTCATTTCCATATCTGTATCTCTATTTCCTCCATCTCTTCGAATACCCATCTATTTCTCGGAATTCCCCTTCTCAGTCTTCCTTCCTGTATGACGTTATAAAGTACCTTTGTCATGCGTCCATGAAACATTCATTCGACATGACACAACCAACACAGTATTTGATTTTAAATACTTTGGATGATGTCTTCCTGATTCAGTATCTCTTCAATGTCACTGCTACTGGGGGTCCGTCAAACGTACGTGATTTATGTCAACATCTTTATTTCCCTTACCTTTTATTTTATTTTTATAAATAATGTATGTACCAGTAGATTAAAATTAACTCCAGGTAAAAGTATTAGCGGACATACACAAACAAAATTTACATTCACAGGAAAATCAAAATATTTTAAAATTAAAATTACTAACTGAAAAAGTATAATAAAAATAAATAAATACAGTTAATTTCCACTTTATTACAGTTAATTCCAGTTTATTGTACATACCTTGATTGATCACAACAATAATACAAAATACACGTAGTATCTCAACAAATTGCAATTAATTTATTGAAAGAGGAAAAGAGGCCAACAACTATAAAAGAAATATCCAATATTAATAAATCCTTTCTCCCAATGCTACCGATCGTAAATGTTTAGTAAGTTTGCTTTTTATTAATTTGTAATGACCTGTAGTCTATATTTATCTTCTCTTGTAAATTAATTAATATTTTCAAAGTCTATCCAAAACATCATACAATTTTCTAGGTACCAATATTCACAACTACATAGGATATTACTTATTTGCGATCCTCATTACTTTGTTTCTAAACACCATAAGTTGCAATAACTATCAACTTCAAAAATATAGTGAAAATGGTGATAAAAATGCCATCACTAATATTGAGAATATTATCAAATTACACAAGCGCGCACGTTTGCACGCAAACACACATACATAGACACAGGCACGCGCGCGCGCGCACACACACACACACACATTTTAACACAATCTCAATACGACAAGAAGAAAAGGCCATTAAGATCGCTCTCACCTTGATCTCGTACAATGTGACAGAAAAGAAAACAAGAGGTGCGGCATCTTAAACACAGATGTTACCAATAGAGTTAGGAAATAGACCACGCAGGATGAGGAAGACAGGAACATTTAGGAGAACTATGTCACAACAGAATTATTACCCCAGTAGACAGTAACGTGAACACTACTGCTGACAACAGTTATAATGATTACGAATCCTCTACTAAATAGGTTTTCCAAAACGCCGAGTTTCAAAATAAAACAAGATACCATAGTGCACAAGAAAAATGACGAGACCACATATGCTAAAAACATAGATAGGATTAAGAAAGATTACAGACTTAGTGGTATGAAGATAAATGTAGAAGAAGAAGAACTAACAAGGGAGATCTTATCATGGGACTAGATAAAAAGGAGGTTTAAGAGATAACATAATTACGAGCCCATATTGAATCATTTTTTGATAATTAGGCAGAAGTCAAGTCATTGTCACATGAGATCCAAGTAGAGATCAAGGACATAGATGAGGTCACAACATAGGAAGATGTCTGTACCGCTCTGGCAAGGTATTGAGGGGTAAAGATATTGAACCGGTCAAATCGATCCGAAAAGCCAATGCATGTATACAAACTGCATTAGCTAGTCTTCCGACCGTGCCGGCAAAAAGGGTTGAAAGAAACAATAAAATTGTTTGGTGTTGGCTGGGTGATAAGCCGAATCCGTAAAGGCATTAACTTCACTAGATTCTTCAAATGCTTTGGCCATGTACACCTGGACCAAGGTTATTATAGCGAAAGCGATAGGTATAACTCTTTCAGTTGTGGTATTTAGGGACAACGAGCTAATAAATATAACAATGAACCGTGATGCTTGCTTTGTCAATCCAAAGGGAATAATGTGGAAAATTAGCACTTAGCTTGAAGTGGTAAATGTTTTCACACTTCCGTCTAGGGAGGATTTTCTATTATAATAGCATTTCCAGATCTTTTAATTTAACCTATTTTACTTAAAATTTGTAAATTAACAATGTTTAAGTCTTATAATTAAATTGAATTATATAAATAACATCGATGTCTATCTTAAAAAATTCCTTTAGTTATTGTACTTCAAAGATTAATTCAATCTTATTTCTAGAGAGAACTATCCGTAACGGTATTTTTTATACAGCTCTCTCTACTTTTAATTGTATAAAATTACTCCTTTTAGAGAATATTGGTACTTATACAATTTTAAATTCTATTTTAATTTCTTTAACTACAGATCTTTCTAGCACTTGTATATTTTTTGTAATATTTTTATTACTTATGTTGTTTTTGAAATGCACTAATTATTTTTAGTAATGAATTTGTTTAATTTAAAAATATTAATACATTTGATTTCTGATATAGCTCATTTATTAAGTTTGGTTGATTTGATATCTGGACATTAACTGAGGGCAACTTCTTAAGACTCCCTCGCCCCTCTTCCTTTTTAACGCGATTAATAATTTCAAATAAACATTGTTTAATTAGGGTGATATTCGTTCGTTAATATCTCGCGCCCTTGCTTCTGATTTCATTCTTATCTTCGTGAAATATGTGCATATTTAACGTCGACCATGTAGAGCTGAATTCTCAGTATTAGTCTAGTTTTCTTATTTCCCTGTGAACGTTTAGTTCAATAACCATAGACTTGATACATGTCGTTATTGATATCTGAAACTGTCCGGCACTCAAACTGATTTTCATCTTAATGTTAATTTTCTATAGAGAAATTGGATTTTTCAATATATCTCCGACAGTATTCAGCCTTCAATAAAAAGTAATGAGAGTTCTACAGCTAAATATTAACTATTGTTAAGCCGCGCTGGATATCCTGATGAAAACTGTCAGAAAACTCCATATTGAAGCAAATATCCTTTCCAAACAGTATAATCAAACGACTGGCCATTCATGTTACTACTAGAACTTCGGCTGTTAGGGTTTGTGATTCGCTTCACCTTTAAGAAATAATTCTCAAACTGAACCAACATTTGCAAGAATTAATGGTAGCAAACAATATCTACGAGTCAGCTAATGTAGAATAATTTGGAGAACTCCCGTATAGGCTAGTGATTGATGTAAATAGTTGCAACCCTGTAATGATAGCTGGGGATTTCAATGCCTGGACTTTTGAATGTGTAGCCGAGAGACTAATAGAAAGGGACAGGATGAGTTGGGGGCATTTTTTCATTCATTAAGTTGTTTTTGATAACATTGTAGTCGCTTTTACATTCCAAATATATCAAATCGGGAATTTTGTGAACAGCAGCTTAAATTGAAAATAAATTAGAAGGGAAGTTATCGACTACTATACTATAAAAACAAAACCAGCAAGATCACATCATGAAATAACTTGTGGTAAATCGTTAGTGAATGAAAATGCTTTTGGATTATTTAAGCTGACACTTAATGTTGAGGGCAGTGATAACAATGAAGATTATTATACAAAATTTGTATTAACCTCTTGTGTACGGTAAAGTACACAAAATGTTAGTTTAGGAGCTAAAAATGGTTCAATACTGAACACAGTTTTAGATTATATAAGTCATGGATGGCCTATTAATTTTAATGAACAGCACATGAAGGTTTGTGAATTTCAAAAATACGAATTAATTACAGAAGACGATTGTGGTATATGAATATATAGGGTTGTTATTCTCTAAGAAAGATTCTTACAGTAAATAAATTGCACAATACTCATCTCTGTATTTTAAAAATTAAGTCGATTGCACAGTTTAAATTCTAAACTATGACATTTTCCTTGAGTCCACTAATCTACAAGTGCATAGTTGTGTTTAGTATCACAATATTACAACTTATAAAATGTAATTCTAAAAATTATTAAACTGATTGTTATACGGCCAATATCATAAAGTTAATGAGGAACATTTATGGAGGGGAAAAAAACATTAGTACTTAGATTAGATACATAAAAAATAGCCCTTTTTAATACAAGCATTTTGGTACCTGGTTTATTGATCTAAGATAAGTAGTACCAGAAATAAGTAAGATGTTTTAATGTTGTGTGTGATTTGATTTTGAAAATACATTGCAATTATGAATTAAACACAAACCTTTACTTGGGAAATCTTACTTATTTCTGTTACTACTTATCTTAGATCAATAAACTAGGTACCAAAATGCTTGTATTAAAAGGGGCTATTTTTTATGTATCTTGCCTTTTTTTTGTAACATCACTCGTTTTAAAGTTATTAGGATTTGAACATTTTAAATGACCGCCATTTTGTTTCTGTAAATGATATTATTTTGAAACTTTTATCTAAGATGCACACTAATAAGTTCATTAAATGTAAAAAGTTTCAACTTGATATCTCAAACCATTTTTACGATAGAAATTTTTTTCTAAAAAACACATACAGACAGACAGACGCTAAACGAAACGAGATAGGACATATGTTTATATGAACTTTTTTCATTATTTTTACTAGTAGAATGAGCTGTATAAGTGTGGGTTTAACTTCGTGAATCACCCTGTATATATATATATATATATATATATATATATATATATATATATATATATATATATATATATATATATATATATATAATTTCTGTTTGTCATTAATGGTTTATTGTTATGTTTTTCGTCTTTTAATTTATAAACTATAGTAGAAACCTTTCAGACAAACACAATGATTTCAAATGATTAGGCCTACTCCAGGGCTGTTTGTGTTAAGCTATGTTTTATTATATCATTTAGTACTAAAACATTAGTTGTAAAGAGTATTCATGTTTTAAGCTCAATTAATTGTTTATATCTTTTAATAACAATCTAATAGATTTGAATGATTACCGGTTATTTTAGAATATTGGAAATAAATTAGGATTCCACGTTATTAGAATATGTTTTTGGTACACATCAAGTTTGTTCTGGGCATCTTTGTTTTTCATTTGTGGCCAAACAAATTACATTCACCACCAGATGTTGAGTTGTAATTTTATCTTTGTTTACTTTGACATTTATAGTTTAGTTTTTAGCCTTTTCAGAAAATAATACAGTACATGCCAATTTAGTTGTAAAGCAAACTGTTAACTATCTAAACTTTCTCTTTTGAACAGAAAACGTTGTTAAAATACAACTATTTATCTCCACTCTAACAAGTATATAAATTTCCCTTTGGCCTGCAATCTAAATACCAGATGATACAATAAAATAGTCATAGTTCAATGCTATAAAAAATGGTAGCTTTGTTCATTAGATATTATTTAATTAATTTGCTATTTTGTATGAGAAACAATCTGTGACTGTGAAGATAAATCATCAATATTTCAAATTAATATAAAAGGAATTAAATAAAACGTGCAATTTTCTCTCTTATTACAGACCTGTATTGTTTTTTTAATTATACAAATGGAAATATAAACAATTGCTTCCCCCTAATGTCTCCGAGATATCCATTATTATTAATTATATCCCAACAATTCTACAGCTGAGAGAAGAAACACTTTTTATTTTCTAATTACATCAAAATAGAAATCAAATTAACAAATATTTTGTTATAATTTGAAATTGATAAATGCCGTTCGATAATTTGATCTCTGTTATTTTACGTTTCTGAGAACTTATAGACCAACAATGATTTATACAAATCTATGACATAAATATATAAATATGAAAAATATAGGAAATAAATTAACATTAAGATCATTAAATCATAGATATAATAATTTCTACTCTTATCTCCTCGAACAAGAGAGATTAAATTAATAATGAAACTCTAAACTTGTAAAAAAATGGAAAGGGCGTGTAAAACTCAAACCAAAAAATTCATTTTCTTTTACGTTTGTCATCTAAGCATTCTAATAAATCTTTGGCGAAAATAAATATATTTATAATTTTTTTAACTTAGATTGTTGATGATTAAAGACGTAAAAACTATTACGACAGTTTTATTTGTTATATTTTACAATATTTGAGCATCTTTAAAAACGTGTAAAAATCTGTCGTTTGTAAATTAACATTGTTTTACATGTATTTTGTTACAAAAACTGACAGAAACCTATCTATCATCCTAAATGACTAGCCATATCAGATTAATCACAGTGCAGGTTTGTGGTTTCAACACATTTGTATCTGTTAAATTTTAAACAGTTAGTTAGACTTTATTGATTCTCTAAGGCTTATTTTAACTTAATAATATTTTGTAAAATTTCATAAGCTTTGAAATATTACCACTTTCATCACTTAAAATTAATTTGACATTTACACACACACACATAGGCTATATGTATATATATATATATATATATATATATATATATTCTAATTAAAATAACTGATAAAATTATTAGCAAGTTTATTAGTGGTTAATCTTATTTAAATATAGCTCTTTACATTTTATTTTTTTATTTCTTAAATATAATTTTTTTAAATATTAGTATGATTTTAAATTCTCTTCCTTTTAAAAAAATAAGCAACAAAATGTTGAAGCGTCGTCGAAATGTTGAATTTTTCAGGTATCATAAAGATTCAACCCAGGCTGACTATTTTGATATTAGGTAATAACTACTTATTTAAAACACAGGGAATTTAATATATCCTTCTGTTAAATAAAAACACACTTTTAAATATTAAAATACGCTTTTTGAAAAAAATAAGATAGCCTTTATATTTTAAACTACACATTTAAAATAAATATTATAAATTATTTAAGTTTTCACTTTAATATTATTTTCATTAACATATAGGCCTACGATTAACTTTAGAAACCATTGTTATCTTATTAATACTTTTGATTTTAATAAATTTATACTCGTAAATTATTTTGATTTTAATTAAATTTACACTACATGTTATTTATTACTTTATTGTTTTAATTTAGTTGTCTGGGCCTGAATTACCTCCCCATTTCTAATATACTTTCCCCTATCCTCGCTTACTTTTACATTAAGATGTTTTATTCCAAATGGTAAAAATATTCACTTGAGTTATTTAGTTGTGATTTCATTCCAACAGTATTGCTGATTTGTATCTATAGTATACATTTAAATATTGGACTAACAACTGCACATTTTCTGAGACTGATTTATTGACGTTTGATATTTTTAAACCTTGACTTTGCCGTAAATGGCTATCAAGGATGTGTAGTCTTACTTTATTGTACTTTCTAAGCCTAAAAATATTTTCAATAGCTTACACCAGTGTTGTCACTTTTGACAAATTTTCTTTAGAGAAAACTCTCTATATAATCTATTTTAAACCTTTTTCTGCTACCACATTACCTCTTTTTTTTACTTCAAATGTTCTACTTTTAAACAATATTATATTTATCATATACTTTTATAATACTTTTGATCCCAAGCCCTATTCTTAACAATCAATGTGTAAATAAAATACTCTGTTGCTGGGTTTTATAGAAGACACACAGATGGAACCAATGTCATCAATATATACATTTCGACAAAATATGGAGATTGCTCATTTTGATTCTAGAGGTCTCAGAATCTTATAGAGTAAAATGGAGCAATCTCTATCACAGGCAACCAGGCACTTCTAAAACAAGTCACTTGACTTTATCAATTTTTGTTAAGTTTGCAGCAACAAGAGAAATCTTCAAATGTGTTTGTAACAAGAAAGAGCAATATCTAGTTGTTAATATTAAATGGATCAATGTCCAACTACATTAAAAAAATTAACGTGTTTCTTTTCTTTTAAGAAAACATAAAATACTATCCATATAGTAGTATTTAAAGTCTTTCACTACCTTCCTTCAATTAACTGAATAACAGTGTTAATATTAAAATTATTTGAGTGATATTTACAGTATCTTGATGTTTCACATACAATAGATGTTATCCCTGTAAACATGACTTGGCATTCATCAGCATGACAGTTGATTTACGTCACTGCAACTTCTATTCAAAGTGATACGACACTAGTAGAAAGTTCAAATGTGTTCGTTTAACAATATCTATCAAGATTCTTTCATGTATGAAAAATATAAGGTTTAGTGTACAGTATGTAAATATGAAAATTTTTATTTTAAATAAAACGTTTTGATTAAATAATCGATAAGTATGTAACAATTTTCTAGATGAACTTTTAATTTGTGGAGATGCTAGAGAAAAATTCATTATGACATTCCTCGTTTCTCCTTTGCCAAAGCTTAGATAGATTATAATTACGATTTCTAGAAGTAGTATGTTTTTCTCTGATCCTATACAGAGTTTGATGATAAAATTAAACTTATATATATATATATATATGCCTATATATACATCTTTTCAGACCAAAACAAACGGCTACGGACTGTCTTTTTCTTTATTATTACTATCATTTTATTTTGGTGTTATTGGTTTTTCTTCTTCAATTTGAGGATTCAATTAGAACGGACGGGGTTTAATTATCTCATAGAAGATACCTTCTCATTAAAGAAAACATTAATTGGAAGTTATACCGTTATAAAAGTTCATTTTTAATTGGGCTGTAACGAGAAACAATCACTAATTTTGTAGAATTGAAAGAATGTTCGGTTGATATATATTTCTGCTTGAAGTTGTGATTATAAATAGTATTTGTGTAAAATAAGAAGTATTAGTATTCAATTTGAGTCATTGTTTGTATATACATAAATCATTTTTGTTTTTGTTTTATTATTGATAAACTTCAAATAGTGGAAACTCTCAATTGAAGTTATAAAGTCCCTATCAGCTATCGGCCCTCCATACTAACAGTCGGCCCTCCACACACATCAAGACTAACGAGGTGGTGCCCATAAACTTCGTCTACACCTGGGATTGCTTGGTCTGTTCATAACAGATTACATGTGTGTATGATATCTCTTGTTTCACTCGTTGTGATAAAAGAGCCCTGTAAAGGAATACATACTTCAATGTTATTTTCTTTTGAGAAAAGAAAAAAATTAACAAGGATATTTTCAGCGTCTTATAAATTGTCCTTACCTGTCTGAAGGAAAATTCATATATGCAACTTTTGAAAGCAAAATACTGCTAATTTCAAAGTTGATGAGCTAATTACAATATTTATCTAATTGTTCTATAACAAATTCATCAATAGCTTTATAAGTCAATTTAATTAACAATTAATTTTAAGTTTTTTTAACTTTACAATTTTTTTTTTTTATTATTCGAAATTACTAGTGGAAAAATATTGTTAATGATATTTTTATTTTCGACGTAAAAAAATATTTTATTTTGTTTTTGAAATTTTGAGAATGGTCCCTTTAGAACTGGGAAATGAAAATTAACTAGCTTTACTACCTATTCCATCAAAGTTATAAGTGAAAAATATTCAAGTGTCCTAATTATCTTTACAAAAATTAGGTATTTCTAATTATCTTGCTTCTGCTAAGTTGGAAGACACTTATTTATATGTTTTGAAAATTGAATGTACATAACTTATATTTTAACAAGACACTAAATAATTACTAATTTAAGCTATGATTAAAATTAACCAGAAGGGGGAGGCAAATGTAATTAGGATTGATCTGGCGAGCTTTATTGCCCATGATCATTAAATTAAGTAATTTCAACTCTGCAATACAAAATAATTCTATTTACAAAACTCTAAAAATGTTTAGTTATTTGTATTTTACAACGACTGATCAAAACTATAATAATTTAACGACGCCAAAAATCGCTAAAAAATTCAGACCAAGATTTTTACAAAGTATTATTTTCACATGCATATATGAAAAAAAAAATCTATTACTAACAGATTTTCATTTAGAGCGGAAATGCTACATAGCAGGCAAATAGATTTTTTAAACTACTTAAAAAATAAGAGATCCTATTCTTGGTAGAGACTAACCTGAAAAGTTAATTAAAAACCAAAATCAATATTATTTTAAGGCATAATTTCAGATAATGGTTTTAAGGATGATACTAAATTTATCATTAAATATACCCCAGGATTACACAAATTAAATAATATCTTTTGAATTGCTTGCAAGGTTCCAAGGCCAAATAAACAATTAAGTTTTTTTCCAAGCCCCCTCGTGTTATTTTCCAAAAACCTTAAAATTTAAAGATTTTTTACTCACTAAATTATCAAGTTTCAAACGAAATAGAATAAATAATGCTACATTAAAATATACCAACCTTTCAACTTTCCCCTCTGTGCAACTTGGAAAATCATATCTCAGTGTTACTGTTAAATCTTACCCTCTAGAAAGCTCAGTTAGTTAATGTAATGTAATTAATATAATGTAATATACGAACTTTCGAGTAAGTGCAACTACCCTTTAGACTATATTGGAGAAACATCTAATCCCTTAATAATTATTAGAATGACTAACCACGGTTTCAATGTTGTCTATAAAAACAAAGACAGACCCATACCTTTACATTCAAGGAGCATGGTAAAAATTTCAAAAAATGTTTTATTTTAACAGTTCTAACAGACATCCAAAAAATATCACTTTGAAAATAAATAATATAATTAATTGAATTTAAGAAAATGTGAACTGTAACGAAAACTATTTAAAAAATCTAAATTCACTTTTGACCTAAACTATACGTAAATCTTGTTAACCTCTTTGGAAAAATTAATATTGATTTAATATCATCAGCTGATCATAATATAGCTTAAACCATCTGTGTACTGTTTTGTTTACTTTTCCTATTATTTATAATATACAAGAGGAAATATTAAATCCTTTTGGTATTTCCGATATACATATACATATTGTCATTTTTCTCCTTGCATACGAAAACAAAAAAAAAAACAGTTAAACAAAAATAATGCATACACATCCTGTAAAAAAAAGTAATATTTAGAAAGACAGGGTTATTTATATGTACTAGTAAACCTAAAATCAAAATAAATATGTAAATCATTTAAGATTAACTTTTATTTGTGTTAGAAGTATATTCAGCCAATAAGAAAATCTTTTCCCACTAATTTAAAATGTTTCTCTGTTGAGTTTTACTTCTAATTTCAAAATATCGAGTTAATGATGTGCGTTTACGTTGTATACCTGGTCAACCTCGTTTTCTCACGCCTTCAAAATGTTCCTCATTTTAAAACTGCGATGTGGTTTGATGAGAAATAAATGACAAATATAATTTATTATTTCACTGTCATAAGAATTGCTTTGGAGATCATATCCTTCACCGTTTGAAGATAGTTATTTAACATATCACCCAAATAATACCGTTGTAGTGGATTTCATCACTAGACAAGATTACAATGATGTTAATTCTCATACTGTAGAAACCTAGAAGAATGCCTACATTGGAAGAAAAATACGTAGTTCATAAAACATTTCACTTGGAATTTATCAACAGTGTCAAGAAAGACTTGAAGGACAAACCATAAGAATATGTATTCAACTTAAATACGGAAATTAATGATCTACAAGGAAACATCTGTTGTAATCTTTCGTCTGACTTCTGGACACGATTGCCTAGCTGAACCCTAGCAAAATAAATTTATTAAATTTTGACTACTGGACGTTATTTGAATGGTATAACTTCATTATGAACGAAGACCATCTTCTGGTCTTTAAAGAGTTGTACAGACAGAAGCAGAAAATAAAGGACCTATCTGGCATCTATTGAAAAGTACGATAAAGTACAGCATGAGCCATTCTGAGCAATTGAAAAATAACTTTTACTTTATAAATAGAACATTCTTGATATAATTAACTGATTTTTACCTGTAAACAGAAATAAATATAATTTAAAAAATTTATTGTTCCGCTTTCATTGAAAGTTTCGTGGAACATAGTAGGTATTAATATTGTGTTATATTTTCACGCTGTGATTAAAAATATTAAAACACAAGCTATTTTAGTAGGACTACACACTGTACACTTATAAAACGAAATATTTTAATGAAAACTAAAGAGTCGGTCTACGGAAATTTGAATATTAAAGCCTACAAGTATTACATAAATCATTAAGACTAAACCATCTTAACAATGTCCTGCCTGTCATTTAGAAGGGAAATTACCTAAACATTCGTTTAGTGGGCCCTTAAAAACTACGGAGAGTCGAATTACGGCTATTCAGGCTAAAATAATCTATAGTCCAATATACAAAAGAAATTTTTTGTGATTTTAGAACTTTCTTGCCTTATTTGCTTCTAATCTACAATTAATTACATTAACACAAACTATTGAAATCTTTTAACTACTAACAATAATCTCATGCAAATCTTCCTCTATTTCCATAACTAATTAAAAACCTGAAATACTTATATTTCTTTGTCACAGGTCTTTTTTTACATCTGGGGTTTGTTTTCCAATTAAACTGCTACTATTGAGCCTATAACGCAACAAACATTTCATGAAAATCTGGTCAGTGATATACCAGAAATAAAGAATCCTAGGCATATTATTTAAGTATTTTCCTTATTAAATACTGTGTTATATGTATCGTCTTAACTGGAGACATCTTTAGGCGTGGTATAAAATGAAATTACGTCATTATACTTTGTTACACATAAACAATGAATATTTATTTAAATAAATTTTGCACTTCTACAAAACTATGCACATACGTGATGTAAGTTTTATGGCTCAGTATATTGCGACAGCCTGCGATCTGTAAGTCTTTTGGAGTTTGTGGGAACTATTAATATTATGTCTATAAAAATATACATTCGTATGTACTATTATGTCTGTAGTTTTCTGTCAATTCCATTTGAATTTGTAAATAATTGTTAGCGATAACGTGTGAGTTATATCATAAAACTAAACGAAATATGAAATGTGAAAAATAAATATTAGCTACTTCTAGCACACCTTTCTTTGTGCGATGAGGCTTTCATGATTTTTTTTCCTTGTGTTATGTAGTAAGGATATTAATATAAATGTAATTAATTCCTTTATAATCAAACCGTGAGCTGTCCCCTCTTCTTTTTAAATCAATTTCAAAGATACCAATTGTAAAATTGATTTATCTCTACATATAAACAATTTTGAAAAAAAAAATCCTAAGAGATAGTAATGAAAAGTGAAATTAGAAATTTCATATCTGTTGAGATAGGCATTGTTGCTTATTATCTGCCTAAACTAAAATTAAAATATCTAAAAAATAGTTTGAATATTTTATGAAAGAATGTATTTTACTCATATAATATGGTTGACGAATAATATTTAAATTATCAGAGTTTAAAAAATATATAATGTGTAACTTTGGTTGTGTGACCTTCCTTAAGCCTAACTCAGGTTTGTCTCTGGAACTAAGAATTTGTATGGATAAGATTGGGTTTCGTTTATCTCTTATTATTTTAAATTTAATTACCTAATAATAAGTTGTGTTTTAATACATAATTATTGTGGAATTACTTTGTATTTTAAAAAAAAATAATAAAAAAAAATAAAAATAAAAATAAAAAAATAAAACAGTTATAATTTTACAAATTTATACTTAATTACAGTTTTTTTATCAAGTTTTAAAGTTACAAATTTTATTTACTTTATTTTTATTTGTAGAACATAAAATGTATGTGTATTAATTGCATTCAATACGTTTTGTGGGATTCCATAATAATTATTATATTTTTGTTGTGCTTGAAGTGCTTATGTAAGTTAGATGGAGCGTAAAACATGGAAAAACACAACTTCAGCAATACAAGCATTTGAGAGGGACCTGTATTTAAGGTATATTAGAGGACTTGTATTTAATGTATTGTATGATGTAAATGACACAGACATACAGAAAAAGAGACGGATGTCATGGTGTTAATGTATTATTTTATGTACTCAAAAGTCAAGAACAGTAAAAAACATTGACATTTTTGTACTAATTCAACATGAAAGTACCTCTTACCATGCTAATCAAAATAATTTAACCCAAAATATAAAAACTAAATTTTATGAAAGTATTTCTGATTAACAATCTTTACATTTTCAATCAGGTGGTATTAATTCTTAATTTATATCAAATTAAAAGGTCCCTTTCTTAATGAATTTCTATGAAATAAAAAATTTTATTGTTTGTTGGTTTGATGAAGAATAATTTTTATTTAGTTAATGTTTATTTCTAATATAAGATGAGCCATGCATCATAACTACCTATAATAAGTTCTTTATGAAAATAAATGTTTATTATTTGATTATATAATTAAATAATTTTAATAGTTTTTTTAGACTTAAATTTGATCTATTTCAAATATTTTTAATAGTTTTATTTCGAAATTATTAATTGCCTCGAACTATCAATCTGTGAAAGTTATTTGCTGTTTCCTCTGAATGAATTCCTTTATCCCGTTAACTGAAAAGAGTTGTAAGATTTTCAAATTTTTTTTACTGAAATCTTACATCATGATAATTACTAATTTCGGTAGCTATAGCTTGAAACATAAGGATTAAGAATACTTTTCCTAAAAAGATTCTCTCTTTTCATTAACAACATCGATAATATTATTTGTAGTTCACTAACTTCATTTGATCAATAAATATATTTTGAAGCTTAGATGCCGTAACTAGGTATCAATCTTTTTACAGGTCAACGCACCACCCCTAGGGTGTGATTCAAGAAAGGTCTTACTGTACGTAAGGTGCTACCCTAATAGTACGCAAGAGACTGGACATCTTATCCTTACTTATCCATCTTGAGTTATTTCCATAGAGATCCGTGTATCCTTGTATCTTTTTTGTAAAACATATTCTCATATGTGAAAGATTCATTACGAATATGTATTTATTATTTAAATACATTTGGTCTAATTGAAACGATATTTTACATATAAAATGTATATGTGTATCTATATTTTCGTTACTGAAGTTTCATTTACTGGTGTAAATAATTATTTTAATGTCAACAAAAATGTTAAAATCGACATCAATGTTAACTCATATTTAAATCCGAAAATAAATATTTTCATTTAAAATTCATTTTTTGAATTTCAGTCTTTAGCCAAAAAATGTGTGGTTATAATTTATTCAAATTATTCCTTAGTAGTCAAATGTAATTTATAATAAAGCATTTTAATTATTAGTTCTGAAAAAAATACAAGTTAAATAAATTTAAGAAACTAATTAAATATTTTAATGTAATATTTTGAGTGATAAAATATGTAATTAGTAAAGATATAATCAAATTAAATTTATCTAAGACATTTTTCCAAAATAATTACTAGTTATTTGGTCTCCATAGGTATCTTTCTCAATTATACGCTTTAAACTAGACTGATTTTCAGATACGTTTTTAAATATTTGTTAATGAGTTATTCCAAAAGAAAATTGCGACAGAACGTTAAGTAAGGTTAGCTGACAGGACAGGTAACGTTATCAAATAGTGACAGAAAGTTAAGTACGGTTAGCTGGCAGGACAGGTAACGTTATCAAACAGTAACAGAACGTTAAGTACGGTTGGCTGGTAGGACAAGTAACGTTATCAAACAATGACAGAATGTTAAGTACGTTTAGCTGGTAGGACAGGTAACGTTATCAAACAGTGACAGAACGTTAAGTTCGGTTAGCTGGCAGGACAGGTAACGTTATCAAACAGTTTCAGAACGTTAAGTACGGTTAGCTGACAGGACAGGTAACGTTATCAAATAGTGACAGAAAGATAAGTACGGTTAGCTGGTAGGACAGGTAACGTTATCAAATAGTGACAGAAAGTTAAGTACGGTTAGCTGGCAGTACAGGTAACGTTATCAAATAGTGACCGAAAGTTAAGTACGGTTAGCTGGCAGGACAGGTAACGTTATCAAATAGTGACAGAAAGTTAAGTACGGTTAGCTGGCAGGACAGGTAACGTTATCAAATAGTGACAGAAAGTTAAGTACGGTTAGCTGGCAGGACAGGTAACGTTATCAAATAGTGACAGAAAGTTAAGTATGGTTAGCTGGCAGGACAGGTAACGTTATCAAATAGTGACAGAAAGTTAAGTACGGTTAGCTGGCAGGACAGGTAACTTTATCAAATAGTGACAGAAAGTTAAGTACGGTTAGCTGACGGGACAGGTAACGTTATCAAATAGTGACAGAAAGTTAAGTACGGTTGGCTGGTAGGACAAGTAACGTTATCAAATAGTGACAGAAAGTTAAGTACGGTTAGCTGGCAGGACAGGTAACGTTATCAAATAGTGACAGAAAGTTAAGTACGGTTAGCTGGTAGGACAAGTAACGTTATCAAATAGTGACAGAAAGTTAAGTACGGTTAGCTGGCAGGACAGGTAACGTTATCTCATAGTGACAGAAAGTTAAGTACGGTTAGCTGGCAGGACAGGTAACGTTATCAAATAGTGACAGAAAGTTAAGTACGGTTAGCTGGCAGGACAGGTAACGTTATCAAATAGTGACAGAAAGTTAAGTACGGTTAGCTGGCAGGACAGGTAACGTTATCAAACAGTGAAAGAAAGTTAAGGACGGTTAGCTGGCAGGACAGGTAACGTTATCAAATAGTGACAGAAACTTAAGTACGGTTAGCTGGCAGGACAGGTAACGTTATCAAACAGTGACAGAAAGTTAAGTACGGTTAGCTGGCAGGACAGGTAACGTTATCAAACAGTGACAGAAAGTTAAGTACGGTTAGCTGGCAGGACAGGTAACGTTATCAAACAGTGACAGAAAGTTAAGTACGGTTAGCTGGCAGGACAGGTAACGTTATCAAATAGTGACAGAAAGTTAAGTACGGTTAGCTGGCAGGACAGGTAACGTTATCACATAGTGACAGAAAGTTAAGTACGGTTAGCTGGCAGGACAGGTAACGTTATCAAACAGTGACAGAAAGTTAAGTACGGTTAGCTGGCAGGACAGGTAACGTTATCAAACAGTGACAGAAAGTTAAGTACGGTTAGCTGGCAGGACAGGTAACGTTATCAAACAGTGACAGAAAGTTAAGTACGGTTAGCTGGCAGGACAGGTAACGTTATCAAACAGTGACAGAAAGTTAAGTACGGTTAGCTGGTAGGACAAGTAACGTTATCAAATAGTGACAGAAAGTTAAGTACGGTTAGCTGGCAGGACAGGTAACGTTATCACAGAGTGACAGAAAGTTAAGTACGGTTAGCTGGCAGGACAGGTAACGTTATCAAACAGTGACAGAAAGTTAAGTACGGTTAGCTGGCAGGACAGGTAACGTTATCAAACAGTGACAGAAAGTTAAGTACGGTTAGCTGGCAGGACAGGTAACGTTATCAAATAGTGACAGAAAGTTAAGTACGGTTAGCTGGCAGGACAGGTAACGTTATCACATAGTGACAGAAAGTTAAGTACGGTTAGCTGGCAGGACAGGTAACGTTATCAAACAGTGACAGAAAGTTAAGTACGGTTAGCTGGTAGGACAGGTAACGTTATCAAACAGTGACAGAAAGTTAAGTACGGTTAGCTGGCAGGACAGGTAACGTTATCAAACAGTGACAGAAAGTTAAGTACGGTTGGCTGGCAGAACAAGTAACGTTATCAAACAGTGACAGAACGTTAAGTACGGTTAGCTGGCAGGACAGGTAACGTTATCAAATAGTGACAGAAAGTTAAGTACGGTTAGCTGGCAGGACAGGTAACGTTATCACATAGTGAAAGAAAGTTAAGTACGGTTAGCTGGCAGGACAGGTAACGTTATCAAATAGTGACAGAAAGTTAAGTACGGTTAGCTGGCAGGACAGGTAACGTTATCACAGAGTGACAGAAAGTTAAGTACGGTTAGCTGGCAGGACAGGTAACGTTATCAAATAGTGACAGAAAGTTAAGTACGGTTAGCTGGCAGGACAGGTAACGTTATCAAATAGTGACAGAAAGTTAAGTACGGTTAGCTGGCAGGACAGGTTACGTTATCAAACAGTTACAGAAAGTTAAGTACGGTTAGCTGGCAGGACAGGTAACGTTATCAAACAGTGACAGAAAGTTAAGTACGGTTAGCTGGCATGACAGGTAACGTTATCAAATAGTGACAGAAAGTTAAGTACGGTTAGCTGGCAGGACAGGTAACGTTATCAAATAGTGACAGAAAGTTAAGTACGGTTAGCTGGCAGGACAGGTAACGTTATCACAGAGTGACAGAAAGTTAAGTACGGTTAGCTGGCAGGACAGGTAACGTTATCAAACAGTGACAGAAAGTTAAGTACGGTTAGCTGGCAGGACAGGTAACGTTATCAAACAGTGACAGAAAGTTAAGTACGGTTAGCTGGCAGGACAGGTAACGTTATCAAATAGTGACAGAAAGTTAAGTACGGTTAGCTGGCAGGACAGGTAACGTTATCAAACAGTGACAGAAAGTTAAGTACGGTTAGCTGGCAGGACAGGTAACGTTATCAAATAGTGACAGAAAGTTAAGTACGGTTAGCTGGCAGGACAGGTAACGTTATCAAATAGTGACAGAAAGTTAAGTACGGTTAGCTGGCAGGACAGGTAACGTTATCAAACAGTGACAGAAAGTTAAGTACGGTTAGCTGGCAGGACAGGTAACGTTATCAAATAGTGACAGAAAGTTAAGTACGGTTAGCTGGCAGGACAGGTAACGTTATCACATAATGACAGAAAGTTAAGTACGGTTGGCTGGCAGAACAAGTAACGTTATCACATAGTGACAGAAAGTTAAGTACGGTTAGCTGGCAGGACAGGTAACGTTATCAAATAGTGACAGAAAGTTAAGTACGGTTAGCTGGCAGGACAGGTAACGTTATCACATAGTGACAGAAAGTTAAGTACGGTTAGCTGGCAGGACAGGTAACGTTATCACATAGTGACAGAAAGTTAAGTACGGTTAGCTGGCAGGACAGGTAACGTTATCACATAGTGACAGAAAGTTAAGTACGGTTAGCTGGCAGGACAGGTAACGTTATCACAGAGTGACAGAAAGTTAAGTACGGTTAGCTGGCAGGACAGGTAACGTTATTAAATAGTGACAGAAAGTTAAGTACGGTTAGCTGGCAGGACAGGTAACGTTATCAAATAGTGACAGAAAGTTAAGTACGGTTAGCTGGCAGGACAGGTAACGTTATCACATAGTGACAGAAAGTTAAGTACGGTTAGCTGGCAGGACAGGTAACGTTATCACATAGTGACAGAAAGTTAAGTACGGTTAGCTGGCAGGACAGGTAACGTTATCACATAGTGACAGAAAGTTAAGTACGGTTAGCTGGCAGGACAGGTAACGTTATCAAATATTGACAGAAAGTTAAGTACGGTTAGCTGGCAGGACAGGTAACGTTATCACAGAGTGACAGAAAGTTAAGTACGGTTAGCTGGCAGGACAGGTAACGTTATTAAATAGTGACAGAAAGTTAAGTACGGTTAGCTGGCAGGACAGGTAACGTTATCAAACAGTGACAGAAAGTTAAGTACGGTTAGCTGGTAGGACAGGTAACGTTATCAAACATTGACAGAAAGTTTAGTACGGTTAACTGGTAGGACAGGTAACGTTGTAAATAGTGACAGAAAGTTAACTACTTAAATGTTTTTAGTAAATAGAAATAAGTTTTACAAAAAAACATTATATTATCTTCCTCACATATACAACCCCAAAATTAAGTACTAACAATAACAAAATATTTTCGTCTCCAAAATATTATTTTATTTATTAGGAAGTTTTCTCTTATACTTCTCATAGCTGATAAATAGTTTAAAAAGTTATGAAAACTTATGTATACAAAATATTTAAAAGAAATATTTACACTAAAAAAGCTTATGCTTACTTTGTTTGTTTTGCCCTAAAAATGATACTAATCCTATAATCTTATATCATTTGAAGTGTTCATTGACGGCCTTCAAGGTTTATTTATTTTATTTATTTTTTACGATATAAACCTTAATTAAAAAGTTACATAATCAACCCTATAAAAATAAAATGGTTTGAATTATTATGATGAAATATCTGTAAATAAATCACTTCAATATTCTAAAGTTTTTGAGTTAGGTTATTGAATCCAAAGTAATACAACTATTTTTATTTACTTAAAACTTTTATTTTAGTAGTTCAAGAGTAGGAACGTAGAAATAGTTTAAAAATGTAATAGAGCCAATTTACTCTTATATTTTAATAGCTTTCTAGTTAAACTCCAGTACTTACTATCACAGAAGTTATAAAAGTTTACGGCGTGTGATAAAATTAACAAAAAGTAATTTTATAAGTTATACTGTGAAGTGCCACTCCCATTTAATTACAGTTTATAATCTTATATATAATCATAGAATTTAAAAAAAAAAACATTTAAAAGTGAAATAAAGTTTTCCAATTAATATATTTGGCATTAATATTATGGCTAATAAATTAATATTAACAGGTTAATACCGTAATAGATATAATTGTCATAACCATTATTATTATTTATCAATACCAAAAAGGTTAACCTACCTGTATATCAAGAATACGCTTATTTGTAATTATTTTTTCACATTATTTTTACGCTTTTAAAAATATTTGACCTATTCTTAAAATAACTTCTTGATGTGTAACAGAAATGTACTATTTGGTTTGGCCTAACTTAAATGAAGGCCTTATATGAAACAAACCTTCAAGTAATCCCGAGGTAACTTAGCTGGATGTACACCTTTTTCATATAGCTTTGGATTAGATTATAAGACTCTCTTTCATATCACGTCTGTCTTGACAAATCTTACCCTGACGCTATTAAAGTGTTCGAGGACTAAAGATCTTTATTTTATTTCCTATGCTTACTATTTTTTATTAGATGATGATGAACGAGGGATTTTTGCCTTTAAAAACAAGTAAAAAACCTGAATCTTCCTCTTAAAGTAAACTACGTGTACTACATAGCTAGAGTTTCAAACTGGGTCTCCCTATAAATAAATGCGAAGAACTTAGAACGCAAGGACACAGGGAGAGATACGCAACGGAACAGACTAATTATTCTACGCTCAAAGCTCAAAGGAGACCAAAATAAAGTACACATAGCCATTGGCTGTTTTGCTTTGGTCCACAAACAAGGAAAATAAGTATGTTTAGTATATTAGCTCATATATCAACCGAGGACATAGGTAAAGCTAGATGAGGTGTACACTGACATCTTCATCACTACCACACATTACTGACTAATGCTTACATATAACAACACTGTGTTATGTGTAATGTGAAGTGAATGTTTTACGTAATTAAATATTAAATTTTAGTTATGTTCACGAAATAATCTAAACAGTTTTAATTCATCAATCCTTCATTTACGAAAGACTTGAGTTAAAAGTTTCGAAGGAACCAGCTGCTAAATGTAGAGCAGAAACTTTGTTATTAACGAGGCAAGTTTATATATTTAATACAGACTTTAAATATCAATTTATTATTATGTTATGTTCCAATTTCTATAATTAATTGTTTCTTTTTCAAAACACCGTCAAATTTAATGTAATAAGTTATTCGTGTTTAAGAACAAATAAAGACGTATTTTTTTGTAATTTTATGTTTATAGTACTGAGACCATAAGGATAAGCCTTACCTCAACCAGTGGCAGATCACCTGTATACAGCAAATAAAGCAGTGGTCCTAATACGCTCCCTTCTGGCACACCAGCAGTGATCACTTTAAATTCCGAATATTCTACTTCCACATTTCACTCGGAATATTCTGTCTGCAAGATAGGATCTGAGAATTTCACAGTATTATTTTTGATATATTTTGATGTCATAAATTTGCCTAATATTTTCTACATTATGAAACGTCATCATGAACAAAGGAAGTCCCCTTTTGATAGCTACCGTTTCACCTGATTCATTTCTCTTTATATCTTTCCTTAACATATTACCAGCATCTAATATTTTGAAGCCTTTCCTATTTAAGTCTTCGATTATATCTTCTTTTAAACAAGTTGGATGCAATCCTCTTGCAACAACTCTAATGGGCCTTTCATTTTTATTTTCGTAGGTATGCCATTGGATATCTGTATGAGTTAACTTATCTGCCAAACTTCTGTAGGTATCAGAATCTGGTACATTAATTTTCCAACTATTATTATTTAACAGCGTAATCTTTAGTTCTCTATTTGTCATTGATTTTATCATGGACTGTAGCTCAGAGTAATCTACAATACCACTCACATTAATTGGTGGAGACATCTGGTGCAATTTATTAGTAACATGTGTGTTATTACTACATTCTTTACTCGAGTGATCTTCTGCCGGTGACGATTCAGCTTTTCTTTTTTTGGTGGCCGTATGTTACTCCATTACTTCAAGAGCTACATTACTTTTTTCTTTATCTTGATCTTTAATATTATTTAATGCTTTCCTGAGCCCGTCATTTTGCAGGTGAAGTGCAACAATTTCATTCCTTAGTCCTTTACAATTTTTTTCTATTTCATTTAGCCTAGATCGGAGAAAGATGTTTTCATTAGTTAAATCTTCATCTTTGTCTATATTTCCTTCACAATCTTTTTTTAATATTATTGAAGAAGTTGGAGATCGTGTCACCAACGCACTTCCTTTGAAAGGATCTTTTCCTTTAGATAATATTGTCTTTGTTGTCATTTACTTGTTTGTTGTTATTACTCATAGTAGTTCCCACGAAAAGGGCAGATATATAACGTCACTCGTAGGGTAACGCCCATTCCCAAGAGAAGGCGTAATACAACGATGTTTGCCAGGTCCATCGAGGTTGGCGCTAAACGTTGGTTTCCTACCAATCATTCATCCTGTCGGCACGTATCCCACCTTAGGATTAGGGTGATTTTTGAAGAGGTTTGTTTCCTCTCGGCCCGGGCGGTTAAGCCAAAGCTTCCGTTCCTGCAAAACATGACCACAGGGTTACGGATAGGCTGCAGTAGTGGTAATATAACATTTCATTAAAACCTGGTAAAAACATTTCCTTTTCTACCATTTGTCCTTCTTTGTGATGGTTTAGTTTAATCTTTTAGACTCTTCCGCTCTCTCCTCTGTTGGAATATCCAGGATATTCTCATCCACCATCGAGACCGTTGGCCTGTTTTCACCTAGTAACCTTAGGCAGGTGCCCTGACAAGGTACTACCATCCGGGCCAGATGGACCAAGGTTTTTTAAGAGGTGTTACTCCTCTATCCCTCCTCCTTCCCATAACAATGGGCTCCGGGCTTGGGACCGGTATAGCGGAGTTACCACGCACATGAAGACAATAATATGGAGCGTTTGAGACGGTCAACCTTATATAGTCCTAAAAGTCTATCATTCAACGCAGTTTGTAACTCGGCATGTCTTTTTCGAATACAAGCGAAGTAAACACTGATAATATGAAAATGATAGGAAAATTATTATAAATATTAGTCTACTGCTTCTTAACTTAATTGTGGAAAATATTTCACCTTTAAAAGTACCAAAATAATCTTGTATAAAAATAATTAAGATCAAATACACGGTAACGTTCCCAATTTGACATATTTGGAACGCTGAAACAGAAATATAACATTTTAAATGATAGCGTAATTTCGATACTTGATTTGTCTTAACATATTTTGCATTCATCCTACTGTATTTATAAGTAAAATATATACCGGTAAACATACACAAAAAATAAAATTGTCATAACGGTAGCATCTGCTGCAGTCGAATTAAAAAACAATTTCTGTATAATTATTCTAATATAATATATAAACTATATATATATATAACAAATTATCAATACTGTTCAGCAAAAATATCTTGTCTCTTATTTCAAACTCAGTATTGTACAACTAAATACATAAGGTTATAAATATTTTGTTTCATTCGTATACAAAAAAAATTATACAATTTATAGCCAACTCGTTATTTTATATAAAACCACAAGCTTCCTGAAGATCACATTATTTAACTTCATGCACGATTTAAAGCTAGTGTGTTTATTAAAGTTGCTTTCATAACGATTACCTCTGTCAGATAAGATCGGTATGTGATAAAGGAAATTGAAACTTGCATGTACCGTTGTTATCTGATAAATGTCTTAAAGGGTAATAAATCAAATTGCGTGTAGTCAATGTTACTGGTGAGCAATTCTCGGAATCCATTCCATAATGACTTTGAAATGTGGCGCAACACACTCAGGGAAAATATTTTAGTTTATAGGTTAGTCGAAAACAATGGCTTTTGATATCTGGATTGCTTAAAGAGATCTTATATATTAAGACATGTTTACAAATTAATTTTAAGAACTTCTAAAAATATTATCCTATTACTTATATAATGATATTACGTTATTCCGTGGCTATATGAAATATATTAAAATTAAAGTAGTAAGTGGTATGCAGAGGTCAACATGACTAAGACAAACACGACTGACAAGACTGAAAATATTTAAAACTAACATTAACGATAAGACTAATATAAGGAAATTTAATTTTAATGGTGGTCTGAAATAATAACACTAAAGTAACTAACAAGATTAACCTGATTAACATAACAGACAGGGCCACACTCAAATTATAGATTGACAGGACATACATAGAAATAAGATATACATTATGGATAAATAAATTATAGGACTAATAAGAGTGATAAGGCAAAATTATTATGCTTGTTTGGACAAAAAAATACTTTCGTTACTGATAAGACACTAAATTGATTATCCAAAAGAAAAGGGTTGACAAGATTAACATGAGTGAAGTAATATGTCTCATAAGACAGGCATGGCTAACAATACGAACTTGAACAAGATATTATTAACTGAACAAAATATATTGACAAAACTTACATACCTGATAAAACTATAATAATTAATATGACTGATAAGATTTAAAAAAGTAAGATATTGACAAGCCTTCCATAACTAAAAGGCCCAACTTAATTAACATACTTGTAACAACTAAAATAAAGGGAAACTGAGTAAGACTTACATTACTGGTATGACTCACAATATTAATAAGACTTACATAATTCTCAAGACATACATTACTGGATAAGACTTACATCACTGGTAATTCTAATACAACTGACAAGACTTACATTACTGACAACAATAACTTAACTAACATGACTGACAACTATTATAACAATCATAACTGACAAAAGTGAAAATATTGAAATAAACAACATGAGTAACAAAGTGACAAGTTTAGAATGACTGGCAAAATTGTTGTGACTGTCTGGAATAACAAGACTATATTATATGTACTATAATTTATTAGGATGTATGCTGTCATTTGTGTTAATATAATTAGTGGAGAACGATTTGAGGTATGTTTCAACACGTTGTCAAGTGATAAATCTAGGTTATGTAAAACATGAAAAAGTAGAATATAGTGAACTAGTCTAGTAATATTTTAGAAACTAAAACTATAACCAGCAACCTAGAAAGGAAACTAGGGCTTAAACTGGGCCCGAAGAGTAAATAAACTATGATTGTGATCAAACGTGATCTGGAAAACCTACAACAAAATTATACTGTAACATAAGGAATAACAAACCACCAAGTTGAACTGAGAACATACGATTGCGTACATGGTTAACGGTTTTTCCCTGAAGACCTCATTCAAGAGTTTACCTACTACTTATTTACTCCCTACAGAGAATTAACTGAAAAAAAGGTTTGCCATACTTAAAAAAAATTATTTTAAAATCAGTTTGAATTATTGACAACCATGCCAGCCTTATTTCTACCTGGTTTGTGTATAGATTCTCCGTTAGCTTTAAATATATATACAGAGTGCTCAACTCAAGATGGCCACCAGTGGGATTTCGGAAATTATAAGTTTCTCAAAAAAATTAAAATTTGTAACAAAATTTGCTACCAATCTGAAATAGAAGCTACTTTGTTCCCTTGTTGCATTTACTAGCCTGTCCTGTATGTTCACTCCAATTAAAGAATTGCTACAAAAGTTAGCAGCCATGGTGCGCGTATTCTTTAAATAAGGGAAAACTAAAACAGACTCTAAACTTTTTCACGCAAATTTTGGCTACTTATTTTACAAAATTTACCACCAACATAACCCAGAACATTGACGTCTTTTGGGGCTTTTCAGAATGATTTCTTAATTCATTCATGTTTTTACGCCAAGTAATATCCGAAACGCCTTTAGAAACATAGTTAAATTTTAAAGTGATCCTAAAACCATGCTATCTAAAATTTTACATAGCTTACAATCGCATGTAGTGGTAGGAGTAGTAATGGTGGTGATAGAAAGGGTGCTATTTGTTGTAAGCTGATTCAATGGCATTATATATTTACAACTACCTAAAGTCTATTTGTAATGTTCGTCAATAGTCTCTTCATCTGGTTCCTAATCAGCAGGACTCAATTCACAGGCCAAACAATATGTACGATTTTCAATGTCGTTGTAAAAAAACCATGCCTTAGCAAAGGTGCTTCTTGGCAAGGGTTGTACCCAATTTGAATACGTCTCCATCCATGCCGTGTATTTTGAGTATCGCGAGTAGTATAAATTTTCTAAATTTATAATTTGGTCCACGACATCTTATCTCGCGTCTACCTCGCTTGTACCTGAAACAAAATAGGCTTGTCCTGTGTTTTCACGGGGTTGGAAACGTCACGTGGTACGGTGAAGCTGTTCCTCGTGCAAACATTACAAACCGGGGTAAGCAGAAGGTTTTACCTCTTATGCAAATAGCTCTAATCTATCGCAATTCCCTGTGACCACCACTGCATTACAAAATTGTGGTAAAGAAATTATTTTTTGGTTTTATTTTATTTTTTTGTGTTTTTATGTTTTGACGCCGTACCTAAAATTGTCGCACACACAGGTTTACGGGAGAACTAACTCCATTCCAGAGAGCTCAATTCAACCTTAAGGGCTTTTTATGTCCACGCCAGAGAGTAACACAAAAACACACAGAGATACCGGTCTGGTGTTTTGAGGGAACCCGATCATGGAAAAAATATTTTGTGTTTTTTGTTAAGTTTTATTCTATGGAATTTTCTGAATACATAGATACCAAATACAATACATGTATTGCAATTTTTATCGTATTTATTTGTATTTTCATCCAGCCTTTACATTGTTGAAATATATGTAAACTTACACTAACTGTGCACAATTTATATGACTTTTGAAATACAATAATATTTCAAGTGAAAAATATACGACCTAGACTGGGAATCGAACCCAGGACCTTTGGCTTTACGCGTCAATGCTCTACCAACTGAGCTATCCTAGTCGCTTCCCAGCACAGGGCGCAGATTTCTCACTTGACTTTTTGCGTTTATTGCTGCTAAGTTAATTGTTAATTGTACTTTCAATACCTGCTAAGTAAAAAATCGTATAAGCGGTAAAATTAATAAATTAGACTTTTGAAATGTTATATTTTCATTAGCCTTGGCAATAATTTTGTGTTGTTTTAATATTAGGTTGGCAGTACCTGTAGAACTAAATATTTTTGTACAGCTGTTTTATTGCATTTATGTTTATATTTACATTTATGAGTAACCTAGTAAGTAAAAGTAATTTGAAGAACTAAAAATAATGCCCAGAGTAAAAAGTTTGGTAAGAGGTTTTATAAAACCAAGTGTTATTAGTCGTGTAAGTGTTGTAAATAGTTCAAATTGTGTAAATAATTTAATCCCAAATAATAGTGATTAGAGGCCTAGTGTGTCAATCAGTGAAAGCAGTAATGTTAGGTCTTCAAAGAAGAAACTGAAGTCTCTACAATTTTGTTCTGAAGACCAAAAATATTTCAGTGATAATTTCAAAGATGGAAATGATTAACCTTGAAATACTGGATAGAGTAATATCAAATTATTCAGTTTGTAAATTTTGTCATTCCGAGCTTTCGATTGAACTATTTGAGAATCCAAGAAAACGACAGGGTATCGTATCAAACTTACAAATAGAGTGTAAAGCATGTAAGGTAAATAAATCTTTATGTCATCTCCAAAGACAGAACAGGGTTTTTTGAAAATAATTGTTATGTGGACTGTATATGATGATTCTTACGGATACCGATGCTGCGATGTCGAGTTGAGAAGGCGGGTGCACCCTGGTGAATCTCTTGTCCAGTCTCGAGGGAGACGCGATGATGAGTCCTCAGTGGCTCAAACACTACTGACCGAGAAGCTTGCATTATGCTCTTACCCCCTCCCGTTACCTCTGTCTTATACGAAATTATTTGCCAATAGGCACAAACAATTATATTGTTGAGTTAAAAAAAATCTGTGCTTAATAAAAGACTTTAAAAATTATATATTAATTTAGAATTTATACTTATAACTTGAAATAAGCATAGAAATGTTCGCTGTGTTATTTTGTACAGTACAGTATAACGATAGAACCCTTGGTGAAGTCTGAGGGTCTAAAACAATAAAAAATATGAAAATAAATTCAATTATCAAACCATTTTGTTATTTTATTTTTATACGGAAATATTTCATTTTAATTTTCATTAGAAAAGTTATTTAGTTGAAATTGTATGAGGTAAGATTTATTACTGGTTATGTGTGAAAAAATTTAAATACGTATGGTTGTCCATAATATAATTCTTAAATTTACTGGTTTTAAAGAAAACTAAATTTTAAACAAATTAATTAACACGTTTACTTTTTATTTTAACAAATAACAAATACCCCACACTGACACAAATCACAATTGGGTCTGAGACAGAGCCACTTAAACTGCACATAACAATTATAAAATAAATAAACTGTTTTGATGTTTATAATCCGAAAATGAATATAGAGTCCACCTTTTTCCTTACACTCGAAACACTTTTAATTAGGAACCTTTCTTGGATTTATACGTACATTAACATTACTGTGTTGCCGTATTTTATATCATCGCCATTTTTCCAATATGGCCGCCTTCTTAAACTGTTTAAATAGAAAAACTATTGTTTTATTGCATTTTTTGGTAAAAAATATCATTTTATGACACTTTTGTTCTTTGATATGTTTTTTTTAGAGTTTATGTAGCATGTTACGCAGCCGTTACTAGCTACGGGCTGTCATGTGTAAAAACAACTATTACCGCCATATGATTTTAATGAAAATTAACATAATATATTGCGTAACAGCTGTAACGTAATGTATTTATCAATCAGCTGTTATTATGCATTGGTGGAAAACAGCTTTAATTTGACTCTGCATGTGTAACATTACATCAAATAATGAGGTTTAGTCCTCTTGAGGCGGCGAATCTCATCATTAACGTTGTGGTGATCTGCCCATCACAATTCCCCCTGCACTTGGAGTAGCAGTTACTTGTCCGCATCCGTTGCCTTACTAGTTGCCCGGTGCCACAATTGCAGGGGCAGCGGATTGATGTCTTGCATGTTCCTTCACCCTGGGAGCTGTCACGCACGAATGAAGAATGAGTTGTGCATCAGCTGCGCAAGGAACCGAACCTGTGGAAGGCTGCAACTAATACTTCAACGTGGATTCATCATTGCTATTACCTTTTACATTCTAGTTTAAACCCCCCCCCCCCCCCCAAATAATGGCTCAATAGTCAAATTTGGGTAGGGTCAGTCGACCCCGGGTTAAATGGTGCGCAAACAGGTTTTCCGCGATCGCCGGATCAGTCTAGAATGGCGGCCATTTTAGGCCAGTATCTACGTCAGGACCGCTACGTTTGTTAGAATCAATCCCTACTGTATAATGATAAGTACATTAATTATATTATATCTAATTTTAATAATTATTTAGAGTATTTAGTTATAGTCCCTCATCACGTGCTGGCTGACTGAGTTTTATTTAGTTGTAGTTGAATAGTCTGGGCAGTGAAACTAAATAAAACTCAGTCAGCCAGCACGTGATGAGGAACTATTACTAAATACTCTAAATTTGCTCGTTGCCTAAATTATAGTGTGAGAGAAATGCGGAGATGGTATCAAATCAATTGACCGGTATCTCTGTGTGTTTTTGTGTTATCCTCTGGCGTGAACGTAAAAATCCCGTAAGGTTGAATCGAGCTCTCTGGAATGGAGTTAGTTCTCCCGTAAACCCGTGTGTTCATAATATTGTATTAATTTTAATAATAAACTAAAATCTTTCTACTTAAAATGTAATTTAACCTAATTTTCCACCATTATTTGACTGATTATATAAAATATATGTCTATGATGTGACGAAAACCTTAAGCATTGGAAAAATGGTCCAATAATCAGACGAAGAGTACGATTTATAGAGACTACATACTTTTAACTATTCAAACTTGATTAACTATTACACTTACAAAAAAAAATGTGAAAGGAATGTTTGTGTAATGCCCAATTATTGAAGTCAGAACCATGAAAACATGTTTTTCTGATATATTTGTTTTAATGTTTTTGTTTTTTTTTCTGTGCCGGCTTAGCTATTGTATATTTCGATAAGCGTTGTATATCCAACGTTAATCCAATTGTCGTTTGACTAGTAGTTGGAGGGAATTACACTTTAGCAATGTATTGTCCCGTAGTTCATGTATTAATGACGTTTTTTTGATCTTATGTGTGAAAGAGATTTCAATTCTAATTTAATTAACTTTTTTATTAATAATGTATATATATATATATATATATATATATATATATATATCGTAGGCATAAAATGTAAATATTAATAGATTTTTTTCATGTGATATGTCATGTATTACATAAAATGCTATATAATACTACTAAAATAAAATGAGCATATACATAAAATAACACAGAGCTATACCTACAATTTTAACAAAACAATATATTATATTAAAATATCTAGAAATAATAAGCTCTTCCTGACACCTGCAGGATGAAGTTTACGTACTTCTATAAAGGTATTCTTCGACAGAGTAAAAAACTTTCTGTAGGAGGTAGCACGTGAGTGAAGTCTCGAAACTCTTGATAGACAACTAAAGCTTAAAAGGAATAAAGTTAGTAAGGAGAAGAAATAAATTGACAATATTGAACAAATGCTTAACATAAATATATAAGACGGTTTGTTTAATCAGATTATTGTCGTTAAAAATGGTGCTATTTGAAGAGGAATAACGGAGGAAAATATGAAAAACAGAATGGTATATCTGAGAGAGAGAGAGAGAGAGAGAGAGAGAGAGAGAGAGAGAGAGAGAGAGAGAGAGAGAGAGAGAGAGAGAGAGAGAGAGAGAGAGAGAGAGAGAGAGAGAGAGAGAGAGAGAGAGAGAGAGAGAGAGAGAGAGAGAGAGAGAGAGAGAGAGAAGTGCTCCAGGTGACTCTGTGAAACAGAATGATTTCGAAATAGATACGACTTGAATTTATAATATAGTTCATTACATTAGAGGTTGTCCTCAGTCCGTATTATAGTTACTGAGGACAACCTCTAAGGTAATTAACTATATTATATATTAAACAGTCCAAGGCAACAAATTTTACTTTATATATTGAATTTAAAGTCGTGATGCAACTTAGTGTGCTCATGTATCCCACTCTGCACGACCTTGAGTAATTCAGTGTTTCTCCCTCTCTGCTGTGAAGTATTTACTTACAAGCCAAGATGTTACAAATATATACAATTATATTTTCATACAACAATTTAGCCTATCGATACAAAGGGGTAGGGTGTTACAATATTAAATCCGAATTTTAAAATATGATTAAACCTGAATTTAACAGCATTTTAAGCAAAATTAACCAAATTATTTCCTTTCCAGCATCTTCTTAATTTTCTTCTTCTAATTATATAACAAGTAATGGAGATAATAATGTAGAAAACTGTGCTTTCGTGTTTAAAATTGAAACTTGCATGTTGAAGATATCATCTACCTGTAAATAATACTTTTTTTTTTAATTTTTATTGAAAACTCCAATTTTCTGCAGTAAATATTCTCTGCGATACTTTTTTTTAAAATAATCTACATTTAAATCTGAAAGCCATATTAACAACATTCTCTATGCCGATTCATTATTTGCTTCATTAGGTGTACTATAAGAATAACTATGTAATACAAATATTGAATGAATACCAATTGTAATAAATAAATAATATCAAAACTCTAATATGAAACATACAAAAGTCTGAAATGATTGCGAATCCTCTCCCCTCCCCCCCCCCCGATCAACTATTAAAGTAATATTCGTAAAATGTTACTTGAAGCAAGTTTTTAGTGTTGCCGAACGTTATTATACTTAAATATTTTGGATGAAATAAGTAGAAATATATTTTTATATCTCTATTTGTTGTACACTGAATAATTAGTGGATATTTCTACCAATTAATCTGAAACTATATATTACAATAAAAATGTATTTAACAAGTTTAATTAAAATCAGTAAAATTGATATTATGGTACACAAACAAAATGGACATCTACAGTTAAGTAGAAAAACAAATCAATTTAAATGATAATGACCAGCTGAAATCCACTGTCAATTAATAAATAATCCATATAACTCATTCATTTATTTTACGTAAAGCAATTGGAAACACGCGTAGTAGCTCAACAAATTAATTGAAGAGTGAATCTATACTAACAGTTGCAAGGGATGACCAACATTAATCAACTCTTTCTCTAAATGCTTCCATTAGGTTTGCTTTTTATTGATTTGTAATGGCTAGTAATCTACATTTATCTTCTGTTGTTGTAACAATGTTTTAATTTTGTCAAACTATCTCTAAAACGTATGTGTTTTTATATACTAATATCCACAACTGTTATTTTTGGTCCTAGTTAGTTTACTTGTTTAAACCACAAGTTGCAACTATTAATTTCAAAACACTATTTCAAAAAAAGTTAAATAAATTTCACTACTCATTTATAATAAATTTTAACATTTGTTATTCACAGACTTTCTTTAATTTTTTTTTTTCTCAAACGCTGATTTCAAATTAGCCTAATACCAGTATGCACACATCTAGATAAAATTATATATAGACTCGTAACGTTAATTCATTGGGATGTTTGATAAAAACTAATAGACTCATTGTAAATACTATTTCAATTTTATGTCAGCTTTAAACTTGTTTTTCATTGCTATATGGGTTTAACTTTATCAATAATCAAATAAGTTTTCACCTTGGAGCTAACTTTTTTCGTGGAAAAAAAAACATAATTTCATCTTTTCTAGGTTAAGGTCCATTAAGTGAATTGCGTGTTTATAAGCAAAATTTTACCTTACCTGACGTCATTACGCGTTAATTTGAAAAAAAAATAATAATAAAAAAGAATTGTATTCCCGTCCTCAAGCAGTCACTCATCCGAGTACTAAACGCGCTCAATGTTACTTGACTTCGGTGATCTATAAATGCATTGAATTTCGTAGTTGTGAAATCGTGATTTTTTGGGAAAAAGTTAGCTCCGCGTTGAAAACTTATTTTATTATTAATAAAATAAGGTATGAGAACATGATTAAAACAACAAAAAGTCAGGTTGCAGTTTCAGTGTGTAATTACCGCTATATATATTGCTGATTTCCCATATTTTTATTTTTTTAAAGTATTTTTATTTAATTTTTAACCGAATACAAGCAACTAAACCAATTTAACACTGTTTTATCTCTTACTATTCTATTAAATAATATGAAACCTAGTTCAAATTGCTGGTTAAGCTTAAAACGTTTGTCACTTTTTATCTTATCCTACTAATTGAAATTACAAGAACCTTATTCTTGGATTTATAAATATATATATAAATAAATATTATCATTATTTTTGCTTCTCAACGCTATAATTGTGTCTTGATTATATTCTAAAATATACTAATGGTTAGTGAAATCAAAATGAGTTATTTTAAGTATAAATGTTCAAATGTAATTCTATATTAAGGTAATCTTGTTTTTATCAACTACAAGTTAACGTTTTGCAATGGTGGAGATATAAAAAGTCAAGAAATAACTTTTAAAATTTCAAAATGCAGATGTAAATAACTGTACTCCGTAAATAACTCCATTATAGCCGGGCCATGCCAAGGAGGAGGGTAACTGGCTGGTTTTTGTGTCTTGGTGGGTGCATAGGTGCAACAACAAATATCAAGCAATGTTTTAGTGTACTGATATGATTAATCAACTTAAGGAACCTATAAATCCCCTTTGAGTAATGGGTGAAGACGAGTATCTTGACTCAGCTAAGGTAAGTTAAACTCTGAAAGAAAAGTATCTGACTCTCAACGTTGGATCAACTCTACACTGTAAAACATTGACGATGTTAGGTAACGATACTCTTTATTTGTTTTTTAGAAAAAGCCTATAGTATATGATGGAGCCTGGAAATTATGGAAATTACTCAAATTATGTCAGGAGTTTATTTATTTAGGCCTATTTATTTTCTATTCTGTTGAGAAATATATATTATCTGTATACCAAGAGTCGTCATTAAACACTAAATTAATCAAATAAACAAACACATTGCAAACTGGTATCTGTCTGAAAGTCTTCGTTGTATTATACTGTACATTTATATAGTTTACATTATTACTTTTAAAACCTTCATACAGAATGGAGGGGTATAGAGAGTTCTTTCCATTCCCTACCCGCCCCATTTTTTTTTTAAATTATTATTATTTTTGGAAATTATTTTAAAATTTCATTTCCAGATATTTTTTTTTAATTTTAGCCCACGCAAATTTTACCCCCCCCCCCCGCGACAGTGTAATGTAGTACAACTGTGGTAAATAGTATAAAATAATAGAAAAATTAGTTTAAATAGATCTCGATAATTGTAAAATAATTAGAAAGTTTCAGCACAAAAATATCTTCAGGTAGTTTCATAACTCCAATTTGTGCCTGAACTATCCAATACTCGTGACAGTTTCCAAGACATATAAATTGTTTAATAAGATGTTTAATAAGATGTCTTTAAGATGTTTAAATTGTGATATAACTTAAAAAACTGTATATTTTGGAAATTTTCGTGAATCATAATTGATATTACATCATTATGTTATAATGAAATGAGATGTTGACAGTAATCATTATTGTGTCGTCAATTTTGATTTATAAACGTTTACCCTGATTAGACCTACTTTAATAGTTTAACTAGAGGAATTTATTTTGTGACAATTTTGAAAAAGAATATACGCAAAGTCATCTCCTTTGGAAAAACTCAGAGATCAGTGTAGTATTTAAAATAGTATAAATTTATTTAAAAAGTATTTAAGCAGTTATTATGTGTTGAAAAAAATCCGTACAAAGATTTCAGGAGTTTAGACAGTATTTAATATCTCAAAAACGTATAAGTCTTTTCAGAAATTCCATAGCTTGAAGTATAGAGTATTTGAGGCTGTAGCTGCAATAAGGGCTTATCCTCCAAATCAGTGTTTTGAGATATGAAGTTCCAAAGTTTTTAGACCTACGTACACAATTGTTTTTGAACAATTGAGCAAATGGAACTTTATATTGGCTATATTAGTCAGTCTTTCATCTAGAGATATATTTATGGTCAAGATAATATAAGACACAGTTTGTTTTTATAGTTACATAAAATTAAAGGTATTACATACGCCCTTTTTGGAGAGAACACCCTAAATGTGTTCTATGCAAGAAGGGCTTTCATTTAATCTCCCCAATAAGGGCTTAGGCCTTACTAACAAACTATGTTAAAGAGTAAACAGGAAATAACTAAACACATTTATGTTAACACATTTACTTAAAATTATGTTATGGAACATGACAAATTCTTTACATGAGAAATGTATTGGCCTAAATAAAATATAACATGACATAATCGTCATTGTTACAGTCCACAATGAACACAAGGTCCCTAACTGTTAAACAAATTGTAATATACAACTGTTGAAAATGCTACATATTATTATTTGTTCCATTAACAATGGAAAAGTAAAAAAGTACGGAATTGATACAACTGTTCTTAGGCCTACTCATCCAAGTTCATATTGTGGTCATCCAAAACATCTTCCGGATCAGATTCTGACTCGTATTCGGCATCTTCAACATCATTTGTTTGCAGAGAAAAAAAAATGTTCGTAAAACTCACGGCTTAGGTTCATGCACAGCTTCATATGATTTGGACACAGCTAAATTTCCACAAGTTTTGTTCTTGATTATGCAATATTGCTGTATCCCAAATACACGTCCCTTACTCGGAGGAGTTCTTGAAAAGCATGGGGCTAAGGTATTAGTCCAGTCATAGATGATGGAGTTGTCATTGACCAGAGTAAACAGTGAAGGGTTTTGCCTGCAGTTCACAATCCTATCGAGATAAGGCTTTGGTACTTCTATGACTTCTGTCTTCTTTAAGTTTGACTTTATCACACCAAAGTTTCGATCGCATTGGCCAAAACTATGACCACGAACGGGAAAGATTTGTGTGATCTCCACCTTTTTCAATTTTGCTAAATATAAGCAAAACTTCATCATAGTGGCATTTTTATTTTACCCCCCAGTAGCATCAGCAGTAAAATTATCTGCTTTATGTTTGGGAAATCTTCTTCTTTTTTCATGATTGCATCAAAAAGAAACGATGAGACAGAGTCAGGGCCTTTTTTGGACTGTGATTCCAGAAACGTATAACAGATTGAGGAATCATCATTGTGACTGTGAACATTGAACAGAAATAGCCACAGTAGCCTCTTATAGAACTGCTTCGTTACTGGCAATTTAGGTAGTGGTAAATTTTGCGCATAGTCAAATTCAAGAACGAGAACATCATTGTTATTCTTTGCTTGTTTTATATAGTCATCTTTGATTTCTGCTGCTTTCTCAGCTTTCTTCTTGTGTATTTTGTACTTCACATTACATGGATCATTAGGGTTTACAGTTAATTTAATTTCACATTCCCTGCAGTAGTCGCAGATGTCCGTTTTAGGCTTTTTGAATGTGAAGTTTGTCTCAAAATTCACTTTAAAATAGTAATTAAAGTATACAATTTCCTTAAAATAACATTATTCACTTGTAACCTCAACCAATACTGTGTATTTAATATGTAAACAACATTTAAGACCACACGTTACTAAATCTATACAAGAAGGGCTTATAACACCAGCTGACAAAACAGTTGTACCATCATAACGGATTGAGATATCCCAATGAAACTTTTGCTGGCTTGTACAGAAACGAATGGAGAATCCGAATATGCGTTCTCCCCAAAAAGGGCGTTTGGGCCTAAGAGACCTTATTGCAGCTGCAGCCTCTTTTGTAAAACACTACGAAATCTGCTGACACATTCAATTTTACCATATCAAGGCCTATCTTAAATTAACCCAAATAATGGAAAAGTTAATACCGTATATTTGAGAAATCATAGGTCTTAATAATATACAATATGCAAAATTTTACGTTTTTCAACTTAAAATTTTGACCAATCCAAATACAAAATGTATTTAATTAATATAAATTTTAACAAAACCCAAAATAATCAATTATTTTAGTTAAAGGTCGGCTTAAGCAAAGAGTTGATTGACCCCTTCGTCTTTATTTCTAATTATGGAGAAATAAAATTAACGTCAACTCTTTTAATTATGTAAAACAAGATTTGAATAAAATATAAAAATCAGAACATCAAAAAATGTTAGGTTATTTGAGTTTTATAACGACATAAGAGAAACTAAATTAATTTACACCGCTAGAATTTATTGGAGCATTAACACAAACATTCACTGCTTGATTGAAGCATATTAAATTTATTGAATAAATGCCCTAAAAGTAAATGCATTATTTAAAAAATAGATATTCGAAAACACATATTGAAACATTTGCTATAATTGGGCTTCAAAATGTTACTCTGCTTACTATATTCCTTTCGGAGTAAATATAACTTAAAAACACGTTACAAATAATGAATTCTTAACGGTAGTCTACATATCACTGCACACTGCATTTATTATTATTTTCCAAAATAAAACTTAATTCCAGAGAAGTCACAAAATTATTCTTATTAAATATTTTACTTGTATATATTATATAATACTGAAAATAATAATAATATTGAAGAACAACGTTTTACTTTTTAAATACCGATATCAAGTATTTATTGAAAAACCTTTTATCTTTTACTTGGGGAAACACTTCCATTATACAAACAACGTTTCATTGCGTGCAAGGTCTATAAGATAATCAGTTAATTAATATTTCACCAAAAATCCATATTTAATTTCCTTTTAATGAAAGTAATTAAAACATAATTTTTCACTATTAAAATTTAATAAATAATAACTAAATTAATACGAATACTTTTTATAAATGTAAATTGTAATAATTGTTATAAATAACCCCTCTAACCACCATTACAGAATCAATACCTAAAAAACACAATAATTCTAAAAATTACCATTTGGTTTTATTCCAATCAAAATACATAATAATTATTACTAATTTAGTGTTTTAATTATTGATCCTATACTAGTTTTTAGTGGTATTAATGATAAATATCAAAATTTATACTTTTACAAACATTGTTGATATTAGTTTAGTAATCTACAGAACAACAATATTACTATTATTGAACACTGTAATTTATTATTCATACATATGATTTTTTTTTTTTTAATTCTCAAACTGAAGAAGTATTTGAAATGAAATGAAGCACTTAAGTAACAGTTAAAATAAATGTAGTTAAATTTGTCTAGAATAGTCATTATGTTTTAGTAATTCAAAAATATTAAACAAAGTAAGTGGTGATTTGATATATAAATTATATTCTACAAACTAATTGGCAATTACATAAACGCATTTAAAGATAGCTAATAAGTCAACAGGGTACCTAGCAGAATATCAGACTAGTTGCTAATTTTAAACTAGTTTGGGCTACAGTTGATATTTCCTTGAATTATATCAAAGCAATTATATTACTAAAATCTCATTCACAAATATTTCCTAGAGTAAATTTAAAGAATCCCAAAAATTTTACAAAGGATTTTTAGACCTAAGCTTGAATCTGATAAATAATGAACATTTTTTTAAATGCCTATCTGTTACTAGGATATAATTTACATAATTTTCACATTTCGAAAAAGTTGAACCAAAAAGAAATCTCTACGTAATTTAAAAAATTCAAAATGATAAACTAAGAAGTACACTAATTTCTAATTATTTACGATCACATTTGACAGGTCAGTGATTTGAAAACAGTAAGGAAAAATCCGTTTTGACTCATATATGATTAATCTTTCAGAAAAGGTTATGCTGTGAAAGAAATTAAACTGTTAAATCCAAACGTAAAATAATGAAATAAAGTTAGTAAAATGAATTAGTACATAAATTAATATTACTGTTTAAATTTCTGAAATAGTCTTATTACAAAATATTTTATAAGATTATAAGAGACTTGGATTTTTACAACCAATCTTTATTTTCAAGCAATTTTTTTTGGATTTTTCAATTTTATAATTTAAATCATTAATTTAGTCTAGTGTATTTATTTTATTTTATGAAATTACAATAAATAAAATGTTTTTTTCTTTCACGGTTTTTAATTTTTTTATTATTATTATTTAAGTATTTCTTTGGGTGAAGGTAAGAAGGAAAGTTTTGTTACCCTTGCAAACTTTTTGTGGATTTGAAAAATTAGCAAGGGAAGACCTTACCTTCTACACCTACTTTTTAGTAATTTAAAAACAAAAAAATTCTATCTCTAATATTAATACACATAATGTTATTACAGTAAGATAATTATATATGTTAGAATCTACATAATTAATTTAAGCACAATCTTCTATTGGCCTTTTATTTGGGTATTTCTCGACGCGTTTCGAAGTTATAAGTAATAAGACAATGCTATAAGTGGCAGAAGATTGTATACAAAACTAATACATATAATGTACTACACAGTTTCTAGTCCTGACTATCATTTTTAGGTTTGGTTTTAATGAGATTTTGCCTAACAGTGTTTTGATTATTAATTGATTCGTGTTACGCATTTCCTAGAAATGCGCAGAAGTTTTACTGATAATCCTGGCACATTTGAGATCTTCATAAACGCTAAGTAAACGTTCCATTACATTTTGAATTATGAATCGAAGACTAAGTCATCCCTACAAAAATTTAGTTTTCGATTTAAATTACATTATCGGAACAAACACTATGTTTGTTTAGCTAACTTATGTCCAGTGATAAATGATTTATTAAACTGAATTCATAAGGGACACATCAAAATATTGCTAGTTTATTATTGACTTCGTTTTTTATATTTCAGAAGGTGGATTAGGAAGAATTATTATTGTTTAAATGATTTAATTCACTGTCCTCATAAATTCATATAACTACCGTTGTACAAATTATACTTTTGGTTTAAATTTTTAACCATATATACCTTGTAATATTGGTAAATGGTCCATATATTCATTTTATATACACAAATTATGGCAAATGTTCGAATAGATTATACAAATAATATTAACATTATAAATAACTAACACGAAAGTTTTATTGAATGGTATTACATCACATCATATCACAAAGAACATAATATATTATTCCATGTTGAATATATATTATTCCATTTTACAGATCTGTTGAAATATTTTGATTATTTCAGATATCACATTATTTAGATAGATCACAGATCTCAGTTAATATTTCAGCAACTGTTGTCTAATTCCGATTATCTACTCCATTTACACCAATGAGAATGCCTCAATGGCAATGCCACTTCTGTTAACTAATTGCATCATCAATAGACATTCCATTCGGTGATTTCAACGAGCTTAAATTGTTTTGTGACTGGTAATTGATGTATTTGGTTATCTAATAGAATTTACAATGAATTGTAATGTTTATAACACAAAATTCTCCTTATTATAATGAGTCTTCATTGTAGCATATTGTTTAAAGTTAGAAGTTTCTAAGCTAGAAGTATTTATGTACAGTATTGAATATATACATAATAAAATTAGAACTAGAAATAAATAAGTCTATCTCATGATTTAAATGAATAGTTTTTAATAATAATCCTTGGCCTATTTTTTCGGAGGACTCTTATTGGGGATAACAAATCAATTTTTACATTAAGCTTGAAATTAAAAATTGAATTATCAATCTTGTACAATATTTGATTTATTCAAAACAATAACTATAAATTTAGTCTGTGAATTCGTGTCTAATATATATTTTAACCATGCAAAACTTAAACACTTATGATAACACTCGTAATAACAATATTTAATTTAATTTACTACTTAATGTTGGCTGATTATAATGAGTATCCCAAAAACATTGGCCTCAGCTGTATCAGTTCTTTTTACTTTACGTAATAAATTGACTTTGTAACGATGGTAATGCATAGTTATGGATTGTTGAATTTGTATTATTATTTTACTATCAACTGTTTTCAATTCGGTAGTAGTGAGTTTATGTTTAATGATGTATCGTAATTTTGTAATTTGTATGTGAATGTTATTATACATACACCTCAGAAAAACCGGTATTTCTTGTGAAATCCTATAACAAAAAATGTGCTGTAATTGCTGTTATAGATCAAAGGCAAGATAATTTTGAAACTGCAGTCTCATCAAGAAGAAATGTGTTTTTATTGATTACAAAATATGAAAATCATGGGAAGGTATTAGAAAGACCATAAAGTAGAGCTCTAAAAACTATGGAGACAAAAGTAAACAAACAAACAAACAAACAATATCTCCTCATTTGGCACAGAACCTGTCTAAATTAGTCCGGTATAGTATCTGCAGAGTATAAAATCCCAAAGAGTTCAACTCATCATAAAGTGTAATTATATAGTTTAAAGTTACATTCCACATGAACATTTCTTCATAGTTTAATTGAAAATTACTGTGACACCTTACAAATAAGTATCTTTTTTTAAGTAATAGGCCTATAAATTTTTCAAAATTATACTTTGTTCTGTTAAAGGAATATTCGCTTTTTCACAACTGTACCTACTGTGATACGATTAATTTCATCTGCGTGGTTGAAACTCAACTTAAAACAGCCAACATTTTGTGTTTGGAAATGACTATCATTATTTGGAGTAAGTTGTCCCTTCTTTTATTATGTAACTGTTACTGATGATATTTACTTTGAAAAACTATGCATAAATGTCAATTTCCAGAATGAAAAATTAGTGCATCATGAAATTTGTACTGATATATTCATTCATCATTATGAGGCTCGTCGTGTATTTCCTCCATTCAACCTTCCCAATAGAGTAAATGGAATAATAGGAGTTGCTGAGTATGCACCTGATCTCACAATCTCACTATATTAAACTATTTTATTGACATGATGTGTCCTGTCGTAAATCTTCTTTCAATGAATTAAATATAATGTTAAAGATGCATTTGCTAAAATTGATCAAGGGACTTATTCAAAAATGATAATCAACATTCCAGTAATACTTCAACAATGTATTAATGCAGAGGACAAACAATTTGAACACTTCAAAAAGTAATGAAATTATATTTTATTATGTTGTTTTATTATTATACATGCACTGGATAGTCAGAAATAAATGTTAAAATCATTGAGACAAAATCAATAATCATTGCAATAACCAGAAAAAAAGTATAACTTAATGGACTTCAGATTTCTTAAGTATTTATTTGATACCATTACCAAATTTGTTTTTTATATTATTTGTATTATGTTGTTCATTTTTTAGGAAGATTTTTCACAGATAATCAAAGTTTTTTCACTAATAATACACACAAATTAGATAGAAGAGGAAAATATTAATACACATATTCTTGTAATTTATCAATCAGAGGTTTAGTACGTGAGACAAGACACAGCTGTCGCACACTAGCCCCTCTTAAACTATTCAAATATTTTCTAAATATATATTTTGATTATCTGATGGTCAATATTGGTTCTTAATTCATTAACACACAACATTAGGTAAATAATAGATTCATATCCGTCGGTAAGAAGCAAAATTCGTCCTCAATCCATAACTGAAACTACTGTTTGATGTTGAATCTCTTACAAATAGATCATATTATATACGAGTATATTTGATGCATGCCAACAGTGCTCTACAAACTAGACACTACATTTGAATTATTCACGTTCCTGTTTGTATGTTTAGAAAAATGCATTCCTCATATTTTACCCTTTATTTATTATTTTTCTATGTTTCTGCAATTCACAACATAAACATTATAACTAATTCTATTTAAATAAGTCCTTTATATTTGTATTCTTCCGTTTTCTCCTGCATCAACTTCATTTCATATCTAAAAAAGGGTCCTAAATTTGTTCATAATTAATACTTACAATAAAACTTTTCAAAATTGTATTATTACCCACCTCCCTCCCACAGTGGATGTAACCGTGTGCATCTTCTTATGTTGTAAAAATTAAAACATTTATTTTAATTTAATTCATAAACCCATAAAATGTAGATCCACAGTCGAATACAGAACTCAAATCAATTTAAACTAAAATGACTGACTAAAGAAAGAGCCCGGTCATTCCACTATCAAGAAATAATCCATAAAAATGATTAATTATTTTACATAGAGAGCGATTAATCGTAGCAATAATTGAACATACGCATAGTAACTCCACAAATTCCAATTAATTTATTGAAGAATGAATAGAGAGCAACCGTTGTAAGGAATGAACAACATTAATCAACTCTTCCTCTAAATGATTCTACTCCAAACTGTTTAGGTTGGCATTCATTGATTTTTAATAGCCGGTAACCTACATTTATTTTCTCTTCTTTCAATCTCTCCCTAAAACAACATTCGAATTATAAAATACTAATACCAACCACTGAAACTGATACCATTGTGGTAGTAGCCACTACATTTAAAAAACCACCTGTTGCAATGATCAATTTAAAATACTGAAATAAATTGTATTCAGTATTTATTTATAACTCCCTTGTACATATTTAATCACTTTGAAATTCTAATAAAATAACCACAACAATGATATCTCAATGTACAAAGACCTTCAATAGCTGTTGTACCTTCAAATATCGTTCTTTTAGAGAATTATTTATCAGTTACAAAAATTTTTTTTTTTATTTTTACAAATTGTTTAACGAAACTTATTTACAAAATTTTTAGTCTTCGATTTAACTGAGCTTTATATAATTTTAAGAACAACTACAGTTTAAAACAAATTTATTCGGAATTTTCATATTTACAAAATTTAATTTCAAACCAAAAATACTTAAGTAAAAATCTCTTTTAGTAGAGTACCCTGCACTTTAGAACCAGATAGAGTGGGGGATGGTGGGGTGTGGTGGGGGCTGGTGGGAGGTATGGTTGGGCGTGGTTATTGATGTGGGAGGTATGGTGGGGGACGGTGGGAGGTGTGGTGGGAGATGGTGGTTGGGCGTGGTTGAGGATGGTGGGAGATGGTGGGGGATGGTGGGAAGTGTGGTGGGAGGTGGGGTGTGAGGTGGGATGGGAGGTGTTTTGGGAGATGATGGGAGGTGTTGTGGGAGTGGCTGGGCTGTTGAGGTATGGTGGGATGTGTGGTGGGAGGTGGTGGTGGGAAATGGTGTAGTGGGAGAAGTTGGATCTTGATGTCACATGTACACATTGACGATAGTGGCGTAGCGAAACATCCCGAAGGCGAACACACTACTGAGCAATCGTGTACTAGCCGAGTAGTCCCTCCAGAGGACTCCCCACCACCTCCTACCAGAGCGCACTACCGTAGGTTTTACATTGAATTATATGCCTGTACATTTCGTAGAAGTTTGGACACGCACCCCTTACCGTAAGATGTACGGTAAGGGTTTGGGTCGTACCTCTAGGTTAAGGTTACTCTGAGATTATGTATACAACAAATCAAAATACAGAGTAGTGTCCACAGCTGGTACATTTAATGTGTTATATATTTATATAATGTGTTAATTATGAGGTTCCTCCGTTGGCTACCTGGGTGTAGCAGCGGTCAATCACGTCTAGAGCGCAGACAAATCTATGCTCACCACAGCCTACTTGTATCATATACGTGTTGAACCTAAAACCTATTACCAAAGATAGTTAACCTAACATATTTCTATGTCTATTATAATGTATGAAAAGTTTATATTCCTACTTTTGCCTAAACCTAACCTAACCACAGCCTACTTGTATCATATAAGTGTTACACCTAAAACCTATGACCAAAGATAGTTAACCTAACCTATCTCTATGTCTATTATAATGTATGAAAAGTTTATATTCCTACTTTTGCCTAAACCTATGCTCACCACAGCCTACTTGTATCATATACGTGTTACACCTAAAACCTATGATAAAAGATAGTTAACCTAACCTATCTCTAACTTGTCTATTATAATGTATGAAAAGTTTATGTTCCTACTTTTGCCTAAACCTATGCTTACCACAGCCCATAATATGTGTTTTGTAATTGTTCAATCCTTGACAGTGCCAAGTGTTGCACGAGACTCTGTGTTTAAGGTGTATGTGTGTGTTAGTCTTATTATGGACGATGTTTTATACTGTTTAACAACCAAAATATATTTTTACCAACCAAAATATACTTTTAGCAACCGATTTACCAACAAAAATATACTTTTACCAACCAATTTACCAACCAAAATATACTTCTACCAACCAATTTACCAACCAAAATATACTTTTAGTAACCGATTTACCAACCAAAATATCATGTTAGCAACTGATTTACCAACCAAAATATACTTTTAGCAACCGATTTGCCAACCCAAACCTCCATTAGTAACCGATATACCTGTTAGCAACCGATAATCTCTGGAATGGATTTGCCCACATCCACTTGCAGCCATTTTTGCAAGTAAAAACTTGCTTCCCCCTCTCCCACTGCCCTGGGAGAACTAGAGCGCCTCCCACTACCTGAACAGTAACCAGAGCGCACCGCCGTAGGTTTGACCCTGCGTGATATGTTTGCGTTGAAGGGCGTGGCTGGAAACGTACCCCTCCTATGACCAAAGATAGTTAACCTAACCCTATGTCTATTATAATGTACGAAAAGTTTATGTTCCTACTTTTGCCTAACCTAACCTAACCTAATCTAACCTAGTCTAAACCTATGCTTACCACAGCCCACATGTGTTTATGTATCGTGTTACACCTAAACCAAAGATATTTAACCTAAACCTATGTCTTTTATATGAATATTTTATGTTCCTTCTTTTGCCTAAATTTATGCTTACCACAGCCCACATGAACCATGAAAGTAAATACCCAAAATTAACCGTACCTACCCCCAAAATAACCGGTGCTTGCCTCGTATGGAACCAACCAAGTCACCCGGGTCGTACCTCTAGGTTTAGGAGTTTTAATAGGAAGAAAAACAAATCTAGTCAAATCCAAGAACTATATTGGTAGCAAGAAAGTACAATTTTATACAAAATTCAATTGCCAAAAAAACATAGGTTTGCAGTTTTACAATGATGTTAAGTTAAACAATGAGAAAAACATGAAAGAGAAAAGTACAATTTGCGGCGAACGTCTCTGCTATCAACTGAGGCGAACATCTGCCCTGGTTATTCAAGGTTCCGGAAGGAGGGTTTGGAATAACGTGTTATGACTTACCCAGTAAATATATTGGATCGTTAATTAACCCTTAGTCTCAAACCCAACTAATCACTATGTTCACAGTTAGCTCATGATGAGGTATAATGTACAGTACTAATTAAACTAACTAATTAAATATTATAATTACTTAACTTATCAATTAGAACTTACGGTTAGGGACAGGCGTGATGGGAGAATTACGATAACCCTTTAGGTCATAATAATTCCTTCTTAGTTTTAGTCGGATGACCTACTAATGACTACGTAACACCCGGGGGTTTAGGTAGCCATTTAGGTTTATTACTAACAGGTTAAATTGTAACAACGCGCAACTTACGTCCGCTGACTTTGGCGAACTTTGAACGACTGGGGTGCGCACGCATCGCATATCTATGCCGTGATCTAGATACGGTGATCCCCAAATACCCGTGGAATTACCACAAATTTTATATAAAATTCAATTTCCAAAAACACAGTCATGGGTTTATAGTTTTAAAAATACAATGATATATACATGTTTAACTATGAGAAAAACATTCCACCTTTAACGTTAGGACGGTAGTACCGAGAATGGTTACTCCACTCCTGTTTGTCCACAAAATACAACCCAGCATTAGTTTGAAAAGCCCTCAAACGGCGTCAACGGTCTGGGTTATATTGAGGGGTAACCCTAAAAGTTTTTCATTATGTAAAAAATACGCGTACAGTGGCAGTTATCTTTTCTCTACATAGACCACAATGCTTTAATTTGAGTGAACAAGTGGTACAGGCTAGTAAATAGCCACAAGGCAACAAACTGACTTCTATATCTGATTGGTAGCAAATTTTACATAGCTTACATTCCCATATAGTGTTATTTACGAGGCTGCTGCTGCTGCTATTTATTACAAACGTGCTACGAACTAGTTTCAATGCTCTTATATATCTACATCTATCCGACGTCCATTTGTAATGTTCAACAATAGGGTCTTCATGTGGTTCCCAATCGCCAAGACCCAAGCCACAGGTAAAACAATATGTACGGTCATAAACACCGGTGTAAAAAAATCCTGCTTCGGCTAATTTACTCGCTGACAAGGGATATTCCCAATTTGAATAGGTCAGTAGCCGTGCCATGTAAGTCGTGTATCGGGGATCTTATACAATTTCTAAATTTATACAATCGGTCCACCACATCTTCTCACATGCGCTTCTAACTAGTGACTGAATCAAAATAGACTTGTCCCCTGTGTTTTCACGGGGTTGGAACCGTCACGTGGTACAGTGAAGCTGTTCCTCGTGCTCACATTACAAGCCGGGGCAAGCAGAAGGCTTTACCCCTTGTGGAAATAGCCCCAAATCCATCGCTATTTCCTGTGACCACCACTCCATTACAAAATTGTGGCCCCCAATTTTAAATTTTTTTTTTTTTTTTGATTTTTGTACGAATTTACTTCATGCCTATGTTACACAGGTTTACGAGAGAACTAACTCCTCGCCAGGGACCTGGGTAACACACACACACACACACAACCTTACGGGTTTTGACAACACTCCAGAAGGCTCAAATTAGGCTAGGAGTAAATCGTAATAACTTTTTATCACTTTTTAGTGCACATTTACTATCTACATTACTATTATGTTGGGGTAATATACAGTTAATGAATTTCTTGAGGCAATTCCATGATGTAAGGAATCTAGTGCCTTTTCCAATCCTTTTGTGAAAATGATTGCAAAAGATTTGCACAATGTACGTATCGTGTCCTCACTGTGTACCACTATCAACCCATCTGATATAGTGATTGCAGAGTTATCTTGGGGAATATCAGCCTTATTTTGAACTGTGAGGAGCAAACAGTTTTCAGTAGAGTTCGTAAAAAGCGCTGATAATCCACCGAATCTTTTGAGTACTAGTAAATATGAATCCTATAAATGTAGTACATACAGAGTGAGTCATATGTTAATATTATCGTAAGGAATTAATCATAATACTGTGAATTTAGGTAGAGTTTTAAATTTGAAAGGCCGCACATGTCAAACAGAGTGGCATCCTTTTTGATCTGATTTTTTCTATCTGTTTGGAAGGCTAGAATAACGTAGCGTGGTTTTCCCAGTTGATTAGCGGTTTTAACTGTCCACGAAATCTGATTTGTTTGCGGCAATATTGGATACTCGAACAATTCCCAACTACGAAACGGAACATGGATAGCTTCGTCTCTTTCGATCATTTTCAAAAGATTCAATCGGAGTGAATCTGAAACCGTCACGTAAGGCACTCTCCAGTGTATACTAGTTATGTTCTGTTTAACGTTTGCAGCATCATCACTGTATACAGCGTTCAAATCGGAGGCCGAACGTAAGAGCACTAGTTCCTGTTTTACGTTCATTACAATCCGTTGGTAGTCTTCGAAAAAGCCCATCAACAGCTTAATGTTACAGAGAGGAAATAGTTTGAAACGGTAAACATCCCACCGGCCCCCAACCATCCTGAGTTACTGAATTTATTCTTTTCACTCTCTCGCAACGACAATAGATTTTTAATGGTACTGGAAATTCCGACATTTCTCGTACGGTCCACTTCGCTACCGGCAAATTCGTATCTAATATCGTCAACAAGAAAGGCTACGGCATTGTTGACCAATTTCACTATTGCAGCTCCGCCATCCGCTTTTGTACCGCTCAGTGTTCCTTGTATATGCAATATACTACCAAACGTTGCTGTGATCACGTCCTGTTGATTTATGGGAATACGAATTTCATCGTTATTACCGTACGTTGATGACGCACAAGGTCTGTGCGAATGATACCCAAGACCACTGATGACGTCATTGTATTCTGCTGCACTATCTATTGCCAGTAGATCCATTTTGCACTTTAAATCCCAAAGCTGAGAGAAAACGAATATTTCTAGCTGTTAACACTGTGGAGAATGAAAGTACACTGATACTGTTAACTTAAAACGTTGTCCATTAAATACGAGACCCACTTCTACGTAAATGCAATTGAACAGAAACTGATTATACAATAAAATTTCAAGTGAAAAATACACGACCTAGACTGGGAATCGAACCCAGGACCTTTGGCTTTACGCACCAATGCTCTACCAACTGAGCTATCCTAGTCGCTTACCAGCACAGGGCGTAGATCTCTCACTTGACTTTTTACTTGATTTAGACTTTTACCAACATTTATTGACAACTATATTGCAAAACTTTTGTATATTTTTAAAAAAAATATATTTTTAATTTTTATATGATTTATATACCTATTTCTGTGGAATTTTGCCTCGGTTACAGGGTAAATTTGTTGATTCCGTACATAATAACTAGAAAATGTTTCCATCTACAACTTTTTGCATTACACACATAAAATCTATGTATCTTTGTGAGAACATAGGTAATAAAAACTTGCGCTTTAAATAATAATTATATCTTTGGTGATTTTTTGAAAATAGTTAGCAAATATTCACTTTTTACGTAAACACGAACCATGTCTAATGAAAATTTTATAAATTGATTTTTCTTTCTAGCAACTTTTATCCGCAAATATATTACAAATCTGTAGTAATAGTCTAAAAATTCCAAAAATAATTAGTATGGTGTACAATACCATTTCTGTAACATAAATTCTTGCCTACGTTACGTTCCGATTTTTTGCTATTTTACATAAAAACTCGAAATTTTTTACATCTAACATTTTTTTTCACTACACACCTAAATTCTATGCACCTATCTGAATATAATGATTTATAGAAGTTGTGTATAAAATATATATACTATTTTTTGTGAATTATTGAAGAAAAAAAATGATCAAATTTACTTTTTTCGTAAAATTTATATTTATTTTTGAAAATGTAACAATTTTTTTTTTTCCTAAATATTTTCACAAATATATTATATATCTGTAGTAATAGTTGAAAAAATTCAAAAAAAAAATTAGTATGGTGTACATTACCATTTCTGTGAAATTCTTGCCTACATTACTTTCCAATTTTTGGCCATTTTACATAAAAACTCCAAATGTTTTCCATCTAACATTTTTTTCCACTACACACCTAAATTCTATGCACCTTTCTGAATATAATGACTTATAGAAGTTGTGTATAAAATACATATATACTATTTTCTGTGAATTTTTGAAAAAAAAAATGATCAAATTAACTTTTTTCGTAAAATATTTTTTTTAATTTTGAAAATGTAACAAATTTATTTATTTATTTTTTCTAAATATATTCACAAATATTACACAAAACTTTTGTATATCTTAGAAAAAAGTGGTAAGCTATTGATTTTGGATGATACAGGTTTTTTCCGAAAAATGATAACTTCATTTTTTGACATCTAACATACTTACTCCAAAACCATTTCAAAAAAAAAAAATTTATTTCATAGATGAATTCTATGCATCTTTCTGAGAAAAATTATGTCTTATAAGTTAGGTTTTATGTAAAAATAAAATTTTTTATTAATTTTTTAAGAAAATAAAACCTTTAACATGGAACAGTTGTAGGGTTAAATCAAAATGTTTGCCACAGGTATTAAATCATTTTCATTTTTAATTAATTTAATTTTGATCTTTGACTAAATAGACTAAATTGACTAAATAAATAAATATAAAATTTATCTGATAATGATGGATAATAATTGGACATTTTCTATCATTCGTGCAATTTAAGAAAGCTAATACACAATGTTTTAAGATTATAAATCAACTCTCATTATCAAGTTGACTAATCAAGTTTCCATACACAGAAATGAAGGCAAATGTCCAAAATTAATAATATATATTAGTTTGACTTTCTAACCAAACCACACCATTTAAATTATTGTTTAAAAATTAAATTTGAACAAACTTTCATTAACAAACTTTTCACTGAAAAACTTAAAACTTGAGCACCGCACACCTCCTATTTCCTAAACAAATAACATTACACACTAATTTCAATCATACAAGATTTTTATTTGTAAGTAGCCCACTATTTCTATATCTACAACTATTAAAGATTCAAAACCGTTAAATGGAGCCTCGCTTTTTTTATTTAAAAAAAAGGTTAAAATAGCAGATAATTTTTTTTTTAAATAGTTACATATACTTTTGATGATACAGTTTGATTCAGGTGGTTTAAATAAACAAATGAATATTTCAAAGAACTTATATCTAGAAATACTTAGTCTGTCCATTTGTGACTAGTCTGTCTGTTGATTAAGATACAGACTCCAAATTTTTTTAACATATGGTTTGATTGTTATTGTATAAATTGATACAATTCTTGCATACCAAGAAAATGTAATTTTCAACACAAACGGTGACAGAACAGTTTGTCCTAATTTACCTTTTTTACACATTAATATATAAAATTAAAGTATTTTAAATATTTTTTTTTTAGTTTTTATTATATAGTTTGTTTAATAACGCCTTTGTTTTAACAACAAATTATCAGATTTTTTTTTTCTTAATTAGTCGTATATGCTGAACTTTTACACACACAAAAATAGTTAATATTCAAAAAATGATATGAAAATATAAAAAACACTACTGTAAAAACTCAATGTCGTGAATCTAATGAAACCATACATACTGACAAAGATAGGTTGCCCTACTTTGAAACTTGAGCATAACAGTAATTATTAAACTTGTTAATTTCAAGTGATCTAAACTAGCCACACATGAACATAGTGTTTAGGTACTATTTTGTAGAAAACAGAAGGAAAGAAATAATAATAACTAAACGAAAATTTGCAAAACTCAACAATACTTCTTTAATAGCACAATTCATCAAATTGAAATATATTTGTACAAGTATAAAACAATATTATTAATATTTTATAATCAAAATATGATATAGCTCTTCATAAAACAAATGTTTCCACAAAATAAAAGTAGTGTTTATATATACATATCACGCTTTCTATTAGTATACTTCCTAAAAATAACTCATGAATAATAAATACAAGGTGATTAAAATGTCCTCCTTGAAAAGATGTTTTAAAAACAAACTATGTAAGTTTTCAAAAGTTGGATATACATAATGTCCCACTTACTCATGGCCCCAAATATTTGCTTACAGAAATCAAAGTATTTGCTAATTAAATTAAATTTGGTATGGACATAGGCTTGGTGCTCCAGACAGATGGTGAAATCATGATAAGCGGCACCACAGACTATCTAAGTGTATGTATTCATGAGTGAGCCCTTTTTATGCATGCATGAGTCGGAATCATTTGCATTTTATGCAATCATACAACCACTTGCTTATTTGTTACAACAGTTGTGAGTTTGTGGTCCTATTGTTGTGATGCACAGTACATAGTGGTACATGTTTGAGTATGATCCATTATTCAGTGGACCAGCGTATATGTTTATCGTCTACATGTACATGTAGAGTCCATAAAGGTGTACTTGCGACAATTTACTGTACAGTTTGGTTTATGAAAACCACCTACAAAAACTACCATTCAATATTTGGTGAATAAAATCGAAACAGCAGAAACAATCTTGGATGTTCATGAGGGAGGATATTCGAAATTGGCAGAAAGAAGAGTGCAGGGTGGATTGCTATTAAGTCCTTAAGGAAATGGAGGTTTCCAAAAGCACATGCCAACTGGCTGCAAAAGAACGAAAGTTACATACATACCAGTGTCTCTGCTGTGCGACAATTACAACCTCTTCAAAGAACAGAAAAGAATGAAATACCGTAATTGGTTTCAGCAATTTGTCAATGCAACCAAGTAATATCCTTGACTACACAGTTCACAGACAAAGCATGGTTCCGTCTAAATGACATCATGAATTCCCAGAATACCAATGTCAATCCTTACACTGTGCATGAGACATCAGTTCATGATGATAAAATAATTGCTCTATGTGTGTTTTATCATGGCTCCATATTTTTGGTCCTATCTTTACAGTGGTTACTGAAGTCTACATGAATATCTTCAATGAGTTGGATGATGAGAAACTCTGTACTGGCTACTTTCAGTAGGATGAAAATACACAACGTATTTCTTCTGTCAGTGTGAAATAAATTGAATCCTTTGAAAATAGAATCATTTCCTAATTTCTAAAGTACTTTGGCCAGCAGATTTCTTCCTATGTGGCATGCTGAATGAAAATTGCATCACAACAAACCACAGACTCTCATTCAACTAAAAGACAACGTTCGGCAGTAAATTGACGCTGTGACTTCCGATATGTTGGTGGCATCCATCTATAACATGGAGAAGAATGTGCAGGCATGCCTTGATTGCTAGGGTGATCGTTTCCACAATATGCTTGTGGTGTCGACGAGTAGGACATCATACTTTTCACACACCAAGGTATGTTGGTAACAAAGTTCATTTAATTGTGACAATTATGTACTTCAATTTTTATAAACGAATATCTGGGACGAGAGCAAGTGGGACAACCTGTGGTTTTGCGGTGATTTTACACTAATTTATCAGTAATCGTTGTTCAGCCATGATCAGAGGATAAGTTTAATTTATTAAAAACAGACGTGGTATTTAAGTATTTTTTACCATATCTCCTAAAGTTATAAAAATTTGTTTGATAAATTAAAAAATCTGAGTTATCACCCATAAGACAAACACAAAAATTTAGACTGACTAAATAGACAAATACAGTTCCAGAAACAAAATCTGGTCCCAGAAACAAAAAATTATTGAACTAATCAACAGCTCCCCACAAATGACATTTCAGAAGTTATTGGTCAAAATGGAGGAATGAATTATGGAACCTGCCTGACTTAGGTTAAATATTCCAAAATCAATCCAAATAATTTTCATAATTCATTTGTAAAATATGAAAGTTTAAGAGTCAAACTAAATGTGCCAAATCCTATGCAAAAGAAAATGACGAAATTGGAAAAAAATTAAATGGTTACTATTGGTTTTGTTTCCACATTTTTGGCACATTGGTTTGGGCATTATCCATTCAATTTTACTAAAATTTGATATATATCTCTAGTTCTGATTTTGATTATAAAAACCTTCTAAGATGTTGTGGATGGGTAATTTTTTTAATTTATGATCATAATTTCCTATCTGCATTTGTGGGGATATGACTTTTGATTGCCGAAGCTTTAGTTTTGTACTTGGATTTGTGAGAAAGTTAGAGCAATGTTTATTTGAGAATAAATTATGGTATATAAAATGGTTTTTACTGACAAATAATTTAATTTTAAACATTTACCATATTTTTCTCGTTCTTGATGTTTTCACCAATGAGGAAGATAACTTAACTTAAATCTCCTATATAGTTATAAATATTTTAAATATTGAAAATGCAGTAAAACAACATGTTTTAAATGTTATACTATTAAATATCATTAAAAGTGCATATTTTTACAATTAGAAAACGTTATCACATTGTCCATCTGCTTTGAAGCAGAATTTTTTTTTTTTTTTTTATTGAAAAATTATCTCAAAATGACATCCTCAACATTGAACACTTGATATAATTTGTGTAAAGAGCACACTACATGAGACTTGAGACACCAAGCTATATATAGATAAAAGTGATATTATACGATTACAGTTTGAATTACTATATTTCAAAATACTTACTATTAGTTTGCATCTAAAACATTTGAAAGTATATTTTATAAAATATATTTCTTATGACTATTATATCTTCTTATTCCACTCTTTTATTTTTGTATAATTATTACAGTTGAACATTAGACAATTTGGTTGCATAACTTTTAAAATAAAACATAATTTCAGTGAAATATAGAGTTTCATCAGAATCATTATGCTTTACACGGAACTTGTATTGGTTACAATGGGAAACACAGTCATGTACACAAGGGCGTACCCAGGATCAAAACTAGAGGGGGGCACAAGCCATGGTCATTCAATATAAAATTGATTATTAAAATAGTTATTTCAAGAATTGTATTAAATTCCAGCAACAAAATGTATAATAAAGATTTATTTTTGCTTCCAGGGGGGCAGCTGCCCCCCCTGCCCCTCGCTGGGTACGCCCATGCATGTACACATTAAATAATTAGTGATGGACAAACAGAGCAACATTGGAGTATGATTACTGATAAGTGTAAAACTGTATTTCAGGAGATAACGATAAAACATTGTGAAGGGAATTAATAGCTCAAAATCGTCCTCACCAATTTCATTCAAATTATACTTAACTGTAAAAAGATTGATGACAAAAACAATTCTTTTATTTATTTAACACATTTTGTTCCTCTGTCTTACTACAAATCCCCGCAGAAATATTGCCGCCGGTATACAGAGTATGATGAGCTATTTATATCTATCATTTTCCCTAGTATATATTTTGTTTGTTCATTATATCAGTAAACAGTATTTTTTATCACTTTAGGAGCAAAATTTATACAATTTTTTTAAATCTTGAACCACTTCTACATTTTATTAATGCGTTATTTTCTTCCCCCTACCACATGACTAACCACAGCCTAATCTAAGTGGCACATTTTATGTTTGTACAAAGAAGACATTCACCTCCTAAGATTTTTGTTTATAAGAATAATCTTATTTAGTATGTACTTATACTCTTATTAACTGTTTTTGTTTTATAGTAGTAAATGTCATCAATATATTTTTTACCAATTTTTTATCAAAACATACTATTAAAGAACTGGAAAAATAAAACTTGATTAAAAATTACCATTTATTGTTTTTTTTATAATAATATAGATAAGAAACTTTAATGTGAATATATATATATATATATATATATATATATATATATATATATTTGTAATAAAAAAACAGTTATCTTTTCTAGTCACTTTTAACAATTCTGGGTAAATTACAAAATTAAGTGAATTGCTGGGTATGCTGAATGCCATTTTCACGTAGCACCCAAAGTATTAAACTCTAATTATATATTTATGTAATGCTGCTATACAAATTTAAATCTGTCCAAAAAGGAAATAAAATAAATAAATATTGTACAATTCCAGATATAAAATTAAATTATATTGACGGTGGCTACTGAACAATTAATAGGACATTTTAATATAAATTTATTTACTAAATACAAACTATATGGTCAGAATATTTTCCAAATTTAATGAAAATCTTTTAAGCTAATTTTAATAAAATTGTTTTTTCATGTTTCTTCTTATAATCTAAAATTTTGAGTTACTCATAATCCCAGAAAATCCCCCAAAAAATGTTTAAAAAATATATATATATTAAAACCATATATTTTTAAGCTCAGAGGATCCCTAAAATATATAATTCCAAGAATAAACAATTGTATTTACTCAATATGCTTTTTGTTTTTGTTTAGTTTTGACATAATGAGAAAAAAACAAATTTTTATTGTTCTAAATAAATTTACTCATCACTCTAGTGAAATATTATATTAAAATGGCAAGAGGTCGTAAAAACAGAAACAAAAAAGAAAATATCAACTCTAGACTAATAAACAAAAAATAATTTAATTCAATATATTACCTGCTTTATTAATTTATCATTGTGTTTATGAAATCAAAATAAATTTTTGCATGTCACATTATATTATTCAGAATATATTGGTATTTACACTAAACATTAGTTTTAATATTATAGTTTAGAGTTGCTTTCCTTCCACGCCTTGAGAATCCGTGCTGCTTCTTGCAGATTATCATCTTTCTGTAGAAACAGTGAAATAAATTTTGAATTAAAATTAAATTACATTACGAAATTAATTATTGTTCTAATTCCTAACAATAAATGTTATATCAATGTTATATTATATGTTAATTTCTTAATCTCCTGCATGCAGTGATGTTTTGTAAATATGTAAATACAAATATAGGACAATAAACAATATTATTTTCATAATTATTATGAAAACTCAACATATAAGCAAAACTATTTTTCAGAAGTATCTGTTTTAGTTGCTCTTAGTAGCCTTCTTGTATTGGGACAAAAACACTAATTACTGGAGCTTCCCCGAATTATTAATATGGTTTAAACAGACATTTACCAACTTTTTTTTATATATACACGACGTTTCAAGAGTATAAATCAACTCCCGTTATCAAGTGATAAACCTAGAAAATAAAAAGAGAGTAAAACACCGATATAGCCTAGTAGGCTAGCACCATGTTGGAAATTGAAACTAAAACTATATCCTAAGAAAAGAACCCAGCCCTAAAACTAGGCCTGAACTGTCGAAACTAATATTAAATACAAAAATGACCAGAAAAAAAACGCCAAAAATTTGACTTTGATAAGTGTACTGTACTACTGGTAATCTTTGAATGGTTTCTGGATAGCTGCACCTGTGACGTTGACTTTTAGTAGTCTAGCACACAATTTTTTCTAACTTTTCATTCTTTAAATCAGAAACTGCGCTACATATCATTCTTACAAAAAAAGCAACATTAGTCTAGGTACGTATTATGAAAAAAATTTACAAAGACACTAATGGAATCCTGTGAAGATAAATGAGTGCCAAATGTGATGTCAACCAGTTTCCTAAAATTAAATATGGGAAACAGTATCAGTGTTGCTATCAATGTATATTTTTAACTTATTTATTAGTGACTTTGTGTGTATTAGGTTGAATTTATTGGTTTCTTTTTATAACTGGAGGCCACTTAATTCTTACTTTAAGAGCTCACAGAATTATATTTTCATCATGAATATACATGTATAGTAATGTGCTTTTATTAATTTATTTTGTCTTTTCATGTAGATCACACTAGTTCAGTCAAGATATGGAAAAAGTAGCAAGTATTCGAAAAATTTGCATAGTGAACAAATATATAGCAAAATATATCCAAGCGGATGTAAAATAAGTTTATAAAGAAACATAACCACAGACAGGAAAGTATACCCAGATAGCCAACTGCCAAGTTATAATCTGTCATTTTGACTAACGTTTAACTAAAGAATTGTAGGTAGTGGTACAGTAGCGTTACTAAGTGGCAATGCCAAGTTGTGCGATAACTTCACATGCCAGGAACATAACCAGAGATAAACGGGTGAATTTCAAGTCTACAGTTCTACTTATATTAAACTCAACGACTTCTTCTCAATTTTTTTGTTTCTGGAGAAGTTTCGATTATAACTCGAGAAGCGCTGGTCTGATTTTCAATCAGATATCTTTCCTTTAGGTAAGATATCTGGTCAGGTGTTAATCATTGTTTGATTTAAATTAATTGATTAGTTCTGCAGTTATAACAATATTTGTCTGCATGAGTACGAAAAGCAGAACTTTCGACATTTTACGCATTTTCTTAAAATTTTCAGCAACAACATATATTTTTGCAGTTTTGAAAATTATATATGATTCTAATGATAATTAAAATTGACAATGTTTTGGATATTGATATTGTAGTTCTGAGTTGCAAACATTCTTGCTGCTGAAGAGTAGGAATTTTATACTTTTCGCCAAATTTTACTCATTTTCTTAAAATTTTTAGAGACAACTTATATTTGTTAAATGTTAAAATTGTTATATGATTTAAACGCTATAAAAAGGAACTCAAATAAGGTATTAAAATAAAATATAATTTCCCTTGCATTTTTTACATTTTGGCAACAATATACATTTTATCAATGAAAAGTTGGAAAAAAATTAAAACATCATTTTAAATTATAGTGTTTTTTTGTTTTTAAAACATATTTTCTATTCAGTGTTTAACAATGTAATTAATCACAAAGCAGCTGTAACGTGTTTTGTGAAGACCAGATATGTATGATCATAAGGACAAGAAAAACTGCTCTTAGGCCAATTATTTTTTGGATATACATTATCAGTAATTAACAAACACACTACAAACGTTGTCTCAAATCCCCTCCCCTTTTGAAGACTTCCCATATCTTTTTTTGTGCTTAAGAAGTAAACACTTTAGGGTGTAAGGTTTTTGTACTTATCAGTTTACCAGAAGATACTCTTAGCAGCGGGAAGTGTCAGTTCAACTGTGTGTTCAAACCTATAATAATAGTCAAAGGAAAGTGAAATGACTTTGTATGTTTAGAATTCATAAGGCTCTATCTCAAGTGTGGGTGTAGAATACTGGTAACCCTGCTCATATTTTTACTTAACAAAAAATGTTTTTTTATATTGTTGTAATATCAGAAAAGGAGATTTTCACTTCTGTATTTCAGTACTTTCTTGTCAGTGGTCTAATTTCATAGACCGCCTATTACAGTATGTTATGTGGTGAAAGAAAATTGTTTATTTTTATTTTTATTTTATATATATATATATATATATTGATTTGATTTATTAAAATAAAATCACAACTTAACAAATTTCCCAATTCCTCCATACAATTTACAATTTGCAATTTCATTTCCCCTTTTCTTTCTAAAATCAAATTCACTGTATAAAATAAGCAATAAAAAAAATGTTACTACACATCAATGGACTGCTCACTGCTCCAGTATTTAGACTTTAGAGGAACAAGACAACAACGTTCAGTTAGCTGAAAAACTGATGCTAAGAAAAGTTCAGTCAATAATCAAGAGACAGTGTTTTCTCAATAAGAAACAAAAACAATGTTTGATTTTTTGAAAAACAGTCAGGTAATTAAAATTTCAGTACTGTACTAGCGTAGCGTAATTAAAATTACAGTACTGTACTAGCATAACGTAATGTGTTTCCTGTATTGTTCTTTTGTTTTATTACAAGAACTTCTCCTTTATTATACTATTTCATTTAATGTAAATGTACATTAAAACGTTTTTATGTATGTAATTTATAGGTTTGAATTGTGTATTATTTTCACAGATAATCGGAAGTACACTGTAGTTGTTTTAACACAAAATCATTTACGAAACAATTAAAATCTCCATTCCTTCCCCGGAATATATTCTAATAACATGTGTGTATTTTCAGGTAATCCTGGTTTAATCAGACTATCACCAACAAAACTGAACAAAAATAAGTTAATATGTGAAAAGCATTTCCGAAAACAAGACATTTTACCAAGTGGCTGTCTTATGACAGGCACAGTTCACATAGGCTTAATTTTAACATCCACTGTTTCTAGTCCAAGTCAATCAAACGTTGAAGCAAATATATTGTCACTATTCTCTACACTAAATAAAAATCTTCTTTCCTCCCACCCCAGAAAATATCATTCAAGGTAATATTTAGAACTTTTCTTGGCAATAGATTAATAATATTAATATATTAATAAAAAAATATATTATTTTTCTTTATAATAATTATTAAAAATAATCATAATTCTATAATATTTTGGTTTAAGATAATCTTTCGTGTTGTAGACAATTGCCAAGATATTATGTGTTCATTTTTTAGTCGATATGTCAGTTAACGTATGACCTACAGACAAAATAAAACTACCATTTTCTTTGTTGTTAAATAAGAAAATTTTTTCGCCTCATGTAACTTTTTTGTAATGTTAATATTTTACGAGATATTCAATGTTACACATTATAAACGGCTGCTTTTTAAAGAGTTTAATGTGCTCTTTTTTTATTTGTTAGAGGATTTATCTATAAACATGTATTTTGTCACAGTAATTAATAAAAATAATTGTATAACACCATAACACCTTTGTTTGCAACATTAAATTGTACGAGCTAACCATGTTGAAGAAGTGTACCTTCCACCTCACCGCACACAATAGTCTACAATATATGACAACAATGTGGACCCTTTGGTGTAAATAAAGCATTCGCTGACATCTATTGAATTTCTCTGTTATCAAAAAATATCATATTATTTCTCGTATGTCAGTTAGATGTTTTGTCTGTGACATAACTAAATAGTTTGGCATAGTAATTGTTATTAACAAATTAAAGTTTTTTGCAAATAACTTCGTTAATTTAGCTCCTAGGTAGGTAGATTTTACCTCTAATTAATTTGAAAGATAAGAAAATTTTACACAAATTTCATCTAAGATACTTTTTTCTCGCAAGCAAAAGCAAGCGCCCTAGCATATTTTGCAACGTATACACTTACATTATACCTCGTGATGGCTACAAACGCATTGAGCAGCAAGCTATGCGGCCTACTCGAAATAAGTGTTACTTCACTTTATATACTAATAACATCAATCAAAACAAAAAGAAAATCCATTTTAATAATTATATTCCTCGGAAAATATTTTTACACTCTGGTTTTAAGTAAATATTAAATAACATAAATTTTAAGTAATTTTAAAATATTATTCCTTAAAATATTTCATTTTGAAATGTTACTTCACTAACACTTGTTTCGTATTCTTATAGATAATAGAATATTTTCCCGTTAGTCCTGTATTAACCCTATAGCTGAGACTCAACCCAATTTCGGGTCGAGTGTTGACGCATGGTTTAATTCACCGACTATAAAAAACGTATTTTGCAATTCAACTTTTGGCCGACTTAGAATTGTCCTATCGCAATAAAAAAAAAATAGTGTTGGAAAGCTAATGTTCCGTAGATACATAATCATGCAAAAAAAATACCACAAAACATTATAAATAATATTCCAAAAATTGCTGAAGTTCGCATATTTTTTATACATAACGTCAAAGATTTCAACAATGCGATTGTAAATAAAAATGACGCCATTTTTTCTCATATGTTCACAAATCTATTTTTCTGTCAAACAGGTCGACCAAAACACTGTTCTGTAGATCACATCTTTCTCGTTCTATCTGTGGTTTACAAACTGTTCTATGTGTCATAGATCACGAGATATTTCTACTTGACCAAAGTAGTAACCTAACAGACGAATTTCACTTGGCATTCGGTGCAGTTTGCTAAATAAGATAATTGATTATTCAATCGATATTTTGTAACCGATCTTTACAGTATGTTGTAAAGAAGATTTCATTCTACAAGTTGGTATTACTTGATATAGGCTACAGTTACTTCATGTTCTTGTTTTTAACTCGAAATATAGTAAAGTTTGTGAGTAAAATGACGTGTGAAAGCTGTAGCGCTTTGGACTTCTGATTATATTTCTGTTATTCTGAAGGTTTGTTTTTTTAATTTATTATAAATTGTAAATACAATTATAATATTTATAAATTATTATAAATTTATTATACAAATTACAATATAAGTATTATTGTTTGTAGAATTTTTTGTTCTGAGTAAATGTTATTGTTAGACATCAAATATTGAGGCTATCTAGAGATAGAGGTTATGTTGTAAATTGGTCTTCCTTTATAGCAAATTTGTAGCAAAACGCATTGTGTTTACTAATAAAAATAATTTTGTCTAATGAACATTTTATAAATTGATTATGTTTTTAACAAAATGTATGCAAAATGTCTATAAATTTATATAGGCCTATCTATAAGTAGAGATAGGTTATGATATATTTGGTGTAACAATATTAGCAAGTTTCCATTAGTTTTATATATCAAAATAATTTTGTCTAATTCAAATTTTATAAATTGATTATGTTTTTACCAAAATGTATGCAAAATGTTTATAAATTTATATAGGCCTATCTATAAAAAAAATTTTATTGGTTTATATACCTATTTCTGTGGAATTTTGACTCCGTTACTTTCCAATTTTTTGCTATTTGACATAATAACTCCAAATTTTTTACATCTAAAAGTTTTTGCATTACACATATAAAATCTATGTATCTTTGTGGGAACATATGTAATAAAAATTTGGGTTTTGAATACTAATTATATTTTTGGTGAATTTTTGAAAATAGTTACCAAATATTCACTTTTTACGTAAAAATGAACCATGTCTAATAAAAATTTTATAAATTGATATTTCTTTTTAGCAACTTTTATCCACAAATATATTACCAATCTCTAGTAATACTTCAAAAAATTCAAGCAAAAAAAATTTGAATGGTGTACATTACCATTTCTGTGAAATTCTTCCCTCCGTTACTTTCTGATTTTTTGCTATTTGACATAATAACTCCAAATTTTTTACATCTAACATTTTTTTTTTCCACTACGCAGCTAAATTCTATGCACCTTTCTGAATATAATGATATATACAAGTTGTGTTTTACATAAAAATTACTATTTTTGGTGAATTTTTGAAAATAAGCCTAACAAAATCCCTTTTTTCGTAAATTTTTCTTTTGAAAATGTAACAATTTTTTTTTTTTTTTTCTAAATATATTCACAAATATTACACAAAACTTTTGTATATCTTGGAAAAAGGTGGTAAGCTATTGTTTTGGATAATACAGGTTTTTCTGAAAAATGTTAACTTCATTTTTTGACATCTAACATACTTACTCCAAAACCGTTTCAAAAAATATATTTTTATTACATAGATGAATTATATGCATCTTTCTGAGAAAAATGATGTCTTATAAGTTAGGTTTTGTATAAAAATAATATTTTTTATGAATTTTTTAAGAAAACAAAACTTTTACAAAACCTTTAACATTCATAGGGTTTGAAAGCTCTTACTGAACATAGACGACCAAGGACAGATCTATTGTTATTGATTAGTACGCCCATCGCCCATATCATGTACATGTTGGATCTCATCAATCAAAATGCAGTCATTGAAATAAATACATCTAAGATTTCTGTTATTATTAACACATATTAAAATAATTTGTTAATTGTTACAAATTGTTATTTATTTTATATTTCATCGGTTATACCATTTTAAATCAGCATTTTAAATAATCATTAATTTTCATTGTTGGATAAGGTGGCAGGTTAATACAATATTAATTATTACTCTTTAATCTTATCATAGCTAACACTTTTGAGTCACTTATAACCTCAATACAACCTTGTCAAGAATTCTTTAAGATTCGTAGAGCTCATGAGTCTTTCTAGTGGTATACATCGTACTATCTTACAGACTACCCAAAAGAAGAATTTCAATTATTTTTAAAGTTTACTAGATGAGCACGTTAGTAAAATGATTTTCAACATCAAAGCTAATAAACGTATCATAGTTATTAATTTCAAATAGTGTTTAGAATTTTGATTAATATTTTTCTTGTTGTTTAAAGAGAAATCTTTTCTGCAAATCCCACACCAGCAAAGGACATTTTAGAAAAAATTTCAACAAATCATTGCTGACAAGGATCTTAGTACAGAACAAGTCTATAACATCGATGAGACTGGATTAAACTTTAAAATGTTGCCTAAGAAAACCTTCACCACAGCACAAGAAACATCTGCTCCAGGCTTCAAAGAGAGTAAAGAAAGAACTACCGTAGCTTTATGCTCAAATCGTCAGGGACACATAACATCCCACTTTTTGTCATTGGAAAATCGGCAAAGCCATGGGCATTCAAGAATATGAACATGGCTATTCTTCCTGTATACTACCAGTCCCAGAAATCAGTTTGGATAGATTCACACTTGTTTAGAGAATGGTTCATTTGTGAGTTTATTCCGAATGTAAAAAAAACACTTGTCTGGGTTGAAATTACTGCCAAAGCTCTTCTCCTCCTCGACAATGCACCAACTATTTTTGGTTAATTTTCAATGTAAAGGTGAGGGTGACATAAAACTGTTGTTTCTACCACCCAACGTCATTAGTCTTCAGCAGCCAATAGATCAGGGTGTAATAGAATGCTTTTAAAGGAAATACCGCCAAAAGCTACATTTGTCAGTCCTTTCTAAACTGGAAGATGACAACACTGATCTTGTGAAAGCTCTAAAATCAGTAAATATGAAAGATGTTGTTTACATGTCTGCTAAGGCATATGATGATATCCCACCATCACTAATTCAGAAATCCTGGAAGAAAATGTGGTTAAACATTCTAGAAATTGTATCCAGTAAAGAAGACCTTCTACAAACCCTAATCTTCTTGACACCGACCCTGATGATAACATGGCACTGCTAAATGACCTACGACAACTACCTTCTTGTGAAAACCTGGTTAAAGACGTTGTTGTTGAATGGATAAATGCTGAGAAGGAGCTGGAAAATAAAATTTTGAATGACGATGAAATCGCTCAATGTGTCGTTTGACAAGAAAATTTAAAACAAGATGATTACTACAATAATACCAAGGAAAGTACAGAGGACAAAATGAGCCACGCAGAGGGAAAAGCAGCTCTTCAACTGGCAGCCATCTACATTGAGCAACAAAAAGAAGCTTTCGCCACCGATAACATGTTCACAAAGAAATGGCGGAACTTTGCACACACAAAATCTATTAAACAAAAAAAGCAGAAAAAATCATAGAATTCTTTTAGTGTTTCTCTGTTGTAGGTTATAATCGAGAAGACGTCAAAAAACCAAGTTTTAGTACTGTAAGTACCAAACGTCAACACTAATAGTCTAGTTTTATTCTTGAACTTTAAACATGTATAATAATGCAGCTTAAACAGCGTTTTACTAATTTTTTTCATGAAAACTGCAAGTTATTTTTGGTTTATAAGTTATGAAAGGAAAATAATAAATGTTTCACTAAAACCAAATATTTGTTAACAATAATTCACGGAAGACAAAATTGAATCGCGAGTGATGTGTATAATTTAAATTTTACCAAAATGGTGATGGATATTATAATTATTGTAGAGAAGTTACTCTTTTACATTTTTCTGCTATTTGTTTTTCCGCCTGACTCTTACGAAAAATGAAAATCCTCAAAGTCTACAGGAAACGCCTAAGCACTACAACTGCTTCCGCTGTCCGAATCTTAGACATGTCACATCCATGATGTTTCATTATTTAATTATAAATTATTTTCTAATAAGTGCTTATTTCAATTTCCTGGTTCTATGGGAAAATGTTCACATAATTCCCAATTTTTGACAATTTTCATGATCTATTGACACCCTGTGTAAGTTTAAATTGCAGGTGCCAGAATTTTTCCAAGAGTGAAGGAAGAACCAGTGAAATGCTATGAAAAATATGCTTAAGTTGGAGTAACTGTCATAGTAATAGTTTTTTTTATATTGACCCGTTTTGTTTTTATTTCAAACTTAACCTTACTTAAAAAACATACCTTGTATTAATTATACAATAATTACTACTTGTATTATTACTTAATCATACATTAAGTAGGTTCTCATAAAAAATCACTACAGATAGACGCCCATAAGCCAAGAGTATTTTAAGAGTGTGATCCCTGATATACATTTTTTTCCAAAATATCAATCAATTCATTCTTTTCATGACAAAGATTTTTCTTTCATTATAAAAGAGGAAGAAAATGTTTGTCTAGCATATTTACATTGAGTTGTGTCTATGTATTTAATGCCTTATTCATTGAGTTGAATAAGTATTTATTCATTGAGTTGTGAATAAATAACTTATTTATTAAATTGTGTCTATATATTTATTACCTTATTCATTTAATTGAATAAGTATTATTTATTCATTGAGTTGTGAATAAATGTTATTTATTGAGTAGTGTCCATGTATTCATTGGGTTCTGCAATGAATTTTAGTATTACCTTAATGAAGCAGTATCGTACATAATTCTCTCCAAGAGATTTATTAGGCTCGCTGTAGAAAGCAGATGGAGGTATGCCCTGTAATTTGACATTTTTAGTCATCCACTTGGTAAATTTGTAGTCTTTGTATTTATCATTTTCTTCCTTGAAATTTACTTTTGATTCTGAAAAAGAAATTAATCTTGTTTTCATTTTAGTTTATTAATAATCATTTAAAATATTATGGTAAAAACACTTTTTCCTTTATACAGACACATGTACAAATGTACATTAAAATATGTAAGTTTAGACAAATTTTGATTTAATTACGAACAATATTTTTTACATTTTAATGGAATGATGGAGAACTTTCTTATTTTAATAGAACATGTACTACAAACAAAATTGATTCTATGTATCTATTTTATCTATTTACTATGGTCAAAGGCACACTACTAAGACGATCAATGGATTTTTATACGAGAAAAATCTTTCTACACATTTAAAAATTACCACATTTAAAATGGTTTGTACAAATATTGTCTGTATAAATTTCTTACAATCACCTGTTTTACTGTCTATTACAATTTAATACATACTGATTACATGCATCCAATGATAGTTCTAGTTATCATTATGGACAAGAAACATCGTTATTAGCAAGGAACAGAATTTTAACTGTTTAACCTAGAAACACGAAATAAACATTTTATTTATAATTCTCATTTGATTAATCTCATTTCATTTAAATTTGACATGTAATTTGTGAAAACCGTTGCTTCACAGCTGTTTTTGATATTCCTAAAGAGACACTTGCTTGTTAAATTTTGTGATTACAAAACTACTGCCACAGCAGATTCATATTGTGAAATGTTAAAAATCTTAAAAAAGCTATACAAAACAAATGACTGATCTTAATTTTAGTGCTTCTTGATTTTTTTTCACATATATATAATTTTATATCAACAATTAGTATTACATGTTATTATTACTTTTTAACATTAGAATATATGTATTAATTTAGTCCTTAGTCTCAGAGTTCTTAATTATACAAAACTCATTACAGTTTTCATTTTATTTTATTAATTACACTATATAAAATCCAGCCATAGTCATATTAAAAATTTGGATTTATTGGTACCACAAATTAAGGTATAATGCACAGTATTTAGACACAATTATTTTTAATATTGTTTCAATGTAATGTATGTCTTGCATATTATAATAGTTTTGTCAAATATGACCAGGTAACTTCTTAAATTATAATTATTTAAATTTCCTTATTTTATTAATTTTCAGTCAAATTTACTTTTGTAATTTTCTACTCATCAAATTATTTAGTCAAAGAATAACCACACCTTAGGATATAAAATTAATTCCTAGACACAACTATTATTTTTTAAATAACAAAAAGTATAACGAACACAACAAACCTAATGGAGTCCAGTCTGCCAACATGAAATAGCCACCCTCAGGAACTGTTGGGATCATTCCTACATCCAACAAAAATTTCTCCATAAAATCTCGCTTTGCCTCTAATTCTCGAGGTAGACTTTCAAAGTAGCACTCAGGAGTTCCAAGTCTCGTCAATTCTAATTCAAATCCACGAGCAACAGCCTCCTATAAACAATCCATGGAAATCTGGTATAATCATCCATGAAAATTAAAAGTTTATTATTATTAACTAAATAATGAGTTTAGTATAAGGACTTATTTACTCATTACATACAGTGTATATGATAATTATAGGGCATATTATTGATTAAAACAAACAAAATAAATTTAAAGTATTACTAAAATACTAACCTTATTTTCCGTCTTGTGACTTATTTTGATGTTTTTTTATAAAATAATTGCACGTTTCAGGATTTATATCCCATCAGAATAGTTTCACTCTTTGGAGATCGTCAGAACTTTAAGAACACATAAACACATATATTTAATTTAACACAACACAATACACGAGTCGGGTGCGCACCATGGCATTTGAGGAAACGCGTAATTGTTTTATAAAAAACATCAAAATAAGTCACAAGACGGAATATAAGGTTAGAACTTTAGTTTATTTATCTTATAGTACTAATTAATGCCGCATTCTCTCAATTACTCTCGATATTTACCCCTTAAGGAGTACCACCATTCTGGAATGGCAGCAACTTCATTACCGAAATGAGTAACAAAAAATTTCCAAAAACATCATAAGTAAGAAAAAAACTGTTAAAAATAAGTTAGTAATTAATTATTTACCATAAAATGCAGCAAAAAAATGAAAAAAATACAATATTAATAAGTGTTACAAATTTTTTAAAAAAAATTTACAAGTTGACCTAAAAATCTTTTTTGTATGGTAGTCTTCAAAACAGGGGTAGATGCAAAGTCCCACATTGCCATCTAAACATTAAAATGTACTGTCTTTCCTCTTTTTGTTTTGTTTAACATATTCGCACACACAAAACATCTCCTTTGAGCCTTCCTCTTCTGTCGTTGAAGTAGACCGAGGGAAGTGACATGCAGTGAGATGTAGAGGCGCCGCTACAGAACAAGGCACAATGGTAGTTTCTCTAGGCACCCTGTGTGTTTCAAAGATTTGTCTGATTAGATTCATTTTAAAATCAAATGGAAATTTTTTTTGATGGTGGAATCGAAACATTTGAAATGAATTCAAAACAACAATGTCCAAAATGTGGAAAAACAACCTTCCATTTCTTTGATTTTCTTGCAGAGTTATTGAAAGAAATCATCATATCTCCCTTAATACTCCTCCCATTTTCTTGTTATACTCTACTATGCTTACAGGCTTCTGTACAACTTCTCTGTGCCTCATTACATTGACTATTTCATGTTTGTACACCGTTGATAACATATTCATCACACAACGATTATCCCACCACTTTACAGCAATAATTTTCTCATGACTTCTGACTTCCACATCACCCTTCATTTTTTGGAGAAAACTAGATATATTTTTCCTGTTTTACCTAACTGTTCCACATACTCCAGTGCTGTTATCAGACAGCCATTCAAACAATGTAGGGCTGCAATACCAGTTATCATTGTACAATATATGTTGTTTTTTTTTTCGAAGTAGGGGTGCAATAATGTTTCAATAACCTTGGCTGATACTGAATCAGTTGTTGTGCTTTCAGCATACCGAATGCCTTTAATAGTGTAAATAATAAAATCTAGCACCATACCTGTCTGGCTATCGCACAAATTGGTTTTAGTTTACTTGGAATATATTGTTTAAATCCAAGTCTCAAACTTTCATCTATTATTAGATCTTGAGTTGGGTAGTAGCTAGAAATAAACTTACACCTCAAGTCTCAATGACAGTTCTTATCTTCTAACAAAGGATCAGTTGTCCAATAAAGCTTTAGTGTGTTTTTAATTTTTTTTTTTTTTTACAATGAATAGCCCAAAAAATATGTATAGCTAATCCGGATCAGTTTTCTTCCGTTTCATTTAAGAATATTTGGTTAGGCCATTAGGAAGGTCCAAACACTGGTCGGCATATCTGTTTGTTTCAAAAGCTATGTGTGAAACAAGGTCATAGTCTATTAGTGGTGAAAAAACCTATTTCATTGCCATCAATCTCATGGATATCTAATTTTAGCTCTGAATTGGATGACTCAAAAATCAAGTCATCAAATTAGGTATGAAATCAATAACTGTGTTTCCATATTTTGCAAACTGGACACATAGCAGGGTCAGAAGGTACTTATGCAAATAGTGGAACAACTGGTACATCTAAATTAGAATCTATGCTTACCAGGGTATCATCTTTGCTTTGTATGGTTCGATTTCCAAGAGTGTCAAACATATATTGTGAATCAACTTCATCTTCGCTTTAATTAAACACTTCGTCATCATACTGCAAAATATTTGTTCTCGTCATCGGTAATCTGATCAGTCTCACTCAAATCGTAAATACATTGTCTTACTTTTGTCCAAATTATCACTAAATATTTTCCCATAGTAAAAATATATCAAATAAATAAAAACAGATTACACCAAAAAAGAAATAACATAAAATGAACTAAAGGTGAACCACTTCGATGATAAAGCCGTGAAGAGTCACAGAAGATATAGAAGAAAACATGCCAACACACTAAAGAAATGATGCAACAACACACACTAGGGAGGTAATGCCAGTCAGCTGACCTTAATAATAGTTGAGACAAGAAGGAGCGCTCTGTAGCTATGGTAGGAGTCTTATGCTGTTCGGTAGCAAGTCTTTTTAGCACCATGTATTATATCGCAACTCGTTTTCTATCACAAACAATACTACTAAACCACATAACATGTTTTTGTACACTTTTTTGCTGATTTATAAACATAGAAATTAATAAAAGTGGGTTCATTCGTAAAATATTTTAGAACGGCAGTACTCCTTTGAGCATTTTTTATTGGTGCTGTTCCGGAATGGCATTACTCCTTTCACGATAATTTGCCTTACTCCATAAAGGGTTAAACTTACATTGACTTTATTAATTTACCTGAAGTGGGGTGGAACAAGTATAAACACAGTTTTGATGAACAATCATCAGATTCTTCATAAGACTAGCTGGGCCATATGCCCAACCTGTTTTCCAACCAGTTACACTGAAAGTTTTTCCCGCAGAGCCGATTGTAATTGTTCTCTCCCACATATCAGGTAAAGTAGCTGAAACATAATCATTTGTTTAAGTATAAATTGGTAACTTTCACTATAAGAAAACAATTAATATAGAATAGCTACAGAATAAACTATGCAATTTATTACTAAATAAATTGAAGAATTTACAGAAAAAATACAAATAAATATAAAAAGTAAATAACTGCTATATTTTCCTGTTTCCAAACTTCATCAGAAAGTAACAGAAAATATTAGAATATATAACAGATACACAAAGGCTGTTCAGAAAGTAAGTTCCATTTCAGTGAACGGAGGAGTGGGGTTAGTGGTGTGATATTTGTACAGCTATATTATAGCCATTTAGAACATCATGGCGTACTGAGTTCTGGTATTGTTTCTTTGCAAGACAAAGCTCGTTCAAATACTGTTGCAAACACAAGGCCTACTGAACAGTTTCAAATTGGAGTTGTTTGGCCATTCTCCATACAGCCCTAATTTGGTTCCTGGTGATTATCATATTTTTCCTAATATGACAAAATGGATAGGCTGACAGGAGTTTGAATATAACAAAGAGTTGAAAGACAGTATGAATGCATGGCTTATCTTAAAGGCGGCACCTTCTACACTACAACGAGGGTATTCAAAAAACTTATTCACAGATATGACAAGTAATCTTAATAGTACAAAAAAAATTATATGAAAAAATAAATAAGAGTTGTAACTTTAATTTGTGTATAATAAAAAATAAGCTCAAACATTTATTGGTGTCGTTTTTGTATAAAAACGCAACTTACTTTTTGAACAGCCTTTTTAGATGTACCAGGGCTATCCAGAAAGTAACAGACGTTTGGAAATAAAATATAAACAAAGTGAAAAAAAAAACAATTTTTATTATATACATTTCGAAGGTAAAATCTTAAGCTATTTTTCTACATAATCGCCATATAAATTAAAGCAGTTATCATAGCGTGGTACACGCTTTTCAATGCCCTCTTTGTAGAAATCTACCGCCTGCGAGTTCAACCACTGGTTTACACCGACATGGAGTTCAGCGTCAGTGTCATAGCGTTGCGTAGCGAGCCATGTCTTCATCACTGGGAACGGATGGTAATCGCTCGGCACCAAATCCGGGCTGTACGGCGGATGATTGAATATTCCCATCCAAAACCGTCCAAGAGCTCTTGGGTACGCTTGGCCGTGTGTGGACGGGCGTTGTCGTGAAAAAACAAAACTTTTCCACTAAGTTTTCCCCGATGCTTGTTTTGTATTGCGCGTCTTAATTTTTGGAGTGTTTCACAATACCTCTCTGAATTGATTGTTTGGCCACATTTACCAACAAAAACCTTATCACACCACACACTTCACAACTGGCGAGATTTTCAATCACAACACACATTTTAAAACTCCACTGTATAAAAAAATACAATAGGAACGATTGACTAGCTACCACGGCTGGTTGCGTACTGAGTGTAGAAACATTCTGACGCCAAGATGGCGGCGCTAGCCCCGCCCACTGCCGCACCAGGACAAAACGTCTGTTATTTTCTGGATCGCCCACGTATTTTGTTAAACAAAGTTTTGCTCAACATATTTAAGTAGCATTAATATCTGTTTTATATATTTTACTATTTTCCATTACTGTCTGTTGAAGCTTGTACAATCAAAATATAAATGTAGTTTCCTTATTTACATGTAATACTTGTTCATGAAAACAAAATAATAATAAATTATACTATTGATAGGACACTTTAAATAATACATTGATTTATGATTTTATTATTATTATTTAACCAAGTTGTACACGGCCATACAACCGCAAAGGTAGGCAATCTGTAGTACACTAGTGAAACTTAAAAAGCAAAACTCTGTTTAGGAAGGTGTAACATACTGGCTCAAGGGTAGCCGATCTTTAAATACACTCATGAAACTTAAAAACTTTTTAATGTTATAATGTGTAAATAAATAATCAATATTTGAAAATGTGTTGATTACTTTATTTAAGAGATGGATATTTAATACTTACATCATTTAAGAGATAGATATTTAAATCATAATTTCTGACATTAGAAAGAAATGTACTTGTCACATCAAGAGCTTCAATAAAATTTAAAACAAATGAATTTAGTTGAAACTGGTACTTGATTCCTCAATTGGTTGAAAGAATAAAATATATTTTAATTATTTAATTAAGACTTACCGATACGTATATGTTTGTAAGGCTTGTAGACTAGATGTTCATATACTTCATCTGATATACATAGGACATTCCATTTTTTGCATAGATCAGCAATTAAAGTTAGTTCTTCCATACTAAACACTTTGCCAATAGGATTGTGTGGAGTGTTTACAATAATTGATTTTGTTTTTTCATTAAACTTTGAAGCTAATTCTTGTGGGTCTAACACCCAATCACTAGACATCATCTTATTTCCAGTAGGTTTCCTCTGTTAAAAAGATGCAAATTATTATCTATAAAATGTTGTTTAAAATACAGTAAAAATAAAACAAAATAACCATCTATCAAACAACTTACGGAAAAACATTTATTTGGGAACTAATGGTTTAAGAGTTTAATCAACACTATTATCATTCCAATTTTTTAAATAAAATTTTGCAGTCAAAGTTTTTTTCCTCTTTCAAAATAAAACAACTAAATGAGATATCTGTTTTAAGCTCGATAAAGTCATGAAAAACTAATTTACAAGTATAATATAAAACCATTCTGTCCAATTGAACAGTATTTCAAATAACAGAGACATCATTTTAAAGACACTTTTTTTAATTCAGGAGATATCAAAATATTATGTAATTTAATATTCATTAATTAATATTTCTGTAAAACACTGCTTAACTTTGATTTTTGAACTGCCACATAGCTTTATACTACATGCAAGACAGTAAAAAATTATGATAAACAAGATAGATACTATGTTTCACCTTGAGCACTGTGGTGAAATTCACAATAATGATTCGAATTTGCCCCTAACCACAATCACTAGAAACTTTAAAATATCATCGGAGGGTCTTGCTTATAAACTAATTCTAAACTTACATATCTACTAATGAAATAAAATTAAACCTAAAACTATGATAACCTGAGTGCAAGCTAAAATCCCTCCCACTCCACAGATCAGTTGACCAGTAAGATAGAGGCTTGGGCTGGCCCTTTGTCAAGTGATCTGTGGAGTGGGAGGGGTTTTAGCTTGCACTCAGGTTATCATAGTTTTAGGTTTAATTGTATTTCATTAGTATTTTATGTAAGTTTAGAATTAGTTTATAAGCAAAACCCTCCGATGATGTTAAACTCTCCATATTATCGAAATGTACATCAGGGCATTTAGTGGAAATAATTAATAAAGAACAATTAATCAGATAATTGTGTTTTATTTTAAAGTTTCTAGTGATTGTGGTTAGGGGCAAATTCGAATCATTATTATAAACAAGATAACTACCATACTGTAGCTTTTATTCAACTATATCGTAAAGATAATTATTTCAGATTTCTTATTATAAACAACTAAGTATTTCATGTTAAAGCAATTGTCTTTTGTCACTAGTACAGTATATATAAGTATTAATAACAGAAACTATACAGTAGAAAAAAATATTTTAAAAGGACTTCATACACAAAACACACAAAGTATTTTTGTCACGATTTTTCATTCAGGTACCTATTGAGTTGATTTCTTTCTGGAAGACATAATTCAACTGTTCTGTAGGATACAGCTACACTGGCTTAAATTATTTACGTACCTAATATATGTGAAGTTCATTTAAAGCGATCCTTTGACTTTCATTGGATATTTATATAATATCATTACTTAACTTAATGAATACTGAATTGTTGAAAAACATATTAAAGAAGAAGATACAAGATGTTATACAAGACCAAGCATATCATGGAATATGTCAGTAAATATGACAGGAATACTAAATAGTCATGGAAATGCTGAAATGATATTCTAATTTTTGATTAAAACTTGTCACTTCAGAACAGTTTGAAATTACTTTACATTACATCCGGCCTGACTTCACACAGTGGGTGAGATGATAGATGACTAGACACCACACAAGGCAAAACAATTCCGAAAGAACCATAGACCAAATTTCTTCATAGTACCAAGAATCACAACTAATACAAACCACTATAAATGAACACATCTGCTTTTTTTAATTTAAAAAAAAAACATCCAAATGTACAATTCTACTGTCACGAAGGTCAGTACTGAAATAAAACCTAATGATACAAAATCTGGCAGACCTTACTACCTCTGCATCCATAGAACTACACAATATCAATTCCTTTAATTATACTTCAGGATCTACTCCTTCATATGAAGAAACACTGTCATTGGCATGGGAAATTCAGCCAACTCAGACTCTTTTTCTATTGATCAGTGAATTTTCTCAGCATCTTCAGCATCTTGTGCTCAAGCATTTATAGCAATGCACACAATCATGTTCAAAGATTAAACTATTAATCACCAAATGAATAAAAACACAATATTCCACAGAAACCACTTTATTTGTGCAATACTACTAGGGTCTGTTTGCATGTAGCAACTAAGGATGATGACATAGTCATTGAAACAAAGTCTTGTATTTCTATTGCATAAATAAGGTTTTTGTGTGGAAAATTGTGTTTTCATTCATTTGATGATTGAAGTTTTCACAAGTATCGCTCACTTGATAAAAAGATTATCAATTTTAAATGATAATCTAACTATTGATCTTTGGAGGAAATATTCATCTTCTTACAACAATGGAAGTTGTTACCATCCTTCAGACCATTGATGGGGTTCCTCACATCAGGCACCTTATCATGCATCCCTTTTCATGGCAATTTAAATAAGTAGCCTATTTTATCTCTCACATAGAATAAATGCTTCCCCATATCCTTTTATATTCCCAGATGAATTCTTCTTCCATATGTACCAAAACCAAAATGAATTGTAACAAATAAACAACCTATTGAATTTCTGTTTATGATGGACTGAGTGTTTTTCTTCTCGAAGACTGTCAACATTTAGATCAGAATGTTACTATCAAAACAAAATATATTTGACCACATCAATCTGAACTACAGTACATTCTTTATCTAAAGGTTAAGAACTACGTACAGAATTAGGTACAGCAGAATTATAATATTTAAAAAATCCTTTTTCTCCTTTTGATATTTACCCGAATCTCTAGATATTAAATGAGAGATGTCAAGTCAAGATACCATGCATATAATTCAACCCTACGAGAAACCTGATTTGTTCATAACATTACTTGCAATCCTAATTTGAATGATATTCACACAGAACTCTATAATAGAGAGTCAGCTAGTTCCCAACTGAATATAGTTGCACAGCAGTCTTCCACAGCACGTTCAGTTTACTAACTAAAGATATCATGAAGCAACTGTGGACAAGACTGAACAAAATTCAAGAAATTAAGCAAGTCGAGAACTAACGCAAATCTTCATGATTCTAGACCCAACGTAACCAGCTCTATCAAATTGTAAGAGATAATAGGTATTCCATAGTCCTTATGGAATATTTTGTTCAGTTTCTTCATCAGTATACCCGGATGAAAATGGAAAGTGCACAAAGATACTCCCCAAACAGTGAGACAAGAACACTCATACAACAGATATCCTGTCCACCAATGATGAAAAAACGGTGAAGATATCTTTGTATCTTATCTTCTTGTTGGAAACAAAAATGTGTTATCTACAATTAATGCAAATGAATATTATGGTTTAATTCATTCTCAACAAAAATGAGAAGAATCTGTGAATGAATTTCTTTATAACTATTTGTAATCACTAATTTAATCTCACCAAATGATCAAATATAACATTCTTGCATGTAAATCAATAACTATGTAAAAATTCATCATGCCACCTATGACACAATCTGGCATACTATAACGGTATTTCACGGTCGATTTAGATGATGCCACAGCTAAATTTCCAACAAAACTCATAAACTCATGATCGAATCTTGAAGAAAACTTAGATTTAAATCTTCAACACCACAAATTAGAACTTAAAATCAACTCAATTGTCATTCTTCTTAGGATCCTCAACACAACAAGACTTATGAATGGAACAAGAATATATTACACAACAGTGACTTATATTTCTCAACAAGCTTTGAGGTGATACCACATTAGCATACTTGAAATCAAGCTTTCTATATCATCTGAAGTTATTTCATTCAAACTCTACAGAGTTAAAATCCCTGTACCTCTCGTTTCCGTAATACCAACTAATAAAAGTAAAATTAATCTTTTGCTACATTCAGAATTTATCCACCAAATTCCGTCCACTATGTATAAATATCAGTACATTGGTGAGTATTTAACTTGTCACTAGGGCATTAAAAGTAAAAACATGGATTACGGATGTATATTTAGTATTACTTTTATTCAAACACTTGCACAACACATATGTTTAAATTAAATCACTGCATATATGGTCTGACATTACTAATTATTTTATTTGAGAGTATATTTTAATGTTAGTGTTTCATTTTAAGTTTAATCTAATTACTTAAACTCCAAAATATGAATAACTTACAGGTCGTAGTGGTATAAAAACTGGAACGCCACCAACAGTTTTGACCATAGGCTCATAGCAGTCAAAGAAGGGCTCAATGATAATAACTTCATCTCCTGGAGAAGTATGCCCTTGAATACAACTAAACAATGCTTCATAAGCTCCTGCAGTTACCACTATTTCTGTTTGTGGATTGATCTGACGTCCAATGAGTTGTGAATACAACTTACTCAATGCTGCAATTAAACGAGGGTGACCCTGAATATAGAAAACAAATATTTAAAATGATTCAAATTTCAACACATTTGTAGTTAGGTCATTATTCTACAAAATATATACTACAGGGAGTTACTTATGTTCAATGACATGATGTAGCATAGTGAAAACCACCATTACTGTATCTTTACAAATGGATAAGACATTTGATTCTGTGGAAACAAAGTAATGTATATTGGGAATGGCAACTTCATAATTCGGAGCTCACTTCCCAGGACATCTTATTTGAACAATTTTTTTTTTTTTTTTTTTATTTAACCAAAGAACATGATTCTTCTTAGATAAGCTAAACCTAATGAGCTAGTACCAGAGAAGTTGAAGTAATTAAAAATTTAATGAAAACATTGTCACAATCATAAAGTCTCTTTTGGCCAGCCTTTTCCTTGGACCGCATTAATTGTAAACTGGGACTTCACAAAGGGCATGTCTCTAATATTGCTGATGTGAATTGGCAGCTAGTTAAGATTCGTTATTACGGTTATATTTTTTTAAATAATCGAATGATCTTTTCAGTTACAAATTCAATACTAAACAGCAATGAAGATAGCAATGAATACTAAATAGCAATGAAGATAGACACAAGTAAAGAAAACACTAAAAATAGAACACAGGAAGCTCAACTTCCACTTAAACAGATAAGCCACCAAAATATAACACCAGCTAGCAGTCCATAGCCTCTACCCAGGGTCACAATTGAGAAACCCATAGCCTCAAACCAAGACCACTAATTCTAATCCAAAACTCGGCTAAACATTTATTTATAGTGAAATATTTACTACGTTATTGTCCTTTTAAATAATGAGATATTAAATAAACTAGAAATTAAACTTAATGATCGAATGGCTGTATGGTAATAAATAATTAAATAAATTTAAAGTAAGAAAGAAAAAAATTAAATAAATGGCATGTTGTATATTTACATTATAAAGTATATTTACTAAAATGATATATTAGACTAAAAGAGAAATGAGCTTATAATATGGGCTTATTCAAAATGAAAATTTGGAAAAATAAACTATTATTTTATGAGACCGATTCAGAAAAATAACGATAAACAGTTATATTAAAAATTATTACATATGAAACTTTCCGCAGACAAAGAAAAAAGTTAGGTTCAGTAAAATACATAGGTAATTATTAAAACTAAGTAATAAGGTATGACAGATTTTTTAATTGTCAGCTTATAAGTAGTCAAATTTGAACAAATTTTTTTTATTTTACAAAAATAAAATAAAATAATAAATCAATTTTCACACTTATAAATTATAAATCAAAACATTGACCTCGACTTTTCGTTACAGCTGCATCTTGGAACCAAGATCAGTAGATAAACAGTTCATTATTGCTGATTAAAGAAAAATCAGCTGACAGTACGACACAAATGGACTTAATAAGAAACTAAATGAAATTCACTTTAACATAGAGTATACAAATATCCTTTAAACTTGGAAATTTAAACCATTTTCAATAAAATAATTAAATTAAATAACAACTTACATGAATAGAATATACATAAACAGATAAAGCTTGACTCTTCAATAAATTTTTCGGGTAAATTTTAAAAATACCCCCTAAACTTTATACACTAACTTTAACCACTAAACAGATCTAAGACCTACGTCATATATCGCAAATCTATTTCATTTCTGGCACCTAGCCATCTCTACCAACTAACAACTTTTGTTTCATACTTCCTGTCGTAAGTTTTGGTCTGTATAGGATCCCACATAAATGAATATCACCATCCTGACTGTATATAAAATAATACCATCACTGCTTTTTCTAAACAAATTCGATATAAATAAAACACAAAACCGATTTTGATCAAATTATACCAATTGGTAGGCATAAATAAACACGTGTAATCTGATAAATAATAATTGCCGGTAAACACACACACATAAGAGCGAGAGAACAAGAACTTATTTTAATTATTATGTATAGAATTAAGTATGTATAATAAGAAGTGAACATTTGACTTTAGTTATGTTTTAACAAAAGGAAGTGAATGAACAAACCAGGAACGTAAACAACTGTATTAGGATTATTTAATCACATTAGGAATCATGTGTTACAATTTATAAGTTATTTAAATCAAAATTTATTGTTTACAATTAGTATCTTTTATTACTATGAGTTCTTACCTTTCATCTCTATACTTTTATAATCTGCTAAGTTCAAACGATGTTGATAAATAGGAGCTCTCAATAATTTTTAGTCAGGATATGTTAATTTTAAAAGTAATGATAATAGATAATGAGGATCTTAGAATAAAATATAGTAGTTTATAGGTATAAAATATGAATAAACAATTACTAATAAATAATTGTAGATGGAAGATGATAAAAGTTAATAATATAAAGTGGAATGATGTCAGAACCAAAATATATAAGTGATTTATGTGAAGGAGTGACAGAGTTGAGACTGGCTCCAAGTAAAAAGTTGAAAATGCTCCTCATTTTATTTAATTATCATTCAAAAATATTCTGCCTAAAAAGAACGTTATTTTTACAAAATTTAAAAAAATTTCAACTTCTTTTTTTTCTATTTCGGTAAAATTTTCTCTGGTATTTTTCCGTTTAGGAGAAACAATGTTTTAATTTTTTTATATACAAGATGGAAAGAAGGAGAGAATTATGTCAGTTAATTTGGAACATACTGTCAGTCAGAAACATTATAAAGCACAATTTGATAAATCAATCTTTGAGTAACAAAGACAAACCAAATAATTTTTTTTAAAATACAATTGTTACTAACAGGGAACAAAATTCAACCTCCCAAATAATAGCAACAGGTTAAAAAAAATTTAAACTCACATTTAAGACTAGGTATATTGTAGATGACAGAGCTAAGGATAGACCATATCATTAAGATATTACATCATGCTATGCCGATTGTATCATAATATAATCCAGAGAGTCATCAATCACCAGTATGGGCCCTGCAGAGAGTTCAAATTCCGGCTGCTGACCAACTTCCACATGTGTGTGCAACCGTTTAAGGATAATTATCACATAATAAATATATGTATATCACCCTTAAACACACATGTTAACACCATCTTTCAAATTCAACCAAGCATACGAATCAAATATCAAAAAGTGAAGTTCTGTTTAATAAAGGCAAAACATTAACAAGGAAATGAACATTAGTACAGGTCTAATTGACTACAATAAAAGATATTTGAAAATTAGTTGTAGGAATACTTAATGGATTTTTAATTTGTAAACAATTTACATTTAATATATATCTACCAAATGCAGAAAGCTAAACAAATAAAATAATTCATAATTATAATATGATTTATACCCACATTAAAGTCAAATTGTGCATCAAATTAATTAATTAATTAATTGGAGAATAATTAAGAATCATATAAATTAAGATATAAAAACAACATAGGTTTACTTGCTTTAAGTATGAACAATTTCACTCTAAAAATTGTTGGATCATGAAAAAATGTGAAGAAAAAAGTTAAATCATGACCTGAAATTTTTTTAAATAAGTTTATATACAATGGAAACCAACGTGACAATATCATTACAAAATAACCCCAAAATGTAGTATCATTAAAGTCAAAGTACCAGTATGAATTGATGTTTACTACATGTACCATGGAAACCACTTGGTATCAAAATTCCCATGTTTACCTGCTCAAATTTTTTAGCATTCATCCAACTCTCGTATATTATGGGCCCTACTATCATCAACATTTTTCAACCTTCCAATCTTCTGTGATTGTAAGTTTTTTTCTCTCACTGTCAATCTCTTCTTTTTTTCGCAATCTGATCGGAATGGGACACTACCAGATAGGACAGACGAGAATTTTAAGGTTTGAAGTTCAGTTAAGTATTTCAGGCTAAAATATTTTTCAGACCAGAACTAATTAATGACAAAATACAATAATCGTTAGGTCATATTTAAGTGCAGACTTTAAAATCTTTAGTTTGAAAGTAAAACCCAGGGAAGAAAATTGCAGCTTATGAACCATCTCCCTTGTACTACCATTACACACAAATCATCTGTTAATTTCAGAGTTTGACAAAAACCAAAATCATATAAAATAGACAGTCTTTAATGCCGCATTCCATGGTTCAGCATATTCTATAATCTGCCACAACTTGGGTCTGCTTGGTAAATATTCCATCGGGCGTACCTTGGCCTTGGTCGCTAGTCCCCATTTTCTCACTCTGCGGTCAGTCTAGAAATCCATCGCATCATTGTACTGTACTCTGTTGTTATTGTGGTTTTCTGTTATATTATTTGTTATTAAGTTTTAGTGTACTTTCGTTTAGCATTCTTATACTTCTAGTTATACTTTTTGGTTAAAACTATATGCTAAGATGTTCTCTAAACCGAGTTGTACCACCGGTACAAGTATAAGGACAAACATGTGACTTTTACAATTGAGAAAAACTGGTCATAGTTAAAGATCTTGAAAAACGTGATAACAGAAACTGTATCTCGTGATTATAATATAGGCCCATCGACGATTATGGTATATAAAAACAAAAAGATGATGAACTAAGAAAGTATGCTGCTCATACTGTAACAGCAAAAAACATTGAGTCTAGACATATGTTAAAAAAGCCTAAATTGGAACAGATAGACAGTGCTTTATACACTTGATTCAGTGCACAAAGATCAGAAGGTAAACCTGTGACTAGACCTATGGTAATTAAAAAGGCAAAACAATTTCATAGTGAAACGGACTTGCCAGATAAAGAATGTGTATTTTCTGATGATTGGCTTCAAAAATTGAAAGTTCGGCATAGAATCCTTAGGCTAGATTTGACCAGTGAAACTCGATCAATTGATGAAAATATAGCTGAAGAATACAAGGGAATTTTTAAACCCATTATTTTAGACCATAATTTAACCCCAAGTCAAATTTACAATACAAGCGAGACTGGCCTATTGAGGCGTTTACCCACTTCCACCCTAGCAGGCGGAGACAAAAAATGTGCTGAAGGTTTCAAGAAAAACAAAGATACATTGACAGTTTCACTTTCTCTAAATGCTTCTGGTGACCATCAGTTAACACCTTTTGTTATTGGAAAATACAAAAATCCAAGAGCTTTTAAAGGTGTTTTAAACTGCCCTATACATTACGACGCTCAGAGCAATGACAGAACTTTTAAAGAACTGGTTTTTAAATTATTACATGCCCGAAGTGAAAAACGATTTTAAGAAACTTGGGATGCTTGAAAACACAAAGCTGTTTTATTATTGGATAATTAATTGTAAAGCTCACCCCTCTGCTTTAGACCTGGTTTCTGGGCAGATTTTTGTTACGTTTCTACCAGCATATATTACCTCCTTAATTCAGTCAATGGATCAAGGTGTGATACAAAATTTCAAGTGTTTCTATAGGGGTTCTTTTGTACAAGGTCTGTTGGATTCTGACTGCAACGGAACAGATTTCCAAAAACAGTTTAATGTTAAAAATACAGTTTTTCCAACAGTGTTAGCATGGAATCAAGTAAATCAAGGTAACCCTACAGAGACGTTGGCACAAACTTTGCTCTAATGCTACAGCCGGCAAGAAAAAGATTCAAAAATCGCGAGTGATGGCCGTAATTTGTTGTTAAACAGAGTACAAAATGCACCTAATAACCTTTTAAGAGATGTACCTCATGAGAAAGGGTTGGAGTAGATAGAAATTCATAGGGAAAAAGGTGTAATTTAGATTCTTACAACTTTTTTATTAAAGTAAGCTTAATTTGTTTTGTTTATTGGTTGAGGAATTAAGTGATAAACACATAATCAAGTGTTGTGAATCCATGAGAAGTGCAAGTTCCGGAAGTTGAATCGGATGAAGAAGAATGAGTCGATGCGAGTCATTCTATACCCTCATGGAACAAAGCTTCGAATGCACTAAACAAATTCATAAACTTTGCTGAGTGAAATAAGAACTACAACTCTGCAGAACTAATAAATTTATGTATAATTTGCAATGAGTTTTTGAAGAAAAGAGCTGAATCAAGGAAACAACGTGACATAAAACACTTTCTTAAGTAAGGTAGGGCTTAGTTAAGCCAAAGTGTTTATAAGAAACGATTTTTGAAATTTAGTTTTAAATTTAACTCTTCCTTATTTTAAATCTAATTCTTACTCACTTGTTTTGTCAAATATTAAATTTTTATATTTTACTACTGTAATACAGTATTGTTTTAAAACCAATAAATTCAATCTACATACTATATTCAATATGTATTCAGTATTTTTCTTTATTAAACACAAACTCTAAAACACAAGCGATTTGGGTACATATTTACAATTTTTGCCCAATTTAAGACTATGCAAAAATCATAAATACACGGTCGAGACGCTTTCATTATTAGTTCACATGGTTTATCCTCTATATTCCCGGTAAATATTCCAAGATTCAGTAATCCGGTATCACCAGAGTCCCCACTGTACCGTATTAACGACTGTCTACTGTAGAATGAATTCCTGAACATTGTGATATAATGGAAAATGAAATAGTTAATACAATATCAAAAGTGATTCTTTAGTTTCGACAATTAGATGTGCGTAGAAGAAAGGACCTGAAAGATATCATCCTTGTGCTGTGATAATAACCCCATAATAAGAGAGAAACTACTAAATGAACTTCTTGTCATTCTTATTGTTACTGTTAATACTTATTTTGATTTGTTACAAAATAACAAAACAAAATGTTTATTATACCTTTTGAAAATTTTTGTACCCTTGATATACATTTAAAAAAATAAACTTTAGAAACTGAATAGCAAAATACTAAAAATGCTTCTTGCCTCTACAATGCTTTTTAGAACAGTTGTTATCACTGGCATCATTTAAAGCTGATCTCACAAATTGAAACGCTTTTATAACAAACACAAAAAAGGTAAATCATAAATTTATATTGGCATACTATTTAAAAAAAAAAAAAAAAAAAAAAAACTTTATAGAAGATCTAATTAAGAAACACAGTAAAACCAATAGAAATACATTACAAAGCTAAACTGTACTTTTACTATTGAGTGTAATTTTAATAAAATAAAATAACAAATAGATTTAACTTTCAATCACAATATGAAGTTTAGTAGGGTATCAAGTATGATTTTAACACTGATTAGCTACACTTGTGAAAACTTCAAGCACAAAATGAATGAAAACACAATTTTCCAAAAAAACCACTTTATTTGTGCAGTACAAATACAATATAATGTTTCAATGACTATATCATTATCCCTTCATGATCATCCTTTTGACAGAAATAAAGTAGTTTTGTAGAAAATTGTGTTTTCATCGTTTCCTGATAATAGTAGAATAGGTACTGTTATATACACTAATGGGGGGGGGAATTTTATATGGAAGAAATACAATGTGGGATATGTATAAATCTAAAAGTAAGAAAAGAAAATGTATATTGGTCTAAACAATTTAATATATATTTTCGAAGGTCCTACACCTTAGTAAAAAAGAATGGAGGATTCCAAAATTTCACATATGTTTATTTAATATGTTCACGGCCTATATCAATCTTCCTGCTTTTTAAACTTTGAAGTCAAACATAAAAGTTTCGAAATAAATAATTTTTGTTTATATTTGTTTCTATACAAATGAGAATAAGAGAGCAGCTTCTTAAATTCTGCTCAAAACCACAACCTGAAACTTATTTTATAAAACAAGAAAGGAGATGAATTAGTTGGTTATATATATATATATATATATATATATATATATATATATATATATATATAAGAATACTTTTTTTTTAAACTGGTATTATTTACAATACTACATAAAAAAGGATGAGGATATTGAAAAATGCATAAAATCCGCAGCCATTTAAACTGTGAAAGAATATTTACTGTTAATCTAGTGAATAGTTTAATCTGGGTGTGTGATCTTATAATTGTAAAAGTTTTACTGTATTTCATTCATATACTAATGAATATAATGTTCAATCAGCAACTAAAATGCTTATCACTGGAATTTAGGTTAGCTTGCTATTAATAAATTTACAATCTTTCCTAGTTCAAGCCCTTGCATGACTGCACTACATTAAAAACAAATAAATAAAAATGTACTCAGTTTCATTGCATGACATTCAGATTTTTTAAATGATATAAGTAATTATAAATGACACACTTTGGTAATTAAGATTAAATTTGTAAGCTCATTAATTATTACTTCCTAACAGATAAACTATATTACTAGTTCCTAGTATGTATTACATGTGATAAAGTAGGGCCTTTTTTCTTTTTTTTTTTTTTTATTTGTACAAAAACAAATTAAACTATCTAATGTCTCTGTTTTGCTAAGATGCTTGATTTGGATATATTATAGCAATGGTTTTAAAAAAACATTTACAAATTTGTAATTGTACGTTTATCTTAGTTTTTGCACATCACAAGTAAACGGTGATAATGAAATTCAGCTGATCTACCAATTTATTATTATTTTATATGTATATATAAACAGTCTTGCCGATTGTTATCCTTCCAAATAGTCTCTAATCATAAAATTTAATGCAGCCTAATCATATATGGTAAGAGGGAAAAAAAAACCATGGCAATAAATTATTCTTATTCTTATCAAAAAATGTTTAATTTGTTTAATAACAATTTCCCTCACCAACCTCCAATAGTCAAATCTACTATTTTCAAGAGAGTGCACCATTTTCAAGAACAAAGGTTCACAGTCGCACTGTTAGGGGAAATCTCCGCTAATAATGAACGTCTTTGAATGTTTTAGTCATTTGTTGAGAATCCCCACACCTCAGCGAGAAACGCTATCGCTGAACATGACATCAGCGCTTTTTCTATTCACAAAATTCTTAAAGAAAATAAATTTTCTACTTTTAAAATACACTTGGTTCTAAATTATCAGAAGACTATTTCAACGTTGTGTTGAGTACTGCAACATCATGATGGAAAAATTGATTTTGTACCCAAAACTTCATTAACTCTGTGGTATTTACAGATGAAGCAACATTTAAAGTAAATGAACACATTAATAATCATAACAGTCGCAACTGGTCAGATGGAAGTCCAAGGTGGATGATTGAGGCTTATACTCACCACCCCCAGAAAGTTAACATCTGGACAGGGATTGTTAGTACTAATGTAATTGAACCTTTTATAATATGAGGAAATTTAGAGGAGATTCCTATCACAACTTATAGTTGATACAATAATACCACAAATTCAATATATTGTTGGACCAATTTTCAACACTTTGTGATTTCAACAAGATGGAGCACTCCTTCAGTACGAGCTACAAATGCTGCAACTCTTGAATAACAAATTTCCATAGAGATGGATGGGTCGAAAGGCGATAAATGAATGCCCTGCTAGGTCACCGGATCTATCACAGATTGATTATTTCTTTTGGGTTTTCAAAAACAACAGGTTTATCAGACTAAACCTAGTGACATAAATAAATTGATAACTCGGATAATTAGGGAAGCTGCTCTCAATAATACTTAAGTGATAGGGAATGTGATGATGGTTACTATTTAAGATTAGCACACAACCAAACTGCACAAGGAAAGCATTTTGAATATTTATTGTAAAACTCTAGGAAAGAAAAATCCTAAATTTTGTATCATCCTGTGCATGGAAAATTATTTTTACAACTGATGTTTATTAATTTATATCCTAGATTTTCAACTGATGTAATAGTTCAAAAATGAGATGAAGTTATTTATTTTATTTATTAATTTGTTAATTTGCTCGACTATAGGGCGCCAGGTTTGCTTTAGCATACCAATTTTGAAAAAAGAATGAATTTAAATATTTAAAAGAAAGAAAAAATATCTGGGGTCGTAAGTTCTTTTCACAGTGTACTTACAGTGATATTTGGTATTTAATGAAAACACTTGTCTCTGAAATGTTAACATAAAGATTTATTAAACTATTAGACAGATATAAAGTTTGAATAGTCATATTCAACATCTTACACTAACACATCCTATCAAATTACTCCTATTAAAATGATATTGATAAGAAAAAGATCTGAATAAAGTTTATTTACTGACGTTATCTTACTTGTTGCAACATACAAAAAAAAATGAATTTAATTGAAATAAGAATTGCATCCTTTTAAATTAATGCAAGTTATATTGTTTTACTGAATATCAGAAAATTTATAATTTGTTTTCTTCATAAAGTTTTAAGTTTAAGGATTTACCTTTTTTATTAAAATTCTAATCATCTATATATTTTATATCTAATATTAAACAACACAAATTCTATCAAATTCATACATAGTTTAAAAATAAGAGTTTCTGAAACGTGGATACCAAACACGTTATTGTTTCGTTGAAAACACTTTGAATCCGTGGTTGACTTCTCCTATTGTCCAAGACACCATGATCCCGCCTCGTGGAAATGCTCTCTCCCTTATGATGACATCCTCGAATCGTTTCTCCCTTTGTTTTATGGAATTCATATTCATTTTCTGTTTATTAAAATGAAAATTAATATTCATTTAAATTAAAATTTCTTTTGATATTTCTCACAAATAACAGTCTTGTCTATAAATATTATCAACTCAGCATTAACACTGAAACACTGAACGTTCATGTCTCATTCTACAAGTTTATACATTGGTTTAAAAGTTCACTATTTATAACAATCACGTTCAATACTTTGAATATGGGTTTATAGTCCTATTGTCCAGAAAATATTCAAAACTCAAACCTTTGACTCATGGAAGCCATTGCAAAGAAAAACCGCATGGTAATTCATTCTACTATATAACAAAGTCTCTCGTAAAGTCAGTCTCTAACAATTCTTTGTACACTGATTTTTCACTGTCTATACCTTATGTCAATATCAACTCTATTGTCCCTTCTAAATTATAAAATCTTACATTCTATCGGTTTTTTTATTGTTCTATTTGATAACGCACAAACGTCGAAATACGTCTGAACCCTTCAATCACTGAACTGAGACTCTTTTAGAAACAACCTGTCACTCCTAACGCTGGACTCAGACTGCTGTTACCATGAGGCAAATTCTCACTTCCGAAAGCGTTCTTTCCGGTTATTGTTCCCACGTTTTACCGCACTGCCGTAAAAATACAAATAATTTACATAACAAAACAAACAAACTAAATTACATTAAAATTAAACATAATAATTCATATTGTTGTCTTGAAAATCCATTTTTCTTTTATTAATGAAGTTACTACATTTAATTTATTATTTGAATCTCTTATCTCTTTGGCTTAACCGCGTCTTTTAAATGAGTCTATTTTAAAATCTAACTTTTCACATTGTCACAAAACCCCACAAGGTTTGTATTTCAATACAGGTATTGGAATACAAAGCTTTTATATATATATATTTCAAATCGAAAAAAATATTAATGGATGTTCAAGACATTTCATTTCAGAAGCTAAGGACCTCATGAAAGAAAATAAGTATCCCTAGTATACTTAATTTAAGAAAGATTCTCTTTTTACATAAAAAATTAAAAAATCTATTTATTAATAATCCTATTTTACTATCTCAATTTGTTTGAGTCATCATAACTCATTTGTAAAAAGAAAAAATATATACGAATCAATTAGTGCCAAGCCTTATCTCTATTTATACAATAAAACCCATCATCAGTTTCCTTTCCAACCTTGTTGGCTGAAACTTTCCATCAACATTTTTTGTTGACAGGATCCCGTCACTCAAAGCTTATCTCCCAGACAGCCGTCTATATACTTTTTCTCGTCTCATCCTCTTTGCCAAGACGACATTTCTACATCCTTTGAAAATCTACCTTTGACTCTAGATATTCATCTGAATAATTCCTTCAACTTAATACAATTTAAATTTTGAAACCTCTCATTTTTAATTAACATTATTACAAATTTATTTACTTATTACTCAACATTGCTTCAATTCACCTTAAAACTTTTCAATTATCATCTTATATTATTACTCATTTTAATTTAAACCCAATAACTATTTATTCTTTATCAATTCTCAATTACTCTTTGTCTTGCTGGGATAACATGTTAACTACTGATTTTACAATTACCAAAAACTCCTCTCTTCAACTAAAATTCAAAAATATAATATCATCATCATCAAAAAAAATAAAATTACTTACAAAACTCATTTATTTATCTCAAAATTACCTCTTTACAATTGTATTGTCTCTCAGTATCCTATCTTAAAATTATTTCCATCTTATCTTTCATATTTTAATAATTCAAGTTGCATTAATCCCCAAACAAATTCTTCATAATAAAAAACTCCTTATTATTTACCTATATTCTTTCATAAATAATCTCCTTATTTCAACGTAGCTTCCTTTAAAAATCATAATAATCGCCGTATTTCGTAGAATTCCTTAAATCTCCTCTTGTTTCATTAAAATCGTCGCATATTTCCTTTATTTCATTAAAATCGTCGTATATTTCCTTTATTTCATCGCAGTACTCAAAAAACCTCTTAAAAACTAAAAATTTACCATTAATGCAACCTAACTACCTTTTTTATAAAAGTTTCTTAACAGAACAACTTCATTTTAAATACCACTTTACTCAACAATTCTGTAAAGTCATCATCTTCATATAAAACTCAAAAATCTCTCATTTAAACTACTTCTTATTAATATCTTCTTAATCATCTATTACTTGTTTACAAAAACTTCAAAAATATTAAATTTTACATTGTTTTCCCAGCTAACACCGTATTTCTTCAAAATCTTTAGACACCTTTATCAAATAACTTCTCACAATCATCTATTGCTTTAAATTTGAACATTATTTATCAAAAATCGTTAATTATTTATTTCATTTATAAATTTCATCAAAATCTCTCTTATCATTATTAATTTATTATTCCTTCCTTTAAAAAACAAAAACTTAACCTCCTTTACTCATCATTTAACATCAAAAAAACTTAAAAACTTTATTATTATCTGTCTTGGCAAAACTTACATAGATTCTCAAACTTTAAATAACTATTCTTCATATTTTCAAACCACAAATCACTTAAAACTAACAATTTTTTATCATTATATTATTAAATAATTCTTAATATTTATAAACATCAAACATACAACTTATCGTTTTATAATTTAACATCTAATTACCTATTCTAATCAGCTAATCAACATTTTTACAATTTTATAAAAATTATACATTTAGTTACGTAAGTACTCCCTAATAATGTCACGTCCGGTTTATTCCATGTATATGCAGCTTGATCGCGTCTGCATATATATCCTACAATTTATTTGCCTTCAACATCTGTCTAAAATTTATTACATGAAGTTTTTTCATGTAATAATGTCACACTTATTTATGCATTTTTCTTCCTAACCTCTCCTACATAGGTTCTTCTAACCGTCTACTTTATACCGTGCATACTTCTAATTGCTCTTTAGACTCTTACACAGAGTAACATGTTGTGACGTTGAAATGTGCAGTGGTTGAATACAATATCCCTACTTGATTCAAAATAAAGCCCAAAACACATCCCTATTTCACAACACGCCCTCTTATGCAGTCTCAGAATGCCTTATTCTTACGAATAAAACATTCTATTTTGACTACACAAACGCCTACCTCCTCCCAAAAATGTTCATGTACTCCTTAAATGCATCTACACGAAGAAAATTTTAAAATTCATAAAAAAATTTCATTAAAATCGTTTCATCCGAAGTTGAAATAATGTTTATTTTACCAAGCTTATTACTAGCATCGTCGATTTTCTGTTTAGGTAATCCTTTCTAGATGTTATTGTTCAAATTCAAAAAGAAAATTTTATTTTTTTTTTTTTAAATTTATTCTAAGTTTTTTTTACTTAGAAATTTTACCTTCAATACTATTAAAGTTATTTAAGTAATCTACTTTTGTTCTTGTTTACTAAATTTAAAGCCAATTATCCTTTATTTAAGTAAATTTTATTCGAAAACGCAAGTTAAATTAGAATTATACGTCAAAGGTTTTTTATTTTCCTAGACAGCATTTTGGTAACACCCTATATTTCGTCTCAATGTCATGCATAGGAATTTATACCTGACTAAGGAATAAACAATCTCCCCTAGCTGTATGAAGCAATATATCTGTCTACTGATAAGAAGTGAACCTTTTAGCTCCAACTAGATTCTATTTCTCTCGTCATTATTGAATATTTTATTGAATCCACCTATTTAATATTGAATATTGTTTCTTCAACGTTACTCTGAATCCTCGCTTCGAACTAACTATCTTATCTATGTCACGTAAAATCAATATTTATCTTAGTATAAACAACGCTCGGTTATTCACTAACAATCTTGCAGCTCCAATGATCCTCTCATCTAGCTAATCTGTTTTCGTCACGTTTTCTAAATATTAAGATCTTAATAAACATATAAAGTTGTTTACTGCTATAATCCAGCGTCTTTACTTTACAAATACCTAAACGTTTTCTAAAACTAAACTCTTAATATTTTACGCTTGGCTAATAATTATTTTCTATATTTTTGTCTCAGCTTACAAAATTCATTAGTACACACAAATTATTAATATTCATAACTCTTAATTATCTATTTTCAAACTTAAACTTATTTATTAACAAACTTCTTATTCTAATAATTATTTTTCAAAATCTAGTCCGTGTGTTTATAAAAAATGTCTTTACATTTATTATTAGTTGTTCCAAATTTCAATTGATTACAACTCAATTATAAATTATACATTTTTTACGATGGTTCCCAGATTGGTGAAAGATTTTAAAATACATGATTTGATTTTTGTAAATATCTCTAGCGTTAAATACCTCTGTCCACACGGACAGTTTGTCTAGCCTATTCATCACAACAGACCCTTTCCTAACAAAAGATCTCCCTTTGTTATTGTCTCGGAGTGTTGACAAAACACCATTCTCTTTCTCCCTTACAAACATATCATCACCCCTCCTTCTCTCAAACATCCTAGAATCTAATGACCTAATTTCAACATCTGCTCGTTTAGGAATTCTAACCCCACCATTCTTATATACTAATACAAAGCCTTCTTTTACTATTTCTACATTTTTACTTTCAAGATTATATTTAAAGTTACTTTTTTCACAAAAACTTTTAATTTCTTGTTCTTGTATTCTAAAAATATTTCTAAATTCTAACATCGCATATTTTTCAAAATCTACAATCCTATGGTAAACTCGTTTTTTAAGATAAACAGCTGATTCCTTTATTATTAGATTATTTACTTTTACTTTGTTTTTCAAATTACTTATACCTATTCCAACCCCACTAGACATATTAATTTCAACATTATTTGCTGTTTCTGGATATACCTTGTTACCTAACCCATTATTCATCTCTTTAGCAATTTCTTGAACACAGTCATTTACACAATTATCCTCTATTATTATCAAATCATTTGACATGTTATTTATTTCATTAAAACTGTTAATTTCTACTTCAGCTACTGCTTGATCTAAATTGTTATCCAAATTATTGACATTTTCTATCAAAACACCTTCTACATTATTTATCCATTCAAATTCTACTTTTTTCTCACAATAGCTCACTTCAATTTCTACTTTATTATTAGTTTCCATTACATTACTTTCCATTTTAAGATTTTGTTCTAATTTTACATAATCTGATTTTATTTCAACCCTAATCTCTTCAAATTTTTTACACATTGCTTCTTTTAAGTTTAAATTATCTTGTCTTAGTTCTAATTTACTCTGTTTCAGGTCATTATTTATTTTATCAAGTTTAACATTATTCTGTTCAAGTTTAATATTAAAATCTTCTAGTTTAGCATTGATTTCCAGCTTATTCTGATCAAATTTATTACTTATTTCTTTTAATTCCAAATTGTTTTGATCAAACCTATTATTTATACATTCAAACTTCTTATCATTATCTTGCCTAAATTCTAGATTATTCTGTTCAATTTTATTATTTGTTTGTTTAATATCATTACTTATCTTCAAACTGCTTTGTTCAAATTTATTTATTAACAATTCATATATTTTCTCCATGCTCATACCTTGATCATTATTTGTTCTACCCCCATTTACTCTATTCTGCTCAATTACACTAACCTGTTCCATTACCCTAACCTCTTCAGCTCTTAATTCCCTATCTGAATTTTCTTCTACTGTTTCTACTCCTAACATTCCTACCATTTCTTTATTGATATCTTCACACTTTTCTTTACTATTTAGAATCCTATCACTATCAAACCCATTAAAATCCGAACCTGAACTACTATTCGCGTTCACACTTGAACGTCTACTATTACTATTACTACTTATTTCTTGATCTAAAAAATTTTGTGCAAATTGTTCATTTGTTTGCTCATTACTTTGCGATTCCTTCTGTAAATTATCAAAAATATCCCCCGTAAATTCCAATGGCTCTATATTATTTAAAGAATTTTGATTTCCTAACCCTACCTGTTCATCATTATTATTAACATTTACAATTTCTGACTCCATTTTTACCTTACTATATTTAACACAAAAAATTTTTTTAAAAAGAATCTTTCTTATTTTATTTAGAGAGTCCTTACCTTGATTTTAAGAGTTCTCATTACCAAAATCACTGTTTATTTCGACTAAAAAGGCCCACAGTTGCGGCGACATTTGTAATAGTTCAAAAATGAGATGAAGTTATTTATTTTATTTATTAATTTGTTAATTTGCTCGACTATAGGGCGCCAGGTTTGCTTTAGCATACCAATTTTGAAAAAAGAATGAATTTAAATATTTAAAAGAAAGAAAAAATATCTGGGGTCGTAAGTTCTTTTCACAGTGTACTTACAGTGATATTTGGTATTTAATGAAAACACTTGTCTCTGAAATGTTAACATAAAGATTTATTAAACTATTAGACAGATATAAAGTTTGAATAGTCATATTCAACATCTTACACTAACACATCCTATCAAATTACTCCTATTAAAATGATATTGATAAGAAAAAGATCTGAATAAAGTTTATTTACTGACGTTATCTTACTTGTTGCAACATACAAAAAAAAATGAATTTAATTGAAATAAGAATTGCATCCTTTTAAATTAATGCAAGTTATATTGTTTTACTGAATATCAGAAAATTTATAATTTGTTTTCTTCATAAAGTTTTAAGTTTAAGGATTTACCTTTTTTATTAAAATTCTAATCATCTATATATTTTATATCTAATATTAAACAACACAAATTCTATCAAATTCATACATAGTTTAAAAATAAGAGTTTCTGAAACGTGGATACCAAACACGTTATTGTTTCGTTGAAAACACTTTGAATCCGTGGTTGACTTCTCCTATTGTCCAAGACACCATGATCCCGCCTCGTGGAAATGCTCTCTCCCTTATGATGACATCCTCGAATCGTTTCTCCCTTTGTTTTATGGAATTCATATTCATTTTCTGTTTATTAAAATGAAAATTAATATTCATTTAAATTAAAATTTCTTTTGATATTTCTCACAAATAACAGTCTTGTCTATAAATATTATCAACTCAGCATTAACACTGAAACACTGAACGTTCATGTCTCATTCTACAAGTTTATACATTGGTTTAAAAGTTCACTATTTATAACAATCACGTTCAATACTTTGAATATGGGTTTATAGTCCTATTGTCCAGAAAATATTCAAAACTCAAACCTTTGACTCATGGAAGCCATTGCAAAGAAAAACCGCATGGTAATTCATTCTACTATATAACAAAGTCTCTCGTAAAGTCAGTCTCTAACAATTCTTTGTACACTGATTTTTCACTGTCTATACCTTATGTCAATATCAACTCTATTGTCCCTTCTAAATTATAAAATCTTACATTCTATCGGTTTTTTTATTGTTCTATTTGATAACGCACAAACGTCGAAATACGTCTGAACCCTTCAATCACTGAACTGAGACTCTTTTAGAAACAACCTGTCACTCCTAACGCTGGACTCAGACTGCTGTTACCATGAGGCAAATTCTCACTTCCGAAAGCGTTCTTTCCGGTTATTGTTCCCACGTTTTACCGCACTGCCGTAAAAATACAAATAATTTACATAACAAAACAAACAAACTAAATTACATTAAAATTAAACATAATAATTCATATTGTTGTCTTGAAAATCCATTTTTCTTTTATTAATGAAGTTACTACATTTAATTTATTATTTGAATCTCTTATCTCTTTGGCTTAACCGCGTCTTTTAAATGAGTCTATTTTAAAATCTAACTTTTCACATTGTCACACTGATATGTTATTTTCGTTACCGAAATGCATTAAAACTTATATTATTGGATAATAATAAAAAGGTAACTAATGTAACATATGGTTCTAATAATTTTTTTAATTAAAAAATATGTAGGCTTACTGTTTTACTTTTTAGAACACCCTATACTGGATATATAATTTCCAATAGATCTTGGCTAACTTTACTTCACAATAATCAAATAATAAATCATTATTTACTCCGACCTTCAAAGAACGTTTATATTGTGTCTACACAATTGTGAATTTTAAACGCCATAACTCGGTTGTTATTAAAGATATATTAAAAATTCATTTTATGTATCTTAAAGTAACCTCTTAAAATATGTAAAAATAATAATAGCACTACATTAAAAAAGTTGAGGACTATAATTTTTTGTTAACTGTATCATGCAAGCTTGTACATGCATGAACTAATCAGTGTTGCCAATCATTCCTTATAACCAAACAGCCCTTACTTTTGAAATATTTAAAACAGCGACTAGTAAAAAAAAAAAAAAAAATTATAATAAAACCTTATCCTTGGACAAGACAAATTTCATGTTGAAGAAAATAGGTTAAAAGATAAGGATTATGATAAAAAGATAATTTGTTTTACTGTTATAAGCATTCCTTATACATAATGTTAGCTCAAGTATAAAGTAGTTGGCCATTATATTTTTTGTGGTTTAAAACTATTAGAACCGTATATATTCTGAGAAATAAAGGGATTATTAAATATCTTCGTGACTGATCAAACTAAATGGATCAATAATTAACACCAAGGGTGATGAGTTTTAATGTTTACAGTTTTTAGAGTGCATTGACAGTGCTTACCTGATGGTCACACACATTTCCAAACAATTAATATTTGAATTTCACATGCCATTTCAAAATGGTGACAATTTAATTTTGTTGATACTGCAAACTATATATGGTTATCATTTTAAAATGATATGTGAAACAATTAAAATTGATGGTAGCTTTTCACACTGTAAACTTTGATTCAAGTTTGTTAATAAATTTCTTTCGTGAACAGCAGCCATTATATACATGCTGGCAAAAGTAACAGGTCACAATTTGTGTCCAATTTTGTTCAAATTTATTAAGGTTTTACAAGAGTAGACTTGTTTCTTATACCAAATTTCGTGTTTCTAACTTAATTTATGTGGCCGGTATCGGGCTCAAATACATACGATGACGACTAATAGACGGCATGTCAAAAATCACTTTTTCGGTTGCCTGAGCCCATAAAACATGAAGACCAATAGAAAAAATGAGGCCAAAATTTTGGGCGATTACCAAAATTACCCTATATTTTGTACACTGGATGCATAAAAAAGAGAAGCAAAATAAGGCCTGATTTTGCTACTAAAAAATGCAAAAGACAATACTGCAAATATCCAAATATTAACATTACAAGTAATTTGTAATATTTAACAACAATTATAATTTACTTACAAATCCTCTTGTGTACTGATGAAGTAAAACTTCTTCTCCACTTGCAATATCTGTGAGAGCTTTAGTTACAGTTTCTGGGGCTGCAAAATCTGGAAATCCTTGACCTAAGTTTAAAGGTTTGTGCTCTAGAGCAAGCTGTATATATTCAACCCTGTAACACATTGACGAACAAATATAGTACTGCTACTAAAATAGTGGTTAAATTGTGCCATTAGTGGAAATAAAAAATAACTAATTTCAATAAGATCATCTTTGTATAAATTTTAATCATGTTTAAATAATGAACTCATTTTACATCAGAAAAGAAAAAACACATATAACTTTTTAATTAAGAATAAAACATAAATGTTTCAGGTTTAGCTGTGGCACTAACACTGTTTACTATCTAGTATAATACAATAGAAGCAAACTAAGACTCCACTGTATAATACACTCTAAATCTCATTGTCTATTTTCTATAAATTAAACAAAATAACCAACAACAAATAGAAGAAATATAGACCTATTGACATTTTAAAATCCATACCCTACAAGATTTGTTGAAAGTGTCAATATTAAATTCTTCTAACTTAGGCCTATTATTTATTTACTCACTACATGTTCATACAAATATTATATATATATTATTGATACTAGAAGTCATTTAAATAATGATAAAACGTATAATAAATTATTATTTATATAATAGTTCAATTGTTTCATTCCCTTTGATTTTCTCAAACTTGATATATTTTTCATTGTGTCAATTAGAGTTTAATAATATAAAAGACCATATGGATGTCTTTAAACGGAACGGAACCAAGCACCATTTTTACGAAATTGAGTTAGTGGTGCTATCTTGTAGAGAGCTATCAAATTTATATGGTCATAAAAAACAGTTGAAAATATCTGTTGTCATTTAAGCAGTAAAAAATAACAAAACAAAAAAATTAATTGCTGTATCCAGTATGCTGTAATAAACAGAAAGGAACCAAAAGCCATGGTTCTCTTTTCTCAATGGCTAACTGGAAACATCTTACATGGCAAGAGATTAACATTGATGATATAGAAGGGTTTAATGAAGATTTGGATTTTGATGTTGAGTTTAATGATGCTTAGCCCCTTGCAAATTGTATTTTAACATGTGATATTGACCAACACAGTGGGTACCATAATATGTTTGTTACACTATACAAAAATATCTAAGTTTTGTATGTTAACACAGTTACCTCTTTAATTTATTCAATCCTTACTCTATTTTGACTTAGTCTTACTATAAAGGGTGGCATTTCTATAGCATAAAGCTATAAAACTAACAGATAATATGGACTTAGTTCCTTTAACAAAAATTGACAATTCAACAGCTCTTTTAAACAGAAAGGAACCAAACACCATTTTTCTTAATAACTATAAAAAAACACCTCCATTGCCATGACAACTGTTGATTTTAATTAAAGAAAATATAAATCTTTCAATATAAACAATATCCAAAGACTTCGCATAATTCAGGAATTTTAGACTCACAAAAGAGTTTAACCCTCATTTTCTCAAAACTGTACTGATGGCGCTTGGATCCTTTCCGTTTAAAGACATCCATACAACCTAGGTGTATAGGTACGATTCCAATTGCTGGTATTATTATTTTGTGTGTTACTTTCCTCATCTTCACTAGTCAAACGGGTAAAGATCTTAAGCACCAAGAGAAAAATAATATATTATATTTCTTATGAAATCCCTAAACAAAATGAAGGTAAGTAGTTCATTTTTGTAAGTTCATAGGTAAGTTTAGTGTAGTTTTAAATGAAAACATCATCGTTTACATACCGTCTAGAATAGACTTACAAGAAACTTATTAAACTTATTAGAATAAGAAAGGACATAATAACTATGTCCATGTGATTTGTATAAGTAATCTGCTTATGACTAAGTTAGGTAAACTGCAAATATGAAAATAGGAGATTACCATTGAGCTAAATTTAACTGTGTATTTAACAACAGTGTTCATATTGCTGTTGTTATAATATATAACTTATTAAGGGTAACATGTTGCTAACCATTATCTGTAGCTACAGTAAATGAAACAATTTGGTTTTTTTCATGCAACAAAAATATACTTCTTATACTGAAAAATTAGTTATTTGATTTAAAATCTAAATCACCACTTTTCAATTATGGTATCATGAATATGATTTAAACTGAAAACTGCCAATAATTTTTGACAGTTACACCCTTTTCTAAATATCAACGTATATTTTTAAATGATTAAGATTGTTATCTTTGTTCAATCTGCTACTATTTCCTCAATTTTTATACAATTTGGCTCTTTTCAGTAAAGCAAGCTTTCATATGATGTACATGCTAGAAATTTAGTTGTATGGATTTATGGACCTATATAAAACCAGTCATTGTTTCTATTAGTTGAGAGTAATCATTCACAGTGTTTGTTCTTTTTATGTATTTTTTTAATTATATTTTTTTAATGTTTTAGTGTAAGTATTTATTCTCTAAATATGTAACTTCAAACCACCCTGTCATAGTAGTGATACAGTAGAACCCCTCAAACTCGACACAATGTGGACTTTAAGGTTGTCGAGTTTGGGGGTTGTCGAGTTTTAGGGAACTTTGATATTTAATGGTTAGGCTTGCAACAAATACTTTAAATAACTGTACTTTTATTGAATATCAATGATTACACGTTTATTGCAAAAAAGTCCCTGCCTGACAACAACAAAAATAGTGTGTTCAATCACACATTAAAATGAAATTTATAGATGGGTCAAATGAGATTTTAAAAGTATTGGCCTTGTACAATAGGCTCAGTAAACTAAAAAGGCTTCTGTAATAAAATTTACAGTAAAGTCTAGAGTAAAAAAAAACACGGAAATAACACTATTCTTGGAAATAACACTGTCCAATATAAATGCTATAAATTGAACTGCTGATCGCATATAATTAAGAGTCGGGTCATTTTTTTCACCTGGTTAAGACCTTTATTACAAAACTTGAATCATAGTTCTACGACGCTCCGTTGAATTGTTATGACAAAAGACTTGCCGCTTACTTTTAATGGAATCGGTGCTAATGACCAGTAGCATCCGGGTGGTAGGCGCTTGGCTTCACAACAATATGAATATTTTGACAACACATGATTGGGGCTGTCCCGGTCTACCTGGACCTTTATCTTTAAATTTGGCCTCTACTATACAGTAGGATTAGAAAGTGGCTAGACAAAGGAGCAACCCTCACAGCTGTATAAACAAAAGTGACAAGCCTCAACCTCCCGGCATCTGGCAGGCGCACATGGCGTAAAACAATGCAGTAAATGACCTTGGAAATCCCATGCTCCTGGTCACTGGCCCTGTCGAGTTTGACGGAATGTCGAGTTTGAGGGGGTCGAGTTTGAGGGGGTCGAGTTTGAGGGGTTCTACTGTATTACAACTTCAAAACATAAAAAATTTAATGAGAGTACTGAATAACTAACTATAGTATGTGGTACTATTTTGTAATAATACGTAAAATTTTGTTTGATTTTTTTAATAATTTGTACAAAAGTGTATATATTTTCAGTATACAATTAATTGTGGATCTTTTATATAAATGGAATTGCATTCTGATATCTGTGGAAACAAGTGTTATTCCAAAATAAGGATGTTGTTCAAATAACTTTGTGTTCTCTTTTATAAATAAAACAATATATAAAAATAAATTTTTATTTATCATACCAATTGTTACTTTGGTTTATGCTATATAAAACTACATACAAAACTTTGTATTTTTTAACTGTATTCAATTTACAGTAATTTTATGAAAATATGTTTACAGAGTATCAAAAATTGCCTAGCATTCCGGAAATCTAACAAGGGTTAATTTATTTTCATTCTAGTTAAATGTATTTCATGTAATATGAATGTTTGAACATATAGAACAACCCAAATTTCTACTGTGATATTATAAACTAAAGACTGCACAGCTTGATTACCACTAACAGACTGTATTAGTCTATTGAAGACATTTGTCCAATTTATCATTTATTGCTTTATAAGTTTAATTTGTTTTTGTTATGATTTTAAATTTAATCAAAATAATTTGTAGTGAATATTTGTAATAATTTATAATTTTATACATAAAACTCACCACACGCTGGATTCTGATCCAAGAAACCTATCAGGTAGTGCGAACTTGTTAGATGACATTTTACGTGTAAATGAAATAGACTTCGAAAAATTTTTACAACCAGTAGTTGATAATATTCTAACTTGAGGCAATAATTTTACAGATTTGTAGAAGTTTTTGACAAGCAGTTCAGTGCGCAACATCTAAACAGAAAAAGAACATCAAAACTATTGGTTAAAATAAAAATGTTTTCAATAGAATTCATTTACCCTATACATCAAAAATGTATGCTATGCTTGGGTGCAAACCAGATTACAATAGGCTTTCCTAATTTAATTAAAATTAAACAAAAAATAAATGAATTTAAAATATTTTTATTTTTATGTTGGGGAAAGTCAACTGCTTAAAATTTATAATTTTACCATTCTAAATCTTTCAACTACAACTGGTGGATTGGTGCTAACTTACAAATTTCTGTATTAAAAATGTAAACATAACCTACTAACTGCAAAACAGGTACATTTAAAAGAGCACTGTTGCTAGAGTATTGAACCTCTCTTCCCAAGCACTGAGTCAATATTTTCTATAGAAACACTGGTTGCCTGACCATCTAAGAAGAAAAATTCATATTTTTAGGTGCATTCCCTTATGTGTTGGTAGTTCAAAACTAATTTTTTTAAATTTAAATTTTATCTGGTTCAAATATGGTGGCCATTTTTGTTTCAGACCTCTTGCTGTTGTTTCCATTTGCAGCTATCTACGATTTTCTTAATTACTCAGCACTAGATTGTACTATCATTTTCAAATAAACTGCATTGTGTTCAGTATATTCTGGCCTACAAATCGAACCTTTATTTGATTTTATTTGATACAAATCAAGAACCTAATATGATTCTTTCATGTACTCGTTGTAACACAAAGTTATCGATTGCAAATGAACAAAATTCAATTTTTGAAGGGTAATTTCTCAAATAAGGACCTGTTTCTCAGCTTCAATTTTGTGTTTGGTTTTATATAAGAGTAGAGTTACTATATATAAACTATCAATTCCACATAGCATATCCTTTAAAAATTACATGTTTTAAAAATTTAATTTTTTAGTTTCAAATTTTAAGTTGAAATATCTTTGTTGGAGGACATGAAATTGCACACATGAAATGTCTCTATAGTATAAAACTTCAGTATAAATTTCAGCTTTGAGATTCAATTCAAAGTTAGTATTTTAAAAAATGTGAATTTGAGAAAAACATACTTGATTTCTACACCTGGGATAAGTGCCAAATTCAGTATCATACTTCAATTATTTAAATGTGTCAAATGAAGAAAACTATTTTAATAACAACATATTGTAATATAATTATGTGTGATAAATAGTCATTCAATGTTATATAATGTTAATTTCAAAAACCATTATGAAATTAAAAAATCTTAAAAAAACAAAGTTAAAACAGTAATCAGATAAAATGAAATGCAATATTTCCTTGAACTACTTTAGCACTGAATTAACAATTAATTAATTGACAACTATAAAATGTCTCATCACTTTTAATTAGTTTTTTACTTTAATGTTTATTTAACAGCAGCTGTGAGATTTCTTCACAAAGTTTGGGCATGATGGTAAAAGTGCGCCCGGTCACGGTGGTAAATTCCAGGAGAGTAAGTTTCTTCAATATATTTTTGATTGCCACCAAACTTGGTCCTTTTCTTTTTTTTTATGAAATTCTTGGTCCTGGTGGATGATAAAATAAAACATGTACATCTTTGATTTGATCATCTATGTTATTCACTTCTGTAATCCACCACTAGCCATCATATATACATGCAACTGTATCTTTATTTAGAAGTGTCAAGGGTACAACTTTTGCAATTCGGTGAAGTTCACTATCAGATGATGATGTATAATGTCATTTAAGCAAACTTTCTGATTGTCGTATAAAACAATGAAATGATATAATACCTTTATTTTTCAAACAAGAGTTGTACCTTTCTTTTAATGTACTGAAGCTGATTTTTTTTCCCTCAGTACTCATTAAAATTAAAAATATAATTCCATTAACATTTTCTTTGCAACAATTAAACATTTCCTGAAGTGTCAAGATTTGATCCTTATAAAGCCACTGTAAACTAGCCCTTGCCACAGATCGTTTCGTACTACTCCCAATTCCATCATAGGAATTTTTCCCATGACATGATGCAAAAAAAATGCCATTCTATCTCAAGTCCTAAATCTACTTTGTGATAGCATACATTTAAAAAAAATTATTTTAATTTTTATATTGGCTTGCAGCCCCATCAGAAAAGAGATTTTTTTTTTTTTTTTTTCATAGAAGGATGATGTTCTTAATGTAATTTGTTAACTGAAGTTGAAATGTATGGACTGTTGTAATATTATTTTCTAGATCAGGGGTTTCCAAACTTTCCAGCGTTAGGGCAATACTGATTACTCCAGTAAGTTCCAAAGGCTAAAACAGTTTTAATTTTCCTGCCATTATCTATAATTTCTAGACTAGTCACCAAGTACGCGCCATGAGCAAGCATACGCTTGCTAAATTCGCTAGTTACTATTGTGTACTATAACTGTACTTTATTGTTAAGAACGTGATACTTGACACACCTGGTGGCCACAAGCGGAAATAGGTAGTGATAGTAAGTAACCCTCTATCGCTAACACAGCGCTAGTAGTAGTACTTTCGAAAGTGCAGTATTAATTAAACATTCGTGAAAATTATCTCAATGATTTATCTCAACAATTATCTCGTTGTTTCAAGAAAATTCTGGTGTATTCCATTCACGACTAGATGGCAGTAATTGAAGGCTAGACAGACTGAAAAAGGCTAGCGGCACAACCGGGAGACAGTCTGTCTAGGGAAGGCGAAGGAAGCGAAACTGTCTATTGTGAAATAAAGCAGTGTGTAACTCCTTAAAACATGTTAGTGTGTGTTTATAAGACATCTCCGTAACAGTATTTTGATTTGACGAAGCGAAAAATAGACAGTGAATGTAGAATATTCAAAGATCAATGGAACTTTTAATATTTACTAATTGACTCCAGTAAGAAGGCACTATGTTTGATTTGCAATGAACATATGCTTGCTAAATTCGCTAGTTCAACTACTATTGTGTATTATAACTGTACTTTATTGTTATGACCGTGATACTTGACGCACCTGGTGGTCACAAGCGGATATAGGTAGTGGTAGTAACCCTCTATCGCTAACACAGTTCAGGAAGATTGGGTACAGAAACCATAATCATTCTCAAAGAATATAACATTAAGTGTCCTGTTGATTCATTGAGGGGAAATTACAGTATTGAATATTACATTAGAGGAATAATTATTTTGTCATTTAATATGTTATCAGTATTGAATTTGGTTGCCCTGTAAATCTGAAACTCCTCCAATGTGTTCATATGCTGACCTTTTAGGCATTTGTGTAAAATGACCATATGCTGGCTATGTTGGAATATTCATGGTCTTTATCTATTATGTGATTCGCGAAAGTAGACTTTTGTTCATCTAAAGTGGGTATCTTTATTATACAGAACACATTTAGAACTCCTGTACTGTATACATCCAACACAGGTCTAAACAATCAAGAATTTAATCAATAATCAGATAAGGAAAGTAAACTTATCAAATATTTCATTACAGAAAAAGAAAATAACATTATTTAGAATACAAACACCAGTTAATTCATTAACAAACACAAACCACATTTTTACCCACAGTTGGTCAATTACATGGGCGTACAATTAAGCAAACAAGAAACAGATTTATTAAATAAGGGTTTAAAGTACAATTTTGCTTCTAATAACAAACACAACATGATTAATGAAGCATTAAATACTGAATCCGCAATCAAATCTATATCAAGCACTGAAGATCAAAACACAATAAGAGTTATAATCAACAAGAAGTGAAAAAGCACAATTAAAAATTTTAATCCTAATAATAAACAAAGACTAAACCATAAAATCGAAAGTATAATAGCTACAAAATTAAGAAACAAACTACAGACTAACAATGTAATTTTAACTAAAGCTGAAAAATGAAACTCAACTGTACTAATTGATAAAAGAGACTACATTGATAAGGTAGGAGACTTCTGTATGAAGAATAACGTCTCAAGTATAAACAAGGACCCTACTAAGAAATACCTAGAAATTATCAATAAATCTATAAACAAATCGTAATCTTTTCAGTGATAAGGAAATTAGGCATTTAAAAATGATTAATCCTAAAGCTCCAGTATCATAGGTTCACAAAGATAACGCACCTATAAGACAACTTAGATCCGCATTAACTTACTACTATAAAAAAATTAAATAAGATTATCAAATCCTACATAACAGCCACACCATAAAAAACAGTTTGGAACTTATCAGAAATATAAATGATATTAAAGTGAAACCTGCATATAAGTTACCTGTAGCCTCATTTGATATCGTAAATTTATATACGCCCCTACAAATATACAGTAGCGGCCGATGGTTAAGGGCAATGGGAGGGCTCTGTTTTATTTTATACACGTAAGGGAAGGCATGTTATCATTCACTTAACATTCACAATCACAAAGGGTTAAACTTAAAAACATAAACAAACAACTCGTGTGAGTGGCGAGACACTATTTAGAACAGTTGCGCCAACTTATTTTGCCCATCGAAAACAAGGTTTTTAGTAATGCGGAACATCTAATTTATGGTGGCTGCACTGACTGATGTCTGCGCGCGCAGCTTTGGACTCTGCCCTAGAAGCCCATTACACGCTGTGTAAATGACGTCACGGCACCCTCAGCTCTGTCTGCTGCTTGCCCCATATGACTAAATGCAATGAAACTGGGACGCTCTGGCCACCGTCCGAACTCCAGAATACATTTGTCAAATATTTTATATTGTAAAACTTCCGCTACAAATGATGGTGAAATCCATAGCGGCAATTCATAATTCATTTATCTCCACAGAATTAAATACATATAGGTATTTACATTATTAAAATAATATTATCATTGGGGGGGCGGCGTCCGAGAGTCCTTATGAGTAAGCCGCCACTGCAAATATACCAATTGATGAGACAATAGAAATTTCTCAAGCAGAATTCTCACTTAAAACATGAAGCAATCATTGAATTAATTAAACTGGTTCAAATTAGTTTGGGACAAAATTATTTCCAATGTAAGGACGGCTTCTACACGCAAAAAGATGGACTGGCCATGGGTTCTCCTTTATCAGAAATTATGTCCAAAATATATTTAAACCATATTTAGAATACACACATATTCTCTAACTTGAATAAAGACAAAAACAAGATAATTTATTATTTCAGATACGTTGATAATGCCATTATGCTATTCAATGGGAACACAAGACAGTTGAACACATTTTAAAAATTACATTAAAATTGCTACAACATTGAAAAAAACACTTGATACAGAAGAGGACGGACACCTGAAATTACTAGATCTTACCATCGGCAAACAGGATAATATACATACTTTTAATCTTTTTAGAAAATATACTATCATAGACCAGACCATACATGCAACATCACATCATCCTATGACACACAAATATGCAGATTATAATACTTTGTCCATCTCCTATTAAAGTAACTGTTAAGCCCTGAAAACTTCAAACAGAAACTGGATATGATAAAGCACATTGTATATTCACCAACAGCTACACAACAAATTTTATAGATAGACTACAGTATTAAAAAAACACAAAAAACCTGTGAAACAACAAGAGAATAGATACACCCATTTTTATATCAATTGAATATGGGGGAAAAAATTGGAACATATACTAAGATCTGAATATCTGAATTAAGGAAGAATGGTGTAATCTTATCATATAAAACAAACAATTTGAACAGGACACTAACACCAAAACCACAAACATTACGAGACAAATTTTCATATTCTGGCATTTACAAACTCATATGTTCTAGTTTGCCCAAGTTTTTACATAAGACACCACGATCTTTTTTGAAGAGATACAAGGAACATTCGCCAAAACCCACTTTACATGAACAAAAGTCTAATTTTGTGAAGGACATAAAAGATAAAGACCATGAATACTCCAGCATAGCCAGCAATTTGGTCATTTTTCACAAATTCCCAAAAGGTCGGCATATGAATACCTACATTGGTGGAGTTCCAGATTTACAGGCGAACCAAATTCAATACTGACAACATATTATATGACAAAATAAATTATTCCTCAAATAAAATATTCAATACTCTTATCTCCCTTCAATGAATCAACTTCAGATAACCAAATAAATGAATTAAAGTTGTACAGGATTCAACTCAGTTGACCATCAGACACAATTCAAGTGACATTGATCAGCATGTTTTTTCAATGATATTTATATAAAACAATGTTCTCATTTTGTTTTTGTATTTGTGTCAACATGTTTATATGTGACTGTTTAGTTTATCATATTTATTTAATTTGACACGAGTTAATTCAATTCAAATGATTTAGACCATAAGAGTATAAATCTAATGATGACAGTACTTATCTATTGAAACCTCTAATTTAGATAGATAATAAAGAAGATTGTAGATGGACAGAAATCAAAGTAATTTAATTAAAAATTACAATTAATAGTTAAACCCACGATTACTAGACTAACAGTAGGGATCACGATCAGGCCTGCTGTGATTGATGATGCAGGATGGACGTTACCTGCCAACCCGTATGTTAGCTGTACTAACTACTTTTCTTTTATTATTACAAGTATTTAAAAATTTACTCATGATTGTATAAGTCCTCATTTATTATTTTTTAATTGTATCAAATTCCAAGTTTTAAGTTTCAACTGATTAAAAAATGTTGTTTTTTAATTTGAATTTTTCTCAACAGTATACAAAATGTAATGGATCAAACATTATATTCATAATATCTTCATATAACACATGTTCTACAAGCATTACATTATTTTTAATGTGTAATAACAGTTATGGTATAGACCCTACATATTTATAAATTATCATAGTTTCATACGATTTGATTAAAAAAATAATATTGTATATAGTAATTAAATTATTATATTAAATTACAATTTTAATATAAATTTGTACAAAACAAAATGCAACAACAAAATATAACTAGAGTGTTTTAAATATAACATTGTAGCTATGGCAGACTTATTTAGTTATTACAAAAATCATAATAATGTATTTAAATATTACAACAACATAAAAACAATCCCATGATAAATATAACCAACATTGTGTAGAAACAAATATATATATATATATATATATATATATATATATATATATATATGTGTTTTATTTTGTGAAATCTATACTAATTGATATTAGATGGTATACTCGTGCATTATATTTATAACCCTTTATATTTATAACTCTTTGCATTATATTATAATAGCAAAGAGTTCAGCAGTAAAAACATCTAGAAGCTGAAGGCAGGCATAATCTCACAGGTAATACCTAACATATTACATATATAGATCCATCCCGATAAATAATATACACAACCGGCTTTATTGTCCCGTTATACAATAATGATTATTGAGTATTAATCAAAATAATCTCACTTAATTTTTGAATTTTTTTTTTCTTTTTTTTTTATGGAAGTGATAAATAAGTTTTCTGTGTTTATTATTAATATTCTATAAAACTAAACTACTCTAAAAGTATTATTACTACCTATACTATCCCCATTTAATTATTTTTTTACTATTATTAGTTTTTTAAATATTTTTTATAAATATTAATTTTAAAATGCAAATTAGTGGCTTGAATTATAATAAAAACCATTTTTGTGTACTGTAGGCTGGAATTAAAATATGAAAATGCTAAACCGAGTATATCAAAACATAACTTTGTAGTAAATTGTTTTGGTTAACCTATTTAAAAATATAATCATTATTTATACAAACAAATTTGAGAACCATACACAATTTATTTAAGGTGTAACACAAATTTAGAAAATGGTGACAAAATAACTGTTGGATGTGGTAAGGTTGGATTGAAGCTTACAGAAGAGATCACTACAGAACACAATAGCTTGCAGTCAGGCAGCTCAGAATCACAGTACGATTTGGAACATCCTGAAGTAAATGCATTTTCAACTCCACTAAAATTAGTGGCAATTTAAACTATAAACAAAAGTTTCAATGCTACTGAAGAAAGAGCAATGAAGAAGAGATGTTTGGGTGAAAAAAGTATCTGGAAGATTAAAAAAACTTTAAAAAAAGTTATAGCCTATTATCGCTTTTTACGAACCTAGAGGCTTTTCCCAGACAGAAAAATAATAATAGTGAAATCATTAATTAAATTGAAAGTGACATTGAACACTACAACAGATAAAAGCATCCAAATCTTGACAACACTTCCAAAAAGTTGGACCTTCAAAAAGAAATAAAAATTGATTTGGAGTGTCAACTTTATTGCCGAAAAGCCAAAAATCTTGTAATATCTTTGTAATAAAAATCTGCATTACTTTTCAGATGAAGCAGCATCACTTTAAAAAAACAAGTGCAACTTCCTCAATATGTATATCTTGAGAATGATTCCGACATCAAAACTCAGTGGAATTTTTTTGCTTCCTCATTCCTGTAAATTAGACTGGAATTTGGAGAAAATCTACTCCTCATTTTCATAAGAATGCATTGTTGATTTTTTGCATACCCTAATAAATAAATGGTGGTTAGGTTGTGTATTAGTTGTAGAAGGTTGACAAAATAAAAATGTTTTGTGAAACTACATGGACCTCAAAATGCTTCAAATATTTTCAATTTTCTGATCAGTTACTGTATGTATGTATAAAAGTGATATATTAACTGAAGTAGATCCTACAATAGCAAAAGGGAGAGTTTATCAGGAACTATATTCTAAATTCAAAAAACAAACAAAAATCTTTTAAAATCAACAATGAAGAAATAAAAGGTATGATAATAGAAGTACCTAAATCATAGTGGTAAAATAAAATTGTTATTTTATTAGGCAAACCTTTAACTTGTGTCTACCCTTGTTTTAAGTTTAATTAATAATATGAAGGTTTTGTTACTCATTGTCAGATACACAAGTAACCCCAACCAGATTGAAATTGTAGCCTATAATTTGTCTGATAAATTTAGGAGGGTTGTGGGAGAGGTATCCCCACCACGACTCACTTCTTCTGCCGACCTTGAAGGCCCCTCTCCTACCTTCTCTCTGTAAACCCCTGCTGCACCACTATAATCTGTCTGTCACATACTTCCTTCCATACATTATATGGCATGAATGAAATATTTGAATTTGTGTTTTTCTTTAGATTACCATTCATTGTTCATATTTTTCTGTAATTTATTTTAGTACAAAAAGGACAGTGTTATTACTTAATTCACAACACAAACCGTTGTGCCTCATAAATAATAATATGTTTATGAAATGCCTTATATTTGCCAGAAAGAACATATTTTACAAATTACATAAAATCAAGAAGGAGTGAACAAAATATTAATACAACTAAGTAAAATTCATATTGTTATCTTTATTTATTGCTTATTGTTTGCATTAAAACAATATTTGGAGTACCATTACAAATAAACAAAACTCATGATACATTACCGTATCAAAATATGAGTCATAATAAAAATAAAACGTGTACTATAATTATATTTTTATCTACAACCTACATGATTTAAGGCCCTTCTTCATACTCCATGATGTCTGCACCCCCATTGTCAGTACCATCACTTTCGTTGCTATCGTTGCTGTCAATGTCATCCTGGAAGTTAATTACGATTCGCTGAAAGTTGTCATCACGAACGCCTACTTCTTTCAAGAAATCATCCTCATGGAGTTTGTCACAGTGCCGCACACAGTTTACCCAATCTTCTATAGTTAAATGGTTAAGAGATTCTTCTAATAATGTTCTCACAGCCTTAATTTTAAATCTAGTACTCTTTTTGGCTATCTCCTCTTTCACCTTTGCCCAAATAAGTTCAATCGGGTTATACTGACAATGATAGGGAGGCAGCCGCACTACTTCATGACCCATCTGCAGAGCAATGTCATCAAGTTCGTATCTCTTATATGTCTGCCTGTGACATCTTGCGACATTAACTGTGTGGCTCGGGTCATGAGGGATTCCTTTGCTAGCTAAACATTCTACAATATCAGCTTTTCTTGTAAATGTAGTTGGGATATTTTCTTTAAACTTAGAGTGGTAATTTGCATTGTCCATAACAATAATGCAATCCTCTTCTAAGCTCCTAAGCATGTCAAACAAACCCATTTTTAAACACTTCATTGTTCATTTTCTGGTGGTAGTCTACTGTGCTTTTGAAATGAAACACCATCTGAGCTCCTTTGAAAAAATCAGGCTTTGCTGATCCAGCATGGCAAATAATCAATCTTGATCCTTTACTTACTGGAGCGTGTAAACCACTTTTACTTAAAGAGTGTTGTCATACGTATTTTTTTTGAGTGATTCTAGTTTACCCAGGTTTCGTCTAGATAAATTCTAGGCCGTTGTAAAGGCTCTTGCCTGAAATAGTGCATTTAAGGAGTAACTTTATTCTCGCTGCAACTATTATTGTCTTCTCACTCTATTAAATATCGTCTTCCGTCATTACACTTTATAAACGTAAATCCTGATTTCTTTAAAATCCTCCATTAAATCCCATCCTCCGGTAAATTCAATTTTCTCCTTCAAAGCCTTTTTTATTTTATCACAAGTCGGATACTCTCCCCGGTCATAAAATTCTAACACTGTGCGTCGCACGTCTTTATTAAAATCATCCAGATCTGTTACCCATTTCTTGTGGGACTTCTTTTTTTGTGATAAAAATTGATTCGCTTGATTTCCTACATTAAATATTTTCTGAGATTATTCTTTGTACACTTCGGAGAGATAACGAGCATGCATCTGCTGTTACTTTTTGTGTATCAGAAAACAATTCTAGTATTGTGGCATTTGGCCGGTTTTTTAACAAGTTCCTTAAGGTATTTGTATATACTAAACACCACTTTTTTAGACTGGTTCCTAATATCCGGACTTTTTGTTGCCTTTTCAAACAACTAAATAACACACAATCAACAAATAAAAAAACACTAAAGTACAATTGGAAATATGCGTGTGCAACTGGATATTGAACAGGTCAAGCGAACTGAGATGGATGGAGAAGGTTGGGAGAGCGAGGAGTGGCACTCATGGTCGCGTAGGCGTGTTGAGGTACACGACAGTTACCCCTCCACTCGCCTAAATATATCAGACATAGTATAACATGTTACTACATTAGTGTAAGATTTTTGTCAAATCTCCTACTCTCACTAAAAAATCCTACTCTAAACGTTCAGGTTTTAAAATTTATAATAATACCAAAAACAAAATGTATGTTAAACAATTTCTTTGAGTTTCATAAATGAATATATTAGCAAACATTATTTTTAACATTAGTGCAAGCTAAAAAAAAGTCTTCTGTAAATTTGAAAAATAATTACGTCAAAATCTACCAAAATTTAACAAGATTAAATTTCTGAAAATATACTTTAATTTATACCTTTGATGAGAATGATTCCTCAAAGTTTAATTAAAAATCAAGTTGGTTAGGTTGAATTCTTTAATTTTTAATATTTTTTTCCACTCATTTTAAAGGCAAAAAACCATTCGGTCATCATCGCCTTATAACAAACAAAACAGTTTGTTGACATTACTTTTACTTTGGTAGAATAAAATGTTTAACTTTTATTACAATAGTAAAGAAAATAAACCATACTAAAATTCAATAGCCTACTGCTATTTTAGTACCTGCCTACTTGTATGTAGATAATACAAATTTATAATATGTACACAACTTTATTTTATTAAGAATAAGAATAATTTTATTCCTTTGAACATGGAAGATAGCTTTACATGCAATTGGAAAGGTCAAGTACATCATTCGATAACATTAACAAAGACAAACTAAGCAATAACAAGACAAAAGCAAAAATTCTTACCTAATATAATTATACAAGAATTTCATACCATGTGAACCCATTACAAGTAAATTTAATAATTTATATGGTGGGCTTACTAAAGAACTCGGTAATTATGTATTGAAGGTCACCCTATTTTTAGTTGCAAAAACTATGCAGATCTAAACTATTTACCTTGTTTGTCATTAATCTGATATTTTTTACAACACGGAACGATTTTCAAATCTCAAAATCCATTAATATTGAAGAAACTTACAATTTTAGACACAAGGAATATATGCTTTTTCGAGTTATGACGAATGTCTACAATGATAACACAAGTAAAGTTTGTGACTACATTACCAGTCTATGTTTATGTTATACACTGTACGTTACATTAGTGTAAATCATGGCGAGTAAATTAAAGGACAGAGGTAACGGTACTTACGTATTAACGCCACCGCAGCAGAAGTTGCTAATGCGCAGGCACCAATATTTGCTTACTTTGTGATATAATTATATATTACGACAGGTTTGGCCAGGTATATATATACACATAAACACCTGGCCAAACCTTATATATATATATAATCACCTGGCTAATAAGTTAATAATTTGAAATTAGATCATGGATAAACATGAGCTTTAAAAGTGAAGTGCCGCCAATCTAAACCTAAAATTTTTGCGACAAATCATAAAATGAAAGTATATGAATCTCAAAGCTGATCAAAATGGGATTCTGCTTCCCTCAAACCAGTTTGTTCTTTATTGGCGCATGCTGCGGTGGCGCTAATATGTAAGTACCAAGGTAATTTTTAGGATTTAGGCTATATATAGGCCTAATCACCTTCCCAGACCTTTGTACACATAGGCTCGCAATGCAGTTACAAACTTGACTCATGTTGCCATTATACACATTCGTAATGACACAAATAAGCCTTAATTCTGTTAAAAAGATTCAGTTTCTTCAATATTTATGGATTTTTATACTTAAAAATTATTTCCCATTGTTAAAAAATATCTTATTAAGTTACTGGTAAAGTTGAAAGAAGGTAGATTCTAGCACTGCAATTTTATTCTAACATCTCCTAGACAACAAACATTTATTTAGAAACAAGCATAAAAAATATTTTTTGTAAAAAAACTATAGAGTTTAGAGCCTAAAGGTCCCTAATCTAAAAAACACATCATATAACTGAGCTAGGATTTACTTCAATCTGTAATTTAAGAATCTTATTTCTACTGAAAAATATTAACTTAGGCCTACGGTTTTGTTTTGGCATTAGCCTTAAATATTCCCATTATAGCGGTAAGAATGGTAATTGTTTACTGTAACTGCAACCAGTCTTTTTGGCGATTTTTTTTTTTTAATCATGTTCTACATACCTTATTTATTAATAATAAAATAAGGTTACACCACAATAACCTTCTTCAATCGAATTCAACAATTTAAAATCAAGCCTAGAAATATCGGTACATCGGTTCAAATAAACAGCGGACAAATATTAAGCGATTTGGTAATTGTTTACCGTGACATAACCGGTTTTTTGGTAATTTTTTTTTTAATCATGTTTTTCGTGAAATAGTTATTACTTAAAATTGATGAAATAGTTGTCAAAATAAACTCAAAATGCAATAAAATAATCATTTCAAAATTCTGTTTTCGGACAGAAATATTTAATTGTGAATTATAAAAAGCGAAATCCTTTCAAATAAAAGTATTGAAATGGTGGAAAAACGCTATTTGGAAAACGAATTGCGGATATTTCACACTAAAATCGATTGGACAACATCAATGCATAAAACTAAAAGGCTATCAAATAATAGGATCAGGCTAGTCGGAATTTCTCAAAAAATATTGGTTGTTGGTTTGGTATTTATTAATCAAAAAGTGAAAATTAACTATGGATGATGTAATAAAAAGTCAAATATCTTAAAATTGGTAGGGCCTAGGAGTGATAAGAAAAAATTGAAGTTTTGGTGAAATGTGAAAGTTAATATCTTAACTAATATGCTAAGCAACCACTTTTTATTCCAATTAACTCAAATTTACAAAGTACCAGTTTCATTTTAACTTTTTGGCTTTTTCACAAAAACCATTATTTTTGTGGAGATGGCAACCAGTGATTTTAGTTTGGGTAATTAAAGGCTTCATATAAGAAATGTTTACAACACTTAAATAACTTAATTAGCCTCCTAGGTTAAAATTCACTACCGGTAATAGTGAGAAAGGAATGATTTAACATTACTATTATTAAATATTAAAATAGTTAAATACCCTACTCTGAAACAAGTCATTAAAAAAGAGTATTTTAAAACTTTTTTTTCGCTTAAAAATTAGACAGCACAAACGTAACCTAACATAAAAACTAAACAGCTGTTAAACTTTAGAAAAATGTAAAACTGATAGCTTTAAAATAGGCTTACCAACAGTAAACACTCTTTTAACAGTAACAAACTCAATTTTAATTTATAATGAAGTTATGACCAGCAAAACATGAACTGCTTATTATATGTAACGGGTCATAACTTATCAACCTCAACAATCAACAATCAACCAAAACGTCCTAAATAAAATGTCACATGCCAAATAATATCAAGTCAGATAAGTAAATGGTCGCATTCAGAAAGTAACTAAGACGTAATTTTGTTACGTACAAAAAACTGATTTTTATTTCCAGCTTGCAAATCTGTTACAGCTTCAATAAAAATATTGGTTTCCATTCTAGTTCATCCTAGCATAGTGTGTCCTGTTCCTGTTACTGAATACTGTAATACAATTCCAACACGGCATAAAATATGCATTTAAAGTTTAGAATAGCTGGTTTCTTTTGGAACTAAAATATATAACAATAGGACATTCATATTTGTAGCTACTAATGTTTTAAACCTGTTTAAAAATAGTTGTAAAATAAAATATTATAAGTGGGATTTATATCATGAATATTTCTTCTCGTCTATCTTTGCTTTTTCTCCATTCATCTATTACGCTTTAATTATAGATAATAGTTCTTTAATACTTCGATCTCTCATTCTGTCCCTTATTTAAATAACCTGGATAACTCATAATTCATAACTCATAATAATATAAGAGAAATAAATCTAGTTCGATTATATTTCTATTAAGTTGTAGATAGTTAAATGTTTATTCAAAATGCTGTTGAATTTTGTCGAGATAGCTTTCTGCACCTGTATAATTATTTTAACATGGACAAAACGAAATTTATATGTTTCTTTATTAGGGTATCGCTTTTTAAGTAGATTTATTAGTTCTATGTATGGCTATAACCCACTCATTCATCATTCAAAGTGCAATAGTTAATAACGTAATATAATCAACCATGAAGTTACATTAAACTTTTAAAATCGTTGCTAATAATATATTTAAAAAGTAGTAAAGTATAATTTCGACTATACATTCAATTAATCTCCTAGGCAGTTTTAGAAGTTTTCTCCAGTGGTGAAGTCTAGTTTTATTCATCAGCGAAAAATCAGGAACAATATTCACCGAGTTCAATTTTATTTCTCTAAGGGTGAGTTCTAATTCAGTACTGGATAGTATGCATTAAGAGGAAATCCAGCAAATCGCTACTTTAATCAGCTATTGAATACAGCAAGCATTTCTGAATCATAATAATGGGCGAATTCAGCGGCATTAAATTCTGATGTAAATTATTTCCTATCATTTAGTTCATTATATAACGTATCAACCGTTTAGTTCATCTACAAAGAATCGACTTCAATACAATTCAATGGTCCCACTAAACTGAATGCACCTCGTGTTTCCAAGAAACAACTCAAATCCAACATTTTGTTAAATGACAATAGATTAAAATTGACGTTAGTAGCGGGTACTGCAGAAAAATAGCAGAAACTTTTCATGTACTTATCTAAAGGCAGAAATCAGGAAGTTTAATCTAATTTAGTATGCAAATTTGATACTAGAGATGAGATAAACTATTACTATCTCACTAACGGTTATTTCAAACTGCTATTGTCCAATAATTAATATTAAACGGTTATTCACTCAATAACGCATATTTTAGTCTGGGACGCCAGCATAACATGTTAAAATAACGTGAAGTAGTCTTATTGAAAAACTAGGTTTTATTATTATAACGTATTACAGATATATTTTTTTTAATATGCTGTACAAACGGCTTAATCTTTGTCTTTAGAGGCGATGTGTTTAGTTTCAGAGAGATAGCCAGCAATAGCCTATTATTTCTATTTACCGGGACCACATTTGTATCGGTAGTAATTGATATAATAACAATGAAGATATTAATAAATAAAACACATTTTTATAAAAACATATTAACAACAAAAGAGATTATTTCAGAGGAAATATTTCCTATATTTTCTATATATGTTCGAAGTGTGTTAATACAAATTTACCTCAGCTGTACATAGCTTTCGCTTGTATGTATTTATTCCAGGTCCAGGTAGGATATCAGACTAATGAATATTGATATGATGGATCTGGTGTTGGCCTAAATCACAGAGAGTGAAGACGACCCTACTTGAATGATGGAATGGGAATATCCCAGGTAGGCTGGATATATCTCCTTGAGAAATTGGATGGTGTGTTATGAATTTTAGTTGTAGGTTGTAGTTGTAGGTAAGTGGGAAAGTCTCTCGGAGGAACACACGGTTTGTTGGTTTGAGAAACCTACTGGTTTTGGTCACTTTTCAAAAGAATAGAAACGTAAATAAATCAACTAATAATAATATAGAACATAAGTTTTTTAATAGAGTAGGTAATTTTTCAGATGTTCATTTGATATAAAAATAAAAATGATGTTCTTCAAAAGAATCTCCTGCAAAACAAAGTGGCAAACCAACATTTTTGGTTTAATGGTGAATGTTTGAAACATAACTTAACGCCGAAATATGTAAGTGTTAAAGTGATGTCTTCTATTGCATTTTCTATTAACGCCAACGCAGCCGCATGAAAAACATGGCTTCAGGAAGAAAGGAAGAAACAGTTTAGAATTAATTAAGGATAATGTGAGTTACCATCTTAAAGTTAATTACTGTATGATGAATTAGCTGATAAATTTAACCTTTAGAGTTTGATTATTTTGTTAACGATGTTTTTGATTTTGTTCGCACTAAAATTTATGAAACTTCTAACAGACAAATTAAAACACTTAATAATTTTAAAGATAAAACCAATATATGTAATAAGCGTAAATCCAATATGTTTTCTAAACACCAATTCTATAATAGAGTTAGTCTATCAACTAATCTATTACTAGTTTTGAAATAAAGAAATGAAAGGTCATAAATACAACCCCAGATCTTCTCTAAAAAATAGTAATAATTGTGAAACTCTTTCTGTAGATATTGAATCCATAAATAAATTAGATATTAATATTAAATATTTATATTCAAATATAATTGGTGATACTGTTAAGAGTCTTCATAATAAGTGTTATTTTAACAATGAAGTTTTAACAAAACATTTGTTTACAACTTTTGTAAATAACAGATGGAAATAGAGCTTCATTTATTTTGTTTATTTCAAATACAAAGTGGTGGTACCTACAGCAGGGCTTGTAAAACAAATAAATGTCAGGTGGTAAGTAGAGGAGTGGGGGGGGAGGGGCTCTGCAAAATAACCTTTTGGTGACATTTTTATAACAATAATGCTATATTAATCAATACATAATTGTTATTAACGATAATTATTAATGGATAAATATTATAAATAACAGTATTATTATCAAGTTACTTTAAACAACAATTGCATATAACATATTATACATACGCAATATAAAAGTTAATGTGATTTATTTTTTATTTGACTCAAATACGTTAGAACGTTTTGAATGTCTAGAAATAAATTGGTTCATTAATTTCTCCATATCTAATTATCAATATATCAGAATAAATCTATGTGATTTAATCAGCTTTGTAATATTGTCAATCTCAAATAATTTTTTAATCTACGTAGTGTTGAAAAACTTCTTCATTTGTAAATGAAGATCAGGGTATTGTCATTAATAATTTAACGAATAGAAAATAATCGGAAACAAATTCCACGCACCATGGTTTTCTCTGTAAAAATTTGACCACATCTCTCAAATTTTAACTTTTTAACCCCCGTTTTCAAAATTAGCGGGTAAAAAGTATCATTACATGTAGGTTATGCGATAGGGACTTTACAAATTTCACGTGGGGAATTCACCACCCGGAAAATTTTCAAATTATAATTTTCACACTAAATCGCCACCACATCTTCCGCCGGTTCTGACCTACAGTATTTTTTTAGTGGTTCTGTGAGCAGTGATGGACAAAACAGATATATATATATATATTTTAAACATTGTAACATATATCGTTCGGGTTTGTTAATAACAACTTTAATTCTAAATATGCGGAACTATTGGTGGACGCGTTACTATTACTGCGTAATAAATACACAAACATAGGCTATTGACTAAATGACAAATGGTCGAGTTAACACAGGCTACTTTCTCTCGGTCAGTTAACGAAACTGTGTAAGCCTATCATAAATAATTATTACAGTATTTACTGTATAAACCATTTAACCAAAACACAAAATAAAATACCTAAACTTACTCGAGGGACGTTCGGAAATTAACCTTCGGTTTTGTTCAGGGGTAGAAGTTATGTTCATAGTAGCACAGTAGATATGTAGCTCAGTACATTCCAGCTGTGCTAGTGGAAAGTCGTGCAGCAGTTTGTTTGCACAGATCTCTCTCTCTCTTTCATCTATCCTATCTGGTTGGTCTCTCTTGACCAGCTCTTGTTTCTTTCCTACTTTGATGCTATATATTAATTATTATTATTACATATATATGTAATGTATATAATTAATGTAATTATGTATATATTATCATAATTATAATTTATATTATAAGGCGATGATAACCAAAGGTTTTTCGCCTTTAAACAACAAAGAAGAAACAAAAAAATCAACGTAACGATTAAAATATGAGTTGGAACAATTAAGAAACAAAAGAACTTTGATGCAATGTCTGTACCATAATAATTTCACAAGTTGAAGGCACTACATGCGACTGAGGCGATTTCTATTCAACCGGAATGTAGTTATAAACGCAGGAACAAATCTTGAATATTAGTGTCACAGGCTTGGTTGGTGTTGAGCTGATAGTAGCGCTATAAACGGGTCCATCGTGAAACTTAGGCGGATCAATAGCGTACTTGTATTTTTATAGACGGGGGTGTTATGTCTTTGGTAAGGATACATTTGTTGCTTGCTTTCTCAATTTAATTTAAATAGTAAACATAAGTACATGCTATTTTAATTCAATTTATATATTAAACAATAAATGAATCTAACTTAATTTTATACAGTAAATTATTTTAGTGATAATCATCGAATAACATAATATTTTATAGTTTAGAAAACACAATAGTAGTGGGATAAATAGACAGAAACAATTATTATATTTTAAAATTGAATTTAAGAAACTTATAAATAATCATATGAATTTAGCCTAACTTGCAATATTTTGGTTTTTCAGAAAAAAATGATCGTATTCTAAGTTATTGGAAAGTAAATGATTTAACGTCATGCCACAGGTCAAATCAATTTCATCTTCATGTAGGTTTTGTTGTACTAAAAACAAATATTTTATCTAATATTGATCACATAAAGCTAAAAATCGATCCAGTTTTTCGTAAATTTTAAAATAAATTAAAAATAATCTTTATTTCTTTGCAATACATTTTTGAACTCAAACTAGGAAACTTATTCATCATATTAAATTCTATATTCTTGAATGGCGTAAGAAAGCTACAATTGGGATAACAAGATGTAGGCTATACCTGGTAAAAAATAAATATAGAAAATAAAACGTACTTTAATTATTAAAATAAACTTCTTCATTAATAGAGACAAGAATTGGTAACGTTATTTATGAACTTTTGATTCTTGAATATTGCTAAAATATTTTAGTAACGTTTAGAAAGCAAAGAGAACCAATTCTAATTATTAATAAATACAAATAATTGTAAATGAATCATCATATTATTAGTTTAAATGCAAAAAAGTCTAACGCACTTTGAAGAGCATGTTTCATGAGCATATGCAACTATGTTTTTAAAATTATAAATAAAGGATAGATGAATTTTCTCGCATTCCCACAACAAAACCAAAATCTATTAATAATTATTTTATTAAATAAATTCATTTAGTCCTAATAAAATCTATCTGTCCAAATAAACCATGTAGACAGGCTAAATGATCAATTATTTCAAAATATTTCCATCAAATATGGTAGAATGTGAAGATTTCTGATATTTAAAATAAATGTAGTATCCCGGACGTAAAAGTAAATTTGCTGCTAGGGAGTAATTTTAAAAATAAAAATGAATCTAGCTACGGTCAGAATTTATTTAATGCATTTTCCCCTTTACATAAAATTTTATATATTTTTCTACATATTAATTTTTGTCATAATTAAATATACATATAAATGTACATATCATCGAAATGTGGCCGAAATTGCTATGGACTGATTTTGAGATATTCCACCTTTTAGAACGACGTCCATAACCCATAGTTCATAAATATATTTTAATATTTATTTTTTAACGCATTCGGCAAAGATTGACGAAATTTCTTAAGTTCAATCATCAATGGCTAGCATGGACCCTTACGATTTTTATTAATAGTTTGATTTTTAATGGGGGGACAGGAAAATCAGGAGTTATTATGTAAAATATACAGGGTGATTGAAACAGGCGTTTTAATGGAAAAGTACAAAGGTTACAAAACAAACCTCATAGGTAACCCCTCAGGATATTTTGAGTTAATACTAGAGGAGTATTTATTTATATCATATCACCCGCCATTGGCGATCATATAATATGGCGATCAGCTCTAAATTTTCTTATAAGAACCCCTATTTTTATAGCGATTTTAGATAAAACGTGTTATTGTAAAACTTTTTTATTATTGAATATTTTTCGATATCTTTAACCGTTTAGGAGCTACAGGCATTTTAATGTTTCCAAAATTCACAAAATTCAAGCTATTTCTAGAGACGACAATACCATCATCCCAATAAAATTTAAGTCGTACAAGCTCTTGGAAATGATAACGCCAACCGACGGCGTTTTTGTAAACAGTGTTTGGATTTGGCATTGCATACTGAATAATTCTGATGTATATATATTTGAATTTTTAAATATAAAACTATTTTCAGTGATATTTTTTTAAAGTAATGTTAGTGTGAATTGTTCTTAAAAACATCTGATTGGTAATCACATAATTTGCTATTTTACTTCTGGTAAAATAATAAATTATTAATTACATAATTAAGTACGTATTGAGTCCATTCAATTATAACAGAAACATTTCAATTTTTTTAAGAACACTGTAAATTTAAGTGACAGTTAGTTGCATGTTAATCCTGTGATTATAATTCTTCAAATAATGGTTTTTTTTCAATTAATCCTAATTTCACTATACAGTAAACCTGAACATAAGGTGTTATTATTCAGATAATAATATAGTTCGGTTATAGAAACTGTAAGATTTTCCATAATGGTGGAACCTTATTTTATTTACGGGAAATGTAACAAATGTTCAAATGTTAGTGTTATTCTAATCTTTGATTAGAAATTAATCAAATGGGGAAGTTTGTCTTTTCATTGAAGTACTAATGTTTTTCTTAGTACCTTATGTTCAGCCTATACTGAATTGGTGAAATTCTTTACTTACATCAAAAGCAGTTGTTTAGTTTGATTAGTAGTTAATGTTGTTATGTTATTACAGATAACCATACTCAGAAAAAGTATACAACTTATGCGCCAGTAAACAATGTAATATTTCATTAACTACTTGCTTTCTAATGTGTTAATATTTAATAAAAGTTGGGCGCCATTTTGTAATTTTTATTACAAAAAATAAAAATAATTACAAAATTTACTCTTGAAGAGAGCATAAAGTTTCTCTGAGGTCGCAAGTTCTTTAAAACAGTGTACTTTGAAGAATCTTAAATAAATTACAGAATCTTTTTTTCTGAAAAGCACGTTTTATTTTTAATAAACATTTTTGATGTTAAATTTCATACAAAATCAAAATATTACCTGAAAAGACTAAATTATACATAACACCTTACACTCTATATTAATCAAAATTATATTTCATTAAAACTTTATTTGATATTAATATTATGCTTGCAACCTAATTTCAAAATTAAATCTCTTATTTTTCAAAAGAAAATATTTTTATATTAAACAATCTCTTTTATAAAGTCTTTTTTAAATTTAAAACATGCAATTCAATAAGTCAAACAATGAATATCTTTTAATTATAAAATTTTTAAATGATTATGTTCAAATAAAATATTTTATTATTATTGAAAAAACATGTGATAATTCTACAAACATGTTATTCAAATTTCATCAATGAATTACAAATTCTAGTTATTTTTATATTTAAATTTCTATAAAAAATAGTTTAAGCATGTTAAACCAGACATGCATTTATACACAGAAGTTAAGTAAACTTTTTTGAACTTACCGTCCAATAGTCTTATCGACGACGGTCGTTTAACCGGTCGAATAACTTCCAACGACGGCCGTTTCGGCTATTCAGCCATTTTCAAGTTAAGGATTATTGTCCTTCGTCATTATAAAATTAAAAGCACATATTACACGTAAAAACACTTATACACACTAGTTCACAAATATTAACGAATACACGCTTGCACATTTTTATTGCGTGTGGTCTGTTCACTGTCCACGGCTATACTGTCGGTATAGGGTTGAGCACAGTTCTTATCTGTATTTGCTTCTGCGATATCTATTACTATGTCGAACAATGGATTGGAGTTGAAATTAAGTTTGTCATTAAGTAGCGTTTCTTTGTCTGTCCTGAAAGCTTTGTATATTTCATACTGTTCAAACAACAAATGTTTTTAAAACAAATTACTTCAATGAGTGTGCTACCAGACAAAACAAAAATAATTGAGTGGAGGTACTATACAAAATATGAACAACTCCAGAGGCCACCAGAGTGTTAGAACCTCTGGTGGTTCCAAAGGCCACCTTCTTTTTTTATGTTAGAACCTATAGTTTTATTTAAACAAATATATTTTCACTATTGGCAACATTATTAAATTATAATGCACATTATAGTATTGACTCAATTGTTTTATGTAAAATGTTGAAAAAGTTAAAATTTTTAATCTGAAGGAATGTTATAAGTTATTCTTAAAATTTTTAATAATAACTATCTTCTACAATTTCATACTTACAATATTTCTTCCTTCATTTTCAAACATAAATTAAAGTTGTACTAAAGATGAAATTTATATTTCAGCAGCCTACTAAAAAACAATGGCTGTGCCTTTTACTGGTATTAATATCACTTTTTGGAAGTCAGGCAGCTGTGGATGATAATGTACTTCATATTGGAGGAATATTTCCGATTGGAGGACAAGGAGGGTGGCAAGGAGGCCAAGTAAGTATGGGACTATTTGTAGTAATTATTACATAACGGGACTTTTAATATCAATAAAAAAAAAAAAATTTTCTTTAAAATGTATTTAAAAAATCATTTAATCCAAATTAATTGACCACTTATTTGAACACATTCCTACGATAATGTGCACAAAAGTTATTTAAATAGTAAAATTTAATTTTCTATTAAATAAATGATGTCTTTTGTTCTCACCATAAAGTTTTCTGAGTAGGTTCTGAATGGGGCCATAAAACATTTTGTTTATGGAGACAATAAAGAGTTGAGGCTAGTTTTTTAATTTATTAATGTGAAGAGCTCAACATGAATTAATATTGTATATTATATTATAATACTGTAAATCAATTATTATTAATTTTAAATATATGGGAGCTCTCCCCAAGATTTGGAGTCTACATCAATGCTGCTTTTAATTTAGTGGTCATCTGAAGACAACCTATTCATGAGCATAAGTTATATACAACGAACTAACAATGGCAAAATATGAAAAATAACATAAAAATAATAATAAATTAAACAAACGGAAACCAATCATTATATTTTCATAGAAAACAACAAAACTGAACAAGCTAAAATGTTGGACAAAACCAATTATTTTCTCTATACATAGGATAAAGTTAATGTAAAATATTTGGTAATTATTATCTATCCCTTGTAACATTGTGAAATTTTGAGTTTCATTAGTTTGTAAAATAGAGAACATGTGTTTGAATAAGGGAAAAAACTAAGCACAATTAAAATCTCAGGAATGTAAAAAAAGGAAGTAACAACTGGCAGAGTGGAACGACCAAATAGTCCGCAAAATGTTTTCTAAATTGTTACACCCTGCATAATATGACAATACAACAGAAATAATTTAATATATACAATTACCTTCAGGGATCATGTTTTCCATTGGTGTTGACTACAATTTCAGCCTCACAGGGCTATTTTCAAAGGTTTAACTTGATGTTTTTTATTCACATTACACATAATATACTACACAAAACACGAACACAGTAAAACATATTAAAACACTGTTTATTCCACTGGAGTGGACGTAAAAGTTATGTTTGCTTATTTTCTAGGCTTGAAATGTTATTATATAAAGAATGGCATTTAAATCGTAGTTGGTCATTTGAGATGTTATGAGAAATATTACAGGAAAAAATAAAATCGATGTTATGGAAAAATACTTGAATTATACTTTGAAAAAAAAATTTATACATCTTAAATCCTTTTACAAAAATGGTAATCAGGGAAAAACTTCTTTTTGTTCATTCATGTGGGAAAATATCAAATGTGAAAAGATTATTTTTGACGCTGTACAAATATTTAGCACTAAGTTTTGAGTTTAAAAAGTCCTTTAACCATAAAAAAATATAACCATATTATAAGTAATTCTTAAATTACACTGCCAACTTGTTTAATATTTTTAAAGTTAGGAGTCGTTATATATATATATATATATAATTTAGAAAAAAACATACAGCATAGATTAAATAATTAATAATAAAGCTGCATTTCATTTAAAGTAGAAACTAAAAATTAATTAAGTGTCAACATAATTCAAAAATAATATACACAATGATTACGGATTATGATACAACAAAATTTCAAATAATTTTTGTTATACCCTTCTGTATAAAATTTATTTGTTTTGTAAAAGTAATTGAATATTTAAATATGTGTTATTTTATTACATTTTCAGTAATTTAAATTTAATTTGAAAAATGATTAAGTTTCTTTCCTTTGTGTTCTGTACAGGCCTGTGAACCAGCAGCTAACTTAGCCCTAGAAGATGTTAACAACCAGCGAAATCTTCTTCCCGGCTTCACTCTCAAACTACATTGGAATGATAGTGAGGTAATATTAACTAACTTAAAGTTTAATTCTATTACTACTCATGTTTTATTTAGAGCAAAGGCATTTTTTCAAGATGCATCTTTTTCTAAATGTTTATAAGGATAGACTGGGAAATAATGATTTCTAGGTATATTTAGGAATAATAAAACAGATAATGCTTCTTAGGCACCAGATATGAATATAGAGGCAGATGATACTTCTCAGGAAAATAATGGGCTATGAGGTTGATGGTGCTAGGTGAGGCAGATGGTGATTTTTTTTAGGTACGTGATGAAAATGATGCGGTTGTTGATGATTCCACATACATGTTAGTCATGATCTATTAGGCAAATGGTGATTCCTATGCACTTGTTTGAAAAAAGGGAGTGTCTTTAGGAATGAACTTTCTTCAAGACTGGTTCAGACATTTAAAATCAGAATTAATAATTTTATATTCAGAAAAAAATCTGTTACTAATATTATATGGTAGACAAAATTCTCTCAAAGTTGTTAATAAATTATTTTCTTTCAACTTTTATTAACTTTGCAAAACTTAATTCTGAAATATTCACATGTTGATTCAAGTTATCCCATTAAAAACTAAAAAAAATAAATTTGTTTTTGGTCTTAGCAAGTCTTAAATATTAAAATGTTTTAAGATTTAATACCAAAGTTTTGAGGTTGGTATTAATTCTTTTGTTGCTTTCATATTTATGTTATCCATTCTCCTAAAATTAACTTAATTATCTGGCTCAAATTAGATAGATTTTAACAAAGTGTTTTTTGAAATAATGGAAATACTTGTCGCTAAAATTGAAAATGTTTACTACAATGCTCGAGGACGAAAAGTACACCTAGTAAGAAACCAATTTTAAATTCAACACTGAAAGATATAATGAATAAATTATAAATAATTTATTAATAAACATTTTTATTAATGAATATAATTGTGTAAATGAAAGAGAAAAAAATTGTATGAACATAAACCAATCTTAATATTGTCTTGAGGTATAATAAAGATATAGATTTGATTTGAGATAGTAAGTTTGCCTAAAACAAGAAATACTAATATAGGAACATAGCCTATGTCAAATAGGAATTACCTACATCTATCATTGTTATTAATTGCTAGAATTGTTTATGAACTCAGAATGTTACTTCCAATCTTTGTTATTTGAATTTTAACTTCTAAAAATTAAGATAAAGATTACGCCTTATTTGGTAACTACCCCCCAAGCTGATAAGACCCTACCCATGTTAATCTAACCACATATAATCTGAGAAATCACTGTTAGAAAGAAATACACTAGTAATCCACTTAACTAGTTTGCCTAGTTGAATAAACATAAACTGCACACTTACACACAAACCCACCTCCTGAAAATATTCATTACTCCTTATACACAAACCCACCTCCGACTGGCTCACAGTGCTTCTAAACTACACAAGATATTTTACCTTAATTTATGGCCTTTGGGCCAAAAAATTAAAATTCAATTAAAAACTTTCCTGAAACGAAAATAAGATTCTACAGGCTTTTCATCTACAGCTATTTTTACAGACTTCTTGTCTATGATGAACTTTACAGGCTTTACTCCTAGACAACTAGCCCACTAAGGGTTCTACTTGCCTAGATGCATAATTATCACAATACTACCGCATAGTTTCTATTCATATATCACACTATAACCTTAGCAGATCTCTAGAGGGAGAGAGGACATCTTTGTGACCATAAAAGTTATGTTTTTCTTTATTATAGACCCATCCTATAAGCCTCCTTTCTTTAAATAAGTTCAATCAGGGTAGCACTCAGTGGTCAACAAATCAAGTCGCCTCCATCTAGGAAAGGTAAATAAACCTATAGTTATCCTTCTCAAACTTCCTTCTTCCATATACGTCCTCTGACCAGGCTTCTTCCACAGTGAGATCATGTCAAAAGTTCATATAATTTAAATAGTAATAACTATTTAAAACTTTTAATTTATATTAATTGTGTTTATTTACTTTATTGATAACGAATAAATGTCACTACTTTAAGAATAAATTCAAAATGTTTTAGTGTGATCCTGGGCTGGGAGCTTCAGTTATGTACAACCTACTTTACAACAAACCACAGAAACTCATGTTACTAGCTGGCTGTAGTACAACATGCACAACTGTTGCAGAAGCTGCCAAAATGTGGAATTTGGTTGTGGTAAGCTTTGAAATATATGACTTTATTTGAAGTAAGGTTAGCAAAATAGCTCTAACTTTTAATAGTCTGTTAATTAAAAGAAATATATATATCTATAATAAAGACTTTTATCTATACACAAATAGAAATGAAAAATAGGTTAGTGACTAGGTGTGACAATTGTATTTTTCTACAATCAAAATATTAAGGATTTATTTTATATTTCACATTTTAATGTTGATGAATCTTCTGAAAGAATTAATTATATAGTACATCAGTTATGAACTTATCCAATAGACTTGAGTAACAATGTATTAATTAATTTAATCTATTTTGAAAATGTCATCTTTTTTATTGTTGGGCCAAAGGCCTGATCTTTGTTGCTGATGCCTCATTCAGAGTCTAGGTCATTACTTAGTCATCTTTTGGATCATCCTATACTGCATTTATCAATAGATGAATTATCTTGAGCAATTTTTAACACTCTAATGCTATATAGTCACTTCATTCACCATTCCCTATGGTTACCCAGTCAACAAAATTCAACAACCATTTACCCAGTCAACAACTCAATCTGACTTGTTCTTACAACCTCACTTCATTCTTCATATAATAGGGGTTTCCTGAGATTCAACAAAGGAGTCACATCTTTCCTGTCTCTGTTAGATGCTTAGTTTTTGACGTTTCTGGTCTTGTTACATCTGTGTATGTAATATAATAGGCATAGTGATAGAATAACTATAGGTTCGGTCTTTTTTTCATTCTATGTTTATTTTTCCAAATAGGGTCATTCAGGCAGCCGGTCACTCTGTTAGCTTTATTTACTTACAGTCAAACTTCATTTCTTATCTTCCCATCACTGGACACATCAATTCCAAGATATTAAAATGACATAACTTGATCGATAAAATTGCTGTCTATTTCTGATTTGCATCTGACAAGGTCTTTTGATGTTGTTAAGTACTTAGTTTTTTCTGTCAATATTATCATGTTATACCTTTTAACGGTGGTAATAAACAGATTTAGCAGGTATTGCAGGTCATCTTCATTTTCAGAAAATTATACGGCGGCATCCATGATAATTATGTTATCCATAACATATGATACTCTTTTTGTCCCCATTTTATTGCCATTTCTGGTGCATATCTTAATTTATGATCTCATCAATAATCACAGTGAAAAACAATGGATTTATGGAAAGGAGTAACCCTGCATGATGCCAATCTCCATCAGTGTTGGTTTAGTTAATTCATTTTTCATTTTAACTCGCCGAACTATTCTATTCTGCTGATCCTTTTCATTCTATTCATAACTTTTTTTATATAATAGATAAAATTACCAGTATTTGAATATCATGAAATATTGCATTCAGAAAATTTCATTTGTATTGTATAGATTATTGTTTCATAAATAATGTGCACATGTGCATTGGGAAACAATCTTATAGATAAAACGATTCTCGATTAATTGTAATAAATCATCATCTTCCCTTGATACAATAAACTTTAGAATGTAATATTACATAAAATATTTAATGTTTTTATTATTATCTTGCAATTTTCTTGTTCTAGTTGTGTTATGGAGCAAGTTCTCCAGCATTATCAGACCGCAACAGATTTCCTACTTTATTTCGTACACATCCTTCTGCAACTGTCCACAATCCTACTAGAATTAAGCTTATGGAGAAGTTTGGCTGGTCACGAGTAGCCATATTACAACAAGCCGAGGAAGTGTTTATTTCGGTATGACACATATCATAATGAAATTGTAAACATTTAGATTTTTGGAGATTAATAAATGAAGAAATACTCATAAAATAATTTATTATGAAATCATGTAAATAGTAATTCAGATGTATTTGTTCCATTTATAGACAGTTGAGGACTTAGAAGCTCGCTGTAAGGAAAGTGGCATTGAAATTGTTACTCGACAGAGTTTCTTAAGTGATCCAACAGATGCTGTTCGTAACTTGCGTAGACAAGATGCACGTATAATTGTTGGGCTATTTTATGTAGTTGCTGCAAGAAGAGTGTTATGTGAAATGTACAAACAACAACTCTTTGGAAAAACCTATGTGTGGTTCTTCATAGGTAAGTTGTAATTTAATCTATCAATAATATGTTTTATATTTACTATATAGATAATGATAAAATTTAATACAGTCAACTTTCTTTTCTGTAAATAATAATTATTTATTAATAGTTTACATCTGATGTGACCTTGGGTCATTACTTTATTTAAATTTTATTAAATTTACGTCATACAATCCATATCAAAGTAAAAATTATCTAGCAGTGACTTAAATAATTAATAGGTGAGTATATACGATTATAAAAATGAATAAATTAATACATAGCGTTAAAGTCCTATGTTAATTAGATGGTTTAATTTTAGTTTATTTATTTGTTAAATTGTACTAATGGTTAAACACATTTAGGTAATTATCACTTGTTGATCGGCTACTTAATTAACAACTACTACTGTATTATTACCGGCTACTGTATTAGTAGAGGTACAATAAAAACATGACAAACATCATGACTATCATCGTGGTTTCCATCAAAGATATCACTATAGCTGCAATTTGTATATTGAAAATTTGTTATTATAGGGTAGTTAATTGCTTGAAAATTAACTTTTGACTTATGTATAGGATGGTATGAAGATAACTGGTTTGAAGTTACACTGGAAAAGGAGCAAATAGAATGTACTCCAGAACAAATGAGAGAAGCTGCTGAAGGACATATCACAACAGAAGCTCTAATGTGGAACCAAAATAATCAACGTACAATTTCTGGAATGGTAAATAAAATAAACAGACTTCAAATTTTCTCAAACATACACACAAAACTGTATTTAAAGCTGAAAACTGAATAGAAAATGAAGCATATTCTTTGTTTCTGGGATACATGAACTTTTTTTATTTTTTTTAGACAGTTATGTCTTTTAATACAATTTCTTTAAATGATAAAATTAATACTGGCCTTTTAATTCTTGAGTTTTTAAACTATTTACTCATAGTCATAACTGAATAATTTTATAGTCACAATGGGCAGCTATTGATGTATTCTACTGTTACCAATACTAATAAATTTATTTATCTTTTAATCCATTTGAATTTTAAGTATTGGAAGGCTATTATGAACTTGTCTCTTTGAAAAAATGAATTATTTAATAACTTTCTGTTTAAATCTTGTAAGAAAATTGGTCCCTCAGTTTTTTGTTTAAGTTATTAGATATTTATTACTTTTGATCATAAATTGTGTTTGGACTTTGATGTAGAAATTCATTCAGTTTATGCAATGTTTTTTTACTAAACATTTACTGGTTTTATTTATATTATAACAAAATACTCAAATTATACATACCTTCTCAAACAATAATGTTAGAGAGGGAAGGACATGTATATTTAAAAGAGTAAGTTTATTATTTATATAACATTGTTAATGTAATTAAACCTGAAAACTAAATTATGCAGACAAATATGCTATGAATGTTATAATGAGTATGGTGTAACATAGTCAAATATCTCAAAAAATATAAACCAATTATAAATTGGTTAAAACCGCTGTTATGGCAAATTGATCAAAAATTTTGTGTGATAGTAAACTTAAACAAATTTCATATATGTTATATTACTAACAATAGTTTACATAAATAATAATTATTATTTTACAGACATCTGAAGATTTCCGACTTAGATTGAATAATGTTCTAAGATCATCGGGATATGACATAGACAACATGCGATATCCTGAAGGTTATCAAGAAGCCCCTTTAGCTTATGATGCAGTTTGGTCTGTAGCCCTAGGTATGAAATTAGTATCTTATTATACTTATCAGACACTTTAGTGGTCTATGCCAAGATGCAATACTATCCCTCATATCTAAATCAAAGGTTTTATGTTCTTGTATTTCAGCACTGAACTTTATTACTACTATACTTTTACTATTACTACTTTATCCTATCTTTAAATACTATTCCTGTCATACCTTTTCATATTAAATTACTATTATTTGTCCATACATATATTTTCATTTTGTTGATATAAATTTTTAAGTCTTATATTTGCAAATCATTAACAAATTATATAAGGATATATTTAAAAATTACTCAATGCTATTTTTCTTCGTAAGAAATCTACGATTTTCAACTTTTACAGTTTTGAATCAAACTTAATAAAATTATCACATTAGAAAATAAAATGTAAAATATTTTTTACTACCATATTGTCAAGTATATTTTATATTTTTAAACACTCCCTATTAGTATTTTTTTTTTTTTTGCATTTGCAAAATTACCTATTTGAATGGTAATGTAGTGGCATCATCAAGATGGAGTTAAGGATCAAAATACAATCTCCCTCATGAAATAGGCGGTATATAAAATACGTTATAATGTATGTAGGCTAGTTATTTAACATATTAAAATGCATTTACATTAAAGTTTTATTTTTATGTAATATTAAACACTCTATAAAAATAAAACATTTACTAATATGAAGCATATTTGACCAAATCCATGATGATCAAAAGAAATGTCATGAAAGTTACTATTGTGCAGATACCCATTATATTACAGTAGTTAAACATAGAAAGATCAGCAACAATAACAAACTTAAGATTGCAGTTTTTCATTTTAGTTTTTTCTGATTCAGACCAAAAACGAAAACACATTTTCTGGTTACCTATTTGCAGGACTGTAGATTAGTATTTTATGACCCTCTGGTCTCTTATATAAAATTCTAGGCTGGTATTTTCATTTTTTAAAGTCTACCAACCCAAAACCATTGATTAGTGAGGTGCTAAAAAGTCTCTAGCGTAAGTTAGCTGTAGTAAGCGTATTGTTTATGAAAGAGTATGAAGAAAACTTAACTACCTGGCAAGAAAGAAATGAGTAAGTTTGGTATTAACTTCAAGCCATTCTAGAGTGGAAAAAAATAAAATAGCAGATAAATTATTGGTAAGCTGAATGAGATGCTCATTTTTAAACTAGTATACAAAAATTACATCTTGATTAGGTTTGCAAAAACATGAAGCTAGATGGAATGGGTATTCAGAATGTAAATGTAAACGTATAATCTAGAATAAGAACATTCATTAGACTAAACATAGAAAACCTTAAACTGGTGATTATCTTGTTAACAATGAAATGTCTCCTGAATATAATCACCTCACTATAATGGATAATAAGGATGACCCATCTAGTAACAGATGCAAGGAGAATGAATGAAAAAGTCATATTTTGGATAAAAAAGTCTTAGATATGATCTACTAGAAGATATTTAGCTTTAATACTGTTATATTATGATTTACAGAATATGACCATTTCAGATCCAATGAGGTTTCCAAAGGCCACAGAAAGGTTTGAGTAAATGTAAGGAGTCTTTAGAATATTAAGCACAAAAGACTACTAGAGGTCTAACAATGCTGCAGTCTTGCTATAAAGAAAACAATAATAAACCAGGGATAAAGACACACAAGGAACAGATCTGAAACACAGAACAAAATTTGCCAGATTATTAAATTATATTTGATCAATGTCTATATAATTTATTAAGATTAAGTAATAATTAGCCATTTTTAAACAAATTACCAGTTAATTGACTATTTTGACAAAAGAAGATTCTTGTTTAGAGTAATCAAATATTGCAACATATAACATTTACAACTTACTCCAATTACTAAATTAAGAGATGTAATAAGTAGGCCTACTATTTGTTGGAGAAGAGTTTAGGAAGTAAACATTACCAAAATCCCTTTGTCAATCTAATAATAAATATATACCAGATGGTACACAGACTTATAATGAATTTTAGTGTTTGATTTAGAGTTAATACAAATTTTGGACGTAAAAATTGCAAAATGTTGTGTTTGTAATAAACATGTATAATTTAGTGTTGAATAACTACACATTTCCCCCTAATTTTAATTATTTATTTTGATTTTGACAACTTTACCAATTTTAATATTTTATAGGTAACTAAATGTAAGGTAAATATTTAGTGTTAAAAATAAAATCATGTTTTAAGTTATTGTGTTTCATTTTCAGCATTCAATAAAACTATGAGTCGATTACACCGGCATGGTAAAACCTTAAAGAACTTCACATACACGGATAAAGAGATAGCAGATGATATTTACTCAGCCATCAACTCTACTCAGTTCCTTGGTGTTTCTGTATGTTTCATTATTTTCATAAATGACAATTTAATTACACCTTAAAATCATATAATGATGAAACCTAAATCATTGTTATTACTATGTGCCTTTTTGATGTTTGTTTGTTTGATTTTGTTTACTTATATTAATGATAGAAGGGCCATCCTAGATATACCTCTCAACTATATAGCTTATTCCGCACCCTCATTCACAGGACCTTCCTTTTCAATCCAGTCTCAGGTTTTTAGAAAACCCTAAGCTGCTTCCAATAAAGTTGTACTTTTCCCTATCTGCCCCCTCTCCAAAGAGTTCACAGGGTTTCAAATCATTTCCTGTCCAGAACTGAATAGTCAAGAACTATGTTGAGCTGTTTCCACAGCTGCACCACATATCCTAAACAAAAAGGTCTGGCGTATGTAACCCAATTTTGTCTTGGATGGCTATGGAAAATCCAATAACTAGTCATGAATCCAGTCACTCTCTGCATATTTTGACTGGTGTATCTCTAGTATTTTAGACTGTACATTACCTTTTTTTCCCCCTCCCAAAACTTCTGGTATTCCTTCATAAGCCATTAGGACACACACCTATGCCCTGTTCTAAGGTAAAGGATACTCCACAGGCATGTTCTAGGCCAATGAAGGGGCATTCAGTTCCTTCTTTGGCACTCCTGTCTGCTTCTTCATTCCCCTTTAATACACTGATGACCCAGGACCCACAAAATATTTACTTCATTGGGTTTTGTCTGGGTTTTCAGGACGATATGACAGTCCTACACTATCGTAGAAGTATAGTTGTGTTTTACCAAAGCTAGACGTTATGTCCAACTATCTAAGTTTATATAGATTGTCTTATCATTCTAGCCTCTGTCTATATTTTTAATCACACATTCTGTAGGAGAAATCAGCTTAGCTTGAAAAATGGTTGTCATAATGGAAACATTATGGCCTACCTACAGAACCATAATGTTCAGGGATTTTGATCTTTTCTATTATTTGTTCAACTGCATTGAACCTAAACTCAGACACTGTCTTGTTGTTACCCAATTTCATCCTATATAAAACACTAGGATTATACAATGCTATGTCCAAGAGATAAAAAGACAATTTGTTGTGCCCTTTACTGTACTGCCTCATAATGGGAAGCTGCCGAGACTTTCATACTCTTTATTCACTCCACACAAATTGGTTGTAATCATTTACTAATGTAGTTGTAATAATATAAACAAATTATGCTAAGTTTACTTTATAAAAAAAAATGCCTACACATTGTGCGACGATTGTAATAATATAAAAAATGAGGCTGTCGAGGCTGTCTAACTTTAAATAAAAATGTTTACGTCCATTTCTTATGGGACATGAATTCTTTTGAAAAAGTGTACTTAATGGAATACTGGATGGAAAGTAGAAGTCTTTTTATACTGAAATGAACATATTATTTATTAAAACAAACATATTGCAATTAATACACACATATAAACATAAATAGCAATATATAAATATCTTAAATCATATCATCATATTAAAAGTCATTTTTTAAAAGATTATTAAACAAAAGAATCTAATTTTAATTATAATTTATTAAAATAAGAGCTTGGTCCAATTGAAACAAGATTATTTCAAACTCTTATTTAACAATTTGCCTTCAATAAGTAAAATTAACTTCGTTCATGGCTTCTATTATTAAAAAAATTCAATTAAAATTTTAATCCAAATAAATTTAAAAAAATTGTATTCCAATTTATTATATTTGTTCTTGAAACAGCATGTTATAAAGATCAAACAAATAGAGCATAATTATAAAAATTAAAAGTTTATAGAAGTCTACAGATACTTAACAATCATTTTTTTAAACATATATACATAGATAAACGGCGTGCTTTATCAAACACGTTCTCTCTGTGGGACATATTTTGTTATAAAAGAAAAAGTCACTTTATTACACTGAAACACCGTCTTACTGTTCATTTATATCAGTAGTTACTTACGGCGACCTGTCTTTGAGCGAGCTCAACTTCACACGCGACATTGAGTGTTCGAATTCCTTTCACATACATTTTTGATCTTTGAAATGTTATTAGATTAACACCTTTGAACATTGTTTATTAATATTTTTATGACATTAATACTGCATAAAGCACTTTACTCTTCGCTTTCTCTACACGTAAAGCCAAGTTCTTTAGTTCAAAACACGTGGTTTCACGTTATGCACATATTTTACCATTTCAATCAGTATTTTAACGGAAAAAATCACGTTGTTGACTGTACTCTACATTGTTCATAGCAGTTTACTTTAATGATAGATAGTACTTCATATTTACACTTTTTTCTGTCTTTCCAATCACTTGCCATTCTAGGCGACTCGCTCCTTCGATAGAACTCCATAGAAGATGCAACGTCTACTTGCGCCCAAGCCTTGCATGGTAAAAGTACTTGATTTACATTTTTCTTAATTACAATAATTTCTTATCACTCTAACTATATCTAAACATAGTATACATCTCTCTGATCATTTCTCATCATTTACATCTTTTTTAATTTTGTGTTTTTAAGTTATGTAAAATAGTTAGAACGAACTATTTTTCTTCCACATTCCCGCTTGCTGTTACTTTGCCTATACGTACCCCCATGTAACTTAAGATCAGCTTTGCCTTTGCCAAAGCATACCCTCTTTCTATACAAGGTCAACGAAACTGAAAATGTACAATATTACATAGTTTGAAAATGGTTTTTCCTTCCTGTATGGTAATTTTTACAAAATCTGGAGAAGAGTGAAGTGTAAAAAGCATATATACACTCTTTTGTCTACTTCAAAGCAAGAAAGTTGTTACATGACACATGTAATTTCGTTTTTATTCAATTTTGTAGAAGACAAATTTTTAGGGAAGTTCTTCCTATTTTGTAAAACTGTACCTACAACATTATGTATATATGCCTGTAACAATTTATTGTACAAAGCTGGTGAACTGGACCAATTGTCCATAAAATCACCTGTTCCTCTGACAACAAATTTGAACTCATCTGTAAAATTCCTTGTTCATAATAAAAAAAAAAGTGTTCCCCCAGCATTACTGTCTTCTCGACCTACATAGATTTTTAATTTATGATAGTAACCAGTAGGAAAATCACACAATTTGTAAATTTTCGGTCCAAAATGAGCACGCTTAGAAGGGTTGAAGTGAAAATAAGGCAGTTGACCACGGAATACCATCAGACTCTTAACACAAAATAAATGTTCATTCCAGTGGTGAAGACAAATTGAAACTTATGTAATAAATAATCGACAACACTTCTGATCTTTCTAATTTTGTCAACTAGATTATTTAGGGATGAAAAATGAAAATACCTCAAAATTATCTTAATTCTGTCTCTTGGCATTGTTTTACTAAAAATAGGGGATGATATAACTCTTCTTTTTGTCGAGTAATCATTTAGGTTTGTTTTTTATGTTGGGACATTATAATGCATAAAGAAAAATTCAGTTTCATTTCATCTACACAACCTTCATTCCATTCACCCTTACCAAGTTTACTGCTACATTAACATTAGTTTTATCCATGATCATTTCCCAAAAGTTATGACATAAAACATTGAATTCCGAACATTAGTCACCCAATTTTCTGTCTATTATAGGATTCAATCCAGTATTAACTCTGAATGTGAAATCTTTTACCGTATTTGTATCTTGAATCTATTCCCAGTTTATAACTTGTTGGGGTACAGATACAGGACGACTACACACCATCGTAAATAACCAAACATAATCAACAAAACTGCATGTGAACATGCGTACAGGAAAATGATATTCACAGCCATATAAATTGTTTGTAACGAAAAAAAATATAATAAAACAATAACAATCTTACCTGTGCAGAGTAGTAAGATAATAAAAAGTTGAGGAAGGCATTCCTCCCATCTTTATTAGTTTAATATCATAAAGAAAAGTTGCCTGATGATGCCGCAAGGCGAAACAATTGTAACTCATTTATATTATTAAAATAATTTTGAAACTTTAGCTTCATTGCTTTATTTAATCCTTTAATATGGAGTTTCAACAAGAAATATGTGCTGTTACATTAATTATAAAGAAAAGACATTAAGAAAATAAACAAAACAAAACCACCTGGGTAAAATTTAGGATTTCATGGTCACATTTTTAAGCTTATTTCATTGACCAAGTGTGTGGTTTCGCAATTCGTGACTGGTGTAGTCCAAGTTTGAGGGCATAGAATGATGACTGGAACCTAGTTTGTAACATTATCAATATGACTAAAATTAATTGGAGGGAAATTTAGAAATTTGGACCATTATTAAGTCACCAGCAGGAAATGGAGTCTGTCCCTTCTCAATGAAAAAAGAGACAGAAAGCTTTCATTATGTACTTTGTGAGCCCTTGAAGGCACTTGTCTCTCAGGAGAGTCCTTATGTAGTGTTTCTATGTTAAGTTATGAAAGACCAAAAAGCTTACATGCCAATTAGGTAATAATCTACCACAGTCAAAAAACTTGTTGAAAACAACCTGCAAAAGTAATTCTCATTAGAAAGTACAATCATACAATCAAAATGTCTTTGAGCTAGGCAAATCATGATTGTACTCAACTAGTTTTTGAGCAGACTTGAAAACTCATTGAATAGTTCTGTAGCTCAAGACTAACTTTATGATGTGATTTAAGTTTGGTGCTGTGTCATCACATTCATTTAGAAAAACCACTCTTTTACTAGTTAGTTTAGCTAATCTTGGATTCACTGTTGGAAGTCTGAACTATTCTGATGAAGTCAGGTATCTAGGAGTAATCCTATGTAGAACACCTGGGATGAAAAACTTATTGAGTTTTTAAACTCTGTTTTATATTGTGATGTAAAATAACACATTTGACCTGACTATGAATAAATGAAAACCATAAACTGATTAAATGGTTAAATGGTTTATGTGAAACCACAAATTACCGTAGATGTTGTATATAAAATTATTATTGTTGTACTCTTTGTTATTATTTGTGTCATAATGCTTTGTAAATGCTATGTGATTTATTCTTTGTATTTTTTTTTTGTACAAATTGAGGGTTAGGTCAATTTTGTTATACTAGCTACTTCTTTTTTTATAACAGGGGTATGTGGCATTCAGTTCACAAGGAGATCGTATTGCACTCACTCAAATTGAACAAGTTATCAATGGTTCATATGTGAAACTTGGTTATTATGATACTCAGATGGACAATTTAACATGGTTAAACAAAGAAAAATGGAAAGGTAAATTGTATTAATTTAATTATTGTAAGTAAAAATATAATACCAAAATTAATTTTTTATTTCTTTATAATAATACAATTGGTTGTCACTAATGTTAACCATGACAGTATATAAAGGTGACCAGCAGAAAAATGTAATAATTTTATTTGAAGATAATAAAACACAATTATTTATTTTGTATATCCACTTATAATTAGTCTAGCCGACCAATGGTTTCGCCTGTTAAGGCATTGACGAGGCTGTATTACAGTCTGTAATACGAGGCTGTTTACAGTCTGTAATACAGCCTCGTCAATGCCTTAACAGGCGAAACCATTGGTAGGCTAGACTAATTATAAGTGGATATACAAAATAAATAATTGTGTTTTCGCCTGTTAAGGCATTGACGAGGCTGTATTACAGTCTGTAATACGAGGCTGTTTACAGTCTGTAATACAGCCTCGTCAATGCCTTAACAGGCGAAACCATTGGTCGGCTAGACTAATTATAAGTGGATATACAAAATAAATAATTGTGTTTTATTATCTTTAAACATGGAATTCCACCAAGAACCATCGGTCTCAACAGTAATGAAAATTTTATTTGAGCCTAAAATATATAATCTGATATCCACGTGTATGTTTTCATATACTATTGATATTCTTTTATGAAAACTATAGATAAAATATGTAAACATGATTCTGTAAAAGTATGAAAAATCAAACATAGTTAAAACAAATCTTCTGTTTAGGTGGAAAAGTACCTCAGGACAGGACAATAGTTCGTCGGGTCTTACGCACAATATCTGTTCCTCTAGTTATCTGTATGTGGACAATCTCAAGTATAGGAATCTTAGGATCTGTGTCTCTCATTATCTTCAATATCTGCTTTAGACATAGAAGGTAATTGATTATTTTCAATTTTAAACACACTATACATATAAACCACAATTTGAAGTTTAGCCAATTTTAAATAGGTAGGTACATATAGGTAACTATTAAAATATTAAATTTAGCACTATTATAATGTACTAGTCATTATTTTTCCACAACTACATCTGCTTGAGACTTTGCATATATTACTAATCCATAATATAATAATAAGAATTGATTGTATATTAACAAAATTAAAATCAAATGAGTTAAATGTCTTTCCGTCAGATCTACAATGGTATTTCAAAGAAAATGTTGTTTATATTTATTTGTAGATTTTACTCTTAATTATTTAAGATTAATTTAAAGTATATTAAATATTTAATGAGAATCAAACAAGTCAAAAAAATTCAAATTTTAAGTAACTAGTATCTAGTATTTTAGAAATCAAAACTATTGTAATTTGTTCAATTTTGTATTATGAATATTTTCTGCAGAGTAATACAATCTTCCCACCCAGTGTGCAACACAATCATGTTGGTGGGAGTGATCACATGCCTCTCAAGTGTATTTCTACTGGGGTTAGATGGTCAGTTTGTGGAACCCGAGACATATCCTGCTGTCTGTCAAGCTCGTGTATGGCTGTTGTCATTAGGATTTACTCTGGCTTATGGTGCTATGTTTAGTAAGGTTTGGAGAGTACATAGACTTACTACAAAAGCTAAATCAGATACAATGGTCAGTATTTTATTTAGATAAATTATATATTTTCGTTCAACATTTTGAAAAGAGTTTATTATTATATTTTGAAATAGCTTTATGAAATAAGTGTGCTTTATATGTATTATTCCTGTTTTCTAATATTACTGATTTGAATATTATGTTTAACATATATAGTGTTAGTGATTAATATATTGGGTGTAATGGGATAACAAATATGTAAGAAGTAGGTAGATATGTTTCAACAATTAAACCATTACATTTCTAATAACTGAATTCTATTATACTGATTTATCATTTTATTTGTAGTTCATAAAAATGGTGATTGTAGGTCTGGATATCATTTTACCCCCTTTCATGCTCAACTTTATAAAATTAGAGAATAACAGAGATGAAAGATCAATGTTCAAGTTCATCTTTGAAAACAAATTTCTTTTTTAACTCCATTTTACGTCCTAAAAATAAACTTGTTTAAGTAAATTATTCTCTGATAATGACTGGCAGATTCATAATGATTTAATTTTTATATCAATAGTTTGCAATAATACTACTGATTTATAGAGAAATATTTATTCAAGTAATGATCATATTTATTTGTTTACAGAAAAAAATAGAGCCCTGGAAACTTTATACAATGGTTACTGGACTTCTAGTTGTAGATTTTATTTTTCTCCTTCCTTGGCAAATCTATGACCCTCTACAGAGAAGAATTGAAGTCTTTCCTTTAGAGGACCCTGTTAATACAGATGATGATATTAAAATTCGCCCAGAGCTTGAACATTGTGAAAGTGATAATAACTCAGTATGGCTTGGTAATTGCACTGTTAACTTAACATATCACTACCTTCCCTCTGAAAAAATGTTATAACCTTTTAGCTATAATTATTTCTTATCCCAAATTCCTACTCTACATACCATAATCAAATACTTATATTCGTAAAGATAATTGGTTTTGCCAGTAAATCCAATAGTAGAAAATTGTATAAATCATTGTTGGTATTCGTTCAATTTCTATAACGAGTTACAATTAATCAATATTCATACAAACATATAAATGGTAACATTGAAATAAATACATTCCTTAAACAATAGTTTGTGTATTTTATTTTACATAACTCTTCTATTTGGTGCCAAAATATAGACCCTACTAGTTTTATTTAGGCCTATATATTTTTTCTCAAGAACGAAAGGAAAAAAGAATGGTTATCGAAGAAAAGTTATAATATATTGTAATTGTCGATGATGTTTTAACCTCAAAACAAATCATATACCCTCACTAATTAAATAGCTGATTTCAAATAACAACCAAATGTGTTTACCACAAGGGTTCATACAATTGTCTTCAATAACATAAGGTCCAATCAATCTATCATTGATAAGGCCACAGCAAATGTTTACAGCAAACCTTCGTTGAACATTATGTTCTACTGTTTTATCACTTTATAACATAAAAGGACAAATAAACAAATAAAATAGTTATATCTGTACTTCTAAACATTATAGCAAAAAGTTATACCCTACAGTTTAGTGTAATAGAGTTTATACACATTTATAACAAAACTTTACTGCTGCAATTTAGTGCTTTCAGTCAAAAATAAATTCAGTTATTTATAGCAAACTAATTAAAAAGTTTTGTTCTCCATAACAGAAGGAAACTTTAGATGAAGTTGCAGCTAAATTTGTCCACAGATTATCGGTTGAGAGCCTTTTAAAAACTTGGCATACGGTACATTTTAAATCAATTTTTTGGTAAAAATTTTACTTTTATAGAGTGCCATAACTGAGCACCTATTATTATTTTTTTTTAAACCATAATTAGTGGCCCTTGTTTTACAGAAAATTCCCTGTCTTTTAATATAAAAGTAGTAAATATAACGTAATAAGATCACTGTCTTAAACCCAAAACAAAAATTAACTACACTGAAAATAGTGAAAAACCTATTTTTGGCTGTAATTTCGTAACGAATGGTTTACAAACCTATGTTGATAGGATATATTTTTCTTGTCTTGAACTAAGGAATCACCTGGTAAAATTTGTTACACTTATCTCGAAACACTCTGTATATTGTCATGAGACTAAAATAAACAACAGTTATTACATAATTTTATTTAATTAATAGACAGTCGATTATTGTACCAACACTGAAAAATCTTCAATCAGCTGTGTTATGTATTTTTAAAAACTGGATATTAATTTCCTTAGGCAACTCAGACATTCTATGAACAAAGTTAAAATTACTAACAACATTTAAGATAAAACAAATTTTTATAAAAGACAAGTATTAAAGGGTTTAAAACAACCTTTACACTTTATATGGATTATCTCAAGTATACATAAACATCCCAAATTGGTATTTGCAAATATTGGTGGGTGGTATAAATATACTAGTTTTAGAAAATTATATCATGATGAGTATATTCTATCTGTTTCCCTTTGTCACATGATGCCTTAAATTGATTATAAAGATAACTTTGGTTATATTTTTGCATCTGGGGCTGGAAAATTCCCCTGAAACTGAAATTTCTTTTATAAATAAAAAAAAAAACAGAATTTAGATTTAAAATCTAGTGAAATATTGGTCTGTTTCCTAAAATGTATTTTCCTGCCTTTTCTAAAAGTTCATTCTAAAATAGAGTGTTTGAATAACTTTTAATCATATGTTTTAGGTTTGGTGTATGGTTACAAAGGCTTAGTACTAGTCTTTGGATTGTTTCTGGCTTACGAGACTCGGAGTATTAAAGTGAAGCAAATCAATGATTCTCGTTATGTGGGAATGTCAATTTATAATGTAGTGGTCCTCTGTCTTATAACTGCTCCTGTTACCATGGTGATAGCATCACAACAAGATGCAAGCTTTGCTTTCGTAGCTCTTGCACTTATCTTCTGTTGCTTCCTTTCCATGGCCCTCATCTTTGTGCCAAAGGTTGTTTAAAAAATAAATAAGTATACAAATTTTCTATTTAAAATAATAATAATAATGTTCAAATTTTTAAAGTTTTTTTTTTTGAATAAACATTTTTATATAATTTTAGATTGAAATACAGAAGAGCGTCTTCCACCTTATAAAAGGACAAGATGTAATTTCAAAATATCAATTATACAAACTAAATTATATTTTAAATATATTCTTTGTTCCTAAAGAACTTAATTATATGAAATATTTCTGTAATTTTAAAGATTATTGAAAAAAGGTTAATATAATCCATTAAGTGAAAAATACAATCACAATGAAAGAACTAAACATACTTAAAATTTGATTTGATAAATTTGATAATTAATAACGACAAATTCATATTCATTAAAATGAATAAGAATGTCCACTATTTGAGATACTATTTTAATGACATATTTTATTTTCCAGTACTTTAACCATCTACTTTAAATAATTGATAAATTTATATATTTTTTAAATTTAAACAAATTAATTAAGGAATAAAACTTAATTTACATCATAAAATTTCATAAAAAATATAGAGTTTATACTGAAAAACATAGGTTGTATCCAACTTGAGGTCAGAACATGTTTAATACTTTTTTAAAGTTAAAGGTAGGCTAAGCTCAAGTACCTCGCTAGATCTGGTTTTTATTATTTATTATTATTATTATGATTATTTTAATGTGCTCTGTCAGACCAATTACACAGGTAGATAAGACAATAATTATGGCCACATTTCCTCCATGATCTGTATCCTGTAATAAAGTATAAATCTTTCATAATTTATTTTAACTTAATGATTTGAAAAGATCTTTATTGGGTTTTTATAGAGTAATATAGCCAGACATTCATGGTCGGGAACCCAATCTAACATCACATTATTGCATGTTGGAAGGCTCATCAAGCTTTGGTAGCTCAAAATAAAAATTCCATGTTGTTCATCTTGTTTGAGCGTAAAGCCCTAAATTCTTATCGACTGAGTGTACAAATAAGACTTGCTTAATGATTTATCCATTTACTTGGGCATATCTTGAGGACAGGGACGCCGCTACAAAAAGTATTGGGGGGGGGGGGGAGGAAAGTCTAATATTTTCCAATAATTTTGACCCAATGTCCCAACTTACAGGGTAAATTTTTTGTAAATTGACCTCTCTAAATAGCATTTTTATGCTATTTTTAGTATAATATAATTTTTTTAGAAAACGGTTAACATATTTATCACATTATTGAATTTATAAAAAGGAAATAATAAAACACCAGACCATGTTATTGTTAAGAGTAAAACTATTTATTATGTAAACATTAAAAAAAATACAGTACTTAGTTCTACACAACACAGTGTACTTAACCAATTCCCCCATATTTTAAATTTAAATGAAGTATGGATGATCAAACAAAATCTGATCATTATCTTGTTAGGTTTCATTTGTTTTATCCATGTTGTGTTTCAAATTATCTTGAAATCATTTTCGACTTTTAAAAGTTATTTTTAATTTTTAAATAAATCTGTGAAATGTTCATATTTTGTTAGATATCTTTTATTAACTTAAAATTGTGTATATGTTATGCATTTAGGTTATTGAAGTAATTAGACATCCGAGGGATACAGCAGAGTCCAAATACAATCCCAATGTGGGTGTATCAAAAGAAGATGAAGACCGTTATCAGAAATTACTTATAGAAAATGATGAACTGCAAAAACTTATTTCAGCCGTAAGTTTTGTTAAATAATATTATTAAATGTTTTATATGTATGTAGGTATAAAGTAATTTACTACATAAAAGGGAAATTAGTATATATTGTATTCAGCTATTGAATAAATAAAGATTGATAACTTTTCCTAACCCCAAATTATTAAATGTTACGTTATATATTTAAAATCTGTTTATGAATATTGCAACTAGAATTTAATAATTTTTTGAATTTGTATCATTAACTAGAAATTAGTTATCAACAATGATTTGGAATTAATTTAGTTCCATTTGATTGCAAAATGTGATTTAAAAAACTTGTAGAGATTGTAGTAAAACTTATTATAAGTCTGCTTGGTCGAGATAAAATAGAACCTTGCTCAGTCAGTTATAAGCTAACTCTGCTTGGTCAGTTCTGAACTACTCTGAAACTACTCTGAACTACCTCTGTATATTGATTTTTTTTTATTAATATTTTGCAAATGCTTCAAACAATATTTAAAACATAGAAGCCACAAACGTTGAAACCCTTTGATTTCAGGGCAGTGTTGTCAAATTGTTAAACAAACGCTTGAAACTTTCATCAATCTCACCTTGGCCCACATCAGGGAAAATAGTATGAATTTGATTTTTGTGTACATTGAAAACATAAATAGTTACCATTATATATATATATATATATATATATATATATATATATATATATATATATATTCTTTCTTAACAAGTATGAAAATTTCTATTTTTTATATTTACTTTTTCTGTGTTTTATTGAAATCTTTATGCTTATATAACAGTGTTTGTTTGTCAGTTCAGAAAGAATTATAGCCAAATGATTTTATTTTTTAAATTTGTCATGTTTGTAATACTTTTGTCCCACATACAGTAAACATAGCAAGCATTTAAAAATTATGCACAATGCACAATGTTAAATAAGTATGTAACAAACAAAAAAATTAAATCACATGGGATGTCAATTTAAAGGACTTCATTTGAAAATTTTACAGGCTATAAGACCTTACAGATGTCATGTAATTTATTTTCAGTGAGCCAAAGTTGAATTATTGACAAACGAATTGTTAAAGATTAATAATTACCTGTAAAATTCTGTCAAGTGATTAACTTATTGTATTAGAAACACTACTGTGGTTTAAGATGTCTCAAACATGCATCATCATCAGGTGTGGTATCACTTATGAGAGGTCATCATAACATTAAATAATTGTTATACACACGTATAGAACACAATACAAATACAAACACGACTTGTGTACACATTCATACTCTAACATTAGTTGTTAGTACTTGTACAGTGATTGTGTTATGAAGGTGAGACGGAAACTGAGGAGGGTTTCTAACACAATAAGCGGATCACGTGACAGACTTTTACCGGTAATTATTAACCTTAATTAGAATCAGTGATCCAGGGACCTTTCTACAATGAAAATAATAATAATAATAACTTAAAATAATTAAATAAATTGTCTCCTCTATCTCTTTATTTTTTTAAATTTTTAACAGAGTTAAAATTCTTAACAATTTCATTTGGATGCTCCTTTCTACCAATCACATTATCAAGATAGCAATTATGTTTCCAATAAAGTGGAGGAAATTTTTTTTTCTAGTGGCTAACTAGTAGACAAAATAATAATAATAACCAAATTAATTATGCTGTTATTAAAAAGTTAATGATAATAATCAAATGCAATTCTATTGTGTGTGACATTTTAAACTTGATGATTTTTTCCTCTATATTAAACCCTTCGTTCTACCTTACAACTAAGTAGAATACCCTATCATATTTATAGAATACCCAAAATTGAGCAATACTGCAACTTTGATAAATAACCAAGCAAATTTACTTAATAATCACAAAATAGGATAATTGTAAATGGTGAGAAACTGAACTTATGCAAATAATTAACTTAAACATAACTTTATATTTGGTATAGTTATTTATATTTGTGCAGAAAGAAGAGAAGATTCGTTTCTTGAAGATGAGGTTAGCAGAAAAAGATTCAACAAAAGGAGGGGGAGATGGCCGAAGTATAGGACCACCATCAGATCAAACAGCAACACTACTTGCGGTAAACAAAGATACACTTATAGTAGCTGACTTCATTACAGATGCTGGTACCTCGGATTCAGCATTTGGAGGAGGGGTTTCTGTTTATACACGATCGTCTCGTGCAAGCGCATCAGATTTTGAGTTCTCTGAGTCTTATCTTTAAAAGCACTTTTTATTTTATTCTTTTAATAAACATTTTATACAAAATTTAATAATTTGTTACACCTTTAAAATTTTATCTTCACGTTAAAGTACAAAACTTACATACTTAATGCTGTACATCAACTTTAGTTATGTAAAATATTTTTTAATGAGTAACTCTTTTTATATACATTTTTATACTTATATGTACAATTCTTATTTTGTACATCAATATAATTTAAAACAAAGACCAGAGCACTGTGGTGACAATATATACAGATACACTTTCAAAAGTCCCTTACCACACTTGGGGTAAGTGTGGTAAGGGACTTTTGAAAGTGTATCTGTATCAATATAATTTAGTCGCACATGTGCCATAGTTGTTTATTTATTCTTATAGATACTCTTAAAATTTCCTAATATAGGCCTATATATGTATATATAGTTCAAATTAATGAGAAACTAAGTTATTATAAATAATGGATAGTTGAATGAAATAGATTTTGTTTTAAAACACATTGTTACTAAAAACATCGACACATTTTTATAAAATACTTTTAAAATTTTTGTCTTCTTCTGTTCTTCAGAGCTTTATTAGAAATTAAATAACATATTAAGGGAACTACATTCTTCCAAACTACCAATTCTAGATGTATTTAAATTTAAAAGTTAATTAATGTAAAACAACACTCCTTATATGTCTTCCTCTTTATCATCTTACTTCATTAATCTTGAAACAAAAATTCTTTTTTCTTACGGTGTTAGCCTGATTGCTACTATAATATATTTAAAGAGTTAATACTTACCTGAGCAATCTTGATAATAAGCAATCGAAATTGCTCAGACAAGTAATATCACTATAAATATTAGAAATTAGAAGCAATATGAAATTAATACTGTTTCAAAATATTTCTTTTAACTGTGTGACAATTTCTTTTTAATACACATACTTAATTTTCTTATATCAAGCACACAAGACTTCAGTAGAAGTTTCACTAATGCCTGTAAAAGTTTTAAAATAATTGTTGATAAATTTCTAGCTTCATAAAGTATTTAAAAGTTACTTTAGATAGTACTTCCTTATGACTAATAATGGATTACTTTAACAATAATAATACTTTTGTTAAACCTGTATGTAAAAGTCAGTAGACTTTTTTAAAATAAATCTTTGAATTAATACATAATAAAATTAAAGATACATGTGAGAATGTGTGAGAAAAACCTGAATCATTGATTATAATTTTGCAAATTATTGTAATAATACACAACATAATTTTAATATAATAATTAAAATATTAAGAGTATTTATAACATATCAAAGAGTATTATTATATCTGCTTTATTTATATTATTATTGTTGAATTGAAATTTACTGACAATCAAATCTTACAAAGCAATTACTGAGATATTTCTTCTGAGTAGATGTATATAAATTTACGAGTACGTGTACAATACTGTTAAGTTCTATGTAATGATATGTCAATGATTTTATCTTATTAATAAATGTGACCAAATCTATCCATGTTTACTAAAAACATGATTCTGTGCTGAAACCTTATAAATATAAGTGTGAGATTGTGTATAACTTTTACATGAACATAATATTGACATATTATTATGTTTATAATATTCATGTTTAAATGACAATATGTTTCATGTAATATGCATATTGGAGATTAATATTAATTTATCTTATTTTACATGAACTATTGGGTATAATGTAATCCCTTATACAATATTCTTAAATATTTGTTTGATTAAATAATAAACACTTTTGATTTATTCTGAAAATAGGCGATATTTTAACACTAAAATTAAAAATAATTATCTATAAAAATCGCTCATCAGAGTAATAATAAAGGCTCAAACATTTCTTTGAGTTCATTTAAAATTGAATATTTTTATTTTATGTAGTGTAGCAACTTTTTTTGGGTTTAGTTTGAAGAAAGAAATACACTGCCAATAAATTTATGTGTATCAAATATATCCTTAAACTTTAAAAGTTCCTTATTTGTAATTTCATGGAATATGTTTACAAGTTACTCTATAATTTTAGTTTCACTTTTTTATATGCATTAAAAAAATTATTATTATTATTATTATTTTTCGTTTGTATTTTTATGATCTTTATTTACTGTATTTTTATAAATTATAAATTTTAATTTTACATATAAAATAGTTAGTTTTCAGTTTAGTTTTTACAGCTCATATGTTTTACTATCTCATAACAGCCTGTGATATATAACTTATCATACACACTAGTTCCAATAGAATAAAAAAGAATGTATGTTTATGGAAAGTGGACCAAGGTAAAATTTGCGTAGAGTTTTTAATTATTACATTAAATTCTTACTTACAAAACAAATATTATTATTAAATAATAAACACTAAACTTATAATCCATACACACCTACATCTTTAAAACAAAGTGTACAATTTTCCTTTTAATTATCAAAAAATGTAAATTAGATGTAACCAATACAAGAATCATTTTTGAAGATAAGTAGAAACAAAAAAAGTTCATGAAAGGGATCACAAGATTTTTGTTTTGATGTAATCTTTGGTGTGCAGAGCTGTCATGACTAAGCAGTAAATAAAAATGTGTAAAATTGGGTAAATTATTGTTGATAATTTAGACACATATTTTTTTACATCATTATCAAAGATGCTTTAAGTAAGATTAAAAATTGTGATTTGGTAGTACACGAGAAACATGATTATGACCAATATAGCAAATAGCTCCTGAAAATTCTAGAATAATCTCTTAAGTGACATTTAGAAGGAGTGGATAAAATGTAGAGAACAGCAGTAGTATTAGCGTCCACATCACAAGTATCTTTAAACAAAACCATTTACTTGTGGTTCATTTGGATGGTAAAATATTGCCAACATCATTGATACTGTAACAGGTGATTTATTTGGCAATATTAATTATAGGAGATAGAAAAGAAAAACAAGATAGAGATGTAGTGTCAATGCTTATAAGTGGTGGAGAGGAGAATGGAACTGAATCTATCAATGATATACTGGATCAATGAAATACAATAGATAATATTCAAGGAATAAGTTTTGATTCAACTTCTGTCGACATCAGTTATTTGAGGGTGTTCTTTTGAGAACAAATTTGAAATAGAGTTTCTTCAATTACCCTAAGACGGAACTGATACTAACATAGGCTTAGGTGGTGGCTTAGACACAGTTAAATATTTGAATGCATGTATATCCATAATGTGACTTCTTAGTTCTATTAGAAGGTCGACATGTTTTGGACCCATAACTCCATCATCAGATTATCAACATTATTTCACCCCGAAGAGATCGCCAGACAGGAAAATAAAAGTAGATCCATTGCAAGGACACACAAAACTATCACAAAAAAACATGTGTAATCTGGAAGATTATGTGAGCGCCTCAAGGTGGGAGACAAGATCAATCCGGCCTATTGATTGTGGTCTTTCCTTATCTTATTTAAATGATTGATAGCCGAGTTATATAGATAATAGGAATGGAATGAAAATTGGTCATTTAAAATATTATCTGGTTCACTGTGGAATGGAGTGAATTTAATAATTATGTGTGACTTGGATTCTGCAATCATGCAAATCAAATTTAGAAACTGATTGCTAGAATATTGATTGGCAATACATAATTTGAAAGCATAATCCAGAAATGACTCTCAAAAACTTATTGATCTAACTGTTGATAAAAGCTTTGCAAAACTGTCTTTCAAAAATGGATTAGTGAACAAGAGAGCTAGTATTAACACAGTATATGGTCAAATTGATTATTTTTGAAAATGAAAATTCAAGTTACTTTAACAACATAAACCCAGTAAATGGTCTGAATCTATGATCAAACTGACGAAACTATGAACATAATACAAAGCCTTGAAAAATATGTTAGAATACAATTTTACAATAGCTGTCTGATAAACATTTTAGTCTTACTCTTTTATCTGCTCACATAATCAAGTACAAATATAAGATATAATTGTAAATCACATGACTATTGTAGAATCAACCATATAGATAATACAAGACATTCCAATAACAACAAAGAGCCCAAGATTAATAAAATTGGGCTGCTGGGAGTAAGAAAGCTGGTCTCACATGATCTACAAAAAAAGAGACTTTGGGTGTCATGACAAATTATATCGGTTTTTAATCAGATCTAAGTTCAAAATATAGTTATGTATTTAAAATGCTATAGTTATTTATTTATTTTTAAAATTACTATTAAATCATATATGATTATAGTTTTGCTTTAATTTCTCTAGATATTCTTAAGCTTTACTTTTAAGAAATATTCAAAAACTTTAGTGTCATTCAACACCACCTTGTTGGACTAATCAGTACGATTCTAATGGCGATATCAACTTTTAGAAAGTGCCATGAAAGAAGAAAGCCTCTAGATGTTCTATTATTGTAGGATCAGAAATATGAACTTTATTTTGAAAAAAGTTAAAGCCTGCAACATTTTTGCAACTTCAAGATGGATTTATTTTTCTATGTGTAATGTATTAAGTATGTTCATACATACTAAATATAATCAAATTATCTCCGGTAGTAATTATGGTAATAAATGGAAATATCAGTTGTATTTGGTCTTCTACAAATACAAGCTCTTTACAACTAGTAAACATTTAATTTACTAAACATTTACTTTTTATATCATAATAAATTTATTTCAGGTACTTTAACATACAAGATCATCAACTTCAGAGTATTAACTTATTCTTGTACTTTGTAAAATATTCCCTTGTTGTAACCAACATTGGTATATTTCTTTACTATAGAATTGTGTTAGGTCTGATTCATATTAGTATTAGGTTGTTAAACACACCATTTTTAAACCAACATCAAATAAATATTAAATATTGATAAGTTTACATTTGAATTGATGATACTAAATTTCCCGTTAAAATGACTTGATGTGATAGAATATTTTCTTTTATTATTACAACTTCTCCCTTCTTACTACTAGGATTCTTCATATATTTGGGAGTATATGTATGACTTTCCTAGCTTCGTTAACTGCTACTTGATGTGTTTTCGATTAAAGTACATCAAACTATAATTTATTATAGGATGCAGTTAGAGAAGGTAGATACGTGAACTCAAAATATTTTGTTTCATAATAGTGTGTTTTACAGACATAATAGATAAAACAAAAAGTTGAATTAAATGACATAAAGGCTTCCAAGCTTATACAATAAACATAGAATAAAATAGTACTTCATTATTTGTTGTATTTATACTTAATTAATTACCAGTTTATAGAATATTTATGTTGTGCTATTTAAACTAACAAACTAATGATAGGAGTTTATTTTGTCATTATAAATATGATGTCTTAACATAATCAAGTCTATTTTTCCCCCCACAAGGAAACCAATTTATTTCATTGTGGAAATAGATATTAAGGTTTTTAAATAAATACAGATTTATTAATGCAAGAAGAATTGCAAGCAAAATAAGTACCTCTTATGGCGAAATAAATACCATGTGGCAGTTCTAAAGTTTTAAATTTATTGTTTTTGTACATTTTGTTTCTTGTTAAAGAAAATTACACTTATTCTTTGAATCTTCTAATACTATTAACTATTCAATATACATGTTCATTGGTTTTTATCATTTCTCTTTTACATGGATCAGTTTAATGAACTTCATTAATCTTATTTACATTGAATTAAATTAAAAGATAGAAACTTTTATGCTTGAAATAACATATTGAATTTATTTCTTTCATTTCAATTCTTTTAAAAACACCTTGTTATTATTACTGATGAAATTTTTATTTTAAAATAGCTTGACCTCAACTTATTTATAGTTCTATTCACAGCACATGCATGATGTTTGGAGCAAAATCTCGTTATAACAATGTGTTTTTGAATGTTAAGCAAACACACTTGTATTTTTTTTATTTCTGGTTGTTTCTGCTTTGTAAAAAAAAAACAAAAAAGCATTAATTTCATTTTTGAATATCGTCCTCTTTGATATTCACATGTAATTTCACAAATAGTCTCATAGATTCTGTATCTTGTACTGTAATAACTCCCAAATATATATCTGCAAATTTTATTATTTTTTTAAATTACTAGGACGGTTCAATTCATGTTGTTGTAACGAGATTTTTATAGTTATATATCTGAATAACTGAATAACTATTAATACATCCGTCCATACATTTAGTTGAAAATTAATGAAAAATTGGGGAATGAAATGGTTATCATACAATTAGATGCACATATAGATTTGGGAGTTCAGACTACTGGAACAGTATTGGCAGAATGTCTTTAAATTGAGTTACGTTTATTTCAGTTTAAAAATTTTGCTTTTGATATTTTTAGTTTATTAACAAAATAGAGTTACTATCCCTTTTATTTAAATGTTTACAATATCCATGGTAGGAGATTTTTTATTAAACATTAATTTCATGATATGTTACAATATGTGCTAAATTAAAGTGTCACAAACTGAATTATAAATTTGTTTAAATATGTTATATATTGTAAACAACTGATTAAATTGTTCAAATAAAAACCACTTAGTACAGCTACTTGACTTAAAAATAATAATAAATTATAATTTGCAATCTAATTTTTAAATATTAATTAAAATTTAAAAAGCACTATAAAGTTTAAATATATATGGTCAAAACCATTTTTTTTATAATTAAAATTTTTAACAATGGAAGGTTAAATATAATGCATACAAGTTAAACAAATGCTTCAAATTACAGTAAATTTCTGTATATGTGTTGATACATTTTATGCTCAACACATATCATCTTGCACTATGCAAAATGATTTTTAAGTTATGAAAATTTTAAAAGACAGATGTATGGACAGATAATGTATCAATTACAAGATACTTAGACATGGTTTTGTTACACAGGAAGGGGATGGGGCAGATGCCCAGCTCTGAGTGACCCTCGGCAACGTGGTCAGTCATCGTGTCCAGGTGTTTCCAATACGCAATACAAGTGTAGTAATCCTATAAACTGCCAATACTTAGTCCAAGATACAGAATTGTAAATTAGTAAATATATAATTAATATCTACATGTACATACATACTTATAAATACTATGTATTCCATTTACTTTTACCACACGCATATATAGTACGTGGTGTGTTTTAAATGAATGAAGCATCCTGTTAGTATTTCTTTGTTTCTTATATATTTTCATAATATCAAAAAGCTTTTAATTTAAATTATATGTAAAAAAAAATGATGTCAAAAATACTTTATATATCTATTTATTCACAAAATATTGCCAAAAGAACAATTATAGGTATATCATATAACATTGTACACATATTTTTTTCTATAATTGTACTTAAGAATAAACGGAAATATAAAGTATAATTTTTTATTTATAAATCAGTTATATATATTCACATATTTACTACCGTATTCAAAGACTAAATAATATCAGATGCAATTGTTATAGATAAGAGAATATAAATGGGGTATTTTATTTTAATAACTGAAACAATTTAAAATTAACATAAAAAAAGTGTATATGAGTATATGTAGATACATGTAGTATTAAGAGAGTCTAGTATGAGACTAATGTTCAAAAATTCTAAAAGAAAAGTTAAAGCTGTTAAATTTGTGATATATTGTAATTCATGAAGCTTAGAATCATCATAGAATTGCCTTGATTGTGTTATTTTTCTGTAAATAAGTTTGCCAAGAAATAATCAAGATTATAACATATATTGTTTAAAAAAATAAAATAATAATAAGACTTATTTTATAATAGTTATTGTTATGTAAATTGTAAGATTTCTGGTAGCTCTGGTGACTTGAACGTTTATTGATTAATTAGTGACTTAACTAAAATCGTCATACAATAAATATACATATATATCGGAGAACCACATAAGTATTGTTAAACTTTGGAGAAGTATAAAAAGAATAATTTATTGAATTCATGTTCCTAGAATCAATGAAGTATAACTAATAATTATGTTTGTTGTACCTTGTATGAAGCCGTAGATTCCTGGATTATGAAGCCGAAGTCATTGATGATGATCGAAGATACAAAATCACTGTCATAAGTTAATGATACACAAACACAAAAGAAACTATCTAGTTGGGTCAAACTAAAGTTTTCGTTGACACATAGAAAAATCATAATCACTGTTCACTCATTAATATAGTTATACTTAAAACTAGGAACATGAAATAATAATCTGATATTAATTGAAGAATCACTTTGAAGTTGTCATTGAAAGAGTCAGAGATATCGCTATAGACTGATGCTACGAGTCTGAAAATGGATAAGAATGTGAAAGAAGACTGTAACAAATCGTTACTTTAAATAAAAATATATGGAGAGTTTGCTTGGTCTCAATGAATAAGGATTGGCTGATTTGAATGATGCATTGTCTCATTAGTCCTTTTGATATTGCAGAAGGATACATAAGTCTTCAACCAATGAGAACTCATGACTGTCGAAAGTAGTCTGATATGAAACCATTACTTACTTATTTACTTATAGAAATTATTTTACTTCTAATTAAGCATTAAATGAATCAATCCAAAAATTAATTAATTTAAAATTACCAAATTTAAACTAATAGACTATCTGTTAAATGATTTTAGGCTTTTTCTGTTTAAGATCTAGTGATTATAGTGCCATAACAATCAGTCATCAAATTATACATTTTGCCTTCTTCTTTGGGTTATGGTAATTTTAACATAGTTTTATAAATATCTTTCAATTTATGTAGAATTATTGGAGTATTTATTTTGCTTCTATAGAGGAATAAACTGGGAAAGTATAATTCCTATACTATCAGAAAACAAGTTGAGATCTAGCCTTGTAATGTATACTAACCTGTACAACATTTTTTGAAATTATTAGATTGATTTATTCACTCATGTCAATAACTGAGAAGTAATGTTCTTCGTGGCCGTTCATTTGTCAAAGGTTTCGATGGCAACATTTGTGTTTATGATACTAGAAACTGTGGTTTTTAAATTTGGTGAAGGGATGGGGTGGTATGCAGGAGGTAAAAAGAAGAAAAAATATTAAAAAGTTGTTCATAATTTATTATACAATAAAACTCGAACACAAGGTCTCACAAAAGTTACATTTACTTAATCAAACGCATTTCAACGACAAAGTCACCATCCTCAGTGATACATGAGCTACAATAACTAAACTATAAGTTTTGTTTTTTGTTCATTTTTGTGGTCATTATTGTTCTTACATACAATCAACAACCAAAACAACTTAAAATAACCATGACAGATAGCATGTAGAATATTTTCAAATTCTTTAAGTTATGAAATGTATAAATCATTTTTACTTTAGAATTGTCATACTGTGTAAGTATAATTTTAATGTATGTTTCATATCTGAGATTGGTAAAATTAAATTAAAACAAAATTTAGTTTAATTGCCTAAACTTTCTGTAACAGTTTCAGGATTCTGAGAACATGAACCCGGATATTTCATATGTATTTCATATTCCTGTATGTGATTAAGAATCTGTTAAAATCAAATTTTAATCAAATCATTTCTAATTAAAAATTTTACATTTGTATGTAATTTTAACTTTGTTTAGTTTGTTAAAATGTTTAAAAAAAATTATCTGAAGTGTGATTTGGTATTTTTTTAAGTGCCTAGTAGAAATGATACCAATTTTCCAGTCTCCACAACTACTCATGCAGTTCACAAATTAATTATATTTTAAAACATGAAATTTCCTATATGCAGTCTTAAAAATCACCCTGTATCTTAAAATTCACAAACAATCTGATCTTTTCATCCATTTCATTTCTTAACAGAGATGAACATTTTTAGTTTAGTTTTTCTCATTGTTTCATAAATACTGGTACTGTAATTGCACATTTCAAGTCGTTTTTGTTTTTTGAAAGGGTTCAATCAAAGTGTTTGAAATAGCATTTAGTTTTATAAAATTTATTTTTCTTTCTAATCCTGAATAAACTTTAACAAAAAGTAAAAAAAAAAATATATATAAAATAGAATAAAACTATATTAATATTATCACTGTCATTTTATTAAACAATTAATTACATGCGGATATGTTACAATCAGTAAATGCAAAAACATTTTTATTTTGTAGTGAAAACTTTATTTCATCAAGGTTATCTTTCAAAGACTAAGTCTTCATCCTCAGTTGTTTACAAACAAAAAATAATATACTGATCTCCTCCGGTCATTAGTAATTTGATTCAACAGTTTCTAATCATGGGTTATAAGATTTGTTATCATTCTTTTGTTTGGTAAGATAAATTATTATATTGAAAACTGCAGCTGGTTATAGTATGTAGTGAAATGCTTAAAACATTAAATATGAAAGAGAAACCAAAATGAACATACTTAATATAAAATTAATTTAAAAGTATGTTTATAAAATATTTAAGCCACTAACTTAATATCAAAGTATTAAATTAATACTTAAGTGTGTTCAATATGTTTATAAAATAGACTTTAAACACCTCTATTATTTATCAGAAACAATATTGTTTACATGATCATAATTATTTCTGAATTAAATGATAAAGTATTGTTCAACCAAATTAATACTATTAGAATAATTACTGTTAGAAAGTTTTCTCTGTTATCTGTAAAATTATATAAATAAGATTTTATGAAATAATTAATGAATAATCGTTACGTTTATTATGTTTGTAAATTTTACTGTTAATGTAAAGAATAAATGTAGTCTTCTGTGATATCCTAAGATTTAGTCCGGTGTTAAATGTAAAAGGTTGCACAAAATAGTTTGGAGCACAATTCCTATTATTTTCTTAGTGACAATATATTAACGTTAGTTTTTCTTAAGTGGTTTATTATTATTACAATTTTTATTATTTAAAAATATATAATTGTTAAATTAGGTGTTTAATAAAACAATTGAGTTGGAAATGTTTGAGATGTAGTTATTTTCTTTGTTTTACTTGCATGTTCTCCTAAGCTAATATTAATTGAATCACTGTTACAGCTACTCTGGAGCAGGATAACCAAACAATTATTTTTTTATCTGTTGAATAAGCAAGACAAGTCAAATGTATAGTGATAACCATTTTTTTTGCTCCAAAATGTTCAGAAAAGAATGACCTTTAGGTATCACACGACCTATGTTTCTATTTGAAAATTTTCCAAAAACACCAACCTGCCCCCCCAAAAGTGCCCTTTTGGGTCATTGAGGAGCGTCGAAAATAATTTTCCTGAACTGAATTCTTTGGGGTCGAAAAAGGGGGGTTCTAATTGGAAGGAAATTTTTATCTGGTTTCGTTTAGGCGCTACAGATAGTGTCCATGTGGTCTGAAACACCCGGTATACCAAACTTCCTTAGTATCAGATATTTCAGAGTGTGTGTTGGACCTAATTTATCTTATTGTTTTTATTTAGAATTTAGAATAGTTTGGTGTCCCTCAGAATAGTGTGCTGAGCGTGATCCTGTTTGCTGTGGCAATCAACAGCATTACCTAGCGGAATTAGGATACTAATCTCCAGTATCCTGTTTGCTGTTCTCTGGTTGTTGACAATATTGCTACAGTATATAATATGTGGCTACTCGATGTATGGCAACTGCCGAAAGAGCCCTTCAACTCACTTAAAATATATTGCAATGTTGGTAGAGTTTGACAGGATTTAAGTTCTCTGCTTCAAAAACACCATCTATTACTTTTAGTAACAGGAGACTGAACTATCAGCTTATCATTTCTTAATGGAATTGATCTTAAAACCACTGCAAATTTTAAACTCTTAGGCCTATTATTTGATCAGATCAAAGTTTTTTTTGTGGATTCCTCATTTATCTGATTTGAAAGCATGTTGTATTAGGGTTCTTGATATGTTATGTGTTCTCAACGGTTCGCTGTGGGGAGCCGATGGAAATTGTATGATACATTTTCACCATACTCTTGTCCAATCATGGATCGATTATGGGTCTATTGTCCATTCATCCCCAAGACCATCATTAATTAAGAAGCTTGATTCCGTTCATTGATTCGAATAAATTGTACTTCGTCTTGTATTCTGGAGCATTTCATTAAAACCCAATTTCTAGCTTACTTGTTGAAACTGGTGAACCATTTCTTTTTTGATGAAAACAGTAACTAGGAGTAACTACAAATATCATATTTGAGTAGTCTGCACTCTAAACCGTATCATACATTTAACATAGTTTTTATTAATCTTTTGTATGATAGATATGAATGTCCTCAGAAATGTAGTGCCCTATTTGTCACTAGAACAGTACAGATGCTCAGCAATTTGGGACTTGTACTTGCACTAATGTACACGTACACTCCATTTTTTCTTCCATAGCTAATTGAAATGCCACAATTTGATTTTCCTCTCTCCAGATTCAATAAGTACAATACTCCTAATTTAGAGATCGTTAGAAATTCAGATATATAACAAATGAATAACCAACTAGTGAAATTATTTTTACTGATGCTTCTAAATTGGATAATGAAGTTGGATGTGCATATTACTCATCTGGACAGAGGTATTTGTATGGATTACCCTTAGTTTCTAGTGTATTTATTGCCGAACTCTTTGCTATTTTGAATGGTCTTAATACCGTACCAAACAGTCTTATTGCAGTTTTTATCAATATCTTTTATGTTCCAAAAATGCTTTACAAGCTATACGGGATATGTGTTCCACCCCCTTGGTACTTCAGCTAAGGGGTATTAGAATACCATTTTGCTGGGTACTGGGTATTTCAGAATTTCGAGAAACATAGAAGCTTGAAACAGCAGAGTCAAGTCAGACGCCAGTCACGCAGTGTATTATGGCATTTGATTTTTTAATAGTAATTCAAAATATATTGTATGATTAGTAAGAGAAAGAATTGATAATTGTGTAAAATAAATTGAAGAAAATCATGGATATGTCGGTCTTTGGATTTCATCTATTCGTGCCAGTCATCGAGAGGAAGTGGTAATTACTCGTATTCGTATTGGCCATTCCATGATCACTATTAGATTTCAGATGGAACATGGGAATCCGCCATAATTCCCATTTTGTCAGAGTGTCCTGACCATTAAGCATGTCCTAATTTAATACGTTGTTCTGAGATGTGTGCATAAGATATTTGTCCCAGTCTATTCTATTCAAGCAATGTAAGGGGATAATGCTGTGATCCTCTATAGGGTATTGTCCTTTCTACGTCACCTGAAAATTTGTGATAAAATTTAAGAAATATTCTATTTGATCATTTCAGAGCCACATTACAGCTTTTTAATATTATGTTTAGTTGTCTGTTTAAATTGTATCCTTGTTAAGTCGTTGCAGGGCGCTTTCACAGCCCTATAATATTCATTAGTTGTCCTTGGACCACTACACGTGGCTCTCCGAACGTTAAATATTTCATACACTATAAGTTTATGTGTAAGCTATTTTAAATATTTAGCGAACTCAGAAGAGAGAATATTCTGAAGATGGAGTAATTATTCGAAAGATGTCAGAAAAAGAAACGGAAGTCACGTAACGGACAAAACAAAAGTAAGTAAACTTTAAATGTTATTCCGTAAATTGGATACTAAAGCAAACCTAAATCTTAAATTATTAAACTGCATTAAATGTGAATATGCAGTTTAAATGTGAATATATTTTTAAAATCATTTAAAAATTCGAGTTTTTGACAATATTATGTCAAAAATCATAGATCGTAGCACATTTATAAATAAATTCTTCCTGTTTAAAATAAATGCAAACTGGGTATACGTGTGCCATATATAATTCAATATAAATTTTAAGAATTTTCTAAAGGCTCTCCTGTATCTATTTCTATGGCTTACGAATTCAACTGATATATTTACATGTTTAATTATTTCACCCAATTTTCTTCAGATTGGACAATTCGTCCAACAATTATCACACTGTCAGACACATACACCCACATATATTTATCCCTAAATAAGTATTTACAATATATGAATGCAACTTTTTGTGCAGTGACATGTTTTTTATCTGGGTCTAGTTTTTCCCCTAAGGTAAAAACTGAATTTTAATAAATTCCCTCAAGTAGAAACTTAGTGAAAATATTTTTTAAACTATGCCAGGTTTTATCGAAATAGGAAATTAAAAAAGTAAAAATCCTATTTTTAGTTATTTTTTATTTCAGTGTTTTTCTTCATGTAATTCTTATAGAAGGAAATTAAATATAAACGACCCTTAGAAACTTTTTTTTATTTTTCAATTTTTTAGGATTTACTAAAAATCTTTTAAAAACTGGCCTTGGAAGAAAAGAATTAGTGAAACTGGCATTTAGGCCATAGTGCAATACAAGAACTTAGTTATTCTGAGATTAGAAGTTCTTTGAAAAGTGGTTCCAGTCGATGCTAAAGTTTATATAACTAATGTTATTTCTATCAAGACTGGAGATATATTTCAAGACATACATAATCAGTGGAATATCATTTTGCGTTAGACCTTACTGTTAGTTGTATAGTTTATATGCTCGGTTTATGGCTTCTTTAATTTTTATAATGATTTAAAAATTAATTTTCCTAAAAAAAATAAGATACTAAATGGAAGCTCAGAACTAATAGTATATACTGTACAGTATGTGAATGTTTGTCCGATTTAAACAAAATTTAGTTTATAGATATTTGAATAATTTTATTAGCAGGTTAAATATAAAAAAAAGGCTGGGTATTTAAATTTTCAAATTTTAACTGTTACAATTAGTTTAGTCTGTAAAACTGTCAAAACGCTTTTTTTAGAAAGCTCTATGAAATTCGCAATTATAACATCTTCCAATAGATTAACTTATTCTTTTTCATATTATTATTCCCATCGGAGATGAAGAAATGGTCTAGAAGCTTAACGTTTTTACATGTTTTGTTGTTGTTGTTGCATCTTCACATAAATAAAATGATTTCCACTTCCAGAACTGGCTTTAATCAGAATTTTTCCTCTCTTTCAGTTTTTTGCTATAGCTTAAATTTGTAAATACTAATATCGCAAGTGGGATGGAATACGTTTTTGTTTTCTATTTTTAATGAAAAAATTACGACCAACCGAACTTCATTTCATTATTTAGTTTCTGTTATTTTATCTTGATTAGCAAACTTTTTATTAGTCCGACAGCAGAAACTAATAGAGCATTAATTAAAAACTATGTAATATAATTAAGAAGTTTGTTTTAAATAGACAGTGAAATAATTAAATTAAGAATAGGATGTTGTAGAAGGAACTGCAGAAATCGATTTAACTGTTGTTTGCATCATCATTATTTAAAATGAACTAAATAACTTTTGATTAGTAAAAACAGATTAAATTAAGATATATCAAGCCATGAATAAAGGAGTTTATAATGAGGTAAATACAATAATAATTTATTGTATGTGAAAAAAGTAACTTTCTCCCTAACTTCAAGTCATCATATTTTCGGTCCTAATTGTCGTAAAGTCTTCTCTTGGATCCTATTTCATTCATTTATACATACAGAATGATTCGAAAAATAATGGTGCAAAAATAAGGTTAATTTATTTGTAGACGAAGTCACAAATCATGAAAACTGCATAAAACTTTTTTTTATATTAACAAACATTAATGTGCATTACAAAAATTTTAATATGAACTACAAATTCTCGATATGAGCGCCGTTAGTTACTCTGCAAATATCCAGGCGATATTCCAACTCCGCACACACACTCTGCAACATTTCCTGTGTTATGGATTGCACTGCTTCTGTTATGCGCTGTCTTATGTCTTGCAGGTTTTGAGACATAGGAGAGTAGTAAACTGTGTCTGATGAACCCCCACAAGAAAAATCGCAAGAAGTTAAGTCCGGCGATCGTGGCGGCCACCATAAAAGAGGTTTGGCTTCGTTTCCAGAGCGACCAATCCAACGGTCTGACAACGTAACATTCAAAAAAACGCGTACCTCATATTTGTAGTGTGCAGGAGCACCATCTTGCTGAAAAACTACGTTTGGAATATCATTTATAAACTGAGGAATGAGCCATTCTGCCATGGTATCTAAATAAACGATGTCAGACACAGTGCGTTCAATAAAGAAGAAGAGTCCACACACTTTACGATTGCTAATAGTCAAAAAAGTTTAGTTTGGGTGAATCCTTTTCGTACTGAATAAACTCCCTTGGGTTTTCTGATCATATATTCTTACGTTGTGACGATTTACTTGCCCACTGAGATTGAAGGTAGCCTCCTTGCTGAACACTAGTCTGTCAGCAAATCATCATTTTCAAACTGTTCAATCATAGGAAGGTAAAAATCTCTGCGCTTTTGCTTGTCAGTAAGCCTTAATGCTTGAAACATTTGCAGTTTGTACGGTTTAAGCTCATCCGCTTGCGCCAAGACACGCCTTACTGTAGACTGTGATATATGAAGTTCCTTACTAGCTTTGCGAGTTGTTGTTTTAGGACTACGTGGATACTTAGCTTCAATTCTCTCCACAGCGTTCTCCGGACTCTGTGGACGTCCCGAACTTTTCTTGGCACACAAACACCCAGTTGTCTCAAACTGTCTCACTCTATGCAGTTCAGATAAGGAGGATCCTTTCTGAATTTTGTTTGAAAGTTTCGTTGAACACTAACAACAGCATGAGTTCGAGCGAACTCCAAACACTAAACGATTTTTCTTACTTTGTGGTAGCCATTTGACAAACGGTTTAGCGTTAGTCAACCAAGACAAAACATAACCTTATCAAAACAAATTTATAAACACGTCCTTTCCATGATTGTTGCAACAATCAACTGTTTTAATTCATGAAAACAGAAGTACCAACTGTTTAGTTTTGCACCATTCTTTTTGAATCACCACATACATATATAATTTAGTTTTATAAATACTTCTTAGTTTTTTATATCGAAAGAATGTAAACTTTAAGAAACAAAGTTTAAGAATTTTGAACAGATGTATCTTCGATAATCAATGTCAAATTGAGGTTATCTTGGTCATATTTTCTTTGATTGAATCTAGAGAAAAAAAAATTAAGGTTTGGTAGATTTTTGCGAGAGGTTTAGATAATTTTTTTTTTCAGAATTTTAGTCGTGTTCTGGCCAACACTCTAGACATCACACCTTCATGATCCTAGTGGTAATAAACACTTTTATTCGTTGTACAATGAAATTAACGAATACCCTATATTAGTTTCCGTTATCGGAACAGTTCATAGTTGGCTTACAGTCATGTTTATTTGTTTTTGTACTATTTTATGTTAACTTAGAATCTCCGTATTTCCGAAACTAAATGTCGAAATGAAGTCAGATTGGTTGATTACATTTTTCTTTGTAAAAATTGAAAAGTACTCTACACTTTTTGTGTTATATAAAAAAACTGGATTAAAAAAATACGTATCAAGTCGTTTCTGGAAAATCAAATACGTTTTTTTTAAATTTCAAATATAACCGAAATATGTTGGTAACAATTCACCGTTTTCAAATCGGTCTGAGGACGGATCTAACTGCACCTAAAAATAATATTAATAAATGTTTTCTGCTTGATAAAAGAGCTTTAAGATGTATATCTAACCTTATTACAGATGTAAGCTTGAAGAGCTTAGAATTATGACACTCGCTGGTTTAATAATTTATAACATTTTGTTTGACACGGCCATTAATCACGTCCAACATAACTATAATTCTAGAGGTGTTGCTAATATGTCATTGAAAGCACACCTTGTAACTGTATACATTAACAAATTTAATCTAAATTATAAAATACTTTACCTAACAACGTCGTAAAATTATAATTTAAAAAATTCAAAACGCAAAGAAGTAGGCTAACTTCTTTTTGGACGGGTGAATTTTTTAATATCATTGTCCTGAATAAAAAAATTTAAAAAACAGTCACTTTTTTTCCAAATAGTGAATTATATTATTATATAAGTAAGCGAATTATAATTATTAGGACGAAGAAATGAATTTATAGTTATATTTGTAGTTCCATGTTTATATAATAATATAGGGCTTAAAATAGTAAAAATAAATCATGTAACATTATTTAAAGACATTTTAGTGGTCAGTCAAAGATGTAAAGGGTTTCAAAAATAATCCCGTAAGTTTAGAAAGAAACTTTTAATTTGGATACATCCAACTATTAAATTTATACCTATTTAAAATTCGTTGGCTGAGTATTAGGACACTTGCACGTGAGAGAGAGAGAGAGAGAAAGAGAGAGAGAGAGAAAGAGAGAGAGAGAGAGAGAGAGAGAGAGAGAGAGAGAGAGAGAGAGAGAGAGAGAGAGAGAGAGAGAGAGAGAGAGTTGTTAGTGTTAACTCCATTAATTTGTTGATAAGTTTTACTTTATTACTTATATTATTATCAAACATTATTGATAAGTTTTATCAATGATGTTTGTTCATTTTGTCTTTATTAATAGAGTAAGCGTATTGTTTTATTTCATTCTATTTTGTATTTTTTTTCCAGGCAATTCCACAAGTAATTTAACATTTGGTTACTTTAACTCCAAATATTTTTTAAACTTTGTATTTAGTTAAAGCAGAATTTTGTTTTATCCTACTTATTTTATCCAAATTTTTATTTAGCTTTGTATTTAATTTTAGAGTGGAATTTTGTTTGTGCTGTTTTTGTTCTATTAGTGTCATGTTTGTTTTTGAAGAAAAATAAAAATAAAAATTCTTAAAAAATATTATTATTATAGTATTGAGCATTTTCTTTCACACTATTTTTTAGAATTATCTCTATCTGTATACCCGTCTGTGTGTCTTTATAAATTTTGTCACATATTACCTCAAAAACATTTGGACGAATGACTTATATATATATATATATATATATTTGAACAATGAGTTCAAATATGACAACGTGCATACTTTGACCCCTATATCTCAAAATTAAAAATAAACAAAAACGTATTGGAAATTATTTAATGTTCGATATTCATAAAACTAATAATATATCGGCGTTTTTTAAGGCGCTGGAAACCAAATGGTTTAATAGTTTGTACATATCTTGTGCTCTGTATTCTTATAAAAATAAACCTATCAATTTTGTATTTATCCAAATTTAAAAAAAAAATTAATATTTATATTTTTAATACTCAGAGTTCGATTTAAAATAGGTTTTGTGTGATTTAAAATAGTGGCGATAAAAACAGTAAAATAAGAGATCAAATTATCAACACTTATGAGTAATTTTGGAGGACCTAGGGAAACCAAAAAATAATTTTGGTCTATCCGGGAGAAGACAAATTATTATTTGCAGTTTCGATTTGCAGGGGACAAGGATTGTCCTCTGTATATGAACGATATCCGAAATTTCAGTTTAAAGTAAGAGATATACATTTGAATTTCAGTGAGACTAGTTACCCAGGAATAGAACGATGGGAAAATATTTATCAAAAAGGCATTTAGGGATAGGCAAAGTGGTAAGAATATGGACTAAAAAGGGAGATAAACTTACGAACAAAAACATGGTTAGGAAGAAACTAAGGTTAGGTGAACAATTAAACGTTCGGACATGAATGCTTTAGGGCTTACTTGAATATATTTAAGTTACTGGATACCGCAATATGTTTTCTTATAGTATAAAGAATATTGAGTAAAGCATATTGTTTTCAGCTTTAAAGAGTGGACAATGGAAAGAGGAGTATGAACAAATTACTACAGTATGACATAGTCAGAGGTAAAGTGAACTATTATTGAAGGTTTTACAACGAAAACCACCAGGAGGAAAGAAAAGATAAGAACTTGGATTCCGTTAAAACAAGGTAGAAGAGCTTCGTGACTGAAACATATCTTGTCAAGAGTAGACTAATGTTACATGCCACTTTCGCGAGAGGAGGTACAGATGTGCAGTTTTGGGAACTCTGTCCGTCATTTTGAGTTCTTTTCGGGGATTAAAAATTAAAATTTTTTACTCCATAGAATTTTTTCCATCGTTAACAGGCTAAAACTATAATTTTGTCAAATTTCAAGTTTCCTACTCATATGGAAGTAGATTAGAATTTGAATAGAAGATTGAGTGAGTAAGTCGCACAAGTATATGTATTATATTACACTAATCACTTTATTATCTGAACAGTGTTTGTGTATGTCTAATTATTTAAAGTCTTCCCACTTGTTAAAATATTGGTAACATCTTGTTTGACAGTAAGAAACGTTTACAAAATATTAAATTTCATACGTTCTTTTCAGACTTGATATTTTAACTTTTACATCGAAAAAACGTACAATGTAGTATGAAATTACGTAATACAGGTTGTAAAAGATGAGCTTCAGTTTATTAATAAACAAACTGGTAATTAAATAGGGCCTATCTTTTGTTTTTCAACAGAGGGGTGAAGCAGAGCGAATTTTAACTGGACAAGTCTGAAATTTTGATCGTAGATTCTAATGTATACAATATACTATGTACATTTCGAATTCTTTTTTTTTCTAAGTGAAAACTTTTTTAGGCGCAGTTGCACACTTTTTCTGAGTAGTAAATAAGTCAGACTCCGACGAGAAACGCTCAATCGGGTAAACTCAGCGTAGAGGGAGAAGCATTCAACTCTGCGCTACTACTATTCCCGGTTTAGTTTTGTTGTTATCGCGGAATGTTAACTTTAATTGCAATAATAATAAATTAATATGTTTTCGAATTTAACTTAAGATTATAAGTGTGTGTACTGTAATAAAGTTCTCGGTGTTTAAAAAAAATAAAAATAAAAAACATTTCAGCTTAAATAAAAGTTTTCATTTCAGCTTAAATAGGTCTTAAGTACACTTTTCTTTTTTTTTTTAATAGGAAGAATTTTTAGGAAATGTACTACTATTAATAATACAAATAAATTTAGTAATATATGTTGAAATTATGTTAATTATATGTTGTAATTATCTTACAACATTTACCTCAAAATTCTTATTTAAATTTTACATATATTTGAATATTGTTTTTACACAACTAACCCTTGAAAAACCTAGTTTAAAGCCTCTGAGATATGACTCCGCAATTACATTCAAACGTTTAGATTTAGAGACCTAATGATATACTGTACTTTTTATTTTCTATGCAAATATGTTATGTTAGTAAAGAGAAAGTATTAATAATATATTTGTTCTACTTACGTCTGCTCATCCAAAATGGTTTCAATGCATTACGGCCGTTTATTCGACTATTTATTCAGCCATGGTCACATGCGTTATTTTCGGTACTATATATAGCATATATATATATATATATATATATATATATATATATATATATGTACCTCGTCAACATTGTTATAAAATCATTTAAAACATTAGTAAGTATTTGACACACATTTATTACATTAACACATTTACACAATTTTAATTTCTTGTTTAATTCTAAACACTTGTTTAGTTTATACGGAAATAACTTTACATAATCGACCGTATCCGGCTGTGATTAAAACTGTACTCAATATTAAAAAGAAAGTATTAACTCAAAAAATCGATTTAGGATTTCTAATGAAATATTTTTTTAATAGTATTTTTTATAAATCCAAAAAAAAAAGTTTATAAAATATGTGTCTGTCATAAGAGAAAAAAACAAAAACATAAAATTAATACAGATATCTATTATCAAAATCTGTTATAAAGCTTTTCATCAAATTATTTATCTGTTGATGAAAATGTATGAATATGTATCAAAATGTTGATCAAAATGCTGAGAGTTGTCGGTAAAAATTTTAAAAAAACATGCAACGTCCGTATTGTTGCAACTTTTGTTCAAAATCATGTTAACCTATTTTATTCTGTTTTAAAAAATATTCAAACCAATTTATGAAATCATAAGTTAAAGAAAATTACTCTTCACAAAGTTTTGTCAAATTTTGCTAAATAACATTTGTTAAATGCCACAAACAAATTGTATTCGCCATCTGGGCAAAACAAACCGATTCAGAAGTTATGGGTATAAAACCAAAAAATAGCCACGGAGATGTTATGAACATTTTTCTGGGTAGTATATGTTGACTATGATTCTTATTAAACGTGAGGGTTAATGACACAAACCGGTACAAAATAGTAATTTCAATCTGTAATAATTTCAAAAATATTAAAAACACCTTCGATATTTAAACTCGATTTCGTCACATAGGACAAGTTTATAACACAAATCAAACAATTGTTTTAATTATAACTTTTTTTTAAATAATTTATAAAATAACACGTCATCTATGGTTTATTTTGTACTTTTTTACTGACAACTACTGAACTATTGCTAAGAATTATTTAGCTTAGTTCGTATTTGTTTTTATGTCAGTGTATATGAAAATGTTTGTTGAATGTGAGGGAGTATGTATAATATTTGTGTTCTTTTTATTTTAAGATATATTTTTATACTCAGGATTCCCAAAATATTTCCGTTAAAAATATAAAAATATAAGTCTTATCTCCCTCCGTCTATAACTCAATAGACCTTATAATTTGCTAGAAATACTACCAACTTTATAACAGGAAATCTTTGTTTAATTTACTTCCCTTATCCAACTACTGTAGTCTATTAATGATAACTGTAGAATTGCTGACTTTCGTCAATAAAAATAGGCAGAAGATATGAGAATAAGGTTGGCAGACATGCGTGGTGTTTGCGCGGGACTGGAAAGCCCAGTTCTATGCGAGCGATTGGGTGGTGAACTTCTACAGCTCAGCTGTGAGGAAAATCTTTGCATAATAATTCACAGGTTCAACAAGTGTGTGTCCAAGAGTGTTATTAATTTGTGTGAACTGGAAGCCGATAAGGAATGTGAAAGTGACACGATAAGGTTGAAATTACGCCTTTGTGTTGATGTAGTGAAATATAATAAACATATTATAATGTGCAATAATAAATTAATAACTTAAAAGATCTTATGTGGAATTGTGAATATTACCACATCTTAATGAAACAAATATAAATATTAAAATACAAATTAATAGCCTATTATAGATAATGTGTTGGGCTTACGGCCCAAAGTCCATAGCGGTCAGACCGATAACCTTTTGTAAATAGTAAATAGCTCTAAGGCATTTGTAGGTGATTGTATTTTATTTTCATCAAATACGGAAAAAAAAAAATTATTTATATTTATTCTAAAAAATCCGATTCGTTAAGTGTATATTGTGTTTAAAAAAACAAACACAAAAACATAATTTGTTACCATAGCTATTATGTGTAATAATTTCTTCATGAGTGCCGGGTTGATGGAGATGCATCATTCTGAATATTTCAACTAAGACATGGGCTGCGGCCAAAGTCAAATTGGAATTATTTATCCGAGGAAATCAAAGAACAAAGATGAGAACAAAAGAAATAGTAAGTAATGATTTTACCCATGCATTGTTAGCTGTTAAATATAGCTATTTAAATTATTTATTTTAGATTCAAAAAGTGTGTGAAGTAATTTTCGATCTCTGCATATTTACCATAAATAATAAAGTTATATGTTCCTACATTATTTAGATTTCCCCCCAAACAAATAGTAATAATATGTGAGCTTATATACGATACAGATGTTTGAAATAGGGGGTGTAGTTGATTTTAAGACGTTTCCCCAAATATGGTAGATTATACTTTTAAAATTTGGTGTTGTCGCCAATTCTATGATAGTTCATCTGGTGGACCTTCTAAAATCAACCGGGTGGACGGACGGAGTAGATGTGGTTTGTCGAATGATTTATATTTATCCGTCTGGTATCCGTGCAGTGCCCTACAGTCTCAGTGTATGAATTTAGTTTGATAAAATTTGATGTGGTCATATTTTGTTTGTATTACAAAATCTTTTTTTATTATATTAATTTTTTATATAACTAATATTTGGGGTTAGGACCCAAGAAAAAACACATAACGTGAATTAATACCCAACCGCTGTTGTGAAGGCTATATTTTCATTTTCAAAATTACTAGTGATCTAATTTTCTTTCTCGTGCAATTTGCAATTTTGGTTTAGGGATAAACCAAAATTTTACAAACATTTTATTAAAATTTGATTGATGCATAGACTGATTTTGAACCATTCAAATTTGAGAGTAAATATCCATATCACTTATCCACTAGCAGACACATAACACCTAAACTATCGTTTTTGAGCGATGCTGACAAATGATTTTGGTTTTGTTTATAGGTTTGTGACATAATTTGTAGAACAAAATGTAACAAGCAATACATTATCTAAACAATGTTGCTATGTACCATTATTTATAACCAAAATCAGTAGTTATACAACTAAAATTGTATTTTATAATACAGATTCAATACATTTTAATAGCTATTCTATTCCAATCTTTCCACAATATCGTATTTTCCATATGTCCACTCCATAATGTGGATCTTATGTATCCAGCTCCAATTTACTACATCTTTACCTTTCCAATTAGTAAGATCCACAAGTATAACATTTATTTGAAATATGATTGGTTTAATATGGCTTGGATTTATATCGTAATAAATAATCAAGCATCATTGTAACTTTCCCTTACAAACATACACAATACCAAAAGATTTAATGATAAACATTTATGCGTTGCTATTCTCCTAAGAATACGGTATCGGGTGAAGTGATTTCGAGCAAATTTTACTGCAATGTGCTCAAATCATTTTTTGGCCCAAATAATTTACCAAACTGCACTTAAAAGAAAATTACAGCTCTTGAGTAAACTAGAAAAACCTAACAGGATTAAAACTCCTTTTTTCTGCTTGTTTGTTTGTTTTCTTGAGAATAGTATTTTTTTTAATTCTTTTTTTTTTTTTTTTTTTTTTTTTTTCATAAATCTTCACGTTGTATTAAATTATGATAGAAATTTCTAATTCCAATTTTGAAAAATTCTACTTCTAAAACAGCGGTAATAGTTCATCATTCTTTTTTTTTTTTATTTTTATTTTTTTACTTTAACTTTCATGTTTTGTTTGGGTAATTTAGGCTGAATTTAACGAGAATTTGATCAAAACTGTTTGAGACTTTATAAGAAAATTAAAATTTCACCATTTAATTATTTTATCTTAAGGTAGGTAGGCCTACCATCAAATTTAAAGCTGTTAACAAATGAAGATAAAAGTTTTAAAATACTACTGAAATATTCACACATTAATTGGTGTAATAAGAGGGTTGTGAAAACCAATATTGGGACTATTTAAGGGCATCAAAAGCGGTATTTCTATGAAAACTCAACATCAAGCTAGAAAAATACACAATTATCTCCTTACTGAGTAATACGAGAGGTAGTGTTAAAAATGTTCTACCTCTTACCACTTCTACATTCTAATTACAAATATTTCTCAATTATGCTATTTTCGTGTGAACTAGTTAGATTTGTCTAATATTTTTGGAATCTACGAAAAATAATATATTACAACGGTTGATTTAGTTTTGTGCAATTTTGTATTTAACGCTGTTATATAGTCGACACTTCGCAAGACAACCATTCAAATGTCAAACGAAATTAAGACGTAAATACGAATCTCAGCCTATTACTAATAGCTCATCAAATGATGTAACTGACCTGAGGGTGAATCACAACTTAGCTAATGACTCTCAGTTACACGCGACCTAATAATATGATAATGGTTAAAAGAAATAAAAAGTAACACCTGTAATCTACTGTAATTAGAACTGACATTGTGTACAATAATAGTTTATAGCACTACAACGTCAACGAAACACAACATTTCGAAATAAATAAACTCCCACAAACATCCACAATCGAATACTAACCTAAAATAATAGTCCTCGGCATCTCCTAAAGAATGTCTTTATGGTGATTAGGTTATTTCGGACAAAACAAATTTTATTACTGAGTTTATTCCCCGTAAGGGAGATGAATTGGATTGAAATATAGAATGATCCCCTTTGTCGACGCTTTGTAAGACAAACAAACAAATATTTTGAATGATATTTTATATTTTAAAATAATTTAAACTTTTTATGCTTCGCTTGTGGCATAAAATCGTATTTGATTGAAAGAGAATTTTTAATGACGATGTTCAACGTTTATTTTCGATTTTTGCAAATTGTTCCGAAACACAATTTTCTTTCACTTCCATGTCTTGTTTACTTTCGGTTAGTATCAACTATACACAAAACTAAATGTCTAACAAGTACAAAATTTGGCGCAAAGTTACAATAAGACTAAAAACTAAATTTTGAACCTCTCAATAATTTCCTCTAACGATTTAGAAATATTTTTTCTGTTAAAAATAAAGGCTCAAAATGCTCTAACAAAACGTAACCTATTGGTCGTCATCTCTCAAAAAAAAACTATTCACGAGTTAACGATTAAAAGAGGGTAAAATTAACCGCGTGTGCCCTCAAAATAAGGTTAAGCTCATTTTAATATAACGAAGTAGTTCCCTTTTCAAAAAATATACAGTACTTATTCAACCCTGCTGTATAGTAAGTATTAAAAATGCATAGTTCTGAAGAGTAATTGAAAATATTATTATTGAAACTAGATAGATGGACGTTTTCATAAAAAGATTTACTAAATTTAATTCATAAACTGTAATCAATTAGTCTGATAGATTGGTTTTTAACAATAAGGCCTATATGTGTCAAACTTTTTAGATTTAATTCAAAAAACTAAATTATTGGAACTCTGATACCTCAGAACAAATGTTTTCATGAAAAAGTTAAGTTCATTTTTTACCACCATCTAGAATATATGTGAAGAAATAAAAATAGTAATAACCTAGGGTCAACTTTATAGTCGTCATTACCCCCTCCTTCTCCACTCGCATTTGCCCAACACGTAATGGAGAGTTAAAGTCATCCAATTAGGGGGTGCCACCATATAATCAAAATAAAACCACTTATTTCCTGAGTGGTCTTATCCCCAAAGACGAAATTTACTATGTGCGAGAGACAAACTCTATTGATTTTTACCAAATTCGTTTAATCAGGAGTACCAACTCGCAATCAAAGACAAGACAAAACTTTATTACCTGAGCGGTTTAAGCTACAAATATGAAATTTAGTATTTACATTCCCTTAGAACAATATAGCCTAGAAATCCTATTCATTTATAGCGAAATAGTTTAATAATGGCACATCCAAAAAAAGTAATATAATAAAATAACCATTCATTTTTTTATATTGAACCTACAGATACTATATTATATAAATAATAATTCCAATACACGGAAAAAATTATATTGTTAGTAGAGTCATTATTATTAAGTCATTGTATCAACTAAGTTATGATTAGATACTTTTTGTCGCTACGCTGCTATTCATATATAATAGGGCTTTACGTACACTCTAGCATTATTATTCAAGCAGTAGTAAGTAGGCTATGTCAGTTTGTCAACTGCATGCCGATTAATTAGTTTTTTCGCTGCCCTGTTTTCTGGTGTCGAAGCTATAAACTTATACTCTTACTCTAAGTGAGATCTACTAGTTGCTACATCCCCCTTTCCTTTAGAGGGAATTATTTGGAATAGTGCACAGTTTTGTTGGAATAGGAATAAGTTTGAGCTTTTGAAAAAAACAAATTTGTTTTCAAACATGCCACATATCATATTTGTTTCAAGATATAACCCAAACATGCCACATACCAAATTTGATTCCAGATGTAATCCAAACATGTCCACATACCACATTTGTTTCCAGATATAATACAAACATGTCCACATACCACATTTGTTTCCAGGTATAATCCAATCATGTCCACTTACCACATTTGTTTCCAGATATAATCCAAACATGTCCAAATACTAAATTTGTTTCAATATATAATCCAAACATATCCACATATCAAATTTGTTTCAATATATAATCCAAACATGTCCACATACCACAATGTCCACTTACCACATTTGTTTCCAGATATCATCCAAACATGTCCATATACCAAATTAGTTTCAATATATAATAAAAACATGTCCACATACCACAATGTCCACTTACCACATTTGTTTCCAGATATCATCCAAACATGTCCATATACCAAATTTGCCCAAATACGTTCTACTAGTTTGAGCATTACACAACGTTATACAGGCATCTAACAAAAAACTATAGTTTAGATTAAAGCAAACCCAAAATTTTTTCATCTGCGAAAAAAGTGTCATCAATTTTTTAATCGATACTTTCTCAACTTATAGTCAAGTAAAAAACGATTTCGCTAAATTCGCCTATCGGGCCTACAGAAGGTGTTCGTATTTATGGAAGGCCCCTACTTGACACCTAATATACAGATATTCAGACTTAGAAATTTCTTGTGGCAACTATGATATAATCGAATTTTTCGAGACCAGAAGACAGGGAAGCGAAAAAATTAATTAGTCGGCATGCAGTTGATAAACTGACAAACCACTGCTCGAATAATATTGCTAGAGTTTACGTAAAGCCCTACTATATATGAATCGCTACGGGGTGAAAAACAGCGTAGGGACAAAAAGTAAATAATCAGAACTCAGTTGATACAATGACTTAATAATTATGACTCTACAAACAATGCAAGAGTGCCAGTAATGCCCTGCGTTATATGAATATGTGATTTGAACATTTTAAATATATTACTATATATGAATAGCTTTTCAAAATATAATTTAATTACATGTAGAAAATCAATTGTCAATATATTTTTTTAATTTGCCTACACGTTTTGGGCTCTTGTATATACATTTTTTAAACTTTGGATGTTTTACAACACACTTTTTACATTTCTTTAGATATTTGAATTTTGTGAAATTTATTTCAATTTAAATTAAAGTATTTGATGAAACATTATTGATCCTATAAGGAGAAGAAATAACTAATACATTAGTTTCGAGAATTAATTTTACACATGGTTAACATGTGGTTTTAACATCAGGTTAATTTCGATAGGTCAGTAAAGTTAATTTCGTGAATGTGCAATAACGGTTATTTCTATTCTTAAAAAACTGACTAAGTGTTTACCTAATCGATATCTATATATTTGATAACTTGGTTGTTTCATGTCTACTTGTTTATTAATGAGTACAATCGAAACAGTCATCTGTAAAGATATCCTTGACATCCCGAAATATATCTCTTGTTTACACTATTCTTCTAATTATAACATAACTCTGTCATCAACAAAACATAGAAACTGTTTATTTTTAGTCATTCAACATATGGTACCAGCGTCAGACAACTTTGATTAATTTATTAAAACTACTGCCAATATAGAGGCCACGACACTTCTTTGTAGTTTTACTTTACGGAAAGTAAGATATATCATTAAATTTATTTTGTATCATGGAACAAATCATGGATAATTATAGTGCATATAGTTCACATGAGATATCATATGCTTTGATTCTTTTCGGGAATATAAATAAATATTCTACATCCATAATGTCTCTGAAATACACGGAGAACATAAGCACAAAAATAAGTCCAAAAGTTCCTATAAAAATTAGTTCTAAAACGCCAAGTTTTGCGTTTTTTTATACACAGCAATTAATACAGATATAACTTGGGAAATGGATTGACTTTACAATTTCTTTACCAATTTTTTGTTTAAACGAGCAACAACACGATCTGATATTAGAAGGTGTACAACACTAAAAACGTATGCTGGAGATACTTGGGAGTGAATATATCACAGGCTATAAAAGCGGATGAAGACATCGTGGAAAGCAATATTTAAAGGAAAAAGCAATAAGTGCACTTGATGGTATTTTTGGAGTTAAACAGGTAGGTAAAGAAAACAAAATCTACAATATGATAACTTTGTTAAGGGCATCGTAACTATGACTCAGAGGTGTATCCTTTAAAAGTGAGATTGTTTTAATGAAGAAAGATTATTCATACCTGACAGACAGCGAGTATGGTATGACCATGGTGGGCAGTGAATAAGTAAAGATTCACAGATACAACGGAGATTAAAAGAGAGGGCAGTCGGAGAACTGTGAGAAGAAGTTGTGAGGAAACAACTAGGCTAGGAAGCAGCTAAGATCGCTATAGACCGATTTATATATTTATACCAATAATATCTCTAAAGGCTTAATTTTAAAATAATTTACAAGTCATAAAATATTGTTTTCGTTTACACACAGTAAAACTAATATGTATAATTATTGTAATTAAAAGAATAACCATATTATTTATAAAAAAATAATAATAATGTCAGATTTCTTGGTAATCGACTCTAACACAAAGAAGTTTGTGATAGCTATTTATAATTCGATGAATATATGTTTCATTTTGGTACATATAAACTTTGAAGTTTAGACTAAGTAACTCGGTTATCCTTTGCCCTATAATAAAAATAAAGGAATCATCTTGTTTGTCGTTTAAAGGACTTTTTATTCTTGAACTTTTTAAAAATAAAATCGTTGTTTTCAAGATGTAGGCCTACACCAATACAAATTTTAAATAGTGGTATTTTTAAAATGTACAAAACGTCTTAGTTTTTGTTACACCGATAAAAGGCATGGGCGCCGACTCCATGGGGCCCAAGAGGCTCGAGCCCCCTCCCCAATGTTGTGGGAAGGAGGGCTCAGCCCCCCAATGTTCAGAAAGGCGGGCTCAGCCCCCTTCCCAAAAAGTACCATGTTTACAGCTTTTTATGTTTACAAAACTCTATACCATATAGTCATATACCATTTTTACTTTTTTGCCATTTATAATTTTCATAATTTTGTACGAGTAAAAGAATTATTTGTTGTTAGGTCTCTAGACTTATTATATTTATTCTTACATTTGCTTTACTAATCTCTTATGTAATACAACCATTGAAGGATGTCAAAGTTCATGAAAGTTATAAGGACGACATTTATTTAAAATGTACTAAACTATTGATTTTATTCAATAAACTTTTCTTAAAAGGTGTTCTAAAACTGTTATTTTAAATACTATCCTTTTGAACTTTGAAAGTTATCGTTTTAGGCTGTGCATTCTACATTCTCGCTATTTTAAAATCTTGACTTGTTAAGTCAAGATTACCCCCATCAATAATTTTTAGGCCCCCCCATATTTTTTAAATGTCGGCGCCCATGATAAAAGGTCAGGTAAAAAATGTGTACACAAAGTCTGGAATTTAAAAAACTTCACTACCAAAGTTATAAATGTGTTTAGACAAAACACAAACAGACGGACAGACCGAAAACGAAGTGTGTATGGTCACAAACTGTATTTGTTTTTACGTAAAAATACACACCCAATTTTACTCTCACATATACGTCAAGCAGTGGATCAAAATATAGAAGTCGAATTTTTGAAATATATCAGATTCTGAGATCCACTGAGTCCAAAAATGTGGTTTTTGGAATGTCTGTCTGTTTAAAATACAGTGACCTATAGTTCTAACGCATGGACTGATGTTAATCAAATATTGGTATGTGGTTATATTTTGACCGTATCTCGGAAACTTGATAGCTCAAAACTGGGAATTAGCTGCCACAATAAAGAAACCTCCAAATTATAATCTTTCAAAATCGGTTCGAAATTCTCAGAGCGAATTGTAAGAAAATAGTAATTTTGTGGTTTTCAGCAGCTACCATAATTTTGAGTTATTCAAAATGTGTCCACATACCAAATCAGTCCACGTATTTAGGGTGTAGAACACTGCACGGGCGACAGGCAGACATTAATTCAAAAATCACTTGTTGGACTCCGACTTGTTGAGCTATCACATACATTACGTCCGAAAGTAATTGAAATACTCAATATTGTCCTAAATATTATCATGGGTATGCAGCAATATTAACAATTTTACATGTTCTTTGTTTTCAGTTTAATAATAATTTGAATGTTCAACTACATTATTGCACATCTTACACTTTATCTCACTGAGATTCGATTCTAAATGTAAAATGTCTAAATATCCTGAACCTTAATATATATATATATATATATATATATATATATATATATATATATATATATATTAAAGAAACTTTACATAAATAAATATGTCGTGATTGTAGCGACCACAATAAAATTGTCTGATTTTGTTAAAAATTATAGAGCTTATTGTAGCGTTATCTCGAACAGTTCCGCCAGCATATCCGTTAAAAATTGCAGCTTCAAAATCATCTATTGTAATAATTTAATTAAAAATAAATGAAATTTATGTTAGAATGTACAAGCCGTAATCTCCACCTAACGATAAACTCTAAATTTCTACGATCAAAAAAATAACGCAATTTTAGCAAAACTGAAATTCGGATCTTGAGATCCCAAATTTTAAACCAAAATAGTAAAAGTCCAAAATTCATAACCATATACACGATATAAAGATGGTAAAGTCACAGTCGCATCATGCTAATTGGTTGAGTTTTCAGTTGAGTAAGATATGATTCTCCAAATAAAGGAAATCATTCAACTTACTTCAAGGCTACGTATTAGCTGAGATTATTACCGATTTTAATTTAATTCTAGCCACATCACAGGATATATAGACACGTGAGGTCATATAATGTCCACTGATTCTACCCCTTAGGAGTAATTTGACTCCATTTAGCGTTTACTATAAAATATACATAATATTATATTATATAGAGGGTGTTACCAAACTTCCCTACGTAACTTCAGGATGTTATTTAGGACAAATAGGTGCATTTTTACTTGTTTTGATCCAAGCAATCATAGCCTGAAGTTTTGGAACGTAGTTTGGAACACTCTGTATTATGTATATTGATGCGAATAAGAATGTTATAAAAGAACTTAAAGACAAATAAATCTACTAAATAGTTAAACCAATAGGATTGAATTACATACTAAAATTGGTATATTTCCACTACCAACCTCTTTAGCCATAAAAGAATAGATAAAATGGAACAATGAACGTATCAATTGTATTCACAATAGGATTTTACATGCGTGCTAAATTGTTGCATACTAACTTTTATTCTTTTAATTGGGAATGATCTTTGTTTGATGGAATTATAGGCTACAAATTTTAATATATATATATTTTTTTTATCTATCAAGTTATATGTATTTATGAGCGTGTGCATGTGTGTGTGTGCGTGTGCGAATGAGATCGAAAATATTTTTAGTAAACGTTCTAGAGGTTTTGGGAGCGATTTTGCTGAATTTTGGGTATGTAGGCTCAATTCGACGAATCGTTGGACCAGTTGGATAATTACAAAAAAATGTTTAGTAAATTTGGAATGGCTGCCGATGTTCAAATGATATAAAATGTTTTTCGAGATTAAGTTTCTTGTTTGTCCTATAATGTCCTATAATAGCTCATTATTTCACTTTTCCAGTTGAGAAATTTATATTATATTAATTACAAAGTCAAAAATCTAAATATAAATAAAATGTGTAAAAAATAGCACTAACTTTTTATGTCACCTACAAAAACAAAAATGGTATTCATTATGATCTCCCCAAAAAGGTCTTTATAACACTTTTAAGTTTAAGAAATGTAAGTTTATTGCTGAGTTTTTTCCGTGTATTTTGTAAGAAAAATAAATTGGCACGTATTCAGTTTTTTTGTTGATTTCATATATTGAAATACATTGGAAAATATTTGTACATTTAAACTGAGGCCAAGCTTGCTCATTCAGAACGTATCTGATTGAAATCAAATTTTAAATGACGACGGTCAAAATTCATTATATTTATTTTTACCAATTATTTCCGAATCGTAATTTCCTTCTACTTGCAATCTGTCAAACTGGTTTAAGTATTTAATATTCACATTTTACAAAGATTTGAATGAAATCTGTGGAGACGGTTTTGAAAAATTAAGTCTTTTATAACGAGACCAGAGGCGATTTTTTACGCCCATAATTATAATACTAGCATGTTCGGAGAAATGAAAAGACATTTATTTGGTTCCTAACAGCTGATTTGTTACCAAAATTGTTACAGCCAATTTGAGGAAATCGAAATTTGTAGTTTCGTTCTTAAAACAACTACACCCAAAGATTGAGTTTCGATGAAATTAACAACAATTCTTACAATATGACCAAAATGTGCTCACATACCAAATCATTCGACTCTTTTGGGTTCAGACGACAGACAGAAATAATTTCAAAGCCAATATATCCGCGAACTACGTGACATCGATTTTTAAATCCAGAACATAACTTTCTAAAAATCAAATTACCAAAAGAATGTCGAATCGTTTCAAGTCTGCACACATAGTATTTACACACTACTATTGTAAATACATGTTCAAACATTACATGAAGGTATTCCAACCACGTTAATTATAATTAGCAAAGTAGAGGTTGACCATCATGACCTTTACAAAATGGATGTTGATATTATAAAGTAACCTCAGTGAATGGATTCTCCCTGTTTGGTGACGTCACTTCGAGATAAGATACCTGTACTAACGTTTTATTAATTACTCTTTGTTTCGTGTTGACCAAATAGTTCACAAGATAATGACCTTGTGCCGCACTCTTCTTTTGAAAACGTTTCAATATATTCTAAATATATTTCTAGTGGTTAAAACAATCAAAATTAATTAATTAAATTAGGGTGCTAAATTTTTGGGGTGCAAACTATTCGCCACACTAGATTTTTAGACTTTTACAATGTTTTATAAATAATAAATGTGTAGTATATGAACATACATGTATTTTAAGTGGTAAATACGTACTTTGTGTTTTTTATAGATGTTTGTACACGCGTCTAAACATAAGAACGAAAGATCACTTAAATATAGAGAATCACAGAAAAAAAGTGATTTTAACGATTTCACCACATAAATTCATTTGCTCAAAAACCTTGTAAGGTACCATAGTTTAAATAAATAAATTTTTAACAAAAAAAGACCGACTTCAAAAAAAGAAAGAAAAAAATAATAAAGAAAAAATATATTCAACATTAATGTGTAATAAATATAATTTAAAAAAAAATAACATGTAACTAAAAGTATTAAATAATAATATGTTATAATAGTAATTCCGACTTCGTAATAATTATATTCGTGAAATGTAAACTGATATTTACAGAAACTAAAACGAGTGTTTATATCTTGTTTTTTCTTCTTGTTTTTTTTAAGTCGACGCCATGATTGTTCAAGCGATGAGTTATTATACCGAATACTCTATGACACGATTCTTTGAAATTTTGTCTGTTTTCTCTTACTACTATACTTGCGAAAATACAGTTTTATATTTTTCTTGTGATTGCACGATATATTTTAGGTATAAAGGCTAAATAGAGAGTAGTCCTATTTTTTGACACTAGAAAAGTTCAAACGGTCAATTATGAAAAAAAAAAAAGTACCTCGAAAGGTGTACTCATTAAATTGAATGCAACGAGAAGAAGGGGGGGGAGACATAAACGTCTATATTTTATTAAATTAAAGTTTAACATTCCCGATGTGTACAAATGAGACACTGGTAATTTATTATTTACGATATACAGTATGATAACAATCAGAATTATTTTTTAAAATTGTAGTATAAAATGTCTTTATACAGTAAATATTTCATGATTTATTTGTCAACTTGACTTAATATTACACGTTCTACCTTCCTTAAAGAAGGTAAAGACGGGTTACATTAGTTACAGGGAGTGGGGGGGGGGGTCTAAATCCTAAGTCAGTATAAAAAGAAGAAATTACCACACAAAAACTCGTTAGTACCAGCCAAAGAGAAAACGCAAAAATAATTGAAAATCGGCTATAATAATTTTTATTTTATTAAACTGATTAAAGGGTTTTGTTAGTCCCTAAATATGAACCTTTAAGCCGATTTTTCAGTGTTCAGCTTTGAACTCCTTTCGTTTAATTCTTATCTGTCGGTTTATACTATAAATTGTGACCATTGATTTGAACCATAAACTTTATTATGCAGGAGACATTTTACAACACAACAACAGAGAAAATATCAAGAATTTATAAAAATATTTTGTTGGAAAATATATATCTGTATACAGTTTTAGAAATGTATAGCTATTTATATTTTGTAAAAGAACGCACTAAATATATTGGGAAACCACATAAAAGATTTACAAACTAAATATAAAGTAGTACATATTATTTATTCAATGTGTTTCAAAACATATGCCACATCTATAAATACAACAATTTGAAAAGTTTGTGAATTTAGGTCGTGTTGCAAATCTGTTGTTTAATGCATCTTCTTACCATAATGTCCAATACACAGAGTCTTTTTAGTTTACTATCTCTGTCTACACTTATGTTTCTGATAAATAATGTATGCACTCAGCTTTTCTTTCAGTTTTAAGTTAATCTGAACATTACGTATTCATTTTATTCATAGTTTGTTTTCAGCTAATTTCCATGTTGCAACTGTAACTAATACAGTCGTTCTGGCCAGTCCAAAGTCAAAGAACATCTTGAACCACAAAATTTGTCTTGAGAGAATGTGTACGTTTGTGTGTGTGAGATCGAGCGAAGCGACACCCTATTTTAACTTGATAATTTGGCATTTTATATATAAGTTTCTAGGTTTGTTACCTAATTTAAATGCATGTACCAATCGTTACAAAATTTATCAATTATGTTCGTTATAACTAATCCAAATGTATAAGAATTTTCATTTACTTTTCTGTTTTAAATGTGACCGCTGTTTTATTCGATAAGTACTAAAGTTATAAAACACTTTGAAAAGTAACCCCGAGGATTTTTTCTAGTTAGAACTAGAGTTATTACCAAAGTTTTCGTGCCACCTGCTATTTTTCCAATATAGCTGTCAGCACTAACTTTTTTATAAGAACTCCTATTTTTTATGCCGATTTTGGATAAAACAGATTATTTTAAGACTTTCTATATCTTTAACAGTTTAGGACCTATAATTGCTCAAAGTTGTATTTAATACAAGTTTTGAGACGTTTTCAGAGGTTCATTTTTCGTACTTTAAACAGTTAAACCTATTTTAAAATTGAAACATGTATAGGCTGTATTGTCTAAAAAATATATAAAAGTTTGAAAAGCAACATTTTAATTAATTTTTTACTCACGAGGCAGGACTAAAACATAGCAACATATTTGAGAAATTAATAATTATTTTTCTGGATAAAAATAATGTTGGCTTTAAAAATATCAGGTATTTATTTAAATAAAATGAATACTATTTATGCCCTAAAACAGCTGTTATGTAAATTTTACAATCCAAAAAAGTTTCGAAAAACTATTTTTATATCTTTTGAAAAGGCGATTTTACAGATTTCTTTTTATTGAACTTTCTGACAATTGTCTAGGACACCTAATGATTTACACCAGTTTGTAATTATTACTGGATGTTTAAACTTTGTGAATAAGATATTCTAGCAGAAATAACTGTACAATAAATAAATATACAGTCCCTAATTGTATAATTTGTCCTTAATTCACAAGGTCTAATACATTTAATAATAATAAAGAACTGATGTAAGCCAGTAAATGTTTTAGAAAATTATGATTTTTCTTTTCTATCGATAACTCTGTAATCCTCAGCTTGCAGAAAAAATAAAATTAGTGTTATTACACCTTTTACCCCAGCTCTAGTTTAAATATTAGCTGACTTTGAAAAATAAGAAAAATCATCCAAGAAATCGATTGAATTTGCGAATTATTGAAACATTGAAGTATTTAAGTGCCTGTAGTTCCAAAACTGTTAAAAATATCGAAAACTATCAAAGAATAAAAAAGTCCTAAAATAATAAGTTTTATCTTAAATCACTATACAAAATAAGGGTTCCCATTTAGACCTGACCCCCATATTGGAAAAATGGAGGGTGATAGGAAAAATATGGTAATACCTCTAGTTTTAACTTATAAAGTACCGATGCTTTACTTTTTAAAGTTTTTTGTTGTAACTTTTGTATTATTGAATAAAACAGCGCTCACACCTGTAGGCTATAATGGTGAGAGCGTGGCATAATAAATTGAAGTCAGAATTTCAAATAATGAACATTTAAAGTTGAACCGTTGAACTTAAATCACTTCCTCACTCACTTGAAGTAAACCTGTTACAATTTAAATAATATAAAATAAATTATTATTTACATAGAAGTTACTGTTTGGTTTCTGAGATTTCCAATACAACTTGGTACAACTTTTACGAAATTTGTATCTAATCTTTTCATGAATTTTGGTACATACGAGTATATACATTAGGTCGTTTACCCTTCCAAACATTTTGAGGGCAAAGGTTTGTTTTTCAAGTATTTCAGTCAGCGTTCTTGATTTTGTATACACTGATATTTAATACCAAGTGATAAATCACAATCACAATAATTGCGAGCAGCAAACTATTCATAAAATATTTACATTTATTATTTCTTCCTGGGAATGTACTTTGTTCAAGTGTACAGTAGCTGTGTTCTTATTTTCTGTTACATCATGGTGTGTGAATATTGTGTGTCGGCTACAAAGTTCCAAGAATGGGTGTGCAAAAATTATTTATTAAAAAAAAAAAATCGTGGTTTAGTTGTATACCATTAGTATTACTTTCTTATAAATAAAAAATTGAATGGTCTACAATACATATCAGCTTAATAATATTAAATCTGTAAATATAGTCTACATACTCTGAAATTCAATTCATAACTACTTAATATTAAAGCCAATCTTAAATAAAATCAACAATATTGCTATAGGACATGCTATAATCTCTAATGTATTGCCAACATTACATCAATGTTATCTGAAATGTTTCGTGAATTAGTCACGGATCAATGCGTTTCATTCGTTGATGATACGTTGTCTTCTTCTTCTTCTTCGTTAGCTTTTATCCGTGGTATCTGAGTGTAAGAAGAGTAGATTAAAAGACGTAATACGAGAACAGGAAATACATAATAATATTATTAGTAATTTATATCTTTAAGTCTACGTGAAACCATGTTTTAAAGATGTTGGAAACAGATACCATCATATTTAAATTAAGAACAGTTTGAGTACACTAATTTACATGTTGCAAATTAACTTATAACACAATTGTATAAGAGAGAATTAATTGTTAAAGAGAACGCTTACAAAGTTTGTAATTAAGTTTCTCGGAACTTTTATTGTACTACTTTACAAAATTTCAGAAAATAAAAAAAGTTCCTTAACGTAATAAAACTGTAAAACATTTATAGTATTAGTACAACAAAATAAATCTAGGAAATAGTTTTATAAATTATTCAATTATTAATACTAAGAACACGAAGGGTGTTTAAGGATGTGCAACAAATTTTACCAGTTGAATCCTTAGGTCAAGACAAGAAAAAAATGTCCTATCAACGTAGGTCCGAAAACTGTTCGTTATGGAATTACTTACGAACCACTGGCCTTCAAAGTTACCATGTTATTGTTATTGAAGAAAGATTTGCTTTTATTTTATCAGATGACTAATTTAAAATATTGTAAACAGCTGTTTAAAGATTTGTTTTGATTTTACGAGATGACTAATTTAAAATATTGTAAACAGCTGTTTATTTATTTATGTAAAGATTTGTAAATTAAAATCTTTTAGATGTTGTTTGTATAGATGTCAAAACAAATATTACATGGAGGTTATCTTGATACTCAGTTGTGCGTGTTGTTTTCGTATAGTGCGTGTTATTCCTCGATTTTATGAAGTTCATCGATTTATGTTTGGTTCGTTGGTTTCTTTTGTGTGTGTTTACATTTGTATTTGTTTACTCAGTTCAAGACTCATGCCGCCTATATGACGCAGGCGGAACAATTTGGGTTGAGTAACTCGAAAGGCTAGAAACCAAGCTAATATTCAGTCTAATCGGACTGTACAAACAAAGTGAAGAGCGAAATGAAATTGAAACGAATGAAATCACAGACCCGTTCAACGCGTCATTCAGCTAATAATCTTGCACGTTTGAAACGTTCTGCGTTCAGTTACGATGTTTCAATTGACTAGAGTGCCTACGAATCAGTTGCTATTAGATCTATGAACACAGTTTGCCTATATTGAAATACAAAAATGAAGCCTCTTGATTGTGTTACGCAAATGGCAAAGTGAAATTATTGGTTCCGCTACCAGAGCCATTATACTCATTGATTTCAGGAACAGGAATGGATTCCATATATTTCTTTACAAATATCCAAAAATATAACAACTGCTTCCAAATGACTTCCTTGTGGGCAACAAATGTAGTTCAGGACAATTTCATGCCAACTTTCATGGTGTTAGGAATATATTTCATGATACATGGTGTTAGGAATTAGTCTTAGTTCTTTTTAAGAAACCAGTATGACAACAATTACTGTGACAGACCTGGAAAAATGATGAAATTGCTTACCTTGCAAGCAAGGCAGACGACATTGACGCTACAATTATATATAAACCCTCGAGTGGGGAGGAAACTTGGTCAGTGGGCCAAGATTGATCAAGGGAAGGTGCTGTAGGAATTCTTGAAGATAGCCAGACGGACTTGGTGAGTAAGAGCTTCCTAGGAGTATTGAGACTTCGGACGAGCATCGATAAGAGTGGCAAGAGGGTGAGCAAACTTCGTGTATAAACATTCTAATAATTTCAGAGACAAGTCATTATAAAATATAACGTACAATCATATCTGTGAGACACAACAATTAGAGTCATTCTGGATTTTTAGTAATTAGGAAGATTAATATATTTGTAACTAGTATATAAGAAAACTAAGGGAAATAGTCAAGTTGTATTAACTTAACCACTGATTTTTTAGTTTATAGTAAAAGAACACAGGCAATTGAAAGGAACCCATCCTAACAATGGCCTTACATATCACCGAACAGGTTCACTGTTGCCAGTGTTAGATGACGACTACAAATTTCTTCAAATTTATTTCACGGGCAATTCAACCCAAGAAATTGATCTGCGTTGTGCACTAACAGTTCAGTGAAGAGGTCTATTATTGTAGAAGAATTACAAACTTCATTTCATCAACACAATCAGTTGATTACACTGTAAAGCTTTATACCTCAAATTAATGTAACAAACTGCAAGGAAATCGTAATTTTATTATATGTCTAAATTCATTTCGCTCTGTCAACAATTATTCATTCACTTAACGTTTTAATTTTTGTGCTCTAACTTAAAAATTGATAAAGTGACTACGGGAGAAACCATGCATATTTTTTGCATGTCCTGGTTATGTAAATGGGGAGCAATGAATCAACAAATGATGCTTAGAAAATAAACACGCAATACGAACTCGATGCTATACAAAAATAAAATTAAGACTTTCAACATAAATCGGTCAAAAAAATAATAACGTGTTCAGTTTATTTTGTATTGGGATAAGATCTGTTAAAACATATGTATACTTGGAACTAATCATCTATATATTTAAATATTATAATTTACAAAAGGAAAATAAAAATGGAGAATTAGTAGGCCTACTTTCATACATTTTTTGAACTGTTCCTATTTTGAACCAAACCCCTACCCTACAATACCAATAGTCGCCAACATGTCTTCTGGGAGCGAACTGATACTGTTTGTATGGAAAAAATATGCAAGAAAAGCATATATTAAAAATTATAGTTTCCTATAATGAGTTTAAAACAGTTAATAATACAAGAAAATCAGATTATAGAAATAGTTCTAATAATTTCATTAATATTAGCCTAAATATTATTAATAATTCTAATAGTAAATATTCGAATTCTTATTTCAATATACTTCACAGTAATTCATAACAATCCTCAAAGTAATTTTTTCCCAGCCAATCCTATGATTTATAATATATTTTTTAATTTCCAAGAACTTGCATTGTGAACTTTACAAAGCAGAAAACTCATGCTCTTGATATCTACAGTTGGTTGGTATTTGCTTCTCCAAGCCTAATACCTCTAACTTATTGCCTGCAATATTTTCCTGATCCTTCACGTCTACTAACCGTATCCTTCCTGACGGGAATTCTAAGTTTGGCTTACGGGTTCTCACGCGACGGGAAAGGGGAAGGTGTTGTTCAGGACACTCGCTCATAATCACTCTGTCCAGATACCTTATGCACAGTAACAAGCATAGGAAGTGTTTAGTGAACGCTGTTGACAATTCATATTTCAATATTTTAAGTGATTAAATCTAGGGTGAAGAACCGTATTAAAGGGAATGTGAGCCCCATGTGTCAAGTATAATACTTGACAATAATCCCTCCTTCACAAGGTTTACTCGATTCTATTCAAAATCTAATTACTCCATATGGTCCAGTTATCTCGCATTTTATGACTAAATTCCTCAAAAATCATTTAAAACTCGGTGTTCATATTTTTGTACATGACCTGCAACATGTTGCTCCTACTATTTCCTATTGACAGGTTGTGAAATTTGAGTTAGTGCCTATAGGTGTAGATAAGACAATTTTGACTTTTACATTAGGTTTCTTATTTTGACCTATGATATATAAACTATTTTTGCCTCTTATTCTTCGTTAAACCATGATATATAATTTTCTAATACACAATGAGCTATAGCGATCTCTTTTCCAAACACCTAATTGTAGGCTATTTGTTTCTTACATCTGAATGATGACTCATTGCTTTATCACCAGCAATACCTAATTCTTAATCTCGAACTTTGTGGCAGATGCTTTCTCAGTGTTAATACGGATATGTCAGTATTGTGTCTATTCGATTTATAATTACAAGCCTTTGTTAGACTGTAAAAACTACTTTTTCTCTTCATACAGTTTGCAAGAGAAAGGAACTGTGTTTCATTTTGTTGTGAAAAATGTGTTGTGTTGATGTATTTTAAGATATTTTTGTTTGGGGAAGGGATTTTAGGTCATGAATATAATTTTAATATGACGGATGGACAGGTTTCGAGAAATTATTTGGAATTACAGATGAGAATTAGTTTTGTATTTAATTTTAAAAATAAAAATTGTTTGTTTTAAAATACGTGTTTCTGGCAGGAGCAAACCTTTTCTTTGTCAAACTTTATTGATAACTTGTCGAACAATAACGGTTTTAGTATTGGGATGTTTGCAGGTGCTTTTTGTTTCTGTTTTATGGTAAAAAGGAGTACAGACATTTAGTTTTAATTGGATTTATGAATGTTTGATTGATTTAAAAAATGTTTTTGATGCCAGATTGAATGTTATTTTAGAATTTAAATTGTGATTTATATTTAGTTTAAACTGTCTAGATATCATTAAAACCAAACATTGTATTAAGCCAACCAAGCAAACGGAGTTTGACTAACTATTTAATCAATTCAACATTTGAAATTTTAGACACCTCTATATTATTAAAACTGCAAATTTTTTGTTTTAAAATATTTTTATGAATATAAATCAACGGTATCTTATAGATTTTAGAATCTTATCAGTTTAGAATAATAAAAAAAATTGCGCAAAACATTTTCTGTTGTTACTAACTCGTATTATAATTTTTTTTTTAAATTGAAATATATCTGCGTACCTGTGAGAATTTCATAATTTTCACGTTTGATAAGTGTGTTTATAGTTAAGAGAGATAGGAAGAGATTCTTGCGAGCGTGTCGTTGCATATGGAGTACAAATGGTGGCCCATAAATTGGTTGTTTTTCGTCCATCACATGGCTAATATTATTATATTATGTTTTCAGCGCGCGTGAGTGTTTGTGTTTTCTTGTATGTTTAGTGGTACGCGTTCGTGCATACGTGTTATGATAAAAATTGTGCCCTATAAATCCTCGAAACAATATTTTTAATTTTTTTTAAATTTACTGAAACATTTTACCTCAAAATGATCTCGTTTAGATTTGTTAAACAGAGAATTCTGTCCAATATTTGAAAATGACGACCTAGCCAACACAAGTTTTGCCATACATCATACGTCAATGTAATGTTACAGAATCTCACAGATAATCTGGAGTAGCCTATAGTGTAAAACAAAAGATTCGATAATCGTGACAATTTCAGTGGAGTTGTTATTAAAGAAGATATAGTTTAGTAGGAGACATATTTTATTTGCTCCTTCATCTCCCCAATATTCGTAGACCCTCTGACGAACACATGTGCGACATACATCATATCTCAGAGAGTCTAAAGTCTGACGTTACATAAACTCAGGCACTGCAATGGATCCTTCCAGATGGTCTAGAGCTAGAGTCTAGAGTATAATTGATTACAAAGCTTTAACGTTAATCGAATGACTGAAGCTATGGAGAAGTGGATCGATAGTCTGTGAGCAGAGGAGAGGGAGAACACTTTCTGATAATAATTGAAGCTAACATTGCCAACATTACAGGCTAATTAATGAACGTTTTATAATAAGGAACATTATGTGATGAATCAGAAATGTAGGTTGAGTTTTCCATTAAAATGGTCCGTTTTGATGATCATGAGTGGTTTTTGGGAATGATGTTTGTGTTGTCTGTCGTTCCATTCAGTGAGCTAAAATCTAAACGTGTTTTTGAACGCGGGGGAACATAATTTGGTATATAGGCATATTTTTGTCGTATTTCAAAGAATTTTATTTTATTTTTATTTTTCATTAAAATTAATAAAGAAATTAAAGGATAAAATAAAGCAATAAAGCTTAAAGTTTCAAAATATTTTAATAATATAAATGAGCTACAATTGTTTCGCCTTGCGGCAACTGTTGCCCGATGATGCCGCAAGGCGAAACAATTGTAGCTCATTTATATTATTAAAATATTTTGACACTTTAAGCTTTATTGCTTTATTTTATCCTTGAATATGGAGTTTCAACAAGAAATATCTGCTGTTACATTAAAATTAATAAAGAAATTGTTGGTATACTAAATCATAGAGATTTGTCGATTTTGATCAAATTATTGTCAAATATAGCTCTTAAGCATGAAAAGAAAACGGATTGACTGAAATATCTCATAAATTTAATTTCTGAATTTATCGGTTAAAAAAACCTCTATGTAGCTGTTTTAAAAAGATCTACCGATTTCCGTAAATTATTTTTGTGGTATCTGTGTAATTTTAATCATTTGGACATAATTTGTAGGTTTTAAAGGTGTTTAAGAAGATTATTATGAACTATGTATGTAGGAGACTAGAGGTAAATATGGAAAACGCATGTTTAAATTATCCGTCATTTTAAAATTGTAAATAAGTTTTTATAATTAATGAACTAGACCAAAGATTCTAGTGACTACGTACTAACATAAAGCCTTAATCAATAAATCCGTGACAGTTTCGCAGTAAGCTGTTACGGATACCATGAGGGGGTGTAAACAGATAGAGTTTCAGTTGTAACTTTGATGTGTAGCGTTATTTTTTTAATAAATCAAAAGTATTCGACGGCGGGAAAAATTGTTCTGAAGGTTATCGTGTTTACAAATCGGTTTTGGGTCTGTCAAGATAAAAAAATATTCCTCAACACTGTTTGCTAGAAAATAATGGATACATTTTGTGTAAAATACCTACAAAATATTTTTTTTAAAGTTATAAGAGTAAAAATATAATACTTGGTAATAAATATTTGATTGTACCAGTTTTAAAAATATAATACTTGGTAATAAATATTTGATTGTACCAGTTTTAAAAATATAATACTCGACAATAAATATTTGATTGTACCAGTTTTAAAAATATAATACTCGGTAATAAATATTTGATTGTACCAGTTTTAAAAATAAAATACAAACATTTGATCACCTACAATTAACCCTAACCATTTTGACTCAATTTATTACCAAAAAAGGCTATACAAAATCATGTAAAAAGCATTATTTTGTTATCATGTAAAGTTATTATTGTTGATTCTTAGAATAGGTCTATGTTTCTTAGCATACTGTTGTGTTTGTGAACATACTTTAATATTTGTGAACATAGTGATATCTTTCTGAATATACTAATATGTATGTTCACGGTTGTATTTGACAGCATAAGGTTTTGTTTCTGCGTATACTGATGTGTTATGAACACACTGGTGTATTTGTCAGCATAATTTTGTGTATATTATATATATTACATTATATTATTACATTATATATCCTGCTCAATAAAAGTGAAGTTTTCGATTTTCTGTATATTTATGTGTAGATATGCTTATTTCATCTCATTACTACCGTACGTTGAGACCGTACCGATTGCGGTCTTTGAGAGTAGTATTCCATCACAATGATAATATCATTACAGCCTGCGGTTCCGTCAAGTGTCAGTTGCTATTAGACCGATTGACTTTGAAATTCAAAGATGGGAAGAGGAGAATATTAATTTCGTCCGGTTAGGACGTACATTGCTCTGATGGCTATTAAATATATATCCCCCATTTGTCGTAAATGAAGCTTGATTGAAACGGTTTCATCGCTGAAATTCATTGAAATTGCATTTTCATTATTTAGGCTTATATTACGCATAGTGGGTAAGTTAACAGATACTTTAATTATATTATCTTTATCTCTATCGGTTCAATCTTGTACGTTGGAGTTGTGGACAAACTCGTAAATAACATGCTAATCTACCTCATTTTCTATATTCAACATAACTCTAATTATATTTTTTGTATCATTGTTTCAGCTAATTGGATTCAATATTTACATTGCTTGCCAAATGTATATTTGTGAAGCAGTTAATTTAGCGATAGATCCTTCTTAAATATTGCTTTCGATTTGATTTTACTAAGGCAATTATTATTTGATTTTAGTGAAAAATTAATTTTGTGCGTGAATTGCAGTACGATATATTCTTCAGTTTATTTAATATCGTACGATTATTCAGTATTTTAACTGTTTGAAGAAAAGCGTTTTATGGAACTGTTGATTCAATGAAATGACACAAAGTTTAGAACTGTTATAGTTAAACAATTCATAATAGTAGAAACTTTAGTCACAAATAACTGCAGATGATTGATTAATTATTTTGCTTTCGCTTGTACATTAGTTTTTAACTGAAAATATCGAGACAGCTCAATAGGTTTGAGGTTAGTGAAACTGACAAAAGTAAGTTCACCCGGTATACTGTCAAGATTTATATTATCTGCCTCATTTTATAATAACAGGAACCTAGTGCTGTAGTTAACCTTGAACAGTATTATGTAACTAAGACTAAATAAAATGGTGATCAGGTTAAAGATACACAATTCAATACAACATAACAACAGCAACAAGCAATAACAATAACAATAAGCAACATAACACAACACAGAGAAAGGCAAACATAATGTTGACACGAGAGTCTGAATTGACAAATTAATTAAACAGTATTCGTTTGGCATCGGATCGGTGAGTTTAGCAAGTGACTTAGTCATCATTCCTTTTGGAGATTTAACCGAAAATATTCATCCTTATTTAAAGTAAATACATTTTTATTTTTTAATTCAGTTTGTATTATAGGAATGACCTCATTTCATCAATGGCTTGGCTGATTGTTTGATAGCTTTATATATATATATATATATATATATATATATATATATATATATATATACGAGGCTTCAACTATTTGTCGTTATTATAAGTTCCCCTCCCCGGTGTATTATTTTGTATTTACTAATTAAATCTATAACGTTCTGATCAAATATCTTTTATTTTTCTATCAGGGCTAATCGGATATATATATATTTTTTTTTTGGTGTTCAGTAATTCTAATATTTAGAGCTCTTTTTTCTCGCAAAATTACTGCCTGTCACATTTATGTTTAATACTGTATATACAGTGTTTACCTACGTCTTTGTTGTTGGTTTTATATCGCAATCTACTCGCCTTTTAATGAAATTCAACACAACATAACATGCGATATATAAAGATTGCACATAAATGTTTTTATATCATGTGATAAGTATAATAAGTTTACAAAATCTAAGAAAATTTTAATTTCTTTTCATAAATCAACTTTCTGTATATACGAGTAAGTTATATTATAAGATGATAATTTACTAGTTAAAATGTGGCTAGTGGATCTCACACCTGTTGCCAGCATTTAAACTGTAGAAGTTAATTATTATTTAAGCTAATAACCCTAGAGTAGCCCCAGGAACGTAAGCCGGAGTTTCAAATTAGATTATCCAAATGATGTTTAATACAGTATAACATAGTATAATGAGCTAATTATATTATAAATTAATTTTGTGTTAAAGCTGTCATTTATTATATATTTATCACAAACCTAGAATATTAATAGAACATAAGAAAAATTCTATTTTACAGAAAATATAATACATAATGGATTTCTTATAATTAAATTCACAACACAAATCTTTAAAGATTAATAAACAATTTAAAAGATTAAACTCTAATTACAGAGAAATCTTTCTAACCTATTTAAATCTTTTGTATATATTTAACATGCAGACTGGCATACAAAATTAAGTATAGCATAATTATTTCAAACTCCACCTTTCTTCCGACATGGAATCTTCATATAGTTGTTTTCCTATATTCAAATATAAATGCTACTTGAGGACAGCGGATCACAGCTCATTCTAGTGAACCATCAAAATTACACAGATTCGTGCCCGCTAAAATAGAAGCTATTTGAAGCTCTTGAAGTAGATCTATTCGATGAAGCACCACTCTTAATTAGGTTATTACAACCAAATATTTACTTGGCTCATATTTCATAGCTGTAAATTAGTTATTGTTTCTTGGAATTTCGTTATGTTTTCACGTTAGTGTCTGCCAATCTGTCTGCTGTTTGTTATTCACCAGATATTTAGTCAAACCTTTCAACGTATAATTTTGAAATGGAGCTCGTATACATTTCCTTAAATTCCCACATACATATTTTTCTCAGAAAATAAATATTGTTCAGGATTTCGTAGAATAGCTTATATTTTCACTACAGTTTCTATCTGCCTGCTCGTTAGAAATAGCATTTAAAACCAATCGGTTGATATTTGCCACGCTTTTACAACTTTCAGAATTATAATAAATATTAAAATGTTTCAAAACTACAGTTAACAGCTGAAGATAAAACATATTATATAAATATGTTTTTGAAAAATTTGAGCACAGTATAAATTCGTCTGAATTCGTAAGGTTCCAGTACACCTCACACCGATATAGACCATTTCGAGGTTCACAGAACTTAAAATATGAACAAAGATATCGCCTCCTCTTGTTCTCAAAAAATCTGAAAATAATATGCTTTTTAATGCTTCTTACTACCAATTTCACTAGTAAGATATACATTATATTGATGTATTTCGAAGAACCTAAATTTTGTGTGTTGGACTGTAATTTATAATCCATACATATAAATTAATAAAAATAAAAGATATTAATAGTATATTTACTACCTGAGTAAAAATTACATTAGATAGCTCTGGAGATAAAAAGATATTATATGAATTTGATAGCCTACCTGTATGAATAGTTTATTTTACATCAAATATATTTCTAGCCTAGTTTGGAATAGTTTTGGTCTCAAGCGATTAGTCACACTATTTGTCGATAAAACTATAATGCATACGTTTATCGAAAGCAAATACATGAATGAATAAACACGATAAACTATGAACCTGAATTATTAATAGAGGGGGGAAATAAATATTTTAAAGGGAAAAATGTTCATTCATTGAAAATTTACATAACGTTTTGTTTATACTCAGGTTATATTTTAAGAAACCGTGACAGAGTTGAATCGAGCTTATGAAGTTTTTATAAGGATCAAATTGCATTTGTCGTATATATTTTAAAAAAAATCTGATGTTAGAGAAGCTTATTACGTTATATTTAATTTGATTGTTTATTTTTAATTACAAACAATTGACTGAGATTACTTAAGACGTTATTTAAAGATGGGCAGTTATCAGACGCTTACCACATACTCAAAATTATCGCTTGATTTTTTCACTAATAACATTAAATTAAAACTTCTTTTTTTCTTTTAATTCTAAAATGATATTTTTTATTTGTATTATTTCCATCAATTTGAACAGTAGTATTTTTAATCTTTTAAAGAAAAACTTTATCAATATATGTCCATTTAAACATTTAATTCTTATAAAGTTTTTGTCGCTTTTGTAAGAAATAATTTCAAAACTAATGAACAAATGAACTTACAAGGGGTAGAGATATTGTAGATTTTTTGTAGCATATACAAAAAACATATTTTTTAAAATTTTCTGTGACAAATAATTAAGAATTATAACGGTTTAAAGTTAAAAAGTTTAATTTTTAACGAAAGCATTTATCTTCCATAAGCATATATTTTGTTTCAATTGATTTTTTCCTCTATTTTTTCTCTGCATTAAAAATTAATCTAATTATGATTATTTGGTTTTTAAATAATGTAAACATAATATGAAATAAGTATATATCAATAAAATGTTAAGTTACAGTAAAATATTTTTGTTATATATAAACTTTATAAACATATTATGTAGTTTTCTTTGAAAACCGTAATTCTTAATATAACTGTGAAAATCCTCATTTACACTTATTTTGATTAAAAAGCCCAGCTCAACACTTTCTTAGACAATCTCTATGCAAATTAAGTTTCATAGATACGGAACTTTTTCGTGATACAAAGTATTATGATTGCTCTCTCTATTTTGCCTATTCTGTATCGGTATGATAGAAATAAATCTGGATTTCTTTTGAAGTTATTTATATCTTTTGACATCTGATAATTATTACCCAACTAAAATAACAAATAGCAAACGTAACTAAATGGTATTTTTTTTTGTTATATTTTTTATATAAAAATTGTAATGTTATAACTTACTGCGCTTCCACTCGTGGAAACTGCAAGAATGGAATATGTAGTCTACCCATTTGGAGTAATGTTACCTCCATTATGCTCGTATATAATTCAGCTCTTTGTTTCTTCACAAATTATTATTAAACTCTGTTTTCCTTAGTTTTTTGAGAACCTGTGTATGAATTTTTTACAATTTTCTGTCTAATTTAAAAAATATATTAAAATTTCAACAAAGCTATCGTATATTTCACCTGTTTGTGTATTTTTTTCACGAAACAATATGATCCGCTGTACATGATTATGTCATTTTTTTATGTTAACTTGAGCCAAATTAAATACATTTTAAATAATCACGCTATTAATTTTTAATTAATGCCTGTCTAAATATTGAGTATTTATTTTTTAAATAAATGGTACAAAAATATTGCACAGACGTTTTTATCTTTCCCCCAAACCAAATAAAAACCCGAAACAAGTGTCACAAAAAATATTAGATCAGTAGCTGTGAATAAAAAATTGAAAATGAAACGTCTTTGAAAAATATGTATATATTTAAATAGGGACTTAACTTGACTCGCTTGTGCCATTGAAACATCCTAGTTGTTAATAGTATTTGATTAAATTAAAGCTTTTAATATCAATGGACCCATTACATAACACTCTCTATATTACGTACATATGAGGAACTAAAAGGAAATTCTAATTATTTGTTGTTGCAACATTATTATAAGATTATTATAAGTCCCATTATTATAAGATTGTTGAAAGAAAGCCGGAACATATAGTGCTTTTAGTCATACTAAAAATCTTGTCTTTATTATTAACTGAATCAGTGACACAAAAAAGATGCCATATATGTTATTCAGTTATATAACTGAGTTTTGGTCAATTGCTGCGAACCGGGTGGGTTAGGATAACTGATCTGATTATGTAAATCCCATTAAGTGATCTCATTACATTGCGTCGGGGTCATTCACAAGGTGTCTAAAATGTAAATGTTGGGTCTTGTTAAAAAAAATAAACAATATCTCTCATTTGGAGTTACGGAAACGTCTATTTTAAAGGTTTTGTGTTTAGAGAGACTGAAGTTATAGGGTAACGTAGACAATTCTACTGTATAACAATTATAGGAACAAAACTATTTTGATGAGATTTAATTTATTTGCTTGAGTGATTAGGTGGAAATCTTTCAGTTTATTAAATTAACAATTCAGGATTTTTCTATATACAAGTAAAAGTTTTATTTTCGTAATATGTGATTGTAGTATAGTGGTACGATTAGCGGTTCTTGTTGGCCCCCAGGGAATATTCTGGATCTTTCTTTAACTCTGCACAATCTAGCAGTTTTAGACACGAGGTATTAATGTTCCCAATAAGCTGTAGCTGATATTATTTTTTTTAAACCAGTGTTGTATATAAATCTTCAAATTTTCTGATATGAGGCTTTATTCTGTAATAGTATTGTTAATTTTAAAATATTTACAGTTAAGTTTTACTAATATTACAGAAAACTTGAGTATGAAGTCCATAAAAACCTTACATTTAATAGGACTGAAGTAGTTCATGTTTAGCAAATAGTGCATTTTTTGCTCTACTCAGATTTTTGTAGGGGAGGGGTACTTAATAATTGTTAATGATGACCCGGTTGAGTGATTACATCTTTGTGAAGGGAATAATGAGCAGAGAAAACTGTCCAAACTGGAGGTTGTGTTATTCCAATTCAAAATGGTACTTGACAGATTTTTAAAATATAGATAACTATATCTATTTGTTATTTAGCCCAGTTAAGACATGAATCATGAGGCCCACAGTGACAAAATGAATTGAGGTTAAAAAAATAGAATGCAATATGTTCTGCAACACTTTTTTGATATTTCATTCAACATAAAAAACACGGTGAACTACACCGAGAAAGAACTTTAGTCCAGTCGTAAAGGTGAAACACCTGTAGTGTGTATGCCACACCATTAATAAGTACAAAACACATGTATCTCCAGAAAGTTTGATAGCGATAACGCCATTTCGGAAAGTGATATTCCCGTAATACCATTTTACTAGATGTCACCTACATTATCATGCTGCAACACTAGACGATGCACAGTGCTAGCTAGATACATCCAGAATAATATAAAGTGTGTTTGGAAGGGTACTTGAAAAAGGCGTATCGCGATCTGATTGTCATTTGTGAAGAACGGTACAATGACTGATGTAAAAAGACAAATTTTGTTGCAGAAGTGGAGATCACAAATATGAAAATGCCATTCTCTATTTATTGTTGTGATTGTTTTTACGTTTGATTATTCTTGGCAGGTGACTCACCATGGAACTGAGTATTGTTATCATAATAAAACCTATGTATTCTGGGTGTAGTGCACATTTAAAAAAGCAAACATTAAACGCTTTCATTAATAAATTTAAAAAAATAAATTATTATCTTTTTTAATAATTCAATGTCCACCTATTTAATTTTTGTTCATGAATTTACATTATATATAATATTACTATCTGTATGTAAACTAAAATCACAGTATATAATATTTATATTACAAAAATGATAAGGTTTTATTGTGCAGTAAATAAAATTACAATTATATATAATTTAATAATATTGAATTTCTGTATATAATGTATACATTATATACTTACATAAATATAATTATTCAAAATATTGTTTTAGGTGTACGGAAAGTAAATTATATATTATTACAATTTTATATAGTGTACAATAAAAATATTCTCATTCCTGTAATATAATAATGATTATGTGGCTTGATTATGTAGTCTTGTCCAAACAAACCTAACCTAACCTAACTCATTTCTTCTCTCAGTGCTTTTTCTTTACTCAACAAGATCAGCAGTAAATACTGACAGATCTTGTTTCTTAGATTCACCAGATACACTCTGTGGTACTTCATGCTCTGCCCTTGGCTGTTTGTTCTGGCTTACTCTTAAACAAGCTTTAATGCCTGTGTTCAACGGGTTCGTTAAAGTACTTTGTATATCTCTTGTAGATTAGTCTCTTACGAGGTTCTCCAGAGCTTTCTTCCTAATCTTCCCTTAAATTCTGAAGTTACCCTTTGTTAACTCAGCCAGCTCCTTAATATTGAGCAATACATGTTTAAGTAATTTCAGCGGGTCTCCTAGGTGACACATATTAATTTATATTTGCGCTTGCGCAGAGATATTTCGCTCCTCGTTCATTCTTTTCTTCTTGTTTCCCTCCTGATCATTTCTTCCGGTGAACTATACACATTTATCAGCTCCGAAGGGGGGGGAATTCTCTCAAGTTTCTTAGAGGGCGTAAAAATACATTCCTTACTAGTTTCGACACTCATCAAAACAAAATGTTTTACCATCTCGTCCTCCGTCTTGTATATGCCGAGGTCAAATTAAATCAACCATTTCTTTAGAAACTCTTCGTGATTGACCGCCTCCATAATCCATGCAGTGAACACCCGCAACTGGGGCTTGATTTCGATCGGAACCGTTGATGGGATTCGCTATTTCAGGCTTATCTACGGTGATTTTCCGTATTTTGATCACAATTCTTTTCCTTATTTCAACGATTTTCTTTCAGGATTCGTTTCTCAGTTCACCAGTCTCTTCATCCGTTAGGATATTTATCTCAGAGTGCTTATTTTTAAGTGGATGAACTAACTTGCAACGGCAACACACCTTCACAAAGTTAAGTTATGAAGCATTTTATAAGGCTGTCTGTGTCACCAGACAATGTACTTCCTCTCCAGTGTAAACCATATTCGTTACTACCTATTCGTCAGGTAACCTTCTTATCTCGCAGTTAACCACCATATCTGATAACTACTTCATTATCTACATCCCGTAGATGAGCCTGGTAGCATGGAGTGCATCTTGGAAGGTGGTCTCTGATTATTTAAAATTATTATTTGATTATTAAAATCTGAATGATTATGTACCTAGATTTTAGTTTAGATACAGATAACAATTTTTGTAAAGTAAATGTATGCACACTATTACCTGCAGTATTTATCAAATGAAAATTAATAAATCGAATTTGAATTATTAAAAATATATATATGTAATTTAAAAATGAAAATGATATTTATTATATTGTAATTTTTAAAGAGTGAAAACGTTTAACTTTTACCTGTTTATATGTTTAGTACAATCAGAATAAATAGGCGTTATTATATTACATGAATGGTACAACTTAGAGGGTGGTATGGTGAACCACTTACCAAGGATAATTAGACAAACGTAATGTCAGTCACAAACAACAGGATATGCAATTTGCGTACTATTGTGGTGCATACTTAAAAGGAAAGTGTTCGTGCTGCTATTACTTGGAGTGTACTCGTAACTTACTTGTAGTGTATCCTTTGACTACTTACATCCAGTATTACTCTACGTTTCCGTGGCTTACAAAAGTACATCAGTATTCACCAAATTGGTCTGAAATAGGTTTCCAAAGTTTCCCATCAATAGGTAAACAACTTTAAAAGAGCCACATGCCGGCTAGGTCCGCGCAGGGGAGGGGCTGGGTTGTGTAAGAGGGCAGGAGGGGAGGGGGAATCTAGCCGCTTCCACTCTCATGTTCCTCTCTCCTTGGTATTATATAAAAATTAACGAAAAATATTCGGTACTAAACAAATAAATTACAGTTTTATAATACATTATTTCGTTTAAATTTTATTATTTATTAGGCCTTTTTATTGTTATTGTGATTACATACTTGAGAATTTTCCTCATGAAAAAAACATATGAACCTAAAAGGTGTAAAATACGCATATTTAAACACTACTAATTAAAAATACAGACTTGCATAATAAAACGCGCGTACCTTAATTAATGGTATGGATGATAAGTTATTCATGTTGGCCTATATAACAATATTGAAAACACTAAAACATTGAGTAGTTTTCTATGATACAGCGTAATTGTTTTGTCTCTTTCGGTTACAACATCCAGACTAGTAGCTATCAAGCACCCTTAAACCATCACAATCACTATTTTCATCTTCATTTATATCATTTTGTAAACTTGCAATAGATTCATCGTCATCAGAATTGTCACTACTTTCGTCGTTGCCGTTGACTGATATGATAATCCTATCAACATTTTCGTGTATAAGTGCATCCCGATTCCAGTATAATTGTTAATTTTTTTCAACATGATCGCAGCACTTTTCCACTTATCACTTGAGTATTCAGAGAAAAGTCTTTAACACATTTCTTTTTTTACAGGCATGATTTCAATATCAATAGTAGTTCAGCTTGAGTCAATGTAGCTGAACATCGTATATTATTTTTTACAAGCCAATAAATTGTTGTTTTAGTGAAGAGCTTGTTGGTTTCTTATCATTTTGTTTGTTATGATAGCTGGCATTGTCAAGTACAACTACACTACCTGGGGGAATGTTCGGTAATGGAGCTTCTGACACCCTGTATGATTTTTATTTACACAAGTTTCATCTAAGTACAAACTTTTTTGATTTCTAAACCGTTTGATTTCTCTAAGATAGTCTGTTCTCCATTTTACGATTTCTAGTTTTACATTATTATTATGCTTTTTTTGCAGTTTTGCCAACGAAATCCCATATATTTCAGAGTACGCCTGAGTTATTCACGGCTGCATTTCAAAATATCTTGTTAATCAAGAACGGCCTTCAATTTAGTCAAAGTGGGTGGTATTTTGTTAACGACATAAAACTAGTGAATCTTTCTCCTAAAGGCTTTGCTAGTAAAACTGTCGATAAAAATCTTGTTTTTCCTTAGTCTGGATTTTCCTGACGGAGTCGAAAAACTCAAAGATGCCTTGCAGAGTAATGACTGTTTGCCTTCAGCTGCAACCCGATTTACTAAAGCAACAGACACCCAAGTAGCATTACTTACTGCTTCAGCAACGTTATAATTTACACTTTACACTCTTTCTGCTCTTTTAAATGTTTGTACACGTTGTACACAACTTCACGCGCTTGACCACGTAAAGGTCTACCAGATGAACAGGAAGACTTTGAAGTTGAAGCCATGATGCATTAAGCAATAACGCGGCGCGCGAAAGTACGAACACTGGCACGGGCACGAGAGGGCACATGAAACACCCACGCGGCGAGGCAGCGACTGCTCCCCACCACAGCTTGAGTATACTCCCCGCCACTTCCCCTCTGCGCGTCCGACTATTTCCTGTGATGTGGTTCTGCGCAGTCTCTTTTAGAAGTTGCGCCTTTAGCACATAGAAGCAGTATGTGAACTATTGATAGAAGCGCTATCTCTGTAGTGTACTCCAAACGGGCCGCTTATGCTTACAAACTTAATTTTAAAATATCAGCTTAAAATGCAACTGACGTTACTAGTTTATTCAATAATTTGTTTTCCAGTACTGTCTTCTACGTCAAATAAGTTTTCCAACCAGGCGCAAAATGTTATATTTTCTTAAAATCTTATTTGTGTTCCCTCCCCAAAAAATTGCCACTTCGCAGTGCTCCACGAACCCAAAAACAATTTTGATAGTACAGATTTTTAAAAAAATATTATTTTATAATTTAGATTTCTCTATTCTAATTGAAATCCTTTCAGAAATTCAGTTGGTCTTTTCAATTTCTGTGGGTTGCTATTTTAGATAAGGGCAACACAGCGACCTCCGATTATCTCTGGTTTTGTCTACTAATTATTAAATAAGAAATGATTTATCAGCTCTTCAGTCATACAAAATTTCTTAAAGCGCTTTGTTTTTTATTTACTAATTCAAAATATAGAATTATGGAGGCTTTTAGGACACCTGTTAATATGTAAGTGAGTGTTTAGTCTGTAATGTGAGGATTTATTATTCATACCATGTTATTTATCATTTAAGTCTTGTGATAGGATTCTTTGTGTTTACGCGATTTATAAATAATGTAGCTTCATTCTGGAATTGTTTACTTTATTACTGGGTGAATTCTGATTTCAGAGCATCGTGTTTATTTAAATAGCCTTTCTTTGATTTGTACTAGTCTAAATATGTTTCAGCAATGGGTAGTCTACCGATTATTTCGTTTTTGAACACACGATTAATAATGTAGATTCGTATTGAAATGTCAGTTACCCCCCCCCCCCCCAATATATATGTACACAAATAATAAACTGTGCAAAAATTTTCCCCACACCCATTCTCAGTATCAAATAATAACCAAACGAAACTATTTTTCGCGAAAAATATCTAGTTGCTGTCAATAAAAAAGTGACAATTAACCATGGTCGCTGGTTTATGTTTATAGAACTTATTTTCAACAGAATTTATATAGTCTATTTAAATAAGGTCTAAACTTGCTTCACGAGTGTCATAAAACCTAAGCGTGAATCATACTTGTTGAAATCAAGTTAAAAAACTACAGTCAAGGTTCATATTCGCTTTTGAAAATTATTCTTAACGTAATTTTCTATTATTTACGATTTTTCACACTGGTTTGGGTCATTAATCTTCACACTTTACCAAATTTTGAACGAAAGCCGACAAATTCGACGTTTAATACCATTAGACTTTTACATACATTTTAGCAAAATAGTATGCAAATTATTAAAGACAATTTTTAGAAAATCCGTATGTTGTGTTTTTTCTTAAGGTAGGCTAATTTAAATGTTAATTGTTCGAGAGAATAGAAACTTCTCCAAAATATACTCAAATACCAAATAATCGTTCGAGACGTTTTATCATACAACATTGCGTAGAGACAGACATGTATTATTTCAAAAAAACCTTTTTTTGTAACTCAATATATGGCCAAAATATAGCTTACTCAAATACCAAATTTGATTAAACTCGTTGGCCTCGTTTCAACTGTACAACATTGCACGGGTGACAAACAGATGCTATTTCATAAACCCCTATTGGATCTCAAGGGATCTAAAAAAAACTGATATAACCACGTAAAACGCGATCACGGTTTTTTGACCCTTCACTATACTCTCTCTATACTACAGTATGTAAAAAAGTAATAATGAAAAAAACTGTGGATTACCTTAATCCTAAACGGTATAAATATTAGCTGAAGTGTGAAATTGACCGACTGTTGTACGAATGAGATATGGTTAATCACATGAAAGTCGATTTATCTTGTGTCAGGAACATGTCAGCAAGCAGTCCAGACCTATTCATTGTGGGCAATGGTTTCAGCAATGAGATGTAACTATGGAACAATGTTTAGAAAACTAAATACCATTTTTTTATTTTCCAAATTAGGTAAATGTGCTACTGTTATTTATGTTATAAGTATTGTTTACAAATATGTAATTTTTTTTTAAATTCCACTCTTAATAAAGAGGTGATTGATATGGTTATAATTATTTTCGATACCGTTTTAAAGTGATCGAGATTTACTTTATCACCTATTGCGTTAAAGCACCAACATTTTCAATAAAACTGGTCAGTTAATAGGTCAGTCCCATGTTGGAAATGTTGATTAATATTATGATTAATAGATTAATATTAAACTTTATCAAACATTAATTTTTTTGTAAATAATTAACTGTGTTTTGTAGAGATTAATTGTAATAATCAAAATTTGTAGAGATAAACAACTGACATAAACAAAGATATAAAACCTACGTAAATTGAATGAGGCAACAATAAATAAGTTGGACAGATTTGCATTTTTCCAAATTAATAACGTCATAAATAAGCACTCAAATAATAGGACTAAAAATAGTTTACTGAAAATTAGTGCCAATCCATTGTTTTAGACATAGAAAGAAAAGGATAACGGAAAATACGAATTCTAAACGTATTTTTAAGATAATGTATGTGCAACCTCTAGGATTTCATTGATTGAGCAAAGAGAGGTCCTGCCATTTGACCATTCGACTAAAATTAAAAAATAAGGTTACCCTACATGCAACTGGCCGTTCGATATGTGTACCAGGATTTTTCAAATAATATTTTAGTTTGTGTGTTTGGTTGTGTGATTGTCACGCAGATATAGAGCAATAGTTATAAAATTAAAGAATAAGGTTACTTGCAACTAGGCCGTTCGATATGTGTTACGGGGTTTTTCAAAATTATTTTAGTTTGTGTGATTGTCACGCAGATATGGAGCAATAGTTATAAAATTAAAGAATAAGGTTACTTGCAACTAGGCCGTTCGATATGCGTGCCAGGGTTTTTCAAATAATATTTTCGTTTGTCTGTTTGGTTGGTGATTGTTACGCAGATATGGAGCAATAGTTATAAAATTAAAGAATACGGTTACTTTCTAGTTAGGCCGATCTGTATATGTACCATTTTTTACAAATAGTTTGTCTGATGGTTTGTGTGTTTGTTACGCAGTCATGGCCAAACGAGTGTACCAATAGTTATGAAATTATACAATAAGGTTCTTTGCGACTATTCTGATTTGATCAACATGTGTATGAGGATTTTCACATAGTATTTTCATTTGTTTGTTTGTTATGCAATTATGGCCATACGCTTGTTTCAATTGATATAATTAACATACTATATTATGCATCAATGAAAAATAGAGTAATTGATAAACATTAGTATGATTCATTATGCTTCCAACGATTTAGGCAGCAGACAAAGAGGTCCCCATTACTGGGAGTAAAAGATCGTTTTAAAGTTAAGATAACATTTCAGGGTTAATATACATCAAGGGGTACAGTATAATATTTACTATCAATGTGATCCCAGTAAATGGTAATTCTCAATCGCAATGCAAGCTGCAAGTCAACCATAACAAAACAATGAACTTTTATCGTTTCTCCGTCTAAGTAGAATGTTTAGAGTGTTTGTGGTATTATTTGCTGTTACTTCTTAGTCTACGAATATTTTTGCGTTATGTAACACGCTACACAGTAGTGTTTACAATAACGTTTAGACTTATTGAATGTATTAAAACTTCCAAAAACTTCATGGAACCATAAGTTAGCAGTAAAGTTAATAGGTTTATTTACCTTGATTCCTTCTGTCACAATCCTCAAGTCATCCAACAGTACTACCGTTTTCGGAAGTGTATGACTATCATCAAAAAGCAACAGATGTTGACAAAATCACTAAAACTGTTTTAGGAAACAATTTTTGTTTTTTTTTTGTAAACCGTTATCATAACTTAACGTACCTTAAGTATTTCAAAAGTAGCAACTGTAGTCGGTGTACTTTACTTTCAATGGATTAAATTCTAATGCACTAAACTAGAAAGTGCGAAAAAGTTTAAAACATGCATATAATAAATTACCGAAAAACCATATAAACCATCCGTTCTGTTTTTGAAATTGCACATTAAATTAATTCAGAATCGCTAAACTATATATTACAATAAAATAATGATTGCATTGTAATATTTCTGTAGCGACAATTGCTTATAGTATGCTGTGACCAATGAATCTGTATTTATATTTAATGGATCTAGAAAACACCAAGTTGCAAGACAGATAATTCATTTTTGCACCTATGTTTGAAACAAAGTTGAGATTTTATATACTTGTTTTTATGATATTAGTTTCCAGAAACTGACACTAGGAAATAGAGACTTTTTTACAAAGTAAGTTGAAACTACTCGCATTAGACAGTTTTGCTTTAATTTCTTTATTTACTTTTTATAAACATGATACATCAGTTTTTTTTTTTTTAAATAATATTACTTCATTCATTTATTTATAAGAAAAATTTACTTTAGAAACAGAGGATTTACCCACATTTAAGACCCGAGATCTTAAAAAGAATGCAATCATTACTTTCAAAATACGCTTTTAGTGTTCATTCAAATATTCACAAGCACACAATTTAATTATTTGTTTCATATATAATGTACATTTCTAAAGATTTTTGTTTCATATTTATTCTGATGTGTTTGTTAATAATTATCGAAATACTGTATTTCAAAACAAATGTTTTTTTTATATATTTATTTTATCTTACAAAGTTTGTTCATAAAGAATCCGATATTAATTTCCCTCCTGGAAGCAAATTAATTTTGGGATATTTCTTCCTCTGAACTGGTGGAGAGTAAATTCTGTATTAAGCCTGGATTTGCCTTGCAGAGAGTGTTCGCGAAAATGTGTCGAAACTACTAAGGACAAAACAGAAACCATTCCCCCTGGAAGTCTCGTAGGACTCCAGTGAATGGTTGCCATGATTTTCTAGACATTGTAATAACTGATCGTGCGTTTACGGATACGAACCAAAAACTAATGTGCAGTCGTCACTGTGAACACAATAAACATCCTCGGGTAAATATCACAGTAGATGCGCAGCAATCTCAAAGTAACAATGATAGTTTTCTTTGACTCTCATGAGGTGGTTCATCACGAGTACAAAGAGACACAAACATTACCAAACAATACTTACTTTCTAGTGGTCTTCTGTCACATTTGTGATATCGTTACATTGCAATATAATCTGGAACTAGGAACAGCGGGAACTAGACCCTTATCATGATAACACACCAACACATTCCTATTTTCTGAATTAAACTACTGTATTTAACGACAACCCTAATTGATAGATCCGTGTAGTATTGTATTACAATTAGCACACCATATTTCGTAACTAATTTCCTTTATATTTAGTGGAAAAGTTACCTCAAGAATATTGCCCGTGGATAATAATTAAGACCGTTGAAAATCTATATCAATGCTAAGGTGTTTAGTTTGATAAATTAGCAACGAAATTCATGACTATTGGATCCTAAACACGAATTTAAAATCACAACTAAATCAAATCTATTTTTGTAACTAAACAAATGTTACGTTATTTTGTATTCATTTGGGGACCAAGAGGTATAGAGACTAAAACAGTCTTTAAATAACCTTATCTGATTGGTATGTTTACTAGCTAGAAACCAGAGAAAGCTAACAAATTTGTTCCCAATTACACAAAACGAATTTAAACCAAATAGGGTTTCAATAATTTTGTTGAAATGTTATTTTATTTTTATAAAAAACATATTATTAGATTAACAAGTGACGTAAATTTATCGGAAGTTTTCTTGTTTTATTTTAATGTTCCTAAAATTCAATGAATTCCTCTTAAAAGTTTCACAATCATAAAAGTTTATTCACAGTAACGTATAAACATAACAGACAATAAATTTTCTCGAAAATGTACGAGTGGAGATGAAAAGCAAAAATAGAAAAAACCGCTTACAAAAACGTTCTTGAATAAAATGATGTTGGATTATGCGTAATAAAGAAAAAATGGACATATGTTAAAAATCAGTTGTTAGTGTAGTTTTAGTAAAAATTTATTACGACATAAGCTTCATAATTAGTTTAAATATCCCATAATTATATAGTAATAAAATTACATAGATTGGATCGGTTTAAATTTCTTAGTAAATATATATTGCTTCCAAATGACTTGATGTTATTTTTATTTAATTAAGTTAATATACTTCAATTGGACCCTCGGCCTATTCTGCACATTATTTGAGAGTAAATTATTAAAAATTTTAAAAACCAAAATAATAATTAAAAACTCGGTGTCATTTTCAAATTTTATGTTATTGTTTTAAGTTTTATTTGGAGCATCTTATCCTCAACTTTGTGAAGGCGACGATGACAGCAATCGTTTTTCGTCTTAAAACCAAACAGAAAATCTCACTAGAATCAGTGCGTGATGCATCGTATTTGACTGACTGCGAAGACAATGAAAAGCGCACATATCAGTGATTTCGTATCCCAGAGCGGTTCCAAACTTCTTCGCTACCTGTAAGGTGTCCTTGGGCATCATGTGTATTTTAATCGTGTTCCTTCGTGAATATTGCTCACAATCTACAAGCAAAAATTGTGCACGAAATCCGAATCCACAATCATCACATGTAATGCTAATATTGGATTCCTTAATTTTTTTGAACATACCTTAAAGTGTACCATTATAACGACTTTACGGTAGTACACAATTTTTAAAGAATAATTCAAAAGAACTAAAATCAAAACTTTATAATTTTTGAAAAATCTAAATTATACAACATCAAGCTATAAAACAAAATTTAATTCTGAAATAATTAGTCACATATATATTTTTTAAAGTAAACTATCACTGAACCTAAACAATCATGATAGCACTATAGATAGGCCTATACCCTTGCAACATCCTAATACAATTTCATAGGCGCTTAATATAATCGCAAAAACCGCCATCGTTCCCAGATTACAAGACCACTTCCGGTGGAAGAGTGAACTTAAAATATGTAATCGCATGTTCGCATCCTTCACGAAAGTGCACACGAGCCTTTTCGTTTTGTTCGCGATTAAAATACTCTTTTCAAAGTGGTGTCTGATGATATATTACCTATGTTTATGTTACCTATATAATATTACTCGAGACCGGTAACATATACCGACGTGATACTTTCATCATCGTGTTTCTCGTACCCGAAAACATATTTTGATACCCATCACGACTCTAAGCCCATTTTTCCAAACCTGAAATCAAACCGTTAATGTGAGGTATTCGATTTTACTCGATGTCACAAAATCTAGCTATTTAGCACGGTAAAACACATTTTAGAGGGGTCACCCAGCGAACCTTCGTCGAACCACGAAGAAGAGAATTTTGAAAACGCCTTTTAACTAGTTTATGACGTAAAAAAAAAAAAAAAAACACCAGTATTCTCTAGTAACAGATGGTGATACTAAAATAGTGCGGGTTGAAAATCTAGTACACTGTCAAGAAGGAAAAATTCATTACGGTCTGGCAACCAAAGGCGGTACTACAAGTTATATGGTAATCGATACACTAGTCATATTCAGTCCAAAACAGTAGACGAAGTACGTTCTAGTAACCAACGGTGGTGCTATAAGTCTGAGGTGAGATGTATTGTATAGTTGACGTCAAATGATTCGGTTAAGGTTAGGCTTTGACGTCATAGATGGAAGGGAAGTTGTATGACGTCATATGCGTTAGAAATGGAGGGGGTATGACGTAACATTGAGTTAGGTTGTAACATCGTAGGTTGGAGAGGGGAGGATGTGACGTCAGTGATCTCTAGAGGTGAAGCACAATCAGAATGTTGTGTTTTTAAATTATCCCTCAGCTTCAAGGCTATTCAATTATTGTTCGACATTTTTCTTTAATGCCTAATAAAATTGCCTTGATTTTCAAACTACAAGTTTTATGAAGAACTTAGTGGAACATCCACAACGAATTCCAATCAACCTAAACGCAATAAGTACAAATGAGAAAACTCCTACTGAAGCCTCTTTAGAATTAAGCTGTTTCTGTATTACATTATAAGCAGGACACAACAAATACCTATCAAATCACCTTTAATATCAAACACTCAATCACTAATACTTTACCTCGATCCATCAGAACTAGAAAGCCTGTGATTAGACTGAACTTATAAAGTTGAGAATTTTTAGTGTGGGAGAACTATTATATACTAAACGGGTGTACACTAACAACATTGTTTCAAAACTTCGAAAGTCAACTGTTTAAAAGAAAAAAAGAAGTCTAGAGTCAATGTTACAATGTTGAATCTTAATTAAAATTTTGTAAAGATAATTAAATTGTTAATAAATAATTAAATATTTTGCAATAAATTGTTATCTTATTAATACATAACAAGTGTTAATAGAGTAAAATATTAGAGGAACCTTTCTCGTAAATAAACTTTTATAATGATTTCTATAAGCTTTCTATAGTTGAATATATATATATATATATATATATATATATATATATATATATATATATCTTGTAACGAAATAGAGAGCTCCCAAAGGTCAGTGCTCGGCAGGCCATAAATTGTGAAGAGTTGAAAGGGTTGACAGCTAGAAAAACTATTCTAAAGTCAGTAACGGACCCGAAGGAATCAAATAAAGCAATCAAAAGTCAATGCCGTCAACAGAAATTATTTGAAAAGGACAAATGAAAGGAATTGCATCATTTCTGAAGTAACGTAAAAGATTTAAAATAAGCAAATGAAGGAAGAGGATCGGAATAAAGCAGTTTGAAAATAAAAATTATAAATAAGGGTAGAAGAGAATCGCAAGGGGTCTTTTTGTTTGTTAACTTATTGAAGAAGGACGTTCTTGATAAGGGAGAAAGTGTTTCTCTTAGTAGCAAAAAGAAAAATTTATTGAAAGATTTAGCCGAAATCAACCGTCGAAATTAAATAGTAACTGCGTCGTTTTGTACAAGTGTTTAATAATAATCTTCGAAGTATAATTAAAAGATAATCGTCGTTTATAAGTTAAAAAGAGTCATCGTCATAAAAGTGTGTGAGTAATAGCGTCGTTCTACAAGTGTTTGAACAGGAATAATCATCGAACAAATTAAAAAGTAATCGTAGTCACAATAGTGTGTGAAAATAAAAGTGTATGAAGAAAAGAAGATTCGTCGAAAAGATTAAGCAAATCAATCCATCTATTGGCAGTCTACGCGGGAACCACGTTCAAGGAACTGGGAACATTGGAGCTGTAATAGAACTTCAGAGTCGATAAGTACAAATTAATGGACATTTTCAACTAAACAAACTACCACCAAATTTTATTTTATATTTTAAGTAAATTATAGTCACCAAAGAACCTAACGAACCCGTAAAGAGAAAGTAAATTAAATTAAATAATAATAAATTTCAGTTAGCCAGAGCATTTGATCAAAATAATTAAAAGTAAAAAATTAAAAGTTAAAAATTCTGATGCACTCTTATTTCTTTATTTTAGATTAAGACATTGTAGAATAAGTAACTTGTATTTAACTATGTAGGCTACTTAGAATAAGTGGTAGTTTGAGATGTTAATTGTATAATTATTAAGTGCATCAAAATTTGAAAGAAAATTGTTTTTTTATTGTAAATGATTTTTTAAAGTTTAATTTTACAATTAAAGAAAGAGTTAAAACTTACATGTTTCAAAGTTATTTATTTTGTTAACATTGGCACGAATAACGTGCGTATAATAAGTCAGTAAGATTTGTTATAATATATATATATATATATATATATATATATATATATATATATATATATTAAATATTTGTCTTGTTTATTATTTTTTTCTGATGAAGGAATGTCGAAAGAAAATTCCTTAATTCAATACCAGCCTGGGTGGTGTGTGTCTATATGTTTTAAATATAAGTATTTATTATTGTTATTATTATTTACGTGAGATTAAAATAATTAACAACAAAATTAAAGATGGCGAAATAATGATTCAACAAGTATTATTATTATCATTATTATTATTATCATTATTTATCATATTATGTTATATAACACATACGAGCATGCGTTAAATTAGTATCATGGGAACATTTCTCAATCTGTTCCCAGTCCTATGAAACCCATTATTAATTTAAATACACTCTTCATAATACTAAGGATGGCCAAAGAATATATTCAAAGTTATGTACATCGTAGCAGAAATTTCTAATCATGTTATTGATATCTATTTTACACCTAAAATACATAATCTCGTACACTATAAAAGTTTTATAACACTGCTCGGAAGGTTTTTATAGTGTTATGTGTATTATACGTATTTATGAAAACATCAAAGTTCCGTGTTTGTGTAGATATGTAAATGAAATATATGTGACAATTTAAATGTGAGTGTTTCACTCCTTGAGAAGCTAGCAAAAAAAAATTAAATTAAAAAATCAAGATTTGCAAAGACTAAACAATCATTAAGGTAATTCATTTTTTCCGGTGTTATATATATATATATATATATAAACGGCGTAAAACTATAATTTCACGTTTTATTAAGTGATTCTAAATCATGTGCTGACCACTAAGAGTATTTTAAGCTATCGGCCAATTAAAACTTGCCTGTTTCAACAGATTATAAAGAAACCGCAACATGTTGTAAATGTAGGTGTTTTACGTGTACACTAACATCCGGTAATTGTTTGCTATAAACGTTTAATAACTCTATAAAATCAGACCTCCACAATATGAGGGGTGGCTCTCCACTCCCAACCCCCTGCTGTCAGCAATTTAAAACATTTGTTATAAAGAAAAACCAGCTTGATTTTCTTAAAATGATGTATTACCTTGTTAATAATTTACTATTAATGAAACTTATATACAGTACAACAATTTTTATATTATCTATGAAAAATAACCTACTCATCTTTTAACGTTTTCAAACGGTCTGGAATTTAATTAATCATTGGAATTTTAAAAGAAACTAGCTTTTCATGATATAAATAACATATTTCAGTTTCCCATTGTATATTTCATACTACTTTACGTTTGCTTTCATTATGATCCTAGACATTCATTTCAAACATTACTTATTTCTACCATTACTCCACTCAGCAAAATTTTATTTTATCATTCATACGTAATGTGAGAAAATTTTATAATGGAGCAAAACATTATGAGTTTTCAAGGAAATAACAATTTTGTGGCGTGTGATCATGATAAAAAAAAAATTGTTTAATGGTTTTTGTCTATTGTTAGTTATTTCATCGCTCTAAAGCCCAATCGGATTAACTGATTTTTAACGTTCAAATATCGTAACTAGGTATATTGTTTAGGCTATTCTTAAGACATTTTTATTAATATATTTTTAGGGTGACTATGGCCAAAACACAGTTTCAATTTCGATTTTCTAAATAAAAAATAAATAAAAAATCAGCCTCAAACAAAACGTAGCCAGATTTATAAGACGTAAAATCTCAAATCGATTCAAGTTATTTCGATAAAATTTTGCTAAAATTTTAATATTTTTGATCTTGGCTAATGTATCAAACTGTAAGTAAAAGAAAATTATTGTTCGCCAGTAAATTGGATTGTGTCTAAATGATCTCTGACCACTAAACTCCCTGGAACAGCAGCTCGTGAAGAGTCTAGACCTGCTAGACCGCTTTTCGTCGGAGAATGTACCTTTCTCAACCAGAGCTCGTTACAATTGTAAATTCCCAATTTGATTAAGATCCTAGGGTCAACACAATAAATGCTTGAGCTTCCACTGGGATTAAACTCAAAATCGCTTACAAACGAAGCGAGAGCACTACAGCCGGGGCTCGATCCGTAACAACAATCGAATTAATTTGTTTAGTTTTTACATTACACGTGAACTGTGTAATTGTTTTCATTCCAAATACATCGTATTTACCTAATTTCGATTGAAATAATTTCTGTCGATGGGAAAATGACGCTTCTTTGTTAATTTTTCACTTTTTGACAGCCAATTTAACTCTCATTTTTGTTGAATACTTCTGTTTAGCTTACTAATTATTTAGTACGGTGTTTGGTTATGCGAGAAAGTGTGAGCGTTTTTTTTTGCACAGTTTATTTCTTCCCAATTCGGTAAAAAAAATAACTTCCATGCATCCTAATAATCTTGACTGCTTCCTAATATTTCATGTCCCAAACAGTAATTTGTAGCATAAACGTTCTGGTCATGATCTCTTAAAATCATAAGTTTATCCCACAGTTAAGAATTATTAAAAACTGTGCAATCAATTTTTCTCAATAATTTGGCGTACTTCGTGCAAAACGAGGCTACTAGTAGGGATGCAGACTCCCAGTTATAAATCCAATATCCTGCATAAAAGTCATTATCAACATTATGGACGCATTCTAATTATTTTGTAATTTTCTTTTCTAAAATTTTATTTGCATAAATTATTGACATGTTTTATAATCTTCCTTTGAATGCTCTTATAAAAATAAACTATTGGAACTTTCCCCATAACAGAAAATAACACAAACGCCTCGATATACTGCTTGAAACAAATCCAATCATTCAGGGGTTCATTTATAAATCACTAACATATCTAAAAAAGTATTTGGTTACTTATCTCTTTAACAGGATATCATATTTCCCCCCGTTTGAATCACCAAAACGCTTTCTCAAAATTATGAAAACAAATATTTAAAATCCGATTACCCAATCGTTTAAATATCAAAATCCAATCTAGTGTCAAATAGATTTAACTAATTAAATTTTAATCCAAGATGAAAAATTCAAAATGACCAACTAAAATTAATTTATTCCTTAAAATGTTCCCTTAAGCAATTATTTCAAATACCCAAATTATCGGTTTTTAATTTTAATGAGTTTTGCCAGACCTTTCTTTGATACAACTTGATTTCAAGAGCAACTCTAGCTCTTTTAGCTTTTACTGCCATTAAAATCGAACAGGGATTCAATGTAAGTGAAGAATAACTATCATATTTTGATTTGTGTAAGTTATTAGACGAATGTTTTCATATCGCTTTACACTTATAATACAGATAAATAATAGTACGTACTGAATTAAGATAAGTAAAATTAATAATGTAAAACTTCTATTAAAGATCCATGGAAATAAATGTGTACAATAGGGTATTTTAAAACATATAGTTGTACTTTATGAATGTGTTATCACAGAACTCTAACCAATGAGTGCTTCAAACTCCAATCCCCATGCTCGCTGTGCTCGTAAATCACATTTCATTTATTAAAATATATTTAGATAGAAATAAGAACTTCATAATTACATAACTTAATAAAACCTAGGGCTATCATCAAAACTAATAGTAATGCAAAATTTAATTATGTTAATCTCAGTTATAGAATTTCTTTTAAATTATCAATTAAATCAAGTTAACAATTCGCATAATATAATATAAAAACAAAGGTTACTTTTTAACAGTAAAAACTAGTATAACAAAAACAATCCTTGACCGTCGTAATAAATAAATCTATTTCTACCAAAGATGCATTAACTTTAATTTCTAGTTTATAATATTTCCAATAATATTTCTAATGAATAAGATGTTATTAATTTTGTAAAGTTGGTAGCTAATGTAAAACGTGGTTTAAACATTTAATAAACATATGTTAAAAAACATAACCAAACCCTAACATTAACTACCTTAAAAACATTAGCTACCAACTTAACAAAAACATAACATCTAATGAATAAGATGTTATTAATTTTGTAAAGTTGGTAGCTAATGTAAAACGTGGTTTAAACATTTAATAAACATATGTTTCTTACTTTCAGTTGACCTGATGTTAATCTTATATAAAAAGTATGTCTTTGTTCGTTTTAAGGTTTTTACGAAAAATTCATACATGTGTTTGTAAAAATGAAAATTGTTTTAAATTAATTGGTACAATTTGTAAATTATACTGACCACAATACCCATTTAACATATATTGGGTTACTTTTTTCCATTTAAAAAATATTTTTTAAAAATATTATTAACAATGTAGATGATATACATTATTCAGAGTCTTTAACTCACCAATATATCATTTCCAAGCAAAACCACCGAGTTCATACCCTTACAGATGTCTTGAAATTGATACAATCCTAAGTATTTTTTTAAGATTGAGATGAGGAGACGCAAATTTCTTAACTATATACGTTGAGGTACTTGCCAACAATGAATAAGACATACATAATTCTATTGTTCAATGATTATGATTAAATTACTAAAAATTACCCCCAGCGTTACAGAGAAACATATCTCTTGCTGCAAAACCAAAAATGATCACCGGATATTATTGGTTTAAAAACAAAATTACCATCATTAAGTTGTATTATATAATAAATCGAAATAACGTGTAATAAATAGTCTTTATACTAAAACGATAATGAAAAAAACAAAACTGAAGTAGTTGGAAGATTTCTCTACTTTGACATATCTTTTAAAGTACGAGATAGAATATTGTTCATATTAAATCTTAAACCATTTAAATCCATGCAAAATTCATTTAACTCTAAACTAATTTTATCTGTCTTCGTTTGGTTTAGTTTTTCCTCGGTTCTGACGTCACTTTACGTTGATTAAAGTTACCCCTTTAAGGAGCAAATAACCCTCATTCCATCCCTAATCACATAACCAATACTAGTAATAAGTAAACTAATTATTGTGATTTAAGTTTGTATGTTAAGATAATTTCTTAGAAAAGCAACATTGATTTAGTTTAACTTCATTTTACTTCGGAAAAAAATCTATGAATATACCCTACCCACAATTATGAAAGATTAAATACAGTCTTGACTCTATTCCATTTACAAGTATTAGGTACTAGCCTTCTCCGTCCATGGATCTTAAGTGACGATCTCCTGTGGATCGACACGTGTGATAGATGCAGTAGGACTTTATTTCGTGCAACAGATCCGCGTCACTACTTCAATCCACCATTATTCCTTCCCATGGATAATCCCATCCATAAATGCGAGAGATTAAACGGAGCTCGAAATCTAGCTGTCAGTTTGAATTGCCGATCCACTCCTACACAACAATGAAGTTAATAAAATCTACACATAATATGAGAGAGTAAATTCAGCTCTGAATCTATTTCATTCGGCAAATCCTAACTGTCAATCTGCTCAGCATTTTTATTTCAGCACTTCGACTTCCTTTGTGTTGACTAAAACAGTGCTTGAGACAGATAAATTTAGTTCTGACTCTTTTCATTTTACATTTTGGTGACCAGTCTGATTCAGCTTTTCATCTTCAACTTGTCAACGTATCTCTTCTAAGACTATGTTCGATTGTACGTATAATATATAAAATGGAGCTTTGAAGCTTTACCAATCAAATAATTCAAACTATTCTAGCCGTCGAATCTTAGTGACCAATCAGTTCTTCCGAAGATTCAGATATTTTATCCAATGCTCGCTTTAAGCCATTATTGGTTCTTAATACCACAAAAAATGAAAATGTCATTAATCAATACTAAAATTAAACTCCAATATAATTTAAGAAATTATAATTTAAATTACATAAATAATTTAAGAATTTACTAGGAAAACTAATTTTCATAACAGAGAAAACTAAAGGCTTTTTGTGGTTGATGAAAATGAAAAATCGATATCATTTTTCAGGTTCTGGTAAAAGTGGAGAACAGCATAAAACGTTTACGTACTCGTTCAAAGCACCTAACAGTAAAGAGTTCTATGATAATAGGAACGTAATTATTTATCAATAGCTTTAGATAAAAAATAACTTAAATTCATTTTAGATTGAATTACAATTTGTCATTTTGCTGGATTGCTTATATATAACTAGAAAAAAAAATCAACCATTGATTTTCTTTTAAGTGTACAGTACATTAAAAACGAGGCTTTACATTTAAATATCTATAGACGGGTATTCTGATTAGTGACGATTTTATTATGGAGAATATCTCCTCGTACCTTATCAGATTTTATTGCAAAATCTTTAAATATTCTCTTTAATCATTAAAACATCACATTATTTATATGTATTATAGTTTAAAGAAAATCTGTATGGGGAGAAGAGAGAAAGAAGGGAATGATAGTAAATAAAAAAAACTCCTAGAATATTCCAAATACCACTTATTGTGGTAAAAGAAACATCTTATCCATTTAAGTTTCATTTCAAATGCAATCCTTTCCTTGTCACGTAGATCATTCTACAAAACCTATTCAGATTGCGACTCTAAGTGAATGTCCTCAGAGATAGTGTAGGCAATAAAACGTAAAGCACCAATATAATAGAGAGTACACAACACAGGTCGTATTGAGTACTATAAGTAGTGAGAATGAAGTTTTATATCCAGGTTGTCTTTGCCGTCATATCTTTGGGATTTTATTCACCTTTTAAACTTCAAAATCAAAATAATAAGAACCGTGATTGCCTTTCTTCTCGACATCAAATAATACAACAAAAATTAGTAGAACAATATCTAAACAAAGATCATCGTTTTAATATTTTCCCATCCAGTTTCTTTCAAATTAATTCGCCTCTCCGCCTATTCGACAATTTGGATCCACATGTAAGACACCCGTCAGTAGATGATTTTTAATGGCCCTAACCTTCCATAAGGGAGATTAACTGTTTCTTAGGTTTCTCCTCTTAAATCTAATCAAGGATTTGGGCTCTTGACGAGGCTTTTTCTTATTCATGAGGCCAGAAACTTCTTGTCATCTGCAAAATTGTTTTTCATGGTCTATTTGTTTAAAATGATTTTACCCTATGAGGGGCTAAGTAACAGACTGGAACAGGTCCCATGAAGTAAGTTGATGCTCCAAGCGTGTCTACTTAATGACTAGACACACATCTCTTTGGCATGTTATTAAGGACTCGCTAAAGACAATTAAAACACTTCCCAGATCAGTTTGGAGGATATTTGAATTGCATCAAGGGCTTTAAAAGATGCTTGATATAATATCAGATTAAATTGTGAGGTTATGTGTACGCCGTTGCTCATAACAATTAGTATATGCAGTTTTTTTAAAATTATTGTGATACAGAAATATTTTTATTTATAGCAACTAATAAAACAAATTTGAGATAATTTAGATTTTCTCACAATTTTCTCTAACTATATTGGTAATTTTTTTCTCAAAAGTAGCTCCTAAGTTTTTCAAAGAAAAGAGTTAATGACCAAGTGTCGGTTTTTTATTATCGATTTAAAAGTGAAAGTGAACTATGGAAGGCAAAGAAGAACTATTCCTTTCAAAGGAGAAGAAGATAGAAAAATTTCAAAACTAGAAAAACTAATTTCAATCAAATTTTGTGAAATGTGACCAAATAGATTGATGTATTACACGAACTAATGTGCCAATAGGACCTAAATAAAATTACGGTTTGTGAGTAAATTCAAAATGGTAAAATATCTGTTATTGTTCAATGTTTTCCAAAATACTTTCCAAATATTCATTTGATTTTATCCTAGGTGTAATGCACTGTTTATTTTCATTGACTTATTTTACTTATAAAAAATGTAACCTATATACGACAATTTTAAAGAAAAGAAAGACTTAATATTAAATATATTAACATCGAAAAAATTTCACAATGATAACTGAGATTCATTTTCTAATTTGATTGTCGTTGTGACATTATTAATGTGTATTGTGTTTTCAATCTAGAACTAAAATTACAATGAATACTACAAGAAGACGAAGCTGGCTTGAGATAGGTTATATAAAGAAATATTTAGCTCTTATTGCGAGAGAATAAACAACTTTACTATTTCTTAGAATATTTAATATCGCTAGAACTTTTATCATAAAATGCAAAAAAAAATTAAGAAATTGAAGTCTTAGCATTTCAAAATTAATTCAAAATTATAATTTATTTATAACAATACTTGTAGAATTAATTATTTATTATTAATATTATTCGGAATTACTTTATTGGTATTTTGTCTAATTTGTTTTGCTATGTGTGCCAGTTTATTGGGTGCAGAGATATCGTTATTAAAGTTAATACAGATGTTTGAAAAGTTGTGAAGAAATATATAAAATAATAAACGGTGCACGAATATTTCGATATTCTGATTCTTCCTCATACTCAAACACTGAGGACATGTCCATTTTACAATAATTTCGGTTTGAGAATTATCAGTTTAAAAGTAAAAATGAATTCAATATTGCCTAAACAGGTCAAATATTTCGAAATAGATCCAAGTGATCACAATCAAATTTTGATAACATGGAGAGAAATGAAAACTTATCACCAAACCTACGATGAGATGGTGAGAGGAGAGAAGTGAAAACTCATGACCAAACCTACGACGAGCTGAAGAGAGAAGAGAAGTGAAAGCTTATGTACAAACCTACAATGCGATGGTGAGGCGCGAGAAGGGAAAACTTACGCCCAAACCTATGATGAGATGGCGAGAGAAGAGAAGTGAAAGTATATAATCAAACCTACGATGAGATGGTGAGAGGAGAGAAGTGAAAGTATATAATCAAACCTACGATGAGATGGTGAGAGGAGAGAAGTGAAAGTATATAATCAAACCTACGATGAGATGGTGAGAGGAGAGAAGTGAAAGTATATAATCAAACCTACGATGAGATGGTGAGAAAAGAGAAGTGAAAGTATATAATCAAACCTACAATGTGATGGTGAGAGGCGAGAAGGGAAAGCTTATGCCCAAACCTATGATGAGATGGTGAGAGGAGAGAAGTGAAAGTATATAATCAAACCTACGATGAGATGGTGAGAGGAGAGAAGTGAAAACTCATGACCAAACCTATGACGAGCTGGAGAGAGGAGAGAAGTGAAAGCTTATGTACAAACCTACAATGCGATGGTGAGACGCGAGAAGGGAAAACTTACGCCCAAACCTATGATGAGATGGTGAGAGGAGAGAAGTGAAAGTATATAATCAAACCTACGATGAGATGGTGAGAGGAGAGAAGTGAAAGTATATAATCAAACCTACAATGGGATGGTGAGAGGCGAGAAGGGAAAGCTTATGCCCAAACCTATGTTGAGATGGTGAGAGGAGAGAAGTGAAAGTATATAATCAAACCTACGACGAGATGGTGAGAGGAGAGAAGTGAAAACTCATGACCAAACCTATGATGAGATGGTGAGAGGAGAGAAGTGAAAGTATATAATCAAACCTACGATGAGATGGTGAGAGGAGAGAAGTGAAAGTATATAATCAAACCTACAATGTGATAGTGAGAGGCGAGAAGGGAAAGCTTATGCCCAAACCTATGATGAGATGGTGAGAGGAGAGAAGTGAAAGTATATAATCAAACCTGTAATGTGATGGTGAGAGGCGAGAAGGGAAAGCTTATGCCCACACCTATGATGAGATGGTGAGAAAAGAGAAGTGAAAGTATATAATCAAACCTACAATGTGATGGTGAGAGGCGAGAAGGGAAAGCTTATGCCCAAACCTATGATGAGATGGTGAGAGGAGAGAAGTGAAAGTATATAATCAAACCTGTAATGTGATGGTGAGAGGCGAGAAGGGAAAGCTTATGCCCAAACCTATGATGAGATGGTGAGAGGAGGGAAGTGAAAGTATATAATCAAATCTACAATGTGATGGTGAGAGGCGAGAAGGGAAAGCTTATGCCCACACCTATGATGAGATGGTGAGAAAAGAGAAGTGAAAGTATATAATCAAACCTACAATGTGATGGTGAGAGGCGAGAAGGGAAAGCTTATGCCCAAACCTATGATGAGATGGTGAGAGGAGAGAAGTGAAAGTATATAATCAAACCTGTAATGTGATGGTGAGAGGCGAGAAGGGAAAGCTTATGCCCAAACCTATGATGAGATGGTGAGAGGAGAGAAGTGAAAGTATATAATCAAACCTGTAATGTGATGGTGAGAGGCGAGAAGGGAAAGCTTATGCCCAAACCTATGATGAGATGGTGAGAAAAGAGAAGTGAAAGTATATAATCAAACCTACAATGTGATGGTGAGAGGCGAGAAGGGAAAGCTTATGCCCAAACCTATGATGAGATGGTGAGAGGAGAGAAGTGAAAGTATATAATCAAATCTACGATGAGATGGTGAGAGGAGAGAAGTGAAAACTCATGACCAAACCTATGACGAGCTGGAGAGAGGAGAGAAGTGAAAGCTTATGTACAAACCTACAATGTGATGGTGAGACGCGAGAAGGGAAAGCTTATGCCCAAACCTATGATGAGGTGGTGAGAGGAGAGAAGTGAAAGTATATAATGAAACCTACGATGAGATGGTGAGAGGAGAGAAGTGAAAGCTTATGACCAAACCTGCGATAAAATAGTGAGAGGCGAGAAGTGAAAGCTTATGACCAAACCTAGTGCAAATAAAATAACATTATGTTTACAGAATAAAATGGAAAAAATCGAAATAAAACATTCGGCGGTTTATTTACGTTTTTATTTCTTTTAAATTCACTTACTGGTCGTCATTTTGTTTTACCTGTAAGTTTTTATATTGAATTGGACCAAAAACTTTCAAATTTCATCGAAATTTGATCAACATTTCTTCACTGGTTGACATTTTTAAACAGTGTTCATGGATCATTTCCACTTTTCACCAATAATTCCTTAACCAAAATGTTTTAGTATATTATTACGAATCCGTTTTGTTTACATTCTTAAGTCATCATTATGATAAGAGTCAATTTTGAGAAAATGTGAATTTGATGTTTATAAAAATATATAAAATATCTTCTTTTTTTTAGAAATGAAAGCAAAAGAAAAATCATAACTTCCAAATTTGATTTCAGAATCTAGCACAACATACCATATGTCATAAAACAAGACATATTTCATATTTTGCCGTTTGAAATAAGTTACATTTCAAACGGAGTAAAAGAAGCAAATCTTGCAATTTTTTTTATTTTTACTTTTTTCAATGTTTAAAACAACAATTTACTGGTTTCTTAATTCTAAACTTGACCTCCAAATGAAGAGATTAATGAGAACAGCGTGCAAAACTGTTCAACCCTTAAGCGACTGCAGAGATGATAGATTCGGACGTCCGGACACCCTTTCATGGATTTAGATCGTTTATTGATCAGTCTAAAAAGAACTGTTTCCTCGAAATTTTAAACGCAATACAAATGCAGCATTTATAAAATATAATGAGAAAATGAAACACTTTAAAACTAAAGAAACACATATGCTTTAAAGCATAATCAGAATGAATATCATACTATAAAATGTTATTTTACATTGTTATTAAATAATTTATTTTAAAATGTTAAATAATGATCCTCAGACCTACACAGGATTAATGGTCATACCTTGTTTAAGGTCATTATATTCAAGAGTATGTCTAATAGAAGTGGAGGATAAACAAATTGGTACCAGATCTATGAAGTCAAAGAATGATAGTATCTACAGCTTGAAAAAACGGCTGTAGACAGAAGAAGAGGCGCACTTGGCGTTGATAGACTTGGAAAAAGCGTTGATAAAATTATGGAATCAAATACAGAAGATTGGTTTAGGGCCTACTTTATTAAGAGTTGATTTTTCTTGTTTTTTACTTTAAGGTTTTTATTTTATCCCCGTTAAACTAATGAAGATAGTGGATTTCCCAATATAATACACTGAATGTCGTCAACCAGTTACGAACCTGTGTAACTTTTGAAAGTTCACTGCAGCAAAATAAACTCATGCATGAGCCACATTGCTCACCTTAATACAATTGAACAACATAGCAAAAGTAAGACTCGGTAATGAATTATCTGGAGAATTTGAGGTAGGCCTAACAAAAGTCATAAGGCAAGGTTGCAGCCTGTTATAGATCTGAGTTTTGTACACGGCGTAGGAAATGTTGTAATATGGGAGTGCTAATTGGTAATGATAAGATGTCATTACTTAATGATGGCGGAGGATAAAAATGGCCTTTGTTATAATATAATAAGAAATAAATAAATATTGAGCCTCACTTGGTGGAGATGATATACTTGTTAGAATAAAACTTGAACACAAAATAGTACGTCAGTGATGCACAAGCTCCAATAACTAAACTATAACTTAGTAGTAAAATAACTAAAGAGGCGTGGCCTAAACCTACTTTACACCAGTAAGCCGTTAACAAGTGCCATCATTTTAAATAATAAAGTTAACATGTAACTAATACAATATTTCTGAACTAATTTGTTGTATAATAATACAATTTGCATTTTACATTAATATTAACTTTGTATGGGTACTAATTAATTATTTACAATTAATTACATTACGGTATATGTTAATATTAAAACTTTCCCAAGCATCTATTGTAATTTAGTTTAGTAACCCCAGAGTTTTCTATTTAAAAGTAGAGTTTTTCGTCTAAACAAAGTTTGCCACAACTGATTTATCAGACCTATTAATTATATTTAAATTGGACAAAGTGTTCTTTAGCTCTGATCTTAACATTATCTTATTGGCCTACATATTTCTACGGACATATTTCAAAATTTATACAATAAATTCCTAATATTTATTGTTCGTCAATTTATCTCTAGGGTTTCCCAATATTTTACCAAGATGTTACCAAGATTTTACAGCTGACAAAGCTGTATTTAAATTTCTATATTTAGCTAATGATTTTTAAATATAATATTTGACATTGATGGAGCAAAAATTGTTTTAACCTATAGTTGTCGAGGTTTTTTACGTATAATAGTACATCTCGATTCCTCGATTATCTTTATTATGTTATCTATTATTTCTTTTGGGTAACCATTATGCAGATATCTGTCTATGTGTGTACAGATATGGTCCTAGCTAATGTCCACCAACCTAACACTACACTATAAGCTTACAACTTTTTACATTTGTAATTTAACCTAGTCAAGCAAGTTATCCATGGGATCTTTACAGAAAAACAACAAAAAATGAGTCATGACATAATTTTGATCTATAGAAGTATATCATAACACCATCTGTTGCTACACTAAATTATTAAATGAGGAAAATAGATAGTTAATTGTAAATTGTTCACAGTACCTTGGTATTGTGCATAGATGTAGATACGCAAAATATGTGTAGAATCCTAGAATGAGGGCCGTCCTTGCCGTCGTAATCCGACTGTTGAGAAGCACAAATTTCACGTATAGAAACAATTGAGATCACCACTGAAATAAATAATAAAATAGAATATTGAGTGTTTTATTTTTCTAGTGACAAAAACCATACATTGTCATTGATCTGAAAGAGCCTAGCTAACTAACCTTCCAATATTAGCCTATTTTTTTATCGCGCGATATGCGAGAGTATAAGTCCAAAATAGTGACCCTACTCTATCTGTCTATCATAAATTGAACTATGATATTTAAAAGATAATTCTTTTGCATCAAAAAGGAAAATTATTATTATTATTATTATATGTAACACCATCAATTTTAATACCACGTTTAATAAAAAGAAGTAATACAAAATATTTAACGTCCTAAAGTTCGTTGGCTTAAAACTCATAACAACAATCCTGGGCTCTTCAATTGTTTAGCTTTTTTCTGATTCATGCCTATCTAGGAAATAACCAGTCTCCAACCCCAGAGTAAATTGTTGTCTTCCACAGTTCGTTTACCCTGTGAGTTACCGTCCATGACAACGTTACCTTCCAGTGTTTTGACATGAGTTACTGCTCCATTACTCTTAAGTTCACATCACTTGTATTTCTTCTTATGTACATTGTTAGACAAGCGTTTAGTCACAGTCTTCTGATGTGTGAAATTCTGCAGTTGTTCATGAATTTCGCTCTGTTATTTTAGTGACATTTTCAACAAAGTAGACTAGTATTCACTAAAAATATATTCATATTTTTTTATTATAATAATTGTTTGTGAGTAAATATGGAACTATTGTGACGTCTATGAAAGAATATTTCTATTTAGAAATAATAATGTAAGAGCAATTATGGATGTGAGAAAAGTGCTTGTGGCCAACGCTTGTAAATTTCTTTACAGAATTGTTCGTTGAATCACTAACCAGCTTACAGAAGCAGAGAAGATCATCGGAGCTGAAGATGGTGATTCTAGTCGACTTGAAAAGTCCACAGATGACATCAAGTTAGAAGTGACATCTACTGCTAAGCCGCACCATCATCCGAACACAGAACAAGAGTCGCACAACAACCATCCTGTACACATCTAGATGATTAAATCAGCGATTCAATGTCATATCTTGGAGTATTGCAAGCGAAAAGAAGTTCCAACTCTCAGAAAATTACTTGTTTCTCTCGAAGATGCAGAATTATTCAATGGTGGTAGGTGGTCTGTTTTCATTAAAAGTTTGGTTATAAAACGTTCATTAGTAGGAAATGTTTGATGAAGAAACCATTGGTAGTCCTACTGAGATGCCAATTCCTTAAAAAAATTCCACAATGTGGACATGAACAAAGTGTGTTTTTTAGACGAAACTTGGATAGATGCAAATTTAAGTAAATATAACGTCTGGAGTGATGACATTACAAGGAACATTAAGTAACCTACTGGGAAAGGGGAAATAATAATAGTTTGTCATTCAGGTGAGTAGACAGATTGAATAAAGGCCCCTGCTCTGGTTTTTTAATTGACAAAAACGCGTGATTACCACGAGATGATGGACTAACGTTGTTGATGGTTGGTTTTTTTGACGCATTGATTCCAGCTTTCCTCGTGGCAGTGTGATTATGATGGACTATACACGCCATACTACTGGAGCATCAAAGTACAAAGCACCAACTGGCTCTACGAAGGCTAAGAAGATTCCTGACTACGGGGAAAAGGCAAATTATTCTACGATGACTTACATAAATGGGAAATTTACGAGACTTCAAGATACATAAACCACCGTAACTTAAATATGATATTGATGTAAGGGCAGGTGAAATGAGATTTACTGTCATTTGAAGTCCACCTTATCTCATAGCCTACGTGATAGTTAATGTTGTTCAACGACTCTTTTAATGGAAGCCATCAGCACCGTCACCCCAGAACAAGGGAAGAAGTGTGTAGCTTATGCTAAGAAATCCATAGACGAAGATTGGTCAAGCCAAGGACTCAACTACATAAGTGCACAAAAATTCATAATCAACTTGTGTCTAGGACATAATTTATTTCTATGCAAGATGATTCTTAAGGTGGTGTATGATGTATACAACTTTACCAAATCTGATCTCTTCTCTGGTCTATTAAATCAATTGTTTATTTGTAAAAATAACAAGTTTAATAAATAGTTTATTAGAATATTTCTATGAACAGTTGTAAAAATCCTTATACATTTTAAAAGTTTTACATGTTTGTATTTATTATTTATTGAATTACTCTTCATTATTTAACTATGCATTTATTTTTTTGTATATGTTTTGTATAATTTTTTTAATATATTATCTAAAGTATAATAATAATTGAACAATATTATTTGATTTATAATCTAGCTTTGTTAATTCTAATAAAACAGAACTTCATTTAGTCCACTTAAAATCATGCAATTACATGGCATTTAGTTTTGTTTTATTCACATTTTTATGCGTTGATGAAGGGCTGTTGAAGCCGACACAAGTCATAACCCGCCGAACAGACTATAGTTTATATAGTTAATTTATGTACATTGATTGTGCCAAGAGTCTACAATATGAAGATACAAAATTAATTGATATACACCTACTGTCATTATATCTATTTTATGTGCTTGATTGTACCAAAAGTCTAAAAAGAAAAATACCCACTTAATTCATGTCCACTCGCTGTTATACTTAAGAAGAAACATGTTGTTACTTCAATTGTTTTCTTTATTTATTTCTCCCCTATTTTTTACCTTGGAAAGCACTTTCTCATCTTCCCGTTCCATACACCTAAGTTTCACAATCCACAGCATCTTGATTGTAAAAGTCCTGTTATCAAAGTTATGTTAAAGTTAGTTCTTACGGGATTATTTATTCGTCGTTAAACTTTAAATCCATTTATTCCAGCGTTTTGAATTACATAGTTTTCTGTTTATAAACTACAAAACGAAAACTTCAACATGTCTCACAAATTTATTAACTCTAAATCATGAACAATTTTTCTTGTTTATAGTGTTATCATATTCTTACCGAGCCATATACTAAGTGTTTTAAACTTTCTGCTTCAAATCTATTGTGTATTTGGAGTAATTTAAATATATAAAACTCTCAATGCTGCTCACCATGTTAAAGGTCAGTTAAATGTCTAATTTTATATTTAATTAATTTTTATTTTATACAAAAAAAAGTGTTTTCAATATCCAAATGAACTAACTCTTTAACGCTCAATGAACGCTCCTTTGGAGCCCCATTTTAGAAACAAATATTTTCTCTAATTTCTTCATAAAAGGATTGATTAAAGTTATAGTTTCGACAAGATTCTATCGACATCAAATAGTTTGTCCAGTGCACATTTGATGCTAGTTTTCTGAAACACATGGTATAAATATTTGTCTTAAACGGTTGTTTCCTCAAGTATTTATCTTTCTGCCATGGAATGTTTACCCATGCGATATGTAAACTTTAGTACACATCATCATCTCTTTTGTTTACATACTTCGTACATAACATTGATAATGCAATTTATGGTGTGTGTAAGTTTTATTATTTTAAATAACCAACTGTGTTTATATTTTGTGGATTTACTTATAAATAATTATTTCAGCTATCTAGAAACTAAAATATAAATGCATCAGTTTGTTGTTTTTACAATGCCATGTAGGCTCTAGTAGTCACTGAAGATTACTAACACTTTGAGATCAATTTTTTTTTTTTTTTTTTTTTTTTTTTAGCTACAGCATCAATTTAAAATTTCCATCAAAGGAGTTAAATAATTAGTTTATCACGTGTTGGAACATTTTGATAATACTTATTATAATACCTTTTTCCGTTTTTTTCTTAATAATCATCACTCTATGTATTAATTAAAAATATTTATGAACACAATAATATCTGTTAATGAACAATTTTTTAACTTCTTGAATAGAGTACATAATTAAAGGTAATTTAGTCAATAGCATAAAATTAGACATAATTAAAATATTGTTCTTTAATTAAACTGTAGTATTACAATTAATTTTTTAGTTTCAATTAAAGGTTTTACACAGTATTACAAAATGTTCCCTTTAGTTACTAATTATTGATGAATACACAAAATTCTATTCATGGTGGAATGAAAAGTCCATGTATAGCGTTTATGTGATTAATTTATTGTTAAATGAATGCATTTAAACAACTTTGAATAAAATGATGCAACAGATTAATTATAAATGCCACAATAATAATAATTCAATGACATTCAGAAGGGGTACTGGGGCCGAATAAATAATAAATTAAGCTTAAAACCTAAACAAATATATTTATCCGAAAATAATATTTTATCTAAATTATTATCACCTTTTAGACGTGAGTGATTGGCAGAAACGGTCTTAATAAAAGCAATTCTACTTATAGAATTTGTTTAAGAAACTACACGTTTGTTTTGATTTTCGGAAACTCAGCATTCGAGGGGTCTTTATGACATCTATGAGTGGTGGGGTCGAGACCCTTGTAGGTTTCGCAAGGTCTCATATTTTATATAAATCCCAAACTTTATACATTTTGGGACACCTTTCAGAAAGACCACCTTTTTGGATTGGGGGGGGGGCTTAACCTAGTTAATGATGGAGTACAGATTAAATTTTTACACATTTAAACAAATTGAAAGACAAAATTTCTAAAGGGGAGAAAGAAGAAAGCTTGCAAGAAATGTTAATATTTGTTTTCAATTAATTGATTTCTACTTTTTCAATCATCAAACTCCTATAAGCTCACAACCATACCTCCCAATTTTATTTTCAGGTTTTTCAATTTCTTAACTTTACGTTTTTCAAACTAATCTAGATTGAAATGATTGCTTACCTTTAGATTATTTTAGGTGAATCGTTTGCAAAGTAATGTTTGTTTATCATTATTTCAATTAAAGACCATGAAAGTTTCCAGTCGTTAAAAAATTCTTACGAAATTTTAAAGAGGTTAAATTTGGTGATAAAAGTTATGCGGTAGTAAAAATATGAAACTCTGCGTCTCCATCCAGCGATATGATTTTATTAATAGACAAAAACTAATCACTTTAAAATCAAAATTTACTTAACATCAAAAGTGACTTGTAAAACCTGTATGTTATGTATAAATTTAATCTTATAAAGTCCAACATTTTTTTTTTTTTTTTTTTAACATGAAAGAATTCAGTTTTGTCTATGTTTGATGTTTTCGGTAATAAATAATATATGTCATCTTTAAAACGCGTAGAAGCCATCACGATGTCTCTGATGTTATTGGATATTAGTGCGTCTAAATATTTGACGGAAATAAACTTGGGCACTGAGCCCATTGCAACATCCCACCACAAGATGGGACTTCAATATTTGTGTGTGGTTGTGATGTGAGATAAAACAAAGACAATTTCTTCTCTGGCGTAAACCAGTGACAATTGCATACCGAATAATTATCAACTTTCTGTACTTTTTTAATTCATACTTGTAAAAAGGTTTTATTTAAACCTGATTTTATAAGATAAAATAGGCAAAAGTCGTGAAAGCTATTCGAAATAATCAATGTTACAAATTGTGTAACTGTAACAACAATACATACTGTAAAAAAAAGTTCGAAGTTTGGTAACTAAACCGTTCAAATTCATAGATGAATGGATCATTGAAACATAAATCATTTACGTTCACTTGAAATAATGAAATGTTGGTTGTCCAACAGTTATTTCTATATGAGTTTTAATATTTTATTGGTCAAATATCAAAAGTTATATATTTAGCCAATTTTGAATGGCTTAATGAATAAAATTAGTATTACGACATCTTGCATGCTCACCACTCGGGATATCCCAAGTGAGCTAAAATAGTACACATTTAGAAACTTTTTAAGTATGGAATATGTTGACAGTAAATTTACCTCAAGTTATACAAACTTTAAAACTATACAGAAAAGTGAAGACAAACTGAAATGAAATACTATTATAAAATTGAAATGCATAAATATTATTTAACATTTTAGTTTGATAACAGTGTACGGATATATCATAAATCTAAAGGGAACAACCAAATGAAACTGAATTATTATAGTTTATCCCACTAACTTGGCAAATTTTTTTTTTGAAAGCTGATATTATAAAGTGTTGGTTTCTTTAAGTTTTCACACTTCTACGCAGAAAAAAGTTATTTTACGCAGCTGACCTAATCTAAATATTTAAAAACAATTTTTTTTAACTCGTCTAAAATTTTTAACTTTCATTTTAAAGATATTTACTGTCCGTGAGCCACGAGAAGGTCTCACATCAATGCTTTTTAGCGACATTACAATAGTTTACAGGGGGGAATTTGAGCCCAGTACCCGGAGATTACTTACACCAAACCCATTCCCGGGGTTGTAAGTTATATTGTCACATCCTCTGACAAAGTGCTGCTGAATTATTTGAAAGTGCTGTAGTTAGCGCTAATCTCTGTTGCGTGAAATCGTGCATGCGAAATGGGTAAAACAACACATTCCTGTCTTGAAAAGGTAAAAGTAAGGAAAAGAAACGGGATAAAGTGTACAACTTGGTTCAAACAAATTCAGGAGGCTAAAAAATTCTCAAAAAAAGTTCGAGTTCCGATTGCTGATGGAATAAGAATAGGGGGAGAAAAAGAGCTTCAAAGAATTGTTAACCATTTAACTACAAAATCTCACATCGCTGCCAACAATTTACAAAATATGCAGCAAAAATGGTTGGCACAATCGGACAAACATTCATGGGTAAAAACCATAAAATCCCATAATGCTGAAAAAATAAAAATATTAATTGAAATGGCCATAGATGTCTATAAGGATAGGCGTCATTTGTCCCTAAGTGCAGATTCCTGGCCTGTCATGTTATTGTCAAATATCCAAGATAGCGTCATACAAAGACGAAAATCTTGATATGTCTTTTACAGGAATGAACCAAACCCATGACCTACTCCAATACAGAATCGCATTTGTCTATAATCTACGCGGATATTGTGGGAAATTCGGTCATGAAAAATGTTAAAGAAGAGTTGGAAGAGACAGATTGTTTTTTTTCTATTCAAGTTGATCGATCAATAGATAAATATGAGGTCGACAATAAATTTATAACTGCCAGATTTTCACTAAAAATAAGGAGATGAAATCAGTATTTTTAGGGGAAAGCTAATCTGAGAAACGTGGTGCAGAAGGCCTCTTGGAAGCAATCAAGATGTTGTTTGAAAATTTAAATATTGATCACCTTGATAAAGAAAAGCTCACAGAGCTTACAACTAATGAAAAAAGTTCTAATACTGGGAAAAACAGTGGCCTCTAGGTCCGAATGAAATATTATTTAAAAAGCGATATTATTTGTATTTGGTGTGTTGCTCAAAGATTCGACCTGATCTTGTCTGATGTTGAGATAAACGTTACAGATGTAAAAAAACATTGGAAGCTAAACTTTGAAAGCTATAGCCTCTTTTTACAGGGGATCAGATTTAAGATTTGAAGATTTACAAAGAATAGCAATAAATTAAAAGGAAACTCTCTACAGGTTTCCACCATTTTATGAAGTTATATTCGCTGACTACCTTATCAACTTATCAAAAGTAGTTTGGAATAATCTATACCGATGATGGAAAAATACAATTCTCCTAAAATCCAAAAAAAAAACAGAAGCTAAAGGGTTTTTACGTCTCTGGGTTAAAGGGGGGGGGTAAGGAACGAAAAATGACATGTTTGATGATGGATGTATTAAGGAAAATCGAGAAGCTGCAAAAAGAGACCCAGCGATCACTCATAACAATTACAGATATTGAAAAATGACACAGGATATCGTTAAATGTGCCTTATAGGTTATGCTAAATAATGCTTAACTGGGTGGATTTGAAGAGAAAATAATTAATGAACTTGAAATTGTGGAGGAAGAGAAAGATGAAGTTCAAACAAAACGTTCGTTAAACTTCTTTGGTTCTTTAAAGAGATGCTGATCCGCGGTAAAGAACGAGGTCTTTCTAAGCTGTAATGAATTTCTAGGAGTGTGATTTGCAAATGATCAACTAAATATTATTTCAACACTAAAGAAATTTGTGAGTGTAAGAACTGCATTAGAAATGATAAGTACGTTACGTGTGGCAGTGGCGGATCTTTTTGGTGAGGATTCTGTAGAATCATTCGCTAATGACGTAATTGCTTTACTTGCATCAGAGAAGCTTCATTCGCCGTCAAATATGAAAACCCCAACTGCTTTGTACCACTTCTTAAAAATATTAGAGCCTGGTTCTGTATTTTCCAAGATTGTACAAACATAAGCCTACATGTGTTTGACACCACATAGTTCTGGGCCTGAAAGAGTGATGTCCATCCACACTACTTTAAAAACAAACAAACAATCATCTTACAGCAGGAAGACTGAATGCAGGATGTATATTACCCTTAATGGAAGAGCTACTGCATTTTTGGACTCAGGCCAGCAGTAGCAATGTTCCTACAACCCAAAGAACGATGACGAAAACTTCGTTTTTTTTTTAATTTAATTTTTTTTTTATTTGTATAATGACCAATCTACAGAACGACTAATGATTTACATATCCTATGTGAACATGAGCAGGACAATTACCACAGAATAATTTCCCTAACAGTTACAAGATAACTTGTTTAACAGCACTAAAACAGTTCATGTGGTTTCACTCTCTTAAGGCGACGCTCATTGTCCGTCACTTGAAGCACTGTTTCCATTTCAGTATTCTCATGTCTGAGTAGACGCTGGTTGTGTTTAATCGCGTTCTTCTTTATTTCATCTGCGACATAATGGACGTGCAGATCACGATGCAAATTCTTATTCCTCACATAACACGGTGCATTTACAATTCCACGTAGCACCTTATTTTGAAAGTTCTGTATCATGGTTATATTGGATTTCTTCGCGCAACCCCATAACTGGATTCCATATGTCCAAATAGGCTTCAGTATCTGTGTTAGATTAATAGTTTATTCTCAACAGTAAGTTCAGAATTGCGTCCGATCAGCCAATATAATTTTCTATATTTTATTCCAAGCTCCTCTTTCTTTTTTTTAACATGTGCCTTCCACCTAAGTCTTGTGTTTAGCGTCATTCCCAGATATTTTACTACTTTAGAATGTGGTATTACTTGGTTATTTATCGTAATAGGATACGGAACTGTTTTCTTATACGTAAAATTTATATGGGTTGACTTTGTTTCATTGAGTTTTATTCGCCAACATCCTGTCCAATTGTTTACATTGTTAATTGTCTTCTGCAATCTGCCTGTAGCAACCCCAACATCATCAGCAACAGCAAGGACAGCAGTATCATCAGCAAATGTAGCTATTACTGTGTCTTCATCATGCAGGATATCTCGAGTATACAATAAGTATAATATAGGTCCCTGCGGAACACCAGCAGTTATTCTTTTCAATTCTGAATAATCTCTTCCATGCCTAACACGAAAATATCTTTCAGCAATATAAGACTTCAAAATCTCAAAATACTGTCTTGGTAGTTCTTTATGCAGCTTGTATTCCAGCCCCTCGTGCCAGACTTTATCAAATGCTTGGGATACGTCTAAGAAGACTGCTGAACACACCTTTTTCTCCTCAAAAGCATTTTCAATGACAGCAGTAATTCTGTGGATCTGGTCAATTGTTGAATGTTCGCGCCGAAAACCAAATTGGTGCGAAGGGATCAGTTTTGTCACCTGAATGACAGAGTCCAACCTATTCAGAAGTAACCTTTCAAAATTTTTTGACATAACCGTTCTATAAGATGTAATTTCAGCTGGTGTCTTTCCAGGTTTTAATAGAAGAATTACCTCTGCAATCTTCCAGTGCCGAGGTACATATTGTAATTTGAAACAAGCATTTATCAGGTGCTGCAACTACCCGCAACTACCTGCAACTATGAAGTTCCTTCATAATCTGCCCAGATATTAAATCATATCCTGGTGATTTTCTAGCACTTAAATTATGTTTTATAATATTCTTAAGTTCTTTTAGTGTAACAAATGATATTTCCTGCTCATCCAATTTACTAACAAATGATACGTGTTTCTGTATTGAGTTTTGTGGAAATGGCGTAAAAACCTCTGCCAGATGATTTGCAAAAAGATCAGCCTTCTGCTTAGAATTTTTAGCCCATCCTCCAGTTGTCAGCTTTATTGGTGGGTCCTGATTTTTAGGCCTTTTAATATTTTTGGCAGCTTTCCAAAGAGAGTACTCAGTATTTTCATCAGCTGTCAGATTACCAAGAAATCTACTCATGGTTTCGTTTTTAAGCTCACTCAATCGTTTTTTTAGCTGATTACTTAGTCTGTTAAAAGCTACCTTATCACCAGGATATCTTGATTGTTGCCACCTCCTTCGAGCACTCCTTTTTTCCAATATTAATTCTCTAATCTCAATTGGATAGGTAGTGTCTATTCTTGAATTTCTCCTCTCAAGAGGTGTACTTTCTTCTGCTGCTTGTTGCACATCAGCAAAACTGCTCCACTTCCTTATCAACTTGTTCCTTATTCATAAGTGGTGCTTGAAGATTTACAAATCCCTCAAGTTGTCCTCTGAACTTTTCCCAATTTGTTCTTTTAGTACATAGTTTCGGGAAATTTTTGTTCTGTATTAGAGACTCACTAATTGTTAAAATTATTGGAGTGTGGTCAGAAGATGAATCATCACTACTCTCCACACATGAATGTTTGCAGCTTATCCCTTTTGAAACAAAAAAGTCAATCAGGTCCGGAACTTTTGCCGGATCTGTTGGCCAATATTTTGGCGACCCAGAGGAAAGGAACATACACTTGTGATCTTGCCCTGCCTGATACAATTCTCTGCCTTTTGAGGTTATCAATCTTGAGCCCCAATGTGTGTGTTTGGCGTTGAAATCTCCCCCAAGTATGAAATAACATCCCAAAGCCCTAAAAAGTTTCATATAGTCGTCTTTAGTTGGTGATTGTCTGGACGCTTATTGTTGTCACTTGCATCGCTTCATCTTTTATAGTAGGTTCTACATAATGTGTAATAGTTTCTTTTATTAAAACTGCAGACCCTCATTTTTCTTTATTTGCTGGATGAGGACTGTGGTAACAAGCAAAACCACGAATCTTAAGAAATGATTGGTTTGTAAAATGTGTTTCTGAAATAAGGCAAATATCTAATCTTTCATTTCTTAAAAATATTTCCAATTCAGAGATATACCTATGTAGTCCCTCTGCATTCCAATTCTCAACGTAGAGTGTAGTTTATTTCTGTTTTGGACTCGTTAGTTTTTCAGTATGTTTTTTAAAGATACTGATCTGATCGGTTAATAGTTTGATAGATTTTTCTTGGTTATCCAACCGCTGTGCTATGGATGATAGTATTTCTTTAATTGAGGTTTCTTCTTCTTTTCTTGGATTTACAATTTAGGAATAGGTCTTAATATTTTGTATTTTATTATTACTTTCCGTATCCTTATTTGTTGCAACATCTGATTTTTTAATATATGGTTTGCTTGTACACTCTGCCGATGATATATTTTCCTATTTCTTCTTTCTTGTTGTTTACTTAAGTACTGGACATCCTCTATAGCTTGCAGGATGATCTCCCTTGCAGTTCACACATATAGGCTTTGTACTCCTGTTTAAAGGACAGGCATTTGTAGGATGTTTTCCTGAACATTTTACACAAGCAAAATCTCTTTGGCAATATCTCTGAGTGTGACCAAACGCCTGACACCGCTTGCACTGCGGGATTAGATTCACATTGTGCCTTAAAGTTTTAACTTTAACAACTATACCCATGACCGATTTGATAGCAAATATTTTGTTGACGTTTTCTTCATTATGGAATGTAAACATAAAGAGCTGCAGTCCCCTTCTTTGGCCAATAAGCTCTCCATTTTGATTTTCAGTCATTTCTTTTTTAATGATATTTTTCGCAGACAAAATATGAAAACCGTTATTAGTCAACTCCAAGACGATCTCGTTTTCATCACATGAGGGATGCAGTCATCTTACCATGACCTTTGGAGGTCTCACAGATTTGTCTTCAAATGAATGCCATTGTTCTTTCAGCTCTGTCAACTTCTTAGTGACTGCTCTATAGGTGTCACTATCTGAAACATTTATCTTCCAAACGTTATTGTTATAAGACACATATTTACATTCTTTATCGGTAACCTGCCTAATAATGTTCTTTAGTGTATCAAAGGTCTCTACCTTAGAGACAATTATTGGTGGTGGTGTGTGTTGTTTCCTATATGCTTCTTGCCTGTTTGTTTTTCTTTGTCTTTATCGGCTCTATTTACTTTTGTTTTTATATATTCATCATTCTCCCTTTCTACGGCTGCATCTGGGCTGTTCGTAGCCTTTCTTTTCTTTGTCCGCCTTTTATTTTTCTTCAGGATCCAATCTGTCTCCCTGGATAAATCTTCTTCATCAGTATAGTAACTTATGCAGTTTGCTTAGGAACATGCTGCGATTGCTTGTCCTTTATCTAGCATAGTGACTTTTGCTTCGAACTCATTAATGAGTCGCTTTAAATCATCAATAGTTACTTCTAAAGCTTTCTTTGCCTTCAGTTCCTTTTACCATTCCTCGTGAAAGTTTGTGTCACACTTTTCCGTTTGCTTTGATAATGCGTTGTTCTCTTGAAGAGACAAGGCTTTAGGTGGTGATCTCTCTAACAAAGAGCTTTCCCCAAAAGGGTCACTAGGATCTCGTGAACGCAATAGTTGACTCCCCCCCAAATTCTTGGAGCCTGCCTCCATAGAGGGTGGATTTCCCAGTTCAACTGGGCTGCCACCTGGCAGTTTTATCCATTGCTTCATTTAATCCGAATAATCGAGGTTTTTTTCGAGGTTTAATCCTCTAGGTTCTTTCGCCTATTCTGCCGTTGGGATCCATCCTCCTTTGTCTTCAGAGCCGTTGACCCAAGTTCGTCCGCCTCCTCCACCATTGGGATAAATCCTCTTCCGCCGTCACAGCCGTTGACCGATTCTCAAAGAGTTATACTCTCTTCACCTTGCTTCGCAACTAATAAATTAGTTGTTACTACCAGAGGCACTACTAAGTACTCTGTCTACAAGGCCTCGCTGTCCGCGACTGCTTATTCGTTAGGCTACTCAGTTCACCCACTTATTTCGCAGCTAACCACTGTATCCAGTGGCCATTCCACTATCCGCAACCGGTGGACGCGCCTGGTAGCGCGAGGAGCGCATAACTGGGAAGGTGACCCAGAGCCAGGAAACTTCGTGATGAAGAACTATATAAACATTATGCTTACACTAAGAAATTTTTTCCAAAGACTAAATTTTTTAACTCTTTTGATATGAATTAAGAAAATATTTTGTTACTACTTTTTATTTTTTTTTCATTTGTATTTCTTCTTAATTTGTATTGGTATTTCTTGTTTGCTGTTGTTATTTTTGATTTATATAGTTGTAAAGATATTAAATTTGAAATTTAGGATTTTTCATTTTTATTATTAAAATTAAACAAATTATAGTGTTGGCTTTTTTAAACCAATCTTATTCTACACATTCATATACTAACTTACATATTTTTAAGAGGACAAGTGATGGTCTTAATTTGTAACAGACCTCCTTATAGAAATGTCCAAATAACAATGTAATGTAATGATTTAATATTAAAATTAAAAAATTCAACTAATCCATTTGAGTACCGGTATTTTCCTAATTTCTAATAGATTTTTGCCAAATTTCTTCATTTGCTGAAACTACAAAATAACATGTTAAAATTACATTTTGTAAGAGTTAACTGATTGCCACTTTATCTCGTTTTTCACTGCTCACCAAGCTATTTAAATTGAATGGTCGTAAGGGGGGGGGGTTGTTTTTAACAATATTTAGTTGCCTTTCAAAACATTTTTTCGGGTGAAATGTACCTCCATGGCAAAGAGTACTTCAAGTTATCATATAAACTTTCCAAAAAGGGCGACAAATTTTTTTACCCATTCTAAAATTGTGGTGGATGATATATATATATGCTCTGCCACGTAACACTAAATAGTGTTTCAGTGCAGGCTAACGACTGTAAACTGAGAAAGGGTGGCTGGAAATCATGAGTAACCATATGTTTGTAGAATAGTCGCCCCTCCCCCCCCCCCCGTCCACTAAAGCTAGCTGTATGCACACGCATAGATTACTGGCGTAGCGTCCAGCTTCCGTAACGCCTGCAACAAGAGAGATAGGCCATGAGCAAGGATTCTTTCATGGTTCTCACAGTCAATGTAAACATATCTAGTTTCAACATATTATCTTCCTGATTCTTGTCAACTATCTTAACACTTCGGACTTACTTTCCCCACATCCATCTATCTTTCCAAAAATAGTGATTTGAAAGTTATCAAACAAAAGTGAAAATGATAATAAACTTTTGACGTCGGCCTTGTAAGTTGAATATATCAAAACTAGTGGTAGCGATTTTGAAAAGTAATTTATGAAATGCGGACGTATTACGTTCCAAATCAATATGCCAAGTCTCATGTATATGAAAAACTTAGTTGACGAAAGAATTGGCAAAAAGCCTATCGAAATTGCTTAGACTCAGTTTTAAATAGTGACTTCTGAAATGACATACATTTCGTGTTCACTATGACCAATAAGCTGTTGAACCGGTGATTTGGGAGATTCAAACAAAAAAAATTGTTCCGATCCTTAAGAAATACATTTCAACAAAATAAAAACCGTAAGGGCAGATTTTAGGAAACTCGTAATTTTTACTTTGGTCTACTTATAAATTTTAAGTTGTTACAATAAACTAATGATATGTCGAAAACAAACACTTATATAAAAAAAAATCGTCAAATTGAGTAGGCTATCACGCCGCTACGTAATAACTTGTTCCCTTTCTAATGTCAGTTAAAATGTGTTCCTATTTTGTGCTCTTAAACTTTACAAATTATAATATTTTTAATCATCTGTAAATATTCTACGATAATAACTTATATTTTGTATAGTATATAATTGTTATAACAATATAGAGCCTAACTGTGGCTCGAGTGAGTCCCTTGTAAACATAATGTCACATAGACCATACTTTATAGACGTATTAGTTGTGTGAATTCAGCGACGAACGTAATTGAAGAAATAGAAGATCTCTATAAAAACTTACATTCTTTAAAAATAGTCACCAGCACGCTAAAGAATCAATGCTAGAATTAATAGAAGCGATGCTGATGTAAGTAGGGGGGCCCTACCTTGTGTCGATCTCAAGGGAAATCCTGTACAACACTCTCCGATCTATATATACACACCCATCCAACACGTCCGAAATTACCAACCCTGTCCCCGTTAGCGTATCTCTCTACGCGGTGCTCTATATAGTTTAGAGCAATCTGGCGAGTGGTCCTTTTTTGGGCCAACGATTGTGCCATTCCCCACACTCAAAATTCCCCGCACCAAACCTCCTCCACCTCTGGAAGTCAATCTCCCACCAACCACCTCATTATTTGTCTTTCCTTCACGCACTTCCGATCAACTTACAAAGGCGACCCGGCTACGTTAAGTACACTTCATTTTCAACAATTGACAAGTCAATGTGCAAGTCAAAGGTCATGAAGTTATTTAAGATTTTTTATCTCTAATTGATATTCAACAATGCTCGAATATAATTTGGATAAATTAATACTCAGCATTGAAAGTAGGATTTTAATAACACTTAACAAAAGACAGAAAATGTCTACATTGTCAGAATTAACCATTATCAAGTTTTTTTTTGTTTTTTTTTTTCTTTTTCAAATTTAATGTAAGAGCAGATATTGCTTGTTGAAACTCCATATTACTTGTTATTTTTCAGTTGCCCGATGATCCCGCAAGACGAAACAATTGTAGCTCGTTTATATTATTTAAATAATTTTGAAACTTTAGCTTTATTGCTTTATCAACTTTAGTGCGTTTCTCCTTATCGGGACACTTTCATTACTAAACTCTATGGGGATGTGAGATTTTTCTTTAAATGATGGTTTTAAGGCGCAACAAAACAGCGGCTTTTATTAAATGGTAAAAATTTTACCATTTGATAGTAGAAGATAATGTAACAGATTTTGGTCAAATTAATTTTAATTGAACCAATAGAAAATTAAAACCTAATTCCAATCACGCATTTTTTACTTCTACTTTTTTTCCATTTAAAAATATGATAAATTTGAACAAATTATTTGAAATTAGTTTCATATACTTATATGAAAAGGAAAAATCATTATACATCAAACGTATAAAATATTGTTATTGTATAATTTGAAATTTCAGCCTTTTGAGTTCGAGCTCGTAGTTTCTTGACATTGTTTCAAGCGTGAGATTATTTCTTTATTCCTAAAACCAAGGTATACCCTACTGTCATGTGTGCACTAATTACGTAGGTAGTTTATTTTCCTTGATATGTTACGTTCTGGAAATATAATTGGTGATCACTCTTGAGTATAAACTCTAGTGTTTTATTGAAAACGTTTTCTACCGTCAACAAGTTGATTCTCTTGAGAGTGTATTGTTATTAATTGGAACGACTTTGTACAACTTTGGAGAGATTTTAACTTCTCTATTTTATTATACTTCAGTTTTTTAGAGTTCCAGATATTGTTTCATACTCCATACAAGGGTAAAAAGATAACTCCACTATATAATCATAGCCATTCAACTTTTATCTGCTGTATATTATGTTTGTGACGTGCATTTAAGAACTGCTTAGGCCAATTCATTGCTACTTAGTTACAAACACAATCATCAAAAAGCGTTACGATATTATTTGTTAGATGGGAACTTTTAATAAATAAATTTTAGATATTTTAGTCTTTTTCATGAAAACGCTGACATTTGAAACTAAGAATTGCCACCGTTCTTACTCGTGGGGCTAATTTACCACATTTGTTTATTATTACTATAAAGGCTATGTGTAGTAAATGCTGTTAGATGACGTAAATTTTATCTAATTTTTCGTCATCTACGTTTCTTAAAGTTTATTAGTAAAAAAAATTGTAAAATTCAAATTGCCACAAATTTACAAATATAAAATATTTTTTTATATTAATTTTTTCTTGTTAGTTATATAACGTTACACAATGTCCCATTTCGTATAGATTTAAAAAAGATTGACGAGAATTCAAACAAAATTACCACCAAATTTTAATAAAAAATTTACAAATAGGCTATTATATTTTTAATTCCTAATTTTGGTGTCATTTTATAGATTTCGGTTAGGTAATTTTTTTTTTTTTTTTTTAGAAAGTTTAAACAATCCAAAATAATCCAAGTTTTTTTACATTTGTTAAAATGTGAATACACTAATTCAAAACTATAGATAATTGCAAGTAAAATAAAATTATCTTTCAGGAATAATATCAAAACACTAAAATGAACCTTGGCCATTTGACACATTTCAACCTTGAACCTTGTGACATTTGAGACTCCATTTCAATAAAATAATATTTAATGTATGGCGAGTTTACTGCTGAAGCAAAAAAAGCTTATTCTTTATTCAAATATATAGTACTTAAATATTTGTTATAAAAATTTCTCAAAAAATGTATAAAGAAACTCTTGTACCAATTTATTTCCCTGTGGGCCAAAACCCAGTAATAAGGAAATTACGTTTTTTCTTCCTCGTTTATAAGTAGTATTAAAGGATATTATTTTTTATTATTTGGATAGTGGATAGGTTATGTAAGAGAGTTAGTAACGTGATTCTACTCTTAGAATGTTGTACAGAATATCATTGAAATTTGTTCCAGGTATATGGGTTCTCCACTTTGAATGGATACAAATACAAAATTATATACTAAGTTTTGTGTATTTTCTCCGCATTCTCTCTCCCTCTTTAATGGAGTGTCGTGTTGGATTGTTATGAGAGTATATTTGACAATGATTTCGTTGAATCTAGGCGCGGAACACAAAAGTCATTACGGTGGGATTCGTTCCCGGTTTACTGTCCTCAAGGGGAAGAGAGACCACCAACATCATTATAGTTTAAATAACTCACTATACCGTCATCTCTATCTTTTGTTTCATAAATAAAAGTTTACCTCGACCCTTCTTGGAAAAATTAATTAATATTTAACAACAAAAATTCTTCGAATCATGGAAGAAATAAATGCTATTGTATTAATTAATTAATTGCCGCAAGCAATGTCACCCTTCTGAAATTCTAAACTAATTTATTTGTTTATTTCTTCCAGTGTTTCTTTCTAGGATACTCCTCTCCACCTCTCAAAATTATGTTTACAGTTTTAAACTGTTTTTGATATATAGTACTCATTTCACGCTTTCTCTGTGTTTACTACATTTTGAGTAAACTTTATTCTTAAACCATGTGGGACCCTTCATACCTACTAATTTTTCTTGCCACGTACCTATTAATGATACAAAAAACACTAAGTTATATATATTTAATCAATTTAAAGTGAAAACAGTTTGTACTTTGTGAAACTCCATATTAAAGAAAACCAATTATCTAATACAGTAGTTGACACAAAATTAACTTAATTAAGTTACATAACAGGTTTCGCCATTAGTCATTATCAGATTACTGCAATAAAATAAACAAATTTATATGAGTGAGAATAACGAAGATGAAAAGGATGGGGTGAAATGGGAGTTACCCAAGGAGACATAGAAGAGACCATGATCTGTTTAGTGTTTGGAAAGAATTCCCAGGACAAGAAAGAATAAGACTAAGTGAAGGTGGTGTATTTAGAGATATTTTTTTCATTCAAGTTAGAAGTAAAATTTGTTCAAAATCTATTGATTTATAAATTATAGATCACTGCCTTTCTGATCAACCTTGCGTTTTCTTCTTTTACCAATCCCTTTCTGCTATTGCTTGTTATCCTTTGTTATTATTACTTATGTAAATTTAAGATATCTGTTTTATTATAGTAGTCTGATATGTCCAACGACGCCTCTGGAGTTTTTAACGCATTATCAAACATCTGGAAATGTAACCAATTAAGGAAAGAAACAAAATTGAGGTTATTTAAGAGCAATGTACTTTCGGTGATCCTTTACGACTGTGAATTTGGCAAATTGTAAAAGCCCTAACCAATAGACATCAAGTTTTTGTGAACTAATGTCTACGAAAAATACTTAGGATATTTTGACCGGAAAAAAGGTTAGTAACAAAATGAAGCTGAAATGGAAAAAAAATCAATTGACTACAGACGAAAGTGGAGGTGGATTTTCCACACGCTGAGAAATTTGAATAACTGTATAGTTAAGGAGGCTCTGGAATAGTATCCCATGGGAAAGCATGTGGAGACGATCGGTCGAGATAGAGGTAAGACTCATTGGAAAAACATGGGCAACTATAAGGGGGGGGATAGAAACATGTCCTTAATGCCTTGTGTTCAGTTATGGAATGGAGAGGTTAACTAAGTACAGTGCTGGTTAATTTATTTTCCATACAAGTTAACTATTTTCAAAAAAGAACAAAGAGATAGCAAGGTTAAGTTAGATTCAAAGTATTAAACCTTACATTAATATTTCTTGTAGGTTATGATGACTGATGTAATTAGTTTTATTTGTAATCTGAAAGTTAGTTAATGAAAAATGTAAAACAAACTTAAATACAGTATTAGATTATGTTTACAAAACTTTACAGTATAAGCAGGTTTCTTAGAAAAACATCTTTATTAGAGGGTTTTTCATTATTCTCTTTATAATTCTAATTAGATCGGATTCTTACTCACCATTATCTTTATTTAACTTTAGAAATCCTGAATCATAATTTGTGGCGTTATTTTATAAGTTCGTTAAATATTTGTGACACTATCGTTACGCTTGGCTGTAAACTCGGCCCAGATGTTTCTCCAAGTCCGTTTAAATTTAGTAACCCCTCCTCATGCTGGTTCAAGTATTGCAATATTCACTACTGCATCTTCTATATGGGGTGCAACTCTGTTAGCAATATATGGGATTTTGCAGCTAATCTTCACCGCCATTCTCATATAATTCTTTAAACTCAATAATCTTGATGATGACTATGACCTGACTGGCCTTGGCATTTTCCTCTTCTCACTACGTTCCTGACACTACACTGATACGTTTGTTCCTGGATATTTCAAAGTCACAGCCAACACAATTTTGACTTAATTCTTCAGACTAACTATTGTTTTAGAGTGACGTAAGTGAAGCACTAAATATTTCTGAAACTAACATGAGAATCCCATTACTTTAAGTGGTCACAATCAGTACAAAATTGTCTGTCATTGCAAGACGTAGAGAGCAGGTTTTTTGTTTTTAAAAAATTTTAGTATTTTTTTAAATTGTAGGTGGTACCACACAGAAAAAATGTTCAATATTTAGTGTCGTTAAAAAAGCGCACAACTGAAATTTACAATCCAGCCCTTACAGGTTGATATTTATTTTAGTGAGAGTGAGACAAGGGTCAACCCTTGAGGAATCAAAATTTGACAGGCGAAAAAAGCGCACAACACCTAGGACCCCCGCCTCAAACAAATTGATTTGTTGCTCAAGTATAATCTCTCTAGTCAACACGACCCTTGTCTCACCTCTTGACCCTTGTCTCACCTTGTCTCACCTCTTGACCCTTGTCTCACCTTGTCTCACCTTGTCTCACCTTGTCTCACCTTGTCTCACCTTGTCTCACCTTGTCTCACCTTGTCTCACCTTGTCTCACCTTGTCTCACCTTGTCTCACCTCTTGACCCTTGTCTCACCTTGCCTCACCTTGTCTCACCTTGTCTCACCTCTTGACCCTTGTCTCACCTTGTCTCACCTTGTCTCACCTCTTGAACCTTGTCTCACCTTGTCTCACCTTGTCTCACCTTGTCTCACCTTGTCTCACCTTGTCTCACCTCTTGACCCTTGTCTCACCTTGTCTCACCTTGTCTCACCTTGTCTCACCTTGTCTCACCTTGTCTCACCTCTTGACCCTTGTCTCACCTTGTCTCACCTTGTCTCACCTTGTCTCACCTTGTCTCACCTTGTCTCACCTCTTGACCCTTGTCTCACCTTGTCTCACCTCTTGACCCTTGTCTCACCTTGTCTCACCTTGTCTCACCTTGTCTCACCTTGTCTCACCTTGTCTCACCTTGTCTCACCTTGTCTCACCTTGTCTCACCTTGTCTCACCTTGTCTCACCTCTTGACCCTTGTCTCACCTTGTCTCACCTCTTGACCCTTGTCTCACCTTGTCTCACCTTGTCTCACCTTGTCTCACCTTGTCTCACCTTGTCTCACCTCTTGACCCTTGTCTCACCCTCGTCATACATCAACCTAGCGGGCTGTGCACTTTTTCCCCTACATTCCAATTGTGCGCTTTTTTCCCTGTGCTTTTTTGCGTATTGCAATATCTTATTTTCTAAACGGTTAAAATAAAATAAGCTCCCTGACGTTGTTTCAAAAATACTTTAAACTAGAAATACCTCGGAGGATATTTAAGAATTGCTCCTCCTCCTGTGGTAAAAGATATTAGCAATTCTGACCGCAACAACGTGTCTAAATTCCATCAGGACTATCTGACCCGGCTTAAGGTTTGGCAGCTGTCGATACGATCTATTGATGCAGGAGTTTTAAAACAATAGAACTTGTTGATAGTTCTAAGCGACATCTAAATAACATTTATTTAATATAAACACAGTTTACAATCTTTAAATGTTACTTCTAAAAACATTACCAAAATAAAATTTGTTCCTCAACACAGAAAGCCTTTGACAATTTTACACTTATATTCCAACTCTATAACAAAAGATTGAATTTTTTACACTTAAATGCCCAGTTTGAATTATTGAATGCTCGACGTTTTTAACGATACCATCGTTGCCGAGAGATTTCAGGTGAGGTGAGTGTTTGCCACCGTGAAACCCATTTTAATTAAGGAATCCCACTTAACCGCGTATCCTAATTTATCACTTATATCGGTTCCTTTTATATTTAATTTATAGTACTCACAAATGTTGTATTATTTAACAAAATTATATTAAAAAATAACTATGATGGTTGATTTTTGTCAAATTAAATGGCTGTTACCAAAAAGCCACGAATTTTTCGGTCCATCTGAAATTACCAAATAGCCACGATCATTAGTGAGGATTAAGAAGGGTCATCTCGCAAGGAACGAAATGTCCAAAAAGCCACGATCGAACCTTTAGTAGGAAGTATGCTTGTAGTGCCGAAACAGTATATTCTATAAATATTAGTATCTATTTTTGTTGTAGCTTTCTCTATCCCGACACGGATATATGATTTATTCATCATTTTTCCTGTAAAATAAGGTTTCAAAATTGATTTTTGAAGATCACAGTTTTCAAATTATCGTAGTTTTTGGATATTTCGAAGTACGTAAAAGTCGAAAATAGGGTAATTTTTTTTAAAAAATGTCTGGGACTGGCGAACCTTTAGTACGAAGTATGCTTGTAGTGCCTGTAGTATGCTTGTATCATAAAAAATAAACTTTTATTTTACAAACTACTAAGTGTAGTAGTAAATGGTTTATGTCATAGGTAATTATCAATTCCCTTTTTCCCAGAGGTGGTGCCGGCTACCTGGCTGAGCCGTCGTGGCTTTTCGGACATTTCAGCGCTGGCAAACGAACCCTTCTTAATCCCCTCTAATGATCGTGGCTATTCGGTAGGGTCAGAGCGGCCCAAAAATTCGTGGCTTTTTGGTAGTTCCAAATTAAATAAGATCAGTTTAAACATTTTGAGATTGGAAACGATAAAGTGCCTAAATTCTTGTGTTTGTAAAATACTATAAATTTATTTAGCGTGATGTCTATTTTGTAACAATAGTTGCTGCTCTTTGATTCAAATTAAATGTAAAAACTAAATAAATTTTAAAAAAGTTCTCAAATATTGTCTAATTTGTGGGACAAAATTATAATATAATAATTGACTTACATGTAATTCATAATTTCAACAGATTTCAGGTATGATACGGCGTTTAATTTGTATGTCAAAATTAAATACCATAATTTAAAACTTTTGTGATAACAGTATTATGGTTTACCTATCGATGTACATAAACCCTAAAATACTGACTGCCTTATCTAAAATAAAGAACTAAAGAACCACTGTGTTGGGTAGACGTTCAATTTGTTAAAATTGTAAACGATCCGATTCTATTAGTTATATTTTATTCTAATCCATTGATCCGTTACTGTATATACAAGTTACATAAATGTTACGAGTTTTAGAAGAAATCACAGATTACAAATCAGTTGTGTTTTTAATAATAAAGTATTCGATTTTTTAGTAACCCTATGCAACTCAATAGTGTATAAATTCGTCTAGATAAAATGTAAAAAGTAGAATTGAAGAAGTTTTATTTTTACATCTTATAAGAATGTTTAGGATTTATTTTTTTTTTTTATTTTTTTTTTTTTACAAAGCAATGAAGACCGAAGGGTTTTCACCTTTAAACAACAAGGAAAAATATTTCCACTCCATGAAACTGTTTTTCAACTGTTTTGAGTAGCCTCAATATAAAAACGAAAATTGCAATTTTAAAAAATCCTCATATTCATCGTCCGACTATTTTCGAAGAATCTTATTTGTATTCTTAACTTATAATTGGTAATACGTGAAGAGTCGTAATTAAGTAATAAACTCAGAGAAGAAATAAGAAATGTTAAAGTGAGCCTCGTTGAATAATATGCGAAAGAAGAATTACACTGATAATTTGCAATCCAATTATACATGTGATAATCACCTAATATGATTGTAGCCTAAATACAATTCTTTTTTAAAACTAATCAAAATGGAATTCTCATAGAATAATTACTTTAGAATCTTTGTTTCGTAAATCTATTTGTAATTTTAAGACAAATTTTAACTTGTATTCCAAAATAATAATAATAATATTAAATATACAATTTCATATTTAAAAAAAAAAAAACATTAAAATGTAACCTGCCGAGATGTTTCTCACTTCAAAAGCCGGAACATGTAGCTCAATAGTTCCATTTTATAAGAACCATTCCCTTAATAACTTAGAATAGTACAATTACCCAATTTTATAATAATGATATGATTATTTAATTTTTAGAGTGTGGGCCACTTATAAATATGATTTTCTTAAACATGATAAAATTTTTTGATTTCGTTAAATACTTGTTTTATTCTTATATATTTTGTAAATCACACATATTCACATCTTTTATAAACAAGAAAAAGATTACATTAACACACTATTTAACAATGCACATTCATACAAGTTAACCTGTTTGACTTTTTACATGAGATATATAATTATTAATGTCACAGCTATAAATTACACCTGACCTTGGAATTGGTGTAATACGAAAGTTTAATGTGACTGTAAATATAGGAAAGTAAATACTGTTTGGAGCAGAGAGGAGGGTAAGCCAACCCTATTTACCATTAAACTACCTATTTCAATATATGATCGATAAATACGATTTTTTTAAAGAAATGGAATCATTAAAAAAATCCAAAATCCCTATTAATTTTCCGATATCAATTATATTTTCACAAGTGACTGCATGCATTTATAAAGTGTTCTTGTGAATCTAGCTTGAGTTCAAAACTAAAGTAATTACAATAATTTGTTACATCATTAAATATATATTGTGTTTAAAATTTACACATACAATAACCTATAAATAAAAACTTGTAGGTTTCATTGAAGAAAATAACTAATTAAAAAAATAATAAGTAACCTAATGAACATCACAACAATGAGCACATTGCGAAAGCTATAATTAATTAATTAGTTTACTATTTCACTAACCTATTTAATTAATTAATTATTTAAAATTTTATGTTAAGTAAATTTCCATTTTTTTAAATATATAAATACAAGAACATAATGCTAAAGCTCAGATATTTACTAATATCAAATCAACTTAATTTAAATATTAGGCCTACAAATAAAATTTATATAATGTCGTATTTGTAGTACAGTAATACGAAGCTTTTTTTTAGATAATCAATAACATATATTCTCTGTAACTTTAAATTTTCTGAATGTTTTCATATATTGCAGATGGTTTCTGTACACTCATAAAACATGATTAAGAGTTTACGCAGGGTGATGACTGATAAGGATGTGTTGACTATTTCTGTAGAAGGGAAAGGAATTTTTAATGATTTCCAGATTAACAACAGATGGATTTTATTAACACCCACCATAACTAAATATACTGAGTAGCTAAAAAGGGTCCCAACTTTCGTCATATTGATTTGTGACCAAATGATAAGTTAATTATTGATCTCTTATACTTCGTTTTATGGCAGTTTCAGGTGTTAGCCCAGATTTTGGATCTGCATGGAACCTGTTATCTACTTTTATTATTACATCATTTATTTTTCTAGTTGACAAGATTTAAAGAAATAATATTACATCTCAAAACCTTATAATTTTAAAATGGATTGAAGCTGTTTAAATGAAAAACTTGTTCCTACTTTGTCTACTTCGAAGTTTTGAGCAGTATCATGGGACGAATATAGTTTAATACATTAATTGTGTCTGACAATATTTTACAAAAGTCAAATTTTGCAAATTTCAGATAGTTTTTCTTGAACACGGCGTTAAAAATCAAAATATTTATCATGTGTCAAAATATCATGTTAGAGTATATTTTATTTAGAGTCAAATCAAAGATGGCAGCTAAATTTGTTAAACATTATAAAACGTAATGTAAGTAATCAGATATGAACTTATTTTGGTTCAAATCCTGTCATTTTTAATTACTTAGGTATTTAAATCAGGTTGACATAACACAAACTGAACACTTTAAATTGATACATTATTTTAAAACTTTACTAATACGACCACTTCCGTTTGGATTGTCATATTTGTTTTCCTTTTTTCTGAACTTTACTACGTTAAAACTATTGAAGAAAGCGGGGAAGTAAGGAAACACCCGGAAAAAAGCAATACAATTTTATTTATTTATTTGCATCATTTATGGCGTACTAGTGCTGCAGTGCTGCGGTATACATTTGAGTTGTCATACCTTAAATACATATACAACCATCACTCACAACACACAATACACAAGATAGAAATTTTATAAAATACAAACAAATTAAGACACAGTGAAAATGTATACATGTTATCTCATATTAATCAATTATTTGAGTCGTCATCCTGAATACAAAATGCATCCTAGGCACCTAGAGGTTATGAGCTGAGGTAGGCTACTCCTCCACTGAGTTAAAAGCATGCCTCAAGAAGTATCCTCTGAGTTATCCGCGAATATTCTCGAAAAAACTTATTTTACCCGAAGTTTATTAAAAATTTTAAATCAGAGAAATAAACGCCACGTTTTAAAAATTCCAATCTGTGCACAAGATATTGCAACACTTTTTTTCTCTCATGAGATATTATGGTTATGTTGTTTGCCAAAACACCAACATTTCATATATAAGTAGATGTAAAAGCGAAAATTCTCTATTTTTCAAAAACAGGTCTACGTGATTGATTAAAATTCAAATTAAACATTACTCCAATTATTCTTAACAATCAACTGGGCTTGAACCTGCATAACCTTCGATGTTTCTCTAGTCCCAACTGCAGTGATATCAACTCATCTACATAAATGAATCAACCTAAAGCTAAAATATAAGATATTTTGTACGATTTATGTCCATTTTCTTTAGATTTAAAAAATATATAATTTTCTATATACGAGTATTAAAAAAATCCCGCTTTGGACAACCTATTTTTTTCTAACATAACGGCTTTAGTACGGGAGTCTTTTGTTACTGGAAAATATATACGCAAGCCAAGGTAATGTTTAATATTTAACAAAGACTAATAATAACGAGGGAGATCATTTAATCTTGTAAACACTGAAATTGTGGTATTCAGGTGAGGTCAAATTAAAACGGTAAATTCTCAACTGCCTCATCTAGTATATTATACAACAAATTTATAAATAATATGTGTTTATAAATTAAAGACAGTGCAATTAAACAGCCAGAAGGTTAAAAAGATAAGACAATTCTTTATTTTAATGATTATAAAAAGCTAATTTTATTGATTCTATCATAAAAATAGAAGAAAAAATAATTGTTTTATTACTTTTCTCTCCTCATTGAAGTAGAGCTTCCTTGGCAAAGGGTTAAAATCAAAATGTATTCAATCGTTATATCAACAATTATTTAACCAATCTCCACTACTATTTACACATAGTAATGTACACACTAAAACTCAGAAGTGTGTCCGTTATGACAAAAGAGAATTTTTAATTTTTACTTTGGTCTAAAGATCCACTTGACAAAAAACAGCACACACACTAAGCTTGAAAAAACTTTAAAATCAGTTGTCTTGAAAGTTTAAATCATTTCATTATCGTTTTTATAAACAACCGATTTTATAAATTTAATAAAAATTGGATTCATTAAAATAAACATAAAATTAAATTCAGATTGGTTAAATCAAATAGATCCACAAAATATTAACATCAGAATGATATTATTTTTGCTATTTCCCCCTTTTAGATGACACAATTATTGCAAAAAAATGTCTCATCTAATCTCTCATTGATTATATTAATTACAAAAAAATAAGTGTAACACTGACTTCTTAATATATATTGTCAATGTTTCATACATTTATTTAATTTTTTTTTTTTTTCTTAAACAATATGTGAATTTAGACTGTTTAAGGAAGTAGGCATAGTAGAGAGGGTGTGGAAAATATGAGTAGTAGGTATCCCTGTAATAATTACTGTCACACTGAATAAATATTAGTAACTGATAACAACCATATTGAACCAAAAACTAACTAAATTAACACATAATTATATCTAAAAATCGAAAAAAAGTAGTGCAATTTCTAGTTCTGATCACCTTAGATTGTATGGATGATGACATGATAGTACAAACCATATGGATACTCTATACTGTTTTACAGGTGTGTTTTTAAAAAGTATGAAATGAAAATATACCAGGTTGTGTTTCAAAAATTTAAAGGTGCAATCATCCAAAAGCAAGAAAATAAAGTGCATGTATAGCAACATCTAATAAAATCTTTAGAGGCAATTTTGAATTGTTAGTTTAGCAGATAGGCTATATCTTAATATATACATGAGCTCCTCTTCCCCCTTCCTCCAAACCAATAATTACCTTTATAAAACTGTACCAATTAATAGTTTTGACTTATTAGCCAGCTCATAAATGATACAGGTTTAGTAAAAGTATACAGGTAAAATCAAATTTTATGACACCACATTTGAACTGAGTTCTTTAAAGGACTTATCATAGAAAATTCACAAACTAAATAATTAGCAACCACAATATTCTCTCTAAACTACTCACAGTAATAAAATAATTAAAAATTCCAGTATCAAAATAAATTTAATTGTTAATATATATATAATTACAAATAAGTAAATTATTTGGAATTAATATTGTATAATTATATTTTTCTTAATGGTGGAAAAAATAATATGTTCCAGCATACTATTAGATAGTATTGCATTACTCTTTAATCAGACTTGGAGAAACAAATTATGTTTCATAAACCGTCTTGGAGGATCATAACATGTATAGTGAATTTTGTGTAATGAAATAAATACTTTTATATAAAGATATATTGAATTTCACAAGAAGACCACATCATTTGAATGCAATGATAAAACAATCATATTGATTAATAGTATTTTGTATGTAATTCATATTCAATGTTCATTATAGATTAAAACATTTTGCCTACCTTCAATCTAAATATCGCTGTTGGTAATTCAAAACAAAGGCTTCCTTGTCTATGTAGACACTGAAGCATCAAGCTTTTCTAAACAGTCTAGTCGAGTATTATGCACGAGTTCACAACACTAATAAAGAAGTTAGTTATGTATAACACACATGAAATAATCACTCTAATAGAAAACAGAATCATTAAAACTACCTTTATTCAAAGGTTTGAGTGTTTTGTGATGGACAATATGTCAATACTAGTTGCCAACTAACTCAAATTGGAAAGATTGGCGACTGGAGCTGACCGCTGATGTTGAGTATTTTAAAAGCGAGTTGATTAGATCAGACAAAATTATTTTTTATTTGGAGTTAGTCTCTCCGCGAGGGCAGTCTCTTGGAAGTCAACCATCAACCGTATGTTTATTGTGCTAATGAACATATTGGTGACTGATTTGATCTTCCATTGGAAGGATGAAGCATATAAATTTTAAATTCTTTCACAATGTAGACATTAAATAATTTTTATTAATTACAAATAGAGTACTAATAATTAACTAAAACTATTATTAGACAAAATAATAGTTTATCCGGATTGATCTTAGAATAAAATATATATTTATAAAGGATAAACCAGATGACCTGAACTACAGTTCTTTTGAGCAACACTTTTATAAAAATTTTGACTGGATTTTATAAAATCGCATGATTCTTTATTTAAAGATTTGAGACAAATTGACGAGAATGATAATTGGTAAAAACAAACGGTTTTTTGATTTTTCAAACATATTAAAACATAAATCAGATGAAGAGAAACCGGTTATAATGAACCTCAGTTGATCTAAGTTACAATATTAGTTGACTGTAACGTCGTAAGATATTCAATATTCTCCATTTAAACATTTGAAATCGATTGAATGGAATGATAGTTGGTCATACTGACAGTTGATTAAATTTTTCCAATAAATAACTATATATATATATATATATATATATATATATATATATATATATATATATATATATATATATATATATAACAATATATATATATATATATATATATATATATATATATATATATATATATATATGAATAGATAGATAGATAGATATGTGTTAGGTACTTAAGAAGAAAATATTTAATTAGAATGATCGTTGATCAGGACAAAAGTTGATCAGAATAATATTATCTAAAAGGTTTGATCAGTAAAAGAATCAATCTTACTTTTGTTGAATAGTTTGTCATGTACTTTATTATATCTCAAACGAGTAAATGGAAAGACCCTACCTAAGAAAAATCATGTGGTAGAGTAATGGAATTGACCCCTAAAAAATACTGAATTGTCCTAGACCAAATGTAAGTTGAGTTAGATAAATTAGCAAACTAGTATTGAATTAATTTTGTCAAATTTTTTTTCCTCTCTGCACACAGAACCTTATCATCTTTAGATCAAGCTAACCCTCAGGATGTAATGGAAAATGCAAATTTATCTCAGTCAACATTAATGCAAGAAAATTATTGCACCTGGCAAGCCTCTAATGTATTTATTATTTCTTCCTAACACAATTTTAACTGCAAAGTCATTTCAGTTTTGATCCGACATAGAAATCTTTTTATTTCTAGTTTTTTAGTTTTTCTATTTACTGTTTTTTAGGAAAGTAATTTGAACCAATTCTATCTATTTTGTACCCATTGTTTGTGAGATTTATGGGTTGATTCCAAAGTAAATAACTTGCTTGTAGTCAATATAACATGAAATATGATTTTAGAGTACCTAAGATGCAGGAAAATTTTGTTTGATTGAAGTAGGTTAAGAAACCAATATAATCATTGAATAGCCTACAGGTGTCAAATTAATAATGAAAATGCTTCTGTTTTCATTACCAAATAAAATATATAAATTTTGCTGACAGCTTCACTGTGATATGATTTGAATACTTCACAGTAAGAGCAAGTTAAGTTCATAACTAAATTTAAAATTAGACACATTTTAAATAGGTGGAGGCCACAATTTGGTTTTAGTACTTAAATCTGTTTAAAAAATGTGAGGTATGAAATGATAGAAAGGTAAATTTAGAGGGGAAAAACAGTCTCTATGCAAAGTATAACCAGTCTATGTTCACACCAGTGTTCTGTACAGCTTACTCAATATATCCGCCTTTATAGAGAGTATGTTATTTAGTTCCATTGAGAGCTTGGTATGCTCCTTTCAGAACTACACTGTTCATACTTCACTCCTCCACTCTCTGTTACCTTCAGGACTCATTGAAGACTTCCAGAGAAATATCCCCTCCATATTAGTGGGAATCCCCAAAGGAGCTACAACACATTACATGGGCAACTTATTATAATTACAACTGCTCAGTTTATTACATAATTTATCAACTGCTTACGTTACTTCCAGTTTCAACATTCTGATACATCTTACTCATAATATATACATGATCAAGGAAAACCAATTTAGAGTTCTCCTAACAGAAACTATAAAATATATTAATAACTATAGTTAGTAGTGAATCGATGCAATACAAATCATTGTCTTATCTTAGATATGATAAGCCAATAGAAGTTTTAGTGACTGGTCAGTGTACAGTACCTAGTCTCATACTACAAAGACTTCTAAACATCTTAAAACGAAATTTTAAGCCCAATTATTCATTATTCAGTCTCAATCAATAATTGGTATCACCAACTGGCACTACATATCCATACTGTTGTTTTACACGAATATCATCTTAAATCACATCTATAGTGTACAAATATGAATTGTAGCATTGGCTCTGCCATTTCTCATGAGTCTTAATTCATATAACATAAATGTTCATTCAAATTAAAACATTTATTTTATTTATATCCTACGGTAAAATTTTAAATCATTATGTATATATATTATACCAAGATGATGCACACTCACTCTTAACTTTTAGAAACAGTACTTTAATACTGTTAATAATCAATATATTTTTGATGAGGGAGTAAAGTTAAATTCGTGGTTTGTTCGGGGGAGGTGATGAACCTAAAATGAGCCTCATTTTAAAGTTCTGTTTAGAAAACATTCATGGAATCAGATAGTTGATTTCTGTCTCACAATTTGATCTGGTGACCTGTCCTGGTGACGCCCTAACCTAACTTAATATTTTTTTAACTTTTGTTAATAACATATTTAGCTTTAAATGAAACGAAAAATATTTTTTTGGTAGTAATTTTGTTTTTAATATATTTTTAAAATAAGGTATTGCTTAACTTCTTTTCATTACAAAAAAATCTACCCCTCTCCTTTTTTCAATTTTTTTTAGTTAGAATCAACAAACGTAAAAAAAATATTCAATTCTTTTACTCGCCACCATAATGGACTAGAATGCACCGATCAAAATTATTGCTTCCGCTACTGATTTTATTTTCAATAAAATTTTAAAATATGGTATGGTTTGACTTGTTTACATTTATATCCCTCACCACATGTCGAATGTGCAAACAGAATTTTGTATTCCTTATAAGGAAAAGATAAGGGGAAGTTCCTTATGGGTCACCCAATTTATTTATGTAAACTCTAATACTTGTTTATTAAATAACTCATGTAAGACACTTTCCCTTAAATAAAAATGTTGTAGGTGGTCAGTTTAACATTAAACATAGTCAAATTTGAAGAAAAAAATGAGTACAATCATTGAAGTTATATTTAGAATAACATATGTAAATTACATTACATCTAGAATCCCCGAGGACATGTTATACATAATTATGGGTGAAGTGACATCTCAGCTTATACAACTACATTTCTATTCCTGGAAGTTAATGTAAACATATCCTAAATGTGTCACATTGTAATGTTAAAGGAATCACAATATATTAATAGTGTGAGGAATTGTTAAGATTTCCATATACAAACTCTTTTATTGATTTTAAAAAATCTCTAATAACGTTGTCCTTAAAACACTTAAGGACAATAATGATATTGATGGTCTCTCTAGAGCTTTTAAATTATTTAATGCCGATTATTGTGCTTAATAACCTAGCACAAGCTTGAATTCCTGACTAGAATGACAATAGTGTATGAATAACAATAACAACACTTCATTTAAAAAATAGGATGTAACATGATTTAACTATTCAATTAGCTATTAAATTTGATTCATGTAAGATAAACTGAATACATCATACGTACAAAATAAGAACATGTTTTACTAATATCATTGACTACACATGAACTAAAGGAGTTCTTGTGATGATTTCTTGGGTATCCAAAGAATAAAGGAAACTTCTTTCATGAGATCAAAAACAAACACTTTTTGTTTAGCTTCAACCTACCTATGTGTATTTAGGCATAGTCACACAGTACTAAAAGGATTTCAATGACAGTTATATAATTTTGATTTTGGTTGTAGATATTTATGTTTCAAAAAATATGAATATATGATAATATTAAAGGTAGATAGCTTAAATCAAATTTCAAAAATAAACTTTTGGTGACAAAAAATACAAAATACAGATAATATTATTATTTAGTTTTCAATAATTAATACATATCAGATTTAAAGATAGGTTGAAAGACAATCTAATTTTCTCAATACCACATTTAATGATTAAAGCATCGGCTTCTATTAAAGTTGGCACAATTGTAGTAGATTAGATTAGATTAGATTAGAAATGGGGTGGAATCCTAATTTGAGAAGGATTCCCTGTACGTCAACCATTGGCTTATTGTACCCCCTGTGTGCCGTTCCTGGAAGATTAGAACCCTGTTCCTCGAACGAGGTTCAGGATTTTTTCCACCAGGTACGTATCCTCTTCATCTCCCGGTTGCTGGATACCAAAGAGCTCCCTCCTTCTGCGCTCCAGCATCCCGCAATCGAATATGACGTGTCTTGCAGACTCCACGGCCTGCCCGCAGAGCCGACAGCTTTGGTCTCCTTCGAAGACACCCACTGTTGCAAGATGTTTCCTGAACTGGCCATGTCCAGTAATGAGTCCTACAACTCTTTTAAGCTGTAGCCTGTCTAGCTTGATTAATGACTTCGTAAGGTAAGTACTGGGTCCTTTAATCAGCTGTTTGCTTTGTGTGAGCCCGGGAGTCCTGCGCCATCTCTGGCGTTGCTTTTCCTTGGCCCAGTTGTTAACTGCGCTTTTAGCCATGCTGCGGCTGATACAGCACATAGGTTCTGGCCCCATGAAGGGTGTAGCTGTTCCTTTCTTTGCGAGAATATCTGCCATCTCATTACCTTGGATGCCACGATGACCTGGCACCCATCTCAATTCCACCATGTTCCTTGTGGAGAGCTTCTTTAATGTTGAGAGGCAGTCCTTCACCAGTTTCGAAGTGATTTGTACTGAGTCTAGCGCTTTTAATGCTGCTTGACTGTCTGAAAGAATAAGGATTTGTCTATCTCGAAAGCCTTTTGACAATCCCAGATGGGCGCAGGCAGAGATAGCTAGTAACTCTGCTTGAAATACTGTGCAGTACTTGCCAAGACTTACACCAATGACTACATAAATACTATAAGACACGACATTGCCATGTTAAAAATTCTACGCTTATTCTTGAGTTGTCCATTACCCGCTAGGGTGTGGAGCTGTCGCTCTGCTAGAGAATCTGAAGTTGACGTGACTGGCGCTAGGTGGCTCTACGGTCAAACAATGTTTCATTTGCTTTGCGACGTTAAGTAAATAAAAAATAATCTAACCTACTGCACTGGTCATTTCTCTGCGCCCGGACTCGTCACTACTAACAGCACAAAAACATCCGCTTTTGCTGAAAACATTTTCTAAATACTCATACTATCATGCAATTATTCTAGTTAAAAGAACAAAAACGTTAAAATAATACTTTCCCCAAGACGATCGTAATTATGAGTAAAATATCCATGTGATCTTATACATTTTTAAAATCTTTTAAAAAAAATTGTTACGGAAACACTGGTCGTTTATAGTTTTAGAAATATTTTGAAATATATTGAAAATATTGTAATGAAATATTTTATAAACCTTTTCTCAACATTTTTCTAATATACGCCGGAAAATATTTTTTAAGAAGTTAAAAACATATTTGATTTTGGTTTATGGGAAAATGTTTTGCAATACTGTTTAATGTTTCGAAAATATTAATAAAATATTGTTTGGATACTATTGAAAACGTTTATAAAAAATGTTTTAATAATATTTGTTACAATATTTTACAAAAGAGATTTGAAAACTTTGTTTACATACGTAACAACATAAAATAACAACGTTAAGAAAAGCTTGATAAATTTATGGGGGGGGGGGAGTAAAGACAATTTATAAAGTCACCGTAGAATTAAAACATAGTAAAATTTTAAAATATATTCTTACATAAAAATATGACAAGAAATAACATCATAGGACTAAGAAAATTATTTAAATTGTAAAAATCATAAATATTACAGATAAAATTCATTTGTAGTCAAAATAATAAAATAAAAACCTTAATAATAGCTTGATAAATTTGTGAAAAAAAGTGAAACTAATAACTAAATACAAATTTATAAAGTCAACATAGAACTAAAATATCGCAAAATTATAAAATATATTATTACATAAAAATATGACAAGAAATAACATCATAGGACTAAGGAAATGATTTAAATTGTAAAAATCATAAATATTACAGATAAAATTCATTTGTAGTCAAAATCTATATAAATAAAAATGTAAATGTGCGTTTGTTCAAAATCGATAATCTCAGAAAGTTCTTCACCGATTGCTTTGAAATTTGGACACAATATTCCATTCGAATCCACGAGTGTTTTTATATACTTTTTGAAAAACTGTAGCATCTAATGAACATAAAAACAACAAAAAATATGCTCAATATTTAACAAAAATGCAAGCGCCATTACATATGTTTATGGACTATAATAATAACAGCTGTAGTCAACTGTTTCCTATATTTCCATTATCAGCTGATTTCAAACTTCAAACAACTGTAAGTTATATTTGGATTTCTATCTTTTAAGATAGGTTTTTGTGAACAACGACATCTGTTGAAGTAAAACAAAACACACTATACTAAATATTTTCAATGTTTCCAAATGTATTGTTGTTAAATAAAATGTTGATAGATTTAATTAACAAATGTATAAATCAATTTTTTTGTAAGACATTCCGTTAGGACAATAACATTTACCATAGCATTAATTTCGTGAGTGTAAATAATTTGTTTTATTTTTTCACCGTTCTTTCATTTGGTTAAACCAGATTAAATAAAAAAATTACAATAACTCAAATAACATTTTCTGTCATAACCTATTTTCATCATTATAATATTAATAACTATTAAACCATTTGATTTATCAATATGAAATAAAAAACACTTAAAAGACAATATTTTTATCTTTATTTTAAAATTAAAGAATCTTTATAAATACAAAACATAAAATTGTAACAGTTAGGCCTACAATTTAAATAAAAACTTATCTAAATGTTACATAAATAATAACTTTTTTAAAACAGGTTATTGTACACAATGTTATTTTCTCGGGAATATTAATTAGGACAGAGATTTTGTATTGTTATAAAATTAAAAGAGGCAATTTTCCATTTATAAAATATATCATTTACCATATATAAATAGGCCTACTATTAAATTCTAATATGTCTTTTTTTAAATTAGATTGTAACATATTGTTTTCTTAATTTAGCTCAGGGCCAATCTTTAGAATTGCTTGGCTTAGATCTAGAAACGGATTGCTTCTCACGTGGACAATTATTATATATTATGTTGCATGTTCTAGAGTCGGCAAACCAGATAATCTGTATATACACAAACAATGAAACTACAAAAAATATTGTGTACCCACAAGCATTGTTAAAATAAACATATTTTAATTTATGTCTTTATAGTTATGTCTTTTATTTATTTTCCATTTAACCAGATGAGCCACAGCAACGCGTGGCCGGGTACAGCTAGTAATAAAATAAAAACCTTAATAATAGCTTGATAAATTTGTGAAAAAAAGTGAAACTAATAACCAAATACAAATTTATAAAGTCAACATAGAACTATAATATCGCAAAATTATAAAATATATTATTACATAAAAAATATGATAAGAAATAACATCATAGAACTAAGGAATATGAATAGAACATGAATATTATTAAACAAAAATGTTTATCCATCACAAATGATTGAGTTTCACTAGTTTGCTGTTTCGTTTTATTTTCTCTTCTATTCTTTTTCCGATGCTGTCTACCATTTTCCGTTTCGGTCGAAGATTTGTCCCGTCCCTAAGATCTTGAGAATGCCATTTCACTGCATACATTATTTTCATAAAAAAAAATTTTTTTAAAATAAAGTTATGGTGCTCTTTACATTCTCCACTGAACCAACTTGGATGATGTGTTGCAGTATTTCGTTTTATAATTGTACTGAGTGTTTTAAGGATTTTTGGCTTGGACTTTACAATAGGGAAATATTTCGAAAATGTCGTAACAAAGTTCTTCATTACCGAAAACATTTCATTTGAAGGGGTTTGGAGGCAAGCTTCTACTCTGCCATCGGGAAAGTACTTCATAAAGTCCTTGAATCTAATTAAAGAGTCTGTAAGGACATCCGTAGTATTATTTTTTGACAGTCTGGTTTGACAGATTTTACATGAAAACTTGTCATTACACCTTTTGACTATCCAACCTGCCAAATAGCTTATTACTGCGTCCTCTAAAAGAATATTTACGTTATTTATTTGGGATAGCATAAAGCTACTTGGAGGAGTTGAAATTAGTGATGTATCTGTGAAATTAGTTTCACTGATAACAGGAGTTGATACTGTTTGTAATTGTTCAGGATCAGCACAATCATTTTGCAGCTCATCATGAATGTTTAAATCTATTGTTATGTCGTTGTCCGGTTCACAATTTGCCGTACTTGGAGGGTTCAACAGCCTAACAGATATAGCATGCTGTAGATTTTTCCGAAATTGTCCCGCTGTTGGATTACTATTGTAACCTCCACGATGCCTGATGTTGCCAAACATATTTTCTATAGGGTCTTGGTTGAGTCTTGAGGTTAACAAGAACTCATTTCCCTCGGCTTTAAGATCTTCACTTAGCAATAGTACAGCATTAATTGTAGTTTTAAGACCTGCGAAACATTGAGGGTTTCTTGCACGTCTCAGAACTCCTTTCTTTGTTTTTTTATACTTGTTTAATTTCCACGTGTCTATGTATTTCAATGCTTCTTTCAGACATTTCTCCACTAGGATGTTTTTGCTTGAAAGAGGTCTTCTCATGGGGCATTTGTCTTCTGGTGAGCGACTGTTCAAAGCATCCAGTATGTCATTCATCCTACCTAAGAAGTCGGCAGTATTTTCAGCGGTTTCGCTTTTTATCACCCCTAAGTGATAAGCCGCCTTTAATCCTCGAGAGACAGACTGACTGAAAACTTGAGTGGCAAGGTTCACTTTCATTTTTTGAAAGCTGTTGGGGTGAACGTGCCTCTCACTCAACTTTGGTGCAGCCCTACAATCATTAGGTTGACTTTTATCAACTTTGTATAATTCTTCGATGTCACTCCATTTGACAATGCGATTGTCTACTTCAATATCGCTACCAATAAGAGTATTTCTGATATTCTTTATTAAGTGAGGAGCATCAAAAAAACAATAAATCTTGTAGTTCTTAAAATAAAAAAATGGACTTTTCTCATTTACTCCGTTCATGGCCATACTTGCAGCATTTGAGCTTCCTAGATCACACACCACACCACGAACAACCAGTCCTACATCAAAAACTTTCTCTAAACATAAGTCTATTAAAATAGATATCACACTATTTGTTGTTGAATTTTGTGAAAGCACATAACCAATAGGCAATTTCCAACAATATTTCAGTCCCCGCAGCATGAAGAGCATAGCGTGAGTAGCAATTTGATCAGTCCTACCCAGAGGTCCGTGATCTTCAAAGCCTTCAATAAGGTCATTTTTTACGTTGTACTGCAGGCCTTTTTTTATGGACATTTCGTCAAATAAAACTACACATTGCTTTTCATGCTCTGTCATTGTTTTTACTTTCATGGCCAGCTTTCTCAGCACTTCTTCACCAAATCCCGTTTGCAGGTTGTAAATATTCACCCATCTTTGTACTGTTCTCAAACAGGGTAGTTTAAAACCTTTATCTCGTAAATGTAAGTAAGCGCTGGGAGATTTAAAGTATAATGATAAAGCAAAACACTTCTCTTCTTCGGACCACGAAATTTTTCTATTTTGTTTCAGTTGCATGACAATAAATGTCAAAACCTCTCCAGAAACACGTTGTGAAATGAGTTCTACTAATCCAGCTACTGTTACGGGCGATTTGCTTTTTTTCAAAAATGATATTTTACTTCTTTTACTCATTATAAGATGTGTTTGACTTTTGAGTCTTTTTTTCTGTTGAACTATATGTTTGAGCATTTTCCTCTTCCTAGGCGTGAACTGTTCTATGTAGCTTTGAGGTTTTTCTGATAGTGGATAAAAACTTGAAAGGAAATCATCGAAAGATTCATTTGGTCCTAGGGATGAAATATCATTCATTGGTGAACAAATTTGGTTTTCGGGCAGCATTTCTGTAGACGGAGGTGAAGGCACATCTGTTGACGAAGGTTTAGAGAGGGGCATGTCTATTGACGATAATGTTACTGGAGTCATGTCAGTAACCGAAGGTAGAGTCACTTCTGATGACGAAGGTTTAGAGAGGGGCATGTCTATTGACGATAATGGTACTGGAGGCATGTCAGTAACCGAAGGTGGAGGCACTTCTGATGACGAAGGTGAAGCTAGGAATGAGTGTACTGAGGCAGGCGCAGGAGGCATACCTTGAGTGCTAGATTGCTCGGATTCGGTTTGAGATGCATTATTGTATTTAAAATAAGGAATAGGAACTGCAGTTTTGTTCAACCTGTTACATAAACTGTTCGTGAAATCCTCTCTTTTGAAATGTCTACCACAAATCCGCCTGTTTCGAAGTTTTTTATCCGAAAGATCAATCAAATCATCTCTACCCGTGTTAACCAGCCAGGTACAGCACCTGAAAACAAGAAAATGAGAGCAGAAGTGGGGGGGGGAACAATTTCAATAAAAAATAAAGTTTTAAACCCTACATCGATAAACGACTATAGCCGGGGCCACGGAATCAGGTGGGTAAGAGAAAACGCACTGATGCCACATATGGGACCAGAGATGCGAGGGAAGGTCGAGAATCGCTTATCTCAGCGCACGAACTGACAACACTGACTATGCTGTGTTGCCTAGATCAAGCTTCAAAGTTATGTAAGCAGTAAGAATATTTGTGTTCAATTTTCGAAGTTTTTTTTTCTAACTGCTGCCCTGTCGTTATCTGTTTCTGGCTATAAAACAATTTGGCAGGATAAAAATAACGTTTATAAGTGTTGGTAATAAATAATATTTTTTATGTACACATAAACATTGACAATTTTTGAAAAATTTAGATTTTTTCAGTTTTTAGGGGTTTTGGGGGAGGCCATAAACCCCTAAAATATAAATATAAACTAACGTCTGGAATTGTGGTGAAATTGTCAATTAAATATTGGTTTTCAATTGAATAGATACAAAATTTCATCTGAATCTGAAGCTGGATATTTCTGACACACACAGACATACATAACCGTGAAACCTATTTTTTTGTATTCAGAGAGTAAGAAAACGATTTTTTATTTTTTTTAAAAAGGCATTAGGCCTATAAATACTAAATTATATGTGCAAATTAAAAATTATCTTATCAAAATAAAAACATGTACAAGCTCAAGACTATAGAAATAATAATAAACCTCCAAACTACACAGCTTTGGGCGAAGCCGGGTAAAACAACTAGTTTAAATTTTTAGAAAAAGCTCTCTTCATTTAAAGAAAAAAGTAACAAGTCTTTTATAATAATAAACTTCATTAACAGTTAATCTGAAAACTGACATTTTAATAAACTTCATTAAAAATTTTATTTTAATTATCAATAATTATTCTTCTGACAGTGAAGGTTAACTGCTGCAATTTTTCAATTAAAAATCTTAGAAAGATGATTAGTGAAACCGTGTCTTACCTTGATTGATCTGAAGATGGAAATGTGAAGAAGTGAAGATCATAACTGTTCTTATTATTTCTTTGGCAGTCCGCGTAATAACACTTATATATTCCAGGCATATTTTTGTAATAGATTGACACTATTGACAGATACTGAATAAGTGAAACAGCTTGCGAGGGAAGGAAGCAATACGAGACGGGTTCTTTTGCTGACGGAAGTAAGTGAGAAGGTTTGTGAGAGAGAGGTCAACAGTTGTACAGTCTCAACCAAGTGGGATGCGTACAGTCAAGCACCTGCTGCTAGCGCTTTCTAATAGCTGTGAGTCAAACTTGTGATGAACAGCACCCGTAAAGCGTAGACTATTTCCCTATCCTATGTCGTGTCTTATAGTATTTATGTAGTCATTGCTTACACTAATGTTTGTCCTTGGTGATGAGCTGTAAATACCATAACCTGAGTTACCCTCCATAAGAGACCCATCGGTGTACCAGACAAGAGTCCCTCTGGAGGATCCTGGTTTACTGTTTCCTTCCCAGTCTTCTCGGTTACCAAGGGTTACCGTGAAGGGTCTGTTGAAGATGTACTCGGTGTGCATTGCGTCTGGCACCATGTCTAACACCGAGTTTTTGAGTACGATGTCAACTATGTCACAATTGTAGTAACCCCTACATGAGCCAAAATCGTCTAACAATTCAAGTTTGGGTGTAATTGACAACTATTTAAACCTTAATAGAAATGGACATATACAATAAAAAAAGTTAACTACGTGTAATCATACAACAGGGTTCAGCATATTTTCCATAACATGGACAATTAATTAACTAGCAATAACCTTTCCTCTTTGTATATGTTATGTTTCTACAAATGAAACTTTATGCTCTGACATTAAAACTCACAGTTTTTATTAAAGAGACATTTTTGAAATATACAAAAAAATCAAATAAATTATATTCCTTTCCAATTAAGTTAATATAAAATGTTTTATTTAGAATATAAAGGATTGTTGTCTTGTGCACAAGCACAATTTATTATAACGCTTTTCCGTAACTGACACCTTAGTTCATATCGGTCGCCTAATTGTGAACAGGGCAGTGAGAAAAACATGTTAATTAATTACAATAACAACTTGCAGTCGACTCTAAAGTAAAACAAAAATTATTAACATTCGTTATGAATTTTAAAAATTTCAAATATACAAACTGAAAATCATTATTAATATTAATCTATATTTTACTTTCTTTTATATATACGAGTATATAGTTATGTATAAGCTACAAAGTTGTGATTTTTACAAAAATATCCGTTATGATGTCCTACTGAGTTTAAAAAGTGTTATATCTAATCCTTGTGCGTTATCCGCCAACATTTAAACAATTTTACCAAATTTAGTAGTGGATGTATTTTGATAATATCTCGAAGAGTGTTTATTATTTATAACTCAATATTGTAGCAGCACTATTACAACCATAACACCAAAACACAAAATTGTAGCAACACTATTACAACCATAAAACCAAAACACAAAATTGTAACAGCACCATTACAACCATAACACCAAAACACAAAATTGTAGCAGCACTATTACAACCATAAAACCAAAACACAAAATTGTAACAGCACCATTACAACCATAACACCAAAACACAAAATTGTAACAGCACCATTACAACCATAACACCAAAACACAAAATTGTAACAGCACCATTACAACCATAACACCAAAACACAAAATTGTAGCAACACTATTACAACCATAAAACCAAAACACAAAATTGTAGCAACTCTATTACAACCATAACACCAAAACACAAAATTGTAGCAACACCATTACAACCATAACACCAAAACACAAAATTGTAGCAACACTATTACAACCATAAAACCAAAACACAAAATTGTAACAGCACCATTACAACCATAACACCAAAACACAAAATTGTAGCAGCACTATTACAACCATAACACCAAAACACAAAATTGTAGCAACACTATTACAACCATAACACCAAAACACAAAATTGTAGCAACACTATTACAACCATAACACCAAAACACAAAATTATTGTAGCAGCACCATTACAACCATAACACCAAAACAAATTTGTAGCAACATTATAAAAACCATAAAAGCAAATCACAAAATTGTAGCAACACTATTAAAACTATAAAAGCAAAACACAAAATTTCTGTTTTCTTAAAATTTACTTTTACGATATTGATTAAATTTTCCCTTAGAAACAAAAATAAAACGTTATCTCCCGAAAAATGCCGGCTGGGAAATTATCTATTAAAAGTAAAAATTAATAATTGACCACGAAAGGTCGAATATCCCTAAATTGGTCAAACAGTGTAAAAGAAAATTACGGTTCTGAAGAAAAGTGGCAAAATCAAAATGATTTTGTTTTTTACAATTTCACTATATTTATTTAGTGAAATAAAGTAATGGGGATGGGGAAGTGGAATTGATGTTAAAATTTTTGTAGACATGTTCGTTTGTGACCCCAAATGCTGTGGTCTGTACTGCTGTTGCGTTTGGTAGGAGGTGCGGGATGGGGACATATATACGGAGGTTCCTGAAGAGGATCGACTCAGGAGGGTTGGGGAGGTTTACTACGGGGAATGGTGGTTGGAGAAAGGCACTGTGTTGGCCCTGAAAAGGACCGTGTGGCCAAGTTGCCCTGGTCAATTAGAGCACCATGTAGAGGGGAGCCCTACGGTCACCAGAGACGGGGATTGTAACTCGCATGGGGCGGATCGGGATGGTTTTGTGCACGTAATTTTATTTCACATTTAGTTAGTTGTTTTATTGGAATATCTATTTTCATACAACTCTTAACACTCGTAAATAATGAACCCTCAGGGACTCATTTAAAGGATTGTACAGTTGTGTCAATCCCGAGGGTCCTAGCTAAATATACAACTTTCATAATCTAGTCTTGAATTAGATCCCCTTTTTCATCTTTCCTATATATTTTTTTAACAACTTATATTCTCTTCTAACCCTGAAGCTATTGGAATACTAGAGGGTTAGGGGTTATCAATGTTGCTCTTTTTTCTTTACTTTGTACGATGATAACAGAGAGGTACAAAGAAATGTCTTTGAGTTTAAACGTCAAAGATATAACAATTTTGATTGGTTATCGAGCAATATATATTCTTCTATTAGACTAAGATAAATTATTTGAAAAAAATGAGAGAGTATCATAATAAGGAATTTCTAAAATAGAAATACTAGCTAAGGCTAACGCATTAGACTACCAATTTCTAGATTGTTTAACCCATGGGAGTAATTTGGTACCATTTTTGATTAAAAATATAAAATTAGTAAACACTCTCAAAAGGTCACAATTTTAGCTATATTAAGAAGTTCGTTAACCGCAAATATCAGAAGGTAAAATTCAAGATGGCAGCTGATATTAAAAATTAGTTTCTTTGAAGATAACTTTTCTCTTGTAGGTCTTACTAAAGCCCTATAATAGCTAATTTTCACAACTTTATAATCTCCACCTAATGACACCCAAATGTAATTTCTAGGAAAGAAAACTAAAAATCAATCAATATAAACAGAACCTCAAAATTTGTTTTAGTTGAACTAGTTGAGTCGTTAAATATGTATGTTAAAATAAGTTGGAACATTTGTAAATGTTGGCCATTTGAAATGTTGTCAGTAGTATCATTCAGGAGACCCTATAATCCTGCTCATTTAGTGCAGCGATCATCTCAAGGTCAAAAATTGTGATAACCAGAAGCATCAACAGAAATTCGCTAATTTCATGTCAGCGTATTCGGGATATTGGTGTATTTCTTTAACTCGGCTCTTTGTCAATATGCTTATATTGAGTTAGGTCTATAACAAAGTCTTATCTATGTTATATAAAGATAAATTACGTAGATATAATTGAATATAGTAATAAGATTCTATTGATGTTACAATCATGTAAAGTTTGAATGGTCAAAGTCAAGACAAACATTTTGAACGTGACTCATCTTGTTATCTGTATAAGTATATTTATTTAGCAGAACAGTATTATGCTGTTTGTCGCCTGGGAAGGCATGGTGGTAGAAGGAGCCCGCTGCTGCTGCGTGTGTTCACAGTGCGCACGACGTCAGTTATTCCGGGAAAGAGTTGATTTACGAGTGTTTTACTTATTAAAAAGAATCTTAAAATTGTGGGTTTTTGTAAACTCTATAATATTTATGTTCATATTCGTATTCTGGTTTTTAATAATAATATTTACATTCAGCCCTGTTTTATTAATCGTATCACAATTGAGTCGGATAGTTTTGAGAAATTTGAAACATACAAACAGGTAAATAATATCTCATTATTATAGCTTTTATCAGTTAAATAGTATTAAGTTATTGTTACAGTTAGGCTACTCGGTATGCTGCTAATACACGAAGGAACGCAAATTTGTTTCGCTCGTTTGCATAGTATTACTGTATACAGTGTTTGTGGGCTGTTTTTGCAACCATTTTGTATCATTTATATATAGTATTTAAGTATCATGTTATATCATTGTTGGAATAAATTTTTATTCTATTCTATTCAAGAAGTTTTCAACTTTAAACAACAAAAAACCATAAACAAAAATCTAAAACACTACCTCTCACAAAATCAAGTACTGTATGTTATGAACGGCAGAAAACTCTTTTCAAATGGTAGCCATTTTGTAATTTTTTATGTCGTTGTGATGGTTTAAAAAATTATGTCTTGTATTTTGTAGAATTATCCGTTATCGAAATACCCTGAACCCCCAAAAAAATTTTTTTTTATTTTAAGGTCCACACGCTAATAAATTTTTACGTATATAAGTGTTTAATTTTTTTTGTATTCCCTCCCTCCCATATTTCTATAAATCAAAATTGGGCGTAGTATCTAAAACTCACTAGGAACAGCTTCATTATTGAAATAACCAGTAAGATATTTATTACTTGAATTTTATTTCGCAACACATAGAATGTCAAAATACAATCACTAAGACCGGCTCGCATCAATCTCTAAGGATGTGGTGTTATTGGACCCATCATGTCACCCGAGACCATGAATCGTTCACCGATCCTACCCATAGGAGTAAACTTGTAGACATCTATATATTAACTCTATTAAGTTGTTTATCTGAATTTTTATCGTATTGTATAGTATTTATAATATATAAATATAACTCACTCTTTCCGTACACTTTGTACATTTCTGCCTAGATGTTTCTTAAATACGCAATATAAAATAAAACCACAGACAATATGGTATTTAAAATTCAACTTAGAAATCATACACATCAGAGTTTTGTCCTCATTTAAGAAGGTTGTGGCCCATATATTATCGTAATATTTTATGTTTCAGACAGTTCTAAATAAAAATTTAAAAACGTAAGTTAAAGAAATATCTATAGTCATCAGAGTATCGCCAGACCGTACCAACTTACAAGCTGTTTTTACTATTATTTTCCATCAATGATCTACATCTGCAATACAAAGCTCAAATTTTAATGTTTGTTTTAACAAAGCTGTCACTGAACACTTCGTAAAACTAAAAACCATGAGCTTTTTTTAAGACTCTCTTCAGCATTCTATTTCTGCATTTCCTAATCCAATTTTTTTAGTTTTTACTTTTATATTTCCTTTTTTTCTTCTTTTTTTTTATATACATGGATTTAAATAACATAATTAACAAACGATAACGGTCCGTAAAGTAATTTCAGTATAGAGTGATGAAAAAATAATCAAAAATTTTGAATATGCTTTCTTTATAATTTCATATGGTGGCCTTAAAATATATCTTTTTTTTTTTATTTGAAGACTAATTTTAACAGAAAAATATTTTACCGTTAAAACACAACACTAAGTCTAGACGGGCAAAAAGATTTGAGTTCGATTTTCAATATTGTTTTCTTTAAGTAGTCTACAAATCCAGTTTGTATTCTTTTTATTTTATTTGCATGTTAAAAAATGTCGTTTATGCAGTTTTTTTTTTTTTTTACATTGTTTAGTGGGAATTATTTTTGTTAACCATTAAATGTATTTACTTTTATCCTTGAAATCAATTAGCATCCTTTAAAATATCAAAAGGTAGTTGTAGTGTTTTTTTTAATAAGGACCTAGAAGGACGACTTTTTTAATTTTAACAAAAGTATCGTTTATATTGTTGTTTAACACACGATAAGTATAAGAAAAACTAATTTAAATATTGAGGCAGTATTTTTTATAATTGCATACGAGACAATAAATAAATAATAATTTGAATTTGCTGTAATATTTATCTTTTTTAAACTTAGGCTCCTAAATATTCAAAATGGTGAAGTAAATTCAACTATCTTGTTTTTGAGTTGATGAAATCAAATTCTCTTTATTTTTTGGAGACGCTAAACACAATTGTCCCACTAGTGTATCAAATATAGTAAAAAATTGATAATCTCTCACCATCCTTAAATAATTCTATAACTGCACCCCTGTCTGATTTGGTTTTAAAAGAACATAAAACAGATTTATCTATAATAATATTAAACCCTAGAATATTAATCTACAATTAATAATATTAAAAATCTAGAATTTTAGCTACACAAAGAAGATTGTAAAACTATTTAATTTTTAATATTATTATATACATAGAATACCTACAGATATCTTATTATTTAAGACGTTTTAAAATCAATGTTTGTGAACAGAAGACAAGTTAAGGATTTCATTTTCATATCGGTACTGAACCTAAGTCAGTTTTGGAAGAAAGAAGAAATTATGTTCTTCGTGTTTCGGTTAGGTATTTACCTAATGATACTTAAATAGCTCAACCCAATAATTTTAAAACGGATTAAAGTAAAGATTTCTTGCTTAAAGTTACTATTTTCCCACAACCGAGCTGTTTGTTACGCCTTGGTTGTAAATTATTAATTAGTCTCATTTTCATCGGCAATACTTTAATTAAGTCTTCAGTTGTTAAAACTGTAATTAAAAAGCTCATTCAAAGTACACATTGCATAAATTTAACTTTTTAATCAAATGAAATAGAAACTATGCTCTCTTTATAACATTTCTATTTACAGTTATTTAAAATTTGCATAATTTGAGATATGGGCATGAAGTGTTTATAGTAAATTAAATTCAAATATAGGATCATAGATACATTAAATAGCACGTTATAACCAACTACCGTACACAATTAGCATAAAGCCAACCTAATCAATTTATAATCCACCGAATAGTTTAAAATCAGATGTTTCTAAGATTTTTACCATTTCCGATTTTTCTCCGTGTATATACTTTTCATATAATCTGTTTTACTTACGATAATGCGTAAATAAACAGAAGTAAATAGTGAAAACTAGATTCTATCATTGACATAAACGTCGTAGTCTTGCAAAGTATCATATCCTACAAATAATTTAAAATATTAAATGTGACTTTGGGACTATTTAAAATGTAAGTTTGAACTCATTTTTCGTGACTAGATGGTAGATAAGAGATAGTTAAAACAATGTTTAGCCTAATCAGAGGTTACCTGACCATGTTTTAACTTTGATAAATTCTCTCAAATCAAAGATGACTAATAAATATTATAAACTTCATAATACGTAATACGAGAGATCATTTGGACACAAATCCGTACGAATAAAGTATAAATGTATACATACATTATTTTATAGGAGATAAATACGTAGGTATCAACTTCAACATTTTGTTGAGATTTTTTCTTACGACTTAAAATCACCATGATGGAATAAACTATAGCAGGAAGAAATGATTGAAAACGGTAAATAAGTTTCAATTATAGACTTTGTCTAAATAATTTTCTTCAACAATTTGGGCTATAAAATCACATACTCACAAATTTGTCTTATAGACTTTGTCTGATGTAGGGCTGAAGCGAACAGTAAACATGTTAATGCCGTCCACAAATTTTGAAAAAGGGGAACATAAAATGCTAACGTTTGGCTATGCAAATTCTGCACTTAAAAAAATGAAACTGCTTTATAGAGACCATTTATAATTTTTCCAAATGTCTTGTAAATCAACATTCAAACCAACGCACTTCAGCTTGGACAATATTATCACATAGAAACAACATTTTCTGAACTGTGTCAACAAAGAAAATTCAATTGTAAAATGAACTATGGTTTACCAAATATTTACCAACCTCATCCCAAAATCAATTATTTAAATTTTTTAAATATCCATAGCTATCAAAATAAAAATAAAAAACTTTAAAATGATTCCTACTTCTTGCTGCTAATAAGAAATTTTCTTTTTATTCATTGTAATTTTGTTGTAATTAAGAATTTTATTTAGGATGGGATTAATGTATATTTCCTATTTCTGCAGTAGAGCCGAAAAAATCCCCTCTGGGCCCAGTGATTTGAACGGGTGAAAAGAATTAATAGCCCACCTGACTTTATCAATATTAACTATTTGGTTAGCGATGTGCCAGTTTTCCGTAGTTGGGATACGTTATTTTGACAACCAAGTCTGGAAGTTGTGTCCTGAGTAGGACCTCCGCCATTTACTCCTCGGTTTCTGTAAACTTACGACTTGGACCTATAAGACTCCCCATTGGGTTAAGGGGGCTAAGGCAAGTATCATATGAAGTCTTGCTCCTTGGGTAGTACGATCTATTTCCACATAGGCTCTAGGATTCACCTCTTGCTTTTTTAAATGTTTTTATTGTATTCGGTGAGAGACAGTTTGTAAGCCTCCCATCGTTTGGCTATATTGAACAACCGCCTAACCTCTTTCTATTGGTCAGAGAATGATTAAGTCCACCACTTGGCTTTACTCCTATTCACTCTCTGTACAAGAAGACAATTTTCATGAAAGGAGTCCTACTTAGTCAACCTACTCGCTGCGAGCTCTAACCACCCCTAGCTAGATCCACCTTCAGTACAGTACTGATCCCTCTTTGATGTTAATCGTAGGAACTTTGTCCATTAGCCACTTCTTGGCTCTCATCAACGTACGTGATTCGGAGAGCTCCTTTCTCCAGATAGGAGTTTGGGTGCAGTATTTTCCTCATCCAAGGACAGTACTTCCCCTACAATTAACTCCTGAATCGTGTCCGATTGTTCCTCTGATAAGATTTTCTCCGGTTAGCTTGATGGAACTATCGCCATCTTGTAGGCTTTCAGGACATCTTTGTTAGACAAGCCTCCGGTCTTACTATCCTTACTCTTGTGCATCCCAACTCCGTAGCGAGGTCTTTTCCTTTCTACTGCTTTTGGTGAGCTCTTATAAGACCTTGTCCTTTCGGGTTGTTGACTAACCCGATTTTTTACTCCCGAGCATTCCCCTGTTTGGATTGAATGTCTCTCCGTAAAGGTATTTCCTCTATGTGGTTTTATATTTCTGAGTGTAATATCTAGTCCCTGTGCCACTGCTACAACTCTACTTATTTTACGCTTTTGCGCTCCAGAAAGTTGTTTTTTGGTGATATCAAGATGTTCAACTCAATCCCTAATTCTCTCTGCTTCAGGGTGATTCAGCACTGCCTGAGTGCCGACGTCCCGCTACCGAGTTTGAGGAGTAGATTCCACAAGGGTGTTTTCTATGTGCCATTAAAATCCCACGAGTAGCTAGGGAAGTAGACCTCCGCCCATACAGAGCCCTGCATGTATGGGTAAGGCTAAGTTAAAACTGGAGTTTGCCTGGTATCCCGAATTCACATATTCAAAATCAGACTTTACTCTGACCACGCATCCATTGGCATTTGCTGTTCCACCTAGGATTGGGGGAATAAGGAGATCGTGAAGATAGTTGGAGTCAGGAAGAAATAAATATCCACAAGAGCATTTTGGGACAGAAGCAGGAGAGAGATAGGAAAGTAAAAACAGTGAAATACCAGTTAGATTAAGGTATACTGGGTATTCCTGAATCAAGAAGGTTTTAGATATGAACATTTTAATTGTCCATTTCTAGCGATGGACATTCGATATCGGAGCCTCGTCAGGATTCACAGGATGCACCATTTATTTATTTTTTCGTGAAGGTGGGGTTGACACTTATATGGAAGAGGCTATATTTTGCGCATCCACATACATTACACCCCCATCTCGGATTACTCTCAAAGAGTTAAAATAAACCAAAACAGCTGTTATTTGTCATTAAAAGACAAATTTCAATAGACACAAATTCATCAACTTTTTAAACACAATTTCATTCTATCTCTCACATTGCATTTTTAATCTATTAATCTGCTTGCTTTCTGACGCAAAACACCACATTCTCTTTGTTTAGTAGGATGTGTATTGTGAAACTCAAAACGCCAAAGTACTACTAGAACTTCTCGTCACATTGAGCGTTTTCATGTTTAGTCGATTATATTATACATAGAAGAAAGATTTCTAGTAGACCTAGTTCATACTAACAACGCACAATAGATGAGAATCTATTCCAAGTACGGTATAAATCTTGAACAAATACAGTAACTCTTCTATTGTAATTCACTAGAACATCTCGTTATGGTAGACAGTTAAGGTCTCTCGCAGGACAGAGATAGATGGAAGCAGTGGTTGAAAGGAAGTAAACAATGCCAGCTTTAGGAATTCTTAGGATGATGACGGATAGTTTATGAGTTATATTGTTATTTACCTATTGTTTGTTTTATAAGGAGTCTATCTATTAGAACCGGGTTGAGCTATGCCACGCGTATCATAATTGAAAAGACAGGCTGAATTTACAAACGATTAAAAGTTTAAATAATAGAAAAAGTATTTTAAATGAGATCTTTTGCATACTGCAATTATTATTGTTCACATAAACTATACAAACGAAGTGTTATAAATCTTCTTTTTTTTAAGGTTCAAGAAATTACAAATAAATAAATGTTTTAAAAATTATCACAAAAAAAAAAATCAAACTATTAAACTTCAGCTGTATATTAATAATTAAAATTAATTAATAATTGACTTTATGTGTGTTTCGTGTATTTATTTATTAGTGATATTGATGAAACTTTCATAAAATTATTTTATTTTATCCAGCTCAGAGGATTATTCAGAAGAAAAACTAAACTTGCTAATATTATTGGATAAAGGCTCACTGTTATTACCTTATTTTCATCGACGTTTGTATTAGTTAATAAATACTAGATCTGTATTTTTAACTAGCTCTTTAAACGCTATTAAACAGTAAGTTTAAAATGGTAGCCTTATTTACATAAATGCAGGTGTTGTGGAAAGGCTACATTAATGACTTACACACGTACTAGTTATTTTGAGTATTATAATTTACAATTTTGAGCACAGCATTTTTTTTTTTTTTTTTTTTTTTGGAATTGACATGTATGCCTACATTAAAACAGAACGATACACTTGGTCAAAGCAGTCCATTTGTTCCCTCCTACCATAACAAAATAGACTCAGTTCCGTTGCGCATTGGTAGGTCAACTTAGTCTACATCTCACCTACTGCAACTTTTTTTGTAACTTGTAGGGCTATTTGTTACAGGTAATGTATAAAATCCAAGCATTCTATAGTATACCTAGGCATTATATACAATGCCTAAGAATCTTTGACAAATTATGAAATAAATAGATTTACTCAGAAAACTATGTATAGGCCTATACAATATAAAAAATATGAAATGGAGAAAATAGAATAGATGTGTACTAAATATTTACTGAAGTAAATTTACCGAACCTAACCTGAAGCGATGGAAAAAATGGTATTCCAAACTCTGCCTGAAATGCAGCGGGAATTCTATAGTATGCCTAGACAAAGTATGAAATATGATTGATTTCGTACATTTCCTGTCAACTTTAGCCAGTTTATGTAATGCTTAGACATTATATACAATGCCTGATTTAACGCATTGCCTGTAACATATATGCATCAATGAATTAGAGTAAATTAATAAACAGTACCTAATTGGATCGTTTAAGTTTCCAACTAATCGGGCCACAGTCGTACGATAAAGAATCTTCAGTTAAGACAGTCACCATTCCAGGGTTTAGTTACATCGATAGGTACAATATAACATTTACTACCACTGTGATACCAATGAGTGGTAAATTACAATCACAATACAAGGTATAAGTCAACCAAAAAGCATTTAAATCTTATTACTTTTCTCTGTTAGTGCTGTGTTTACAGAAACTGTGATATTATTTAAAAAATGAAGAAAAAGGTTATTATTTTCTTAATATCCGTTAAAAATTAAATATATTAGTAAATGGATCTAGAATCTATTCTAAAAACAGTGTGCCAAGTTAACTTCATAAAAGATTGGTAGAGTGAAGAATCGAGAGTATCAAATGAGACGGTAAAATCAAATCGTTATTTTGAAGGAGGAGATGACTAAATTGATGGCTTTCTATCCAGTTTCAAGGAGATCCAATATGTTTAATAATATAGGATCTAATATTGTTCAACCGCGAGGAAGCACACATATTGTAATTATCTTAAAACCCAGTTTTTTTTTTAAATTATGGTATTATTAGTTGCAAGATATGGAGAAAATTGTTCAAGAGATTCACAGTAAATTCTGTATTATAATGCTTTAGGTATTCCTTGATATAAATTTGGGGACAGAACTCTGCTGTTAGGCTATAAATAAACTTCAGAGGAATCCCATTTTCAGACATGTTTGTATTTCAGAATCCTATAGGGAATATAAAAACATAATAAAAATACCTAACTTTATGAAGACGTTTTTAAGTTGTATGTTTCTTGGAACTAAAAACAATGTTACCTTTTTTACAGGATCCTTAAAGATAAAAGAGATTATAAGGTATCAAACAATCGTACTTCAGGTTCAACTTTATCAATGGGGGGGGGGGGGTTAAACGTAAAGCTTGATAAAAAGGAGAGCTGAAAGCCTACACCCAACCCTAAAGTATTGGTATTAGTAATGACTACATAAATACTATAAGACACGACATGGCCATGTTAAATATTCTACGCTTATTCTTGAGTTGTCCAATACCCGCTAGGTCGCTCTGCTAGAGAATCTGAAGTTGATGTGACTGGCGCTAGGTGGCTCTACGGTCAAACAATGTTTCAGGCGGGTAAGAGAAAACGCACTGATGCCACAAATGGGACCAGAGATGCGAGGGAAGGTCGAGAATCGCTTATCTCAGCGCACGAACTGACAACACTGACTATGCTGACGGAAGTAAGTGAGAAGGTTTGTGAGAGAGAGGTCAACAGTTGTACAGTCTCAACCAAGTGGGATGCGTACAGCCAAGCACCTGCTGCTAGCGCTTTCTGATAGCTGTGTGTCAAACTTGTGACGAACAGCACCCGTAAAGCGTAGACTATTTCCCTATCCTATGTCGTGTCTTGTAGTATTTATGTAGTCATTGGTATTAGTTAAGATGAGGAAATTTAACCTGAGGCATAAAATCACGTTTTCTTTTACAAGATGTTATCTATTATTTCACAAATATAATCACGTAATGTTCTACTGCTACTTAGGCTAGTTTTACACATTTTTTATTGTAGAGCACTATTTGACAGTATCAGTGTTTGTTAATGTATCCTATGAAAATTAAATCTATGTATTTTAATTTAAAGGAAAGCACTAATCAGGCACCATGTGTCTTACTAGAAGAACAGAAACTTAAAGTAAATCCATCAAAGTTCTAGCGCCTCTCTTCTCATTAATAATAATCTTCTCATCATCCGGAACGATAAAATTAGTTCAGGAGTAGTTGTAGCCTACTCCAAAATGTAAAATATTAATACCAACTTAAATTACTTTAATGGCCAACTATGCTAGTATAGGCCATATTTGAACTATGGAATTCTAAAAATACCAGTTCATATCGTGAACTAAGAGTGTTTGTGCTGAAAAACAAAATTATTAGGTATTTATCTGGATTAAAAAAATTTCAGTCAAGTAAAATTGTTTTTACAGAATTTGGGATTCTCACACTTACAAATATGTTTACACTCGACGTGATCCTTTATTTAACGTTTAAGTGTGATTACAACCAGAACAAGATTACATCATTAGAAGCGTTTATTTTCACGCATACCGTATATGTTGACTAGTTTTTCACCATTCTTACAGAACAATAAAGAAATGAAATCTAATGTCTAATGTTTCGATTGTGTCAACCTCTCTGGAGCTCTTGCAATCCCGAGGGAGCCTAACTTAATTTCATCTTCTCTTAAGTTAGATCCGTCCATTCATCTGTTCTATCTTCAACATCTGTCTTGATCAACACTTTTTTCTTTCTACCCTGACGCTTCGAGGACTAGAGGTCTTTATTTTATGTTCTTTTCTTCCTTTTGTATAAGACGATGATGACCGCGAGGTTTTTGCTTTTAAACATCAAGCAAAACAATCGATTCTGTGAAGATTTTACCTTAAACAGCAAGCAAAACCATCGATTCTGTGAAGATTTTACCTTAAACAGCAAGCAAAACAATCGATTCTGTGAAGATTTTACCTTAAACAGCAAGCAAAACAATCGATTCTGTGAAGATTTTACCTTAAACAGCAAGCAAAACTATCGATTCTGTGAAGATTTTACCTTAAACAGCAAGCAAAACAATCGATTCTGTGAAGATTTAACCTTAAACAGCAAGCAAAACAATCGATTCTGTGAAGATTTTACCTTAAACAGCAAGCAAAACCATCGATTCTGTGAAGATTTTACCTTAAACAGCAAGCAAAACAATCGATTCTGTGAAGATTTTACCTTAAACAGCAAGCAAAACAATCGATTCTGTGAAGATTTTACCTTAAACAGCAAGCAAAACTATCGATTCTGTGAAGATTTTACCTTAAACAGCAAGCAAAACAATCGATTCTGTGAAGATTTAACCTTAAACAGCAAGCAAAACCATAGATTCTGTGAAGATTTTACCTTAAACAGCGAGCAAAACAATCGATTCTGTGAAGATTTTACCTTAAACAGCAAGCAAAACAATCGATTCTGTGAAGATTTTACCTTAAACAGCAAGCAAAACAATCGATTCTGTGAAGATTTTACCTTAAACAGCAAGCAAAACAATCGATTCTGTGAATATTTTAATACGGATTCTAATAGGCACCGTTATAGCCAAGAAGTGAGCCGATTTGGTCGTATCAAGATCACCTTTCTTATCTTTGTCCATTAGATGATAAATGTTTTTCTATTTTGTCACTTTTATCAATATTTAACTAAAGATATTTATATTCTAAAAACCAAAACTGTACGACATTCAAGATTGATTTTTTTTTAACGTAAAGGATAAGCTTTAAACCCAATGAAGTGTATATTACCTTGTATTATACCATACTAAATTTACCATCCTGTCTCCAACACCTAAATGTGAAAGTAGAGAAGGGTTGGACTAATAATTGTTTAATGTCATGGCATTTGAAAACTAAAGTGGCTCCCCCTCTAATGTCATTAGGACACGCCCATCTCGGCTACCTTTCCCTGATCAATGACTTTCTAGAATAGTTGACTAAATTTTGTTTCTTTATTGATATCATTACTTCACTAGCCTCATTACTGTGTGTAAATTAATTTAATTAAATGTTATAGTAAAATAACATAACATTTTTTGAGCCCTGTTAAAATTATATCTAACTCAATTTCATAACACAACATAGGCAGTTGTATCATATAGGTTTATTATGCATGCATGGAAAAACAAAGTTTTATAAACATGTTTTAATTTTAATAAAAGCTTTTAAACTATTTTTATATAACCAAATTTCGAACAACTGTAATCATAGCTCTCGGTTATATAGCTTACCTTTTAGTCTCCTCTATTGCAGAATGACAAACAAGATATCAGATAAATAAAATTGTTTAGACAGGCTTTTTTTTATATTTACTTTCAAAAATATAAATTTATATAATGGGTTAAACAAAATTGATGTTGAGGTTTTCGCAAAAATATCAAATTTCATTTCCCATAAGCCCTGACATTAATATATATATATATATATATATATATATATATATATATATATATATATATATGATTGTCGTCTCTCTACGGCCCAAATAAGTGAACTGCTATTGATTAAATTTGGTATTTGGACATATATATATATATATATAACTTATATATATATATATATATATATATATATATATATATATATATATATGCCCAAATACCAAATCAACTCAAGATTGCCACCATTGGGATCTCGGAAACTATCAGTTTCTCGAAAAACTTTAAATTGGGAACATTCCCTGGATTTATACGTAGGCTACATTAAAATTACAGTGTAACCGTATTTTTAATTTTCACCATTTTTCCAATATGGCCGCCATATTTAACATTTTAAACACAAACACTATATTTTTATTGCACTTTTTGGTAGAACATATTATTTTTTAGACACTTTTGTTCTTTGGTATTTTTCTTTAAATGCATCCGTTACGGTACTACGGGCCGACATGTGTAAAAACAACTATTACCGCCATATGATAGACTATTACTAGTGAATTAACGTAATGTATTGCGTAACAGCTGTAATGTAATGTATTTATCAATCAGCTGTTATTTTGCATTACTGGAAAATTGCTTTAATTTAACACTTTATGTGTAACATTTCATTTCCGTCATCATTCAGTAGTGATTTAAAGTGTTTAAAGAATATTTAGGTTTTTAATATACTTTTATTGTTTTTTAAGCGATTAACAATCAACTCTGTTTAATTTTCATGTAAATAATGCAGTTCGATAATAATGAAAAAGTGGTTTTACTGGAAATTATTTTTTTAAGTAATAGAAATTCCACATTAGCTATAAATATGTACATATAACGTTACCTCTTTAGACATCCACCTCATCGTAAATTACATAAAAGATTAGTTAATAATTTACGGACGGATAGATCATTTCAGAAAAAAAACGTCATCGCCAGACCTCGCGTTGTTACGGAAGATATTGAGATCGATATTCTGGTTTCCTCTAAGCACATCCTACAGCTAACATAAGGGAAGCAACAAAATTGCTCCCCCAGCATCTTATTGCTTAATAGCCGGTGTATTGCAGAAGCTCAAATACTGTAAAATGTATTTAAACCTGTGTATATTCACGCTATGATGCCTGGTGACGAAAGAAAGAAGGCTTGAATTCGGCTGATTGTAAATTATCCTATTTTTTGTGTAACGTTACTTGGTCGAATGAAACAAATTTCTCCAATAACGGAATGTGCAATCTGAAAAACAACTATTACTGGTCAAAAGAAAATCCGTAAATTCTTTAAGAAATTCACAGTCAAGTTAGATTTTTAATAAAATGCTGGTGCGCTGTCTTAAACAATCAAATTTTAGCTATGCACTTCTATGAGGGAACTCTTACGGGTGCTCCATACTGTGAATTGCTGGAAGATATTCCGCTGCCATCTATTAATGAATTGGTTTTAAATAAGCGAATGCAAATTTATTTTCAACAAGATGGATCTCCAGCACACAACTTTGGCAAGGGGAGGGAATATTTAAACGCACATTTCTATAATAGGTGGATTGCTAACCAAGGCCCTATTGCTTGGCCAGCGAGATCTTTCTCCGTTAGGTTACTTTCTGTGAGGTTACATAAAATACCAGTTGTATAAATTTCGGTATACTTCCGTGGAAGAAATGTCAATTAAGGGTAGAACAGATTTACACAACATTCATCACAACACATTGTTGTAATCTGTTAATGATGTTTTCAGAAGAGCGACTGCTTGCATTTACACTGATGAGGGACAGTTTGAATATCTATTGTAATTAGCAGTGTAAATTCTCACTGATGAAAGCAATAATTAATAAAACAACTTTGTTAAAGTTAATGGTCTTAATTTTATACTGTATTTACTTTAAGTTTTAAAATTCTGTATTGCAACAAGTTACGCAATACATTACGTTAATTTCCATTAATATCATATGGCGGTAATAGCTGTTTTTACACGACAGCCCGTAGATCCGTAACGGCTGCGTTTAAAGAAAAATACCAAATAACAAAAAAAAAGTGTCTAAAAATGATGTTCTACCAAAAAATGCAATAAAAATATAGTGTTTGTATTTAAAATGTTAAATATGGCGAAAAATTGCGAAGATTAAAAATACGGTAACACCGTTATTTTAATGTAGTCTACGTATAAATCCAGGGAAGGTTCCCAATTTAAAGTTTTTCAAGAAACTGATATTTTCCGAGATCCCAATGGTGGTTAACTTGAGTTGATGACCCTGTACATTTTTAAATGTATTACCTAACATTTTTACTTACAAATTGATAAAATCAGGTTTTTCTAATTATTCGATTTGTCAATTGATTTATGTTCCTATGTTTAGTCTGATAAACCTATTGTTTAAAAAATTCCATAAAATAATCAAGTGGTGACAGATCTGGCAACCTAGCAGGCAGTTCAATTGTCCAAATGCAACCTTTTCATCTATCTGGAAATTTGTTGGACAAGAGTTGTAGTGTGTAGTGAAGCTCTCCTCCGTCTATAGGGGTACCCCTTAGAAAAGAACCTCGAGCCGGTTTTGTCTCGCACAGGTAGAACTGTGGTGGGAGAGGAAGAACCCGAGTTAGGCCAGACATACCCGCCCGCTGCTTCATTGCGTAGGGCTTAATATTTTCTTTTTCAAACCTACTACAGCGGTAAAAAAACTGTGAATGTGTATCGTTTATGTTTCTGAAAACTACAATTAGTAAATTTAAATATTTTAGAAAGTAAAACACGTAAAAAAACATTAAATTATAGGTTTTAAGTTCCTTTATATTACGGCAAAAATATAACAATTTATCCCCACCATCGCTCCAATCCCCTCCACGCCATCACCCCTACATGCGTGCGCGAGTCACTCTCGAGATACGGTTCTGCGCAGGTTTCCTTCTGTCTGGTAGGCCTATAGTTGAAACCACAAAGTGTTGAAAAGTGGTCTAACAATATTTTGAATTTTGATTGTCTCAGCTAATAACTTGTAATAGGAATCTCCTGATATAAATCTCTCTATCCGTGTAGCCTATTATAAAGGATCCAATTATATTAGTACTAGTAATCGCTGTCCAGACGTTAACGTTCTGGGGATGCTGAGTGTAAGCCTCAATCATCCACCTGGGGTTTCCATCGGACCATCTGTCATTCAGCATGAACGTTGCTTCATCTGTAAATACCACAGAGTTGACAAAGTTTCTATAGTCAATGTCACACGACGTCGAAATCCTCTTCTGACAATTCATGAACCAGGTTTATTTCTCTTAAAAACTTTGTGAATGGACAAACTGCTGATGTCATGTTCAGCGACAGCTTTTCTCACCGAGGTCAACGAATGACTGTACCACGTTCAAAGACATGTCTTCATTGGTAGCGGATTTTTGCCTACCAGAGCGATTGCTGTCCTTTATACTTCCGGTTTCTTGAAAACGATAGATTTGACTATTAGGGATTGGCGAGGGAAATTGTCAATGAACAAATCAACCACTTTTTGATTCGAACGTTCCCGATCGTCATAAAATCTAATCATGATCAAAAAATCCTCCATTGCTTATCAAACTGTAAAAATAAATCTACTTCAACGTTTGGTACCCTACAGAATTAAGATTTCGGCTCATTCGTTGATTTATGAATAGATACTAAATTATTTCAAACAGCCATGTCCCAAACAATAGACAACATACTTTATCACTTTAAGCCAAAGTCCATCTTTGATAATGAGTATGGAAATTTCACTGCACCAGTTTCTAGGGATTTCCGCATTTACTACAGATTTGAACAATGGCTGTCTTATTTAAATAAATTACATTTATAGTGTAACGTAGAACTACTTTATTTTTGTAATTGATCACTAGCAAGATGTTAAAAGTTTGCTCAGTAATGTAAAGTTAAAATACTAATAACAACTTAAGGTAATACATTTAGAAGTGTATATTTTTGGATCATCCTGTACATAGAAAATTATTTTTACAACTTATGTTTATTTATTTATGTTCTAGAGTGTTTTAAATGATTTGTTAGTTTGGTTACCGAAATTCGTTAGAACTTATAAATAGTAGCCTACTCAAATAATAAAAATTAAGCTAAAGTAATATTTAGTTCTAATAAATTATGTAATTTAAAAATACGTAGGCTTACTTTTTTATATTTTAGAACACCCTGTACCAGATATGTAATTTCCAATATATTTCGGCTTAGTTTACATCACAATACCAAATAATAAATCATTATTCACTCAGACCTGGAAAGGGCGTTTAATATTGTGTTTACAAAATTTCGAATTTTAAAATGCTATAACACTGTGTTTATTAAAGATAAATTTAAAATTCCTTTTAATTATCTTAAATTAACCTATTAGAATATGTAAAAATAATAATAACATTTATACAAGTAAACCATCGTAGATACCTGGTTTACATTAATCACGAACACATCTTAGGCCTAATAGAGTGTTTAACAACCCACTTAGTTTATTAATTTTATTGTTGTTATGTTAAAAAGTAATAATATCAAATTAATTTAAATAAAAAATAATAATGATATCCACATAGAAATTAAACAATTATATTATATTATATAATAATCATATTATATTTAAATTTAAATATGAGCAAACATTTTTATTTTTATTTTTTTTTAATTTACATTTTTGCTTTAATAAAACAAAACACAAATTAAAATTAACAAATAAAAATATTATTAAAATAAATTTAGCACCTCAGAGGAAATCCCTGTGTTGGAGTTACTAACAATTAAGATAAAATATACAAAATGAGTCATGAGCTGACCAGATTTGTATATAAAAATAACAAAGTATAATTTTTAATTTATTAATTTTAACGGTGATACGTTTATTACCAGCAAGTATTGAAAATACAATAATATTTCAAGTGAAAAATATACGACCTCGACTGGGAATCGAACCCAGAACCTTTGGCTTTATGTGAGAAGTCTATGCCCTGTGCTGGGAAATGACCAGGATAGCTCAGTTAGTAGAGCATTGGCGTGTAAAGCCAAAGGTCCTGGATTTGATTCCCAGTCTATGTCGTATATTTTTTATTTTTCACTTGAAACATTATTGTATAACAAAGTATAAGTTTATAATTATAACAATCCAAAAAATAATAGAATTTAAATGTCACAGACAAACATACACATAAATAACCAGACATATATACATTCATACAAATACACAAAAATATATAAACTGTAAATATACTATTAATCTGTGCCCTTTAAATGAAGTTGCAGGTTTTAAAATATGTTAAATGTTATTGTTTACAAATAGACAACTTTTTTAACCATTTCCATGGTTCTCCTTTTGGAACTATTTATTTCCAGGGGTAACAAGTTAAAATAATTGTTGAAATAAGGTTAACCTGAGCTTAGGGAGAAATTCCAATCGGGAATTTATGAGGTTGACACAGCAACCTACACTCTTTTGTATCTAATCTCAGATTTGTGAATGCTTGACTAACATAGAATTTTCTTAGTTAGAAAACATTTACTCATTGAAATATTGTAAATAAACAGCTGTTTACAATATTTTAAAATAGTCATCTGATTAAATCAAAACAAATCTATCAATAGCGTGGTAACTTTGATGGCCAGTGGGGTGAAGCCCTAACACTCTATGACTTCAATTAATAGTTTACCACCTTCTTGGGGTTAACCTAAATTACTATGCAAAATTTCAAAGCAATCGGTTCAGCCGTTCTCGAGTTTTGCGCTTAACAACACATTTAGCCATTCATTTTTATTTATGTAGTTATAGGTAAAAATAAACATATTGTTTCACACTGTTTTCACCAGCTATTCGGAAAAAATAACTGCATTTTATTTTGATAAAAGTTTACTTACTTTCTTATGTGATCGTTACGTGACTTCATTTTTTTAATATTTTTTTTATTTGTCCTGCATGTGCATGTTAACCAGCATTACTTTCGTTAGAAACAATTCTTTCTATATTGGTAAATGAATAAAAAAAGTGTGATAACTTGAACGTCTACATTAACGACTAAATTTGACCATTGTTGTATTTATGCTATTAGAGGTATAAAACCAACTTTACATTAAATTATATAGTAGATTATGCTAAAATGTGAATTGCATGTATCGGCAACATCATACTAAAACTTTCTAAACATCTATGTCTAACATTTTAAAATAAACCAAATAAATCCATTTACAGTATCTCTAAAAATATATATATATATATATATATATATATATATATATATATATATAATTAAAATAACCCAACATATTCCAGCTTAAAAAAATCTGGAACTTACATTGCAAGTATACTTTTATGAGCAGAGTATTAAACAAATTGCTTAGCTGTCTATAAAAAGAAACCTAGAGTACCAAAGAAAGACCACAAAAACACTCTTTACTACCAACATTTCAGTGATTAAACTAGTATCATCTTCAGATGGTTACTGGTATACGTTTTATGCAACTAAAACTGAAGGGATGGCCACAGCCACATACTTATAAACAAAGAGGCAATTTAGCTACATTCTCATGATATACCTTCCTCATAATACCTTCACAACATACATACACAACCAAATACTTTTACAATTGAACGTTTTGAAACTATCTTAATCTCGTAATTTTAAAAAAATCAATACAAAATATTATCTGGTTTCTTAAATATCAAGAAGATAAGTTTAGTCCAATGCCAATTCAAAATACAGTGCCTAAGAAAGTGTTATTCCTCTAATGTAATGTTTATGTTTATAATGTCTATTCCTCTGACATATTCAATCAAAATTTACATTTTAATTTAAACTTCATTTTATTAAACATAACGAACATTAAATTGTTATTAAAAACAGAAGCAAAGTTAGTATAAATCTGAATTAGTTGATATTGGGTAAACGTGAAATAACGCAAAAGTGGAGATTGAACCAAGATTAATGTTTGTGCAATACGACACTTATTCTCCACGTCTGAGATGTATTGATCACGGAGTGCTATATTTGCCGAATACAATGAATATGAAATAGAACGCATCTATTAAGTTTATAACTTAATCTTGTCTCTAGAGGTTTAAGCTCTATTAACAAACTGTCAATGTAAAATGTGAAAATACTTCTATTCTTACATGTTTTGTTTATAAATATGATACCGGTAATAAACCTAACTAGACTTGCAAATACAGAATTCGAATAGAATATAATATAATAATTGAGAAACTTACAAAAAATATTGAGTATGCCTATTATAAGAATCAAGAATAAGATTTTGAGGGTTAAATTAAAATTATGTCGACTTTAACTTCAAAACCCTTAAGTAGGATTTTACATTTTTAAATAGCTTTTTTACAGGTAGCATATTCTTTATTATAAAAAGCAAACAAACAAATTTAAAACTTCTATATAAAATGCTTTTTCATACTTTCGCCTATTTTCAACATACGAAGGTTTTTAAAACAAATGTTGAATTAGACCGTAACTACTTGATAGAGTCTAGTAAAATGAGGTTTAATCTAGGTCTAATCGTATAAAGGTTCTTTCAAAAAGATATTTACAACTTTAAAAGCAGGTAAACACTTACAGAATCGATTGAGAAGTCAAAGCGAAACATATATTTTACTCAGGTAGTACCAAATACAGTCACAAGAAACACCATCACTGTTGTGGTTTAAAATGGCAACTTGCATTGGTATTGAACTGTGCTCATTCTATTTTGATTACAAAACTAACTAAATGACTACAGTTCAAAACAATTTTCGTACCCAGTATGGTAAGGATCATCCAAGTAGGCCTACAATTCACTTTTGGCACCATAATTGTGTTGAGACAAGATATTCTGTATGACATGACAAATCACTAGATCGCATGTGACTTCTTGAAGCTCTTATGGAATAAGTCTGGCAGAGCTTTGTTCTTATCCCTAAGAAATCAAATACACTTTGTGACTGGATTTAATAAGTCAACATTTCACATCAGTTAAAAGGTAAATTCCTACAACACCGATATGCTACAATGTGGTGGATATGCTTCTTTGGAGCATGTTCGTGATATTTTATTTGCCCTCAGCAAATTTAAATTGTATGGCTATTTCTTTTTCATGAAGAAAACCATAAATGATATATATTTGGATATAATCAAAATTTTCTCATTCCATAGTTAGATAAAGATGACCATCAAGATAGACTCTTTCACTACCAGTAAGAAGGGCTCTACCTCACTTTCCCACTGAAGTCTGAGAATTCCTTAATAAGCAATTGTAAAGATCGGTGGATTGGTCATGCTGGGCCAATTAATTGCATGGTCGCCTCGCTCAAGTGGTTAGGTTCCTCTGGATTTTTTCTTATGGGGTTTCATTAAAGATCAAATGAATGTTCCATCTTCACCTGCTGATCTCCATAAGCTGAGAATTATTTACGCCTCTCTACAGAAGTGACGCCTGATGTGCGCTAAGGTTTAATCTGGAGAAGAAAATATTATACTTGAATTATAGCAAGAACAATTGACACCCAGAACAATAAATATTTTTTTAATTTTATTAATTTTTTTTTTTATATACTACAACTAAGTTACAAAATTATCTATTAGCTTACATTTAGATAATACACTGTGTGCTTGAGTTCACTCCTTTAAATGGCTCTGAGTAATTCTATTTCAATGCACTAGGTTCAGGGTCTTAGTCCTATGAAGTCTCCGCACAGCGTTCCTGATCTCAATCAGTTGCAGTTATGAGTGTGAAGTCTGCCTTCATGCTTCACTGCAATAGATTTTATTTCTTCGAGAACTGTGTTCACTTTAAGGTTCTTGTGAATTGTTTCATTTCTGACATACCATGGTGCATTAACAATAGTACACAGTACCTTATTTTGAAAAATTTGAATTTTGTTAATATTTGATTCTTAGCGCATCCCCAGAATTGCACACCATACGTCCATACAAGTTTTAATATTTGCTTCTATAGAAGGAGTTTATTGCGAATACTTAACTTTGATTAGCATTGTATAACCATAGCATCTTTCTCCATTTTAAATTCAACTCATCTCTCTTTCTCTTGATATGGGCCTTCCCATGGGCGTACCCAGCGAGGGGCAGGGGGGCAGCTGCCCCCCCCCCTGAAAGCAAAAAAAAATAAATCTTTATTATACATTTTGTTGCTGGAATTTAATACAATAATTCTTGAAATAACTATTTTAATAATCAATTGTATATTGAATGACCATGGCTTGCCCCCCCCCCAGTTTTGATCCTGGATACGCCCTTGGGCCTTCCAGTTTAATGTAGCATCTAGAGTCATCCCCAGATACTTAACTTCGTGATTATCTGGTATAGTGTTTGAGTTATTCAGCACCAGTATCCCATTTATTCTTTTATTTGAAAAAAATAAAAGGGTTGGTCTGTAACAAAAGAAAAATGTGGAAGGAGTCTGTTTATTTTTCTAAAACTTATTTTGATAAACCTTGCTTACAATCAAATAAATGTTTTATTTCCCTCTCTTTCACCTTTCCTGTCAGGTCTCTCTTGACCAACTCTTGTTATTTTTTGACCTTGACGCTATTACAGTTTTCGAGGGCTAGGAGCTCTTATTTTATGCAATAGAATATGGTTCTTCATTTTTTTATAAAACGATGATGATTAACTTTTTTGCCTTTAAACAACTAAGAAATGATATTTTATGAACATTTATTAGCTTGATGTATTGTAATTTACTATCCAAAATAAACCAAATAATACAAAATTTTTGATTCCCCAAAGGCTGGTGATGGATATTTCCGCATGGTCACTTGTTTTAAGAGCTAATATATACTCCTGATTATTTTACATTAACAACAGATTGACATGGTAATAACTTTTGGATTAATAAGAAAAAAAATTGACCCAACACACAAAAATATAATAATTGAGGGCTAATGGTATTTGTGAATCATTTAAAAATTTGCTGACTTGTTTGTTGAATTATAACAAACACATTCAACATAAAATAATAATAATAATTGTGTATGTGTATAATAATAATTTAACAATTTGTACACTAGTTCTAATGTAAAACATATATTGTGTTTATTTCAGGAGACAATACTGAGAACATGGATGATGAACAAACGGGTCAAGGTGATGGTGAACAGAGTTCAGGAGTGGATGTGGAGGAGGCTCGCTTGAGAGCTTCAACAAGAATACACCAAATGGTACAAATGTCTTCAAGTCCTCTACAAGCACAAACGTGTGTACCTTTATCACTTAATTACAATGCGTACGTTCAAATTAAAACTTTTTATGTTGTGGATCTTGATGTTCTTATCATTGTAATATAGTTTCATATATCATCACAATTAATTGTTGATTTATAAACATGTTAGTAATACATACAAATACAAATATTTTTGGATAGTCAAAGTCAAACATTTATCAAAGTCAAACATCAAGACTTTTACCATGTTTTGTACAACAATTATTAACAGTATATATAAACAAAGACCATAGCACTGTGGTGACAATATATACGTTTTCAAAAGTCCCTTACCACACTTGGGAATAAACAAAATAACAATAAACAAAAATTTTAGTCTATTTAGGCTCTAATATGAATAACCATTTTACTTTTGACAAAAAGTTTGTTTTTTGTTATTCTGTTTATTCCCAAGTGTGGTAAGGGACTTTTAAAAGTGTAAACAATATATATATATATATATATATATATATATATATATATATATATATATATATATATTGTTCTTCAAAGATTTGTTAAAAGGCTGGGATGGATACCTACCTCCTCTTCACTTCAGATACATACACAAGTTCAAGGTGTTAGGACAGACCCTCATTAGAGTGGCATCTGACTATCAGAGAGTATTTTATAATGTCTTATAAAATGAATTATGAAAATAAATATTAATATAAGACTCTGCATTAAATTATAATCAAAACGATACCCAACAACACATATATAACACTAATTATTCGAATAATATTCAAAGGAGTTGTTCCTCTAGTAAAACATAAGCATTTAAAACAAATGGGTTTCTTACTTACATAAAAGAGTAACACAAGCAGGCATTGTACATACTAAGGATGGATTATGTTTGTTTCCAGTAAAACAAGGATAATTAATTAGTTTTATTACAGAGCTATTGCAACCCTTAAATGTTATAATGGAGGAAACAATTTAACTATCATAATGTCAGAAAACATCCACCCTTGGTCATTAGAAATTATTAGAGGTAGCTAATTCTTCATGATGCTAGTTATTTTATATCGAGTTAATTTTTTTATGAAAGTTTTAACATAAGTTAGGTGAAAAGTGGGAAATGTTACATGGACATGCGAGAACAGTGATAGCAGCAGTTATTCAGTATTTCTATAAAGAGGAGGGTAATGAAGAATCTTTAACGTGTGAGACATGCAACTTATCTTTGAGGATAGTGGAGTGAATAAGTGGCGAGATGAAAGAGAACATGAATACTGTGGAAAACTGTGATGTTGCAATGGAAAATGTGGAAATGGAAGACAATCACGTACAACTAGACATAAACGAGTCAAAGGCCACTTCTCTCTCAGCACACTAAGGAAGATGAAGAACGACAGGCAACTAAGAGTCATAGGGTTAGACAACTTCTTCAACGGTGCGATTCATGGCCAGATCATTACATACTATGGACGTAAAGAAGTGTCTACTCTTTGTAGACTCATTTCATTCCTAAAGTATATAGAGTTATTCAACAGTGGGTTTATTTCCTTTAGAAAAATATTACATGTTTTGGAATTTAAATTAAAGTTGTTTAACAACAGAAAGGTTCTTCTTGAAAAACCATTAGTTGCACTATTAAAATGTAGGTTTCTCGGAAAAATCCCAAAAGTAGATTTATAAGACAATAATTTTTATTAAACTTGGATCAACAAAACTGACATTAAGAAGAGAGGGTGAACCGATGACTTAGTGAGGGCAACTCTTGAAACTTCCGTAGGAAAAGAAAAAAGATTGATTATTTGTCATGCAGAATGCAGTAGTGACTGAATTAATGCATCACAATTAATATTTGAATCTAAAGAAACTGGAGATTATGATGAACAAATTAACAGTGTGGTTTACAAACTAGCTCATTGCTTATTTGTTCCTTTAATTCCACCTGGATTGACAATTGTAATGGGCAATGCACCCTATCATTATAGAAATATGGACAAAGCGGATACTTCATTCAAACTGAAAGAAGATATTAAGAAATGGCTGCTATGAAAGCTGGAGTTGTATCAACTCATTTGTCTCTACACAAACCACCTTTGCCAACATATGAAATCGACACCAAAGCAACTGAGGTAGGAGATGAAATTATCTGTCTACCTCCATACCATTGCTACTACAAACTAATTAACATTATCCTTTGTCTTCTCTCAAAGGATACAAAAGAGAACACAATAGAACTTACAAGTTGCAAGATAGTGAAAAACGTTTTGAAAAAGCAGTTGAGAAAATCATAGCTAAATAACATGGTAAGTCACATGCTTACAGTTTTTAGGATGTGCTAGTCACATGTGCCTTTACGAGCACCAACGGTTGCGGTAGAGGTGCTTTTAAGCTTGCGCCCTCTATATATTTTCATAATGTTGAAGGCGAGAATGGCGGCCTATAGGCTACACAATCATAGCAAATGGAGGGGGACTCAGAAATCATCAATAAGGTATTGAAGAACTCAGTGTTGGAATTGCCAACTGATAGTTGCAAACTGAATTCTCCTTCACTCTATCCATCCCAAACCACCTTCCTTATTTGAACAAGATATAAATAGCTGTAATTTCATTCAGATATTTTCCATTAAAAAAAGTATATCCCAAATTAAAAAAGAAAAATAGTAATTACACTGTTATAATGTAGAGCTATGAACGAACACAAATTATTAAGATGTTTGCAAAAACTGCACGTTTTGCAAAATTAACAATTTTTTGAAAAAATTGAGTTTCAAATGCGTATTAATAATACTTGGATTTGAATAAATATCCTACTGAAATTCATGGGGTACCATATCTCTGAATCATAGAAATGTTAAACTCAACCAAAAATAGAAAGTCTACCATAGTTGCGAATATGTATATAAAATTCAGAGTTGAGGCAAAACACGGAATTTTTTGAAGCTATGACACCAACACTAAAATAAATAGTTGACTGTCTTATAACTCAGAATAAGACAGAGGGGTTAGTGACAGTATGATGGGAGGGATTGATGCTCGCCCAATCAGACGAAGAGCAGCCATCCAGTGAAAAAAATAATGTATTTTTTATAACTATATTTACCATTTACAGAATTTTTCCATTTATAAAATCATTCGAGTTTTAGGGGCGAAGAAACGAAGAATGATTTAGGTTAGGTTAGTTGAATGATAACAATATTTACGACAAGACGTTGAACATGAACTCGGCTATTTGATGACTAAACTAGATTTTTTTAGAATGTAATAAATGACTCCATTAATAAATAATGGACTCTTATTTATTGACCCATTTCCTCCGTTTGATCTCATATAAATGTTGAGATTTACGAACATTTTGTGTCTAGCCTCATACCCTCCTTAATTTCTTCCATCACTATGCAGACTCTTACAACAATTCAGACATGTGGAACTAAAACTATTTGGAGCTATGAGGTTTTATATTTAAGGCGCTTAAATTAGGATGTAGTTGGTATTGTTTGAAAAGAAATTGAATAAATTTATTTCAGAAAAGAAAGCATTAATATTTAGTTTGTATTTGGAGTCTTAAATTATTTTTCAATGAAAATAATATATGCTACTTAATTTGTTCTAATAAATATTAAAAAGAGGCTTATACATTTTCTTATCAGAATGTAATTTAAGCAAGTAAATCAACAAATTTGATTTTTACTATAATAAAGTGTCTTTTCCATAAAACTGGGCATAAAATTGGATAATCAAACTAAAAAGCAATGAAGCAATTTTCAAATTTTAGGTAATTAAATCATCTTTAAATTGTTTAATATAGCCCTGTTGTAGCATAGTTGTGTAAATTATGAAAATTGGATTTTAATTGAGTGACTTGGAGGGGATGAGAACTGCTTTAAAAAACAATATCTTAGTTAATTTTTATCCAAATGAGATATGGTTGGTCTCAAAACAACATGATTTTTATGGCTTTTTAATGATATTTTATGTATGCTTTGCTCATATTGATAGCATTTCAGTTATTCATAATATACCATTCTCACTCGGTTTCAAAAATTATAATTTTGAAATAAACAAAAAGTAGGTACTGGTTTTCAAATTAGAAGTGAAATAATAAATGGTCATAATAAATATTTGTATTATTCATGTATTTTTTGTTAATGGGTTGAGTAAATTTTCCAATTTTCACAGAAAATACAACTGTTTTGAAAATGGAGATTTGATATTGGGATATTACATTCATTATTTTTTTTGTCTGTATTCCATATTGTTCCTTATGTTATTACTTTTCTGACACTCAAGCCTATTCCTTTTCTTCTATATGATCATTTAATGTTTCCCTATGCTAAATATTTTGTTTATGATTTGCTAACACCATATTTAAATAGTTTTGTATAATTTTATTTGATGTAATAAGAATTAAAATTGTTAATTAATTCATAAATATTTTATTTTCAAGCAATTCTTATTTACAATTCACAAAGTCATTTTAAGTATTCTTCAACAAAACCCAGAAAGATTTTATTTAACTCTTTTCAAATACAATACTGATCACATCTCTCCTTGGTAAAACATATTTATTACTCACGGATTATTTATAGATTTAAATGAATTATAAAAAGTTTGCTATCTTTATAAAAGAAAACACAAGGGAAATAAAACAAATACAATTAATATTTACTACTAAGAGGTTACTTGAGGGGAGACATTTTTGTATAACTATGTCCATTTACGCAGAAATTTAACTACATTGTTTCATGTGCTGAGTGCTATATTTTATTATGTATTGAAACCAAAAAAATATATATTCTATGATATAATATTTTATTACTTTCTTACAGAGAATTATCTTCCAGTCAACACGATTTTTTCAAGATGTTGGATGAAAAAATTGAAAATGTAAGTTTTTAGAGTACCACCAGTAATTGCTAGTACAGTAGGCTCTCTCTAATCTGATACACATGTTTACGCGCTTGACTCACCAATAAGTCACAGTGTACCTGTCAAAACATGCACCCTCTCACTCCTCCATAGTTATTGATAGTGTTGTAGAAATGTACAGTGTTTGTTGACTTTGAAGGGTGTTGCATATGTTGTAAAAATGTCATTGTTGAATAAATGAGAAACAATATATCAGGCTTAAACCAAAAACGTAGTCATACAACTTTATTCTATCAGATAAGTGGGACATTATATTCCAACTGCTATATGTAAAGCTTATATTGTTAGATCAACAATTATTTATGATCTTTTGAGTAACCTAAAAAAATTTTAAATTTCATGAAGTTTGTTGTTAATGAACCTGGCGACCGTCAAACTCTGAAAAATCCCAAGTTCCTTGAAGTCAATGAAGGACTTATGTCTTGGTTTCAAAAAAAAAGACCAAGATGTACTTTAATTTCCAGTAAGATTTTTTTAATACAAATATTTTTATGAACAGATTGTCAAAAAAATAAATTAAAAAATTACAAAAACATTTTTGGTTGGATAATTTTAAAAAGAGCTATGGTATTAGATTTCTTTAATGGGTGGTGAAAACTCTTCGTAGATCGGATCAAAAAATGATGATGTAATTCAAGAGGCATGAGAAGTTTTGCTGTCAGCTGTGCCGAAGTTATGTCAGCTGCTAACATTGTGCTGAGGTAGGGTGAAGAGAGAGATGTTCATTATGAGAAAATTCTACTGCTCAAAGATATTCTAGACAAAGCAATAACTGATACTTTTAAAACAAAAATCTAAAAATGATCATTGATTATTTGATATCTTCAAGCCAGTAAAAGTTTTTTTTCCTAATTTGTTTTAGCATTTGAATTGCTTTACTATTAGTTACTGTATTTTCTATTTTGACTCTATTATGTATTGTATAGTAGCATTATGGTATTTTTTTTTCTTTAAAAGTATACTTACTACTGTATTGTACAATGTGAGTTTCCCTCTTGCCCTCTGCAGTCGAGACACTTTATGTAAGCCGACATGGCTTTGGTCTCTTAGGCTTTAGAATAGAGAGAGTCTAATCATTAAATTACTTAAACCATTTAAATGCTAGTTGATTTTCTAAAATTGCTTTTTATACTTCCCTTGTAATTTGATCAAAGTTTTAATTTTTAATACTGGTCTGTTAGTCTTTAATTAAATTTATTTTTCTTAGATGTGGTCAACCACTTTTTATAAAACTTATACAGTTTCACATTGTTCTTAGGGTGTTAGTTATTAATTTAATGTTTGGAAGTTTTTACAATTTTTTTTAAAGAATTGAGCAAAGTACAACATTCAATTCTTCATCGTTGTTGTATCTGATTATTTAGTGTTTAGTAACCCAGAAACCATGAAATACTGTTAGAAGTCAGTGTTATATTAGCTTTTTATTTAGTTATGTGAACATAATTTTTAATTTTCACAGAGTAAAAGCTATAAAATTGTAACAAACTGAGTTAGCCTAAACTGAATTTTCCTCGTTTTTTGAGAAGGCGTAAGTTTTGGTGTAAGTTTGATAGTCACAGGCGTAATTTAAACCAACCCATAACAATTGTATTGTTAGAATAAGGTAACTCATGTAGATGGCTCTACTGTAACCTTTGAGTAATTGCAATGATACTACCTTGGAATATGAAGCCAAAGTACTCTGCTTGGAATAAAAAAGGAGATCAAGTAATGTATTCAGTTATTTTCATACGGATTTCGGAAAGGTAACATAACAGTTTTGAAAAATGATAATGCTGAAGAAAAGTGATGAAAAAGTGACACATGTTGAAGTTTTTCATGAAGTTGAGTCACAAGATAAAGCGATTAATTGAACTTATTTTATAAATGTAACCAACCATAACAAGCTAGATTCATTTTTGTCAATAAATGCAAAAAGTAATAACCATGAAAGGAGGTTTTTACTTTTGTATAATACTTATCAGGAAAATGGTATTATGACCAAATATGAGGTTTCTTATTCTCATAAAATATAACTAAATATTTTAAAGCAGACTCACTAGTAATCTGTTCAATTGTTTTGGTGAAGTAAGTTTCAGTTTGATACAGGTACACAAAATACAATCACACCATTAGGAAAATCAATTTTCTTTAAGTTACAAAGTTTGTAGAGTACACAAATCAAATGAAATTAATAATATTAAAGTATTAAGTTTACTGGATAATGAGTTCAATAAATTCTGTTCTCTTCCTCCATGGGGGTTTCAGTTGTTTTTTTTTCTTATTCTTTTCTTAAAAATTATATTAGTCTCAAAAATAGTTAACCAGATCCTACTAAATTTACAGGATTTTGGTAATTTCAGTCAGTTTGGAAATTCTGGAGTTACTCAGTAGCTATTTCTTACCAAGAATTCATACCAAATAAGTTTAGAAAACTATATTTGTATAAAACTATGTCTGAGTGGTATGTTCAAGTTTTACACTTGATAAAGAGGGTTGATTTATACTCTCAAAACATTTTGTAGTAGTTTTTATATACACAAATTATAGGAAATATCCAATTAAACCATATCAATAATATGAACAAACAATCATTATCAAATAACATTAATATATTATGTTGGAATAGTTATGTCAATGACTTCGTCACATAATTTATTTCTAAATGTGGATTTATCTCCAATATTAGCTATTAGTAAGTTATTAAATTTTAAGAAATTTAAGAGTGACTCACCCCTAGGATTATAGTTGCTCCCCCATGCTATATTCTATAAGATTGTACTAACTCCAGCTAGGTGGTGTTCTTTTCATTCCTGCAATAGTTAACTAGTCTTTTCCGCTCTCTTTGTATCATATGGTAGGTAAACTGAGCACTCCTTCTACACTTTGTTGACCGAAAGGTGATTGTCACTGTAGTGATGTCTAAGAAACAGAAATTCATAAGAAGCAACAAAGAATTTCTTTCTTTACTATTACACATGTTTGCAAGTTGTTAATTGAATAATTTATTAAAAATAAGCTTACCATCTGAGGTACCAAATGCTCTGATCCATCCACCGTTAACCCATGGCCTGGATTAGGAAACAATTGCATTAATAATTACGACCATTATGATTACAAAGGGCCAATTATAAAAACTAATTTAACAGTATTAAGAAAGAGGTCATCAAAAACAATACTCCCCCTACCAATTGCTTAGGCATTAGAGGCCAGGATCTTTTTCAAACAAAACTCCTTTAACTGATTCTGTTGGCAAGAAGGGGCTTCCCTAAACAAAACCAACTATACCAATTAATTGTGTTGGGAATAAACAAGAGCTTGCTAAAAAAAAACTCCACAAACCGGTTATGTCAGCAGTAAGGAAGGAGCCTGCCCAAACGAAACTCCCCAAACTTATTGTGATGCAGTAAACAAGGGATCTGTCCAACAAAACTCTTCAAACTGCTTGTATCAGTAGTAAACTAGTGACTTTCACAAACAAAATGCTCCAAACTAATTGTATCTATAGTTACCAAGGCTCGTGCCCAAACAAAACTCTTCAAACCGATTATGTTGGAAGTAAGCAAGGGACTCATACAAATAAAACTCCACAAATCAATTGTTATAGCAGTCAGCAAGGTCAACAAAACTATACAAACCGATTATGCCAGCAATAAGCCAGTGACTTTTTGCCCAAATAAACCTCCACAGCCTGATTATGTTGGCAATAATGAAGGGGCATGCAAAAACAAAATTTCCCAAACTGTTTGTGATTGTGGCTGAAATAAGACATTAAGACCTTTATTGTTTAATATATAATATAAGCAAAGTTTTTCAGATAACTAACTACATGAGTTACAACACTTGAGTCAGGTGTATTCCTTATCAAATACAATTCCTACATAAATTTACTTATGAAGAGCATCCAAATAATTTTTATGTATTACTATTATTATAAAACTGTGAACTCACATATCTTTCCAAAATATACATTTTTTACAGGGCCCTGACTATGATTCCAGTTGTGAGTATGAAAAAGCTTTAGAACATGCACGACTATGTCGTCTTCTTCACGATTGGGAAACAGCAAAACAGAGATTCAGAAGTAGATCAGCTCCATCCACTCCTGCTAGAAAACATCCATTACATTATTATCCTTTACAGACAAATGGTGATTTACAAAGGCATCAACGACCTATATATACGCAACAATATGGCATGGCTAACTCTGTGGTCATGTATGATAAAACAAGGGGAAGCCATTACACAGAACTTGCGTGACAGCAGTGGTGAACTTTGTCTGTACACTTTAGTGAAAGTTAAGAATGTAAACTAAATAATGTAAAGATAAAGGCTGATTAAAGTGCATATCAGACACTCATTAAGTTATTTGATAGGTATGAAGTATAAAAGGTTAGGGAATCAAAAGTAATCAAGACTAACTATAAATGATTTACTATAAACATTAAAACAGTTTCTGTTTCAAATTATGTTTAATAAGAGATTAATTCAAATATAAAATTATATAATATAGTTAACATTAATATATGTATATGTAATTAATTAAAAGAATCTCTTTTAGTTTATGGAAATCAAAATTTTGTAATTTTTAATTAATACTTTTGAACATATTTCTCAATAATTTCTTACGTATTATCATGTTATTATAGTGTATATGAAATTAAGTGATTTTTACTTCCATACTTTTGTAAGAAAAATGTGTTTATAAAACCAAATTTTATTATACAATTTTACTTTTTACATGTGTTATTTATAGTCAGAACTACCTTTACAAAAAAGTATAAATGTTTTGGGGTTTTTTTTACCAGTTTTCTACATCATTTCACTTATTTTTTATCGCCTGAGCTTCCTTCCTATGGTTACTTTATATTTAAAAGCCATTATATTTTCTTAAACAACATTTTCATTAAAAAAAAAATCATTTATTAATATATTAAATTTATTTTATTCATTCATACTCCTTTTACATAACACATAACTTTTGTTGGAAAAAACTTTACTGAGGTTACAATAACTAGAAATGTCTTATTTTTATTTAAACTGAAAATTTTTAAGTGTTGGGATTGATCACAATTAAATGAGCAACACATTATTTTTTAAATATAGGAATATTGTGATACATTTTTCATAGTTTTTATTTTGTAAATGTACAGTAGTGTATGAGTTTAATTAGTGTCTAGTCAAAAATAAGCTAATTAGTCTGTAGAAACCCCCAAAATGCTTTTTAGGTAATTTTTTTTTTTTTTTTTATGTTGACAATTCAGCTAAATGTTTATAACTAAATTACTAACCTTATTTTCTCTCTTGTGACTTATTTTGATGTTTTCCTCAAATGCTGTGGAAACATAACACGCACCCGTCTCATGTGTTGTGTTATGTTAAATATATGTGCTATGTGTTCTTAATTATTCTGACGACCTCCAAGGAGTGAAACTATTCTGATGATGGGATATAAATCCCGAAACGCATCATGGTTTTATAAAAAAAAAACATCAAAATAAATCACAAGACGGAAAATAGGGTTAGTATTTCAGTAATAATTTGTGACTTGGATACACGTTTACTATGAGTTTTAAAATTTTTATATTATAAATTGCATACTCTATGTACTGAAATTATTTAATAGCACCGTCTGAATTAACTGCAACCATGAACTAACAAGTTAATTTCCAACATTAATTGGAGTTAAGTTAGTTTCTAATACATTCTGGCAACTTCTTAAAGACTTTATACTACGATGTAGGCTACCTTGTTTTCACAAATGCTACATTAGCACAGATTTAAAACTAAACTAATTTGTATTGAAAACAAGGATTTACCAATATTAGAAAACAACTTTCAGTATTTATAGATAAGAAAATAAAATTAAAATATATAATCCTCAATCATGAGTATATGATATCACCTACATACAAAGTCAACCATGATTTCACTGATTCTAATTTAAAATTGTATATTTTATTCCATCCTGAAAAGAATCTATTATTTATTTCTGTGGCCTATATATTTAACTTATTCTGCTTGCTCTACTTTTATATATCACTCCATCTTTGATATTAAACTTTTATGGAGTTTTTAATGAATATATAAAAGAATATAATAACAATAATTATTATATTCTTCGCAACAGCAATGGTGGCACACTATAAGGGAATAACCAACAAATTTTACATTTTTCAGTACGTAGATTTTTCTATCTATTAATCACAAATATTACAATATTTTCTTAACAAATGTTACCCTGAGATATGCAAGTTTTTTATTAAAGAAAAAATTAACACATTGAAGATAATTAAAACAAAACATTTTATTTTAATTAAATTACCAAAAGAGTATGTTGGTTATTCCCTTATAGCATACCAATATTAGTGAAAAATGTGGTTATAACCAAACTTAGTTTGGATATTCCCTTTTGGTTTATCAATCTCAGGTTTCATCTTTAAGTTATCCCATAACGTTATATTGTTAGGTAAATACTCCCTTTTGTTTTCTCATTTTAACTCACATTTACACTGTTGTTTATAGTTCACAAAATAAATTTTGTATAATATATTATGAATAATTTAACTAATAATGTTGAACTATTTAATTATTTTACATAATAAATAATTTATAGGCCTATTAATAAAAGTAAAAATAAACTAACTTGCTTTATGAATTTTAATTGGAAAAATCAACAGTAATAAGCAATTCCATTAATAAAAACGAAGAACAACTGATTTTAAACTTCTGTGTTTCCTATCAATTATTCTCTTTTAACAGTCACTTCAGTTATGATGATTGTTGGTTATTACCTAAAAGCTGACATTAAATTAAACATAATTAACTGGTGTATTAGTTAGATTTCAGAAATAACCTTTTACCATATCATTCTAAACATCTATTAGAAAATTAATAAAGTAATAACTCCATTTTGAAAAAGAAAAAAAAAATGTTGGTTATTCCCTTATAGCATGCCACCATCGAATTATATTCTATTTGATTGACAAGTATTATTAAAATTATATATTATATTATATGAATTATATTATTATTATATTTAACATTTAATATTGTTTTACAATTTCACACAATTTTGAAAATTTACATCAATCTGTTATGAACTTTGTGGTAAACACAACCTTAAGAAACATAATTTATTATCTATTTCATTTTTTAGGTATAGATCATATCTTAAAAAATATATTATTTGCAACTATAATATTGTTTAATATAATACCCCCATAATTGGGGATTGAGAGGCAAAAAATATGGAGATAAATTTGGTTTTTAAATGAAAAATTTCATTCAAGTAAATATTAAATTGAATTCATTATTTTAAAATGCAAATACAAGATATGTGTAGTTTTAAGACAAGTCTGGCTATAAAAATGAGACAAAAAATGTTAAGTGTAAAAACCATTGACTCAAATTAAGGAGAGTTTATCTAAAAACTACTATTGAATTCATTTTTGACAAAAAATAGGATTATAATAGTCTGTACAGAATAGCCTCTGCAATACAACATATTTTTAATACTCAATCTCTAAATTGGAAAAATTGATTTTTAACTACATTTGGTAAAGAGAGTTTGGTACCTTAGGAGACAGTCCATGTACTTAGCTCTTTGTCTATCTGAATAGACAATACTTATTAATACTGGAATTAAGCTGAATATAGTCAAATTTAGTACATATAATAAATCATTTTAAAGTGACAACAGTAGGTTCTTGGTAAAACTCTGTAATAAAGGAAAATTATTATTTTAACAAGTACAATTTCACGAAGTGGTTTATTTTGTAACATATGTTTCACCATTAGGATCATAATTTATTACAAAATAAAGTACTTTGTGAAATTATACTTGTTAAAGTAACCATCCTCTACAACAAATAATAATAGAACCTTGAGGACCGATCTTTGTCATTATAAAACTTGTAAGATGTTTTATCACTGTCTCGCATATTTTCTAAAATTTAATTAATATATGGCCTAATTAGCATAAAAACAACACGAACTAAATCAATGTAGTTGGAATAAAATTTGAATTAGGACGGTAAAACAAAGAATAAAATTGAATCTGCTAAAAATTACCATAGTCTTAAAATAATACATATAACTTTAAATAAATACCTTATTTCCTGCTCATAGTACATTAAAAAAATACAATAGCACAGGACAACACATAAACAGATACCACAACACTTTGTACATGAACTACATTTAAAAACATATTATAATGTAACTCTTTCTTCCATGGTTGTTCACTCATTTATTGCTTGGTCAGTACTGAGAGGCCTTGTTTTTTGTTTTTTTTTCAGGGTTTGTGTTATCAGGTTGAAGGAGTTTAATCTAATGATAGTGTAAAACTGGTATTAGATAGAAAGTGGATTTTTTTTTTTTCGTTTAATAGAGCAGATAAGTCACTATTAATTGCATGCCATAACTGAACTAATTGCATACAGTTGTTTTTAACAAAATAAGCAAATCTCTAGTAGGGTCAATGTTATATGTTGCGGTGATTAAGTAAGGTATGGTACCTTATTAGTGTTATACACTTCCCGTGATCAATCCTAGTAGTTGACCTGTGGTTGACCCTACAAGAAATTTGCTTATTTAAAAAATAAAAATAAAACTTTGAAATTAGTTTAGTTATGGCGTACAATTGATAGTGACTTATCTGCATTTTCAAAAAGATGATAAATTTTGGATTCCATTGCCAAAAAATACTGAATATTGATAAAGTTTCATCTAATAATATTACTACCCTTAGATCAACAAAATTTTTTTGATGAAAGGAAGAACTTTAACTTCCGATGTATTGACCAGAATCCCTGTGTTGTATACTACTAATATATTTTATGGTTATTCTGAGTTCCAAACAATCTAAAACTAATTACTTTAAACATGGGAAATTTAGATAAGACAAAGGCCCCCAATTTGGGATATTTAAACACAATATTATTTATGAGTCTTTACTTTACTCAAGGCACAACTCAAAATGTTATCTTACATTAAGTTTTCTGATCTCTCAAAAATACTACAACAGCTATTTGAATTTTTTCTGGGTACTGAAAAAGTCCCCTGTTTCTCTTGCCATACCACTGGCATTTGACTGACCAAATAAACCTTTCCCCCTATCAATAAAAAAACCTAGTCATTCATAAAGCCCCAAATAAATTTTTTTAATATATTTAAAATACTAGTCTCTCTGTTAACCATTTTCACAATTCAATTTTACATTGGAAGTAACAATCAGCATTATAAACTAAACTCTACAGTCTTTTGTCATCTTACTTCATAATTCGTCAACAGTCTAGTTTTCAAATCACAACACTTCATATGCCTGAATTCCCAAAAATTTAACCTCACACTAATTTTTAACATCATTTAGAGTATAGTAGAAAGTACAACAATTTTCACTTAGATTTTCAGATCTGGCAGCCACAAAAAAAAACTATACTAGTGTATTATATGATATTTTTGTAATCTAGGAATAAAAACTTTTAATTTTTGTATCGTAATGTTTTGGTACAGATTGGCATCAGGAAGGAACACAATATTAAATTCCTACTTTTTTCTTGTTTGAGGGCCTAGTTTTTATATTGTACAGTTTGAGTACAATTTCTACCAAACAGAGATTATGGTAAACTAGAAATAATTCAGTAAAACCCTAATAAATGGAGTATGAATAGTAGACAACTTATGAGTAAAATATAAACAAAGTATAATTCGAAATAAAACAATAGGAGAGCCTGTTTCTGCTCTAAAAATTAAAGCTATTGATAACCTGGTTGAGAAAACAAACTAAAGTATTCAAGAAGTAAAGCTTCAAAACAAATTAGAAGATTTAAAATAAATTAAACATTTTCTCCTAGTAGTTTTGTACTCAAAACTCATTATATATATATATATATATATATATATATATATATATATATATATATATATATATATAATTCTATTTGCTTTCAAAATAAAATAAACTGAATAATGAACAACAACCACAAACAGTTTAATTAATTAATATTTTGTACGAGGCATGTCCTGAAATTAATTACCACTTTTGTGTACAAAATTTAATACAATTTATTTATTTCATTTTTTTCAAGAAAAGGTATATACCTTAAACATAAAGGTATATAATTTGGTTGATTGATTAAATAGATGAATTCTTCTAAAATGATTTAAAATTTTAGAATTAAACAAAAATTTAAATTACAAAAGTTAGGTCCTCAGGTAAAAAAAAAACTATAAAAAATACAATTTATCACAATATAAATTTATTTCCATTCTAATACATGAAATCTTCATGTTTAAATAGTCTACAGTACAATATTTACAATTAAATTTTTATTAAAAAATTATGGCAAATTCCTCGGCTTTAGTGCAAACAGGTGATCTACAACAGAATTTCCCGTCTTCTTGCTCTTTTTCGGTACTTTCCACTTTTGTTTGATGTACTATTTATAATTTGTTGCTTATGTTCCAAATCTTTCAATAACTGCAATTTTTTTTTTAAAGCTCTTTTCTATTTCACAGATAGCAGTGACTTTTTCTCTTAAAGTTAATGTTTTATACACTTGTTGTTTCGATATAGACATAGCGGAAAACACAGTTGAACAAAAAGTGAAACACTGACTCACGACATTAACTTGTAAAAAGAGACACAACTTTCAACAACAGTGTAACAAACTAACTGACAGGTCCCTGCAACGGAGAAAATGACTGGACAAACAGTACAGCTTAGATGCACACATGTCACATGTCTACAGTGCAACACTTTTCAACTGTATGCAGAGGTGCTGAGTGAACTAATGTGAGATGGATAAATAATATTCTAGGCAGCAGACATGCACAGACTACATTGTAGGTAAGGTTATGACACAAAGAGTGTGTCCACAGATTGATGTTCTTTCACTGAATCTATGAAATCAGTGGCAAATGACCTGCTCATGATTTTAAATAAGGTATGTATGCTCAAGAGTATGCTGATGATTTTGTTATACTAATCAGCAGTAAACATTTTAGATGTTATACAGACAGCACTAACCATTGTAGAAGGATGTTGTAATAAAGAAAGGCTTTCAGTCAATCCTCTAAAAACTGCCATGCTGCTATTTACCAAACGGAGTACAGTGGAGTGTTCTGAAGGACCACTCTTCTTTGGCACTGGCAGATGTTTCCAGATGGGCAGAGAATTTAAGTACCTAGAAATAAGGTTAAATTATTTGTGATAGGTTGACCTGGAAGAGTAATATGACATATATTATTATAATAAATACCCTTTTTAGACAATTGTGGTCTTCTTGAAACAGTATTTTATAATAAGTGGCAACATGTTTCACTGCCACAGGAAACATCTTCAGGCCTCAAAATAAAGTCCACTTATAGAATATTACATAACATAATGTTTTTAAATAATGTATAATTACATATTTACTTATTGACATATTTACACATACTCATTGACTGTATATGTCGCACAATATTTAAATGTTTAAATGGATATAGTTTGTCACTGTTTAAGAGCATCTTGTTTTTATGACATTAGCTGGAAAACTACTCAAGGCAGTGAAACATGTAGCCACACTTAATACAAAATATTGTTTAAAGAAGACAGCAATTGACTAAGAAAGGTATTTATTATAAAATTAATGTAGTTCTGTGGCTAAACAACAATGAAAATAAATATTATTAACCACTCACAAATTTTACTGATGATGATGAAGCGAGCTTTAGGGTCACTTTGGAGACTAATCCCTCAGATGGCAAACTGTTGCCTAGAGTTCTGTTTTCTAAAGTGCAACATGCAGCATGCCTGTGTACTTCGAGTGCTATGAAATGAATTCCAAATACGGTCATGGAGGTGTTGTTAAGACTGCCCAACTAGGTTATCTTGAGGGAGGCTAGAATAGAGGCCTACAGAATGAAGTGTCCAGGTAACTGGCACTATTATCAAGCCGGTAAACATATCAGGATCAGCGCCTTTTTTGGACAGATATTCTTGAAATGGTGCCAAACCGGATGTCAAGAATTACTGACCTTGAGTCATCATATCGTGTCAGCAATATCAACAGAGAGGAATGGTCTCAAAGTGAAACTAGATATGAGGAATGCACTGACTTGGTACAAAACCTCCAAAGATACTGAGACAGACCAGTACCAGTACTGAGTCAGTCTGGGTCTGACTTTATGGAGTCAGACCCAGAGAAAGCTTAGGCCTAAGGCTGGGAATGCTGACAACCACTTTTAAAGGCATGTGATCATTTTTTTTTAATTATGCAAGAAGAAATATAAATAGGGGGTACAATGATAAGACCATCTATATAAACTCAAACAGTAAGGCATCACTTCTGGCTTTGGAAAACACAACTATGCTTCTAGGATAGTTTGAAACTGTCATGTCGCCCTGACCCCTTGGCAAAACCACAAAGTAAATCTGTTGTAGGTCTCGGATAATCAGGATATTGAGGGGAATGAAGAAGGATACAGGTGTGCTAAAAAAGGTACCGAATGCCTCTTTATTAGCCCAGTTCCTGCCTGCAGAATAACCTCCAACTTAGTATGTAGGTGTTTATCCTAATAACTTTTAAGGAACACCAGAAGTTTTGAGCGATAATGAAAGGTAATGTACAGTCTAAGAGGATGCTCATCTGTTAAGACTTCACATAGAGGAAGCACTTAGACTGATCAGGACTGATTATCTGAGATTGACTTGAGGTCCAGACTGGTCACTGGATTTCCTGTAGCTATCTACACAAAATAATGTTACACACACCAGACTTTGTCTGTAGGTGGTCCAGCTGTGGAAAAAACATGTAGTTTTTGCCCAGTTTTGGACAGGATATTAATTAAATTCTAGGCACTCCATGGAATGTGGACAGATAGAGAAACAGGACATCATCCAAAGCAACTCACAGTTTTCCAATAGACTAGATTAATTGATAAGGAAGGTACTGTGAATGAGGGTCCACCATAAGCTATATAGATAAGTGAGAGCCTTATCTAGGACAGTGAATCCTGGCCCTCCAATCAATAAAAAAACTTGGTGAAAGTGGATTTTTAATTTTTGGCCTAAATCAAAAGTTGTAATTGACTAAAAATTTCAAATAAACAAAGCCCAAAGGAACTTAGAAAGGAGCTCTTTGTCTCATGAAAGTTTAAGGTATGAGGCATGTTTTTTTAAGTGAAGTCCAGTTTGTATTTGCTGCCTATATATTCTATGCAAACATATGATGCTAGCATAGAATGTTCACGTGAATCAATAGTCTGCTGTTAGCAACAAGAGTTTAGTCATGTTGAGGTTAGTTGTTCATATTCATCCGTTAGTAATAAATGCCACAATTATTGATTACATCACGTTAATGGTACAAGCAGTAATCCGATTTTGAACCAAAATTTATTTATGCGGGGAAAGTCACCAGAAAATTTGTGATGTTTACAGGTTGATTATGAGTGACGCAAAAGTAAGAAAGAGAGTGGTGTAGTTTATTTTAAGAAGGGCAAACAAATATTCACAATGAAGAATTAACATAGCGATTGGCTATCTTTGATCATGAATGATTTGATTGAAAAATTTCATGAAATCATCACTTCACAGTGTCCCAATTGTCTTTAATGTTTCATGGTTTGTGAAGTTTTTACTGGATAATTTACCTATATAATTGTGTGCGAGATGGGTATCTACAAAGTGCACCATTGTATTGTTTGTTTCAAATAAAATCTCTGTATTATTTAGAATATACTTTACTCTAAATACCCAATTAAAACTAACAGTTAATATGCAGAGGCATTTAAATGTTAAACCTGGATATTATAAATTATTGTGTAAGAAATGTCAAAGGTATAACATGTGGCAAACAGGCTGTTTATTAAGAGGACATGTAGAAAAAAATCTGAACTCCTAACCATAGTGTTGCTCACTTGATTGACTATGTTCATAATCACACTGAGTTTCAGACTATTATTTATATTGAAATTTTGAAATCTATAAATGAGTGACCTAAAAGAACAAAATATATATAATTCAGTGTAAAGTTAGTCTTTCAAAATTTGTCTAATGAAATACTGTTAAATTCAAATTTTTAATCAATTATTTAGATCAGCAATGGTGTCATTGATTCGGAAAGGGGATCATACATTACAGTTTATAGTTTCAAGACAAGTATTGCACAATATAACTTGGGCCTGACTGTTGTCTTAAGACCAATTTATATCAACATAGCGTATGTAATGTTGTATTTGAAAATATCTCTCACATTGGTTTTACGTGGAGCAAATACATGGTGAAATACTGTACAGATATGAATCATGGATAAATTGCTTCATTTAATTCAATGGTGAGCAATATTTTCAAACATAACATATTATAACATATATTGATGAAAATAAACATGTAGTTTGTAATTTGCTGTTTTCATGTTTTGATAGGATTGTTGTGTACCTGTTTTTTTTTTCTTTTTTTTTTGTGTGCTTACCCACTGGAAATCAAATGTGTCAGTGTATTTGAAACAGCAAAAGTGAAACAAAATCATTTCTAGATCAATCTGTGCTAAACTCAGTTATTTGTTGCCATTCTTAAAATAAATTTATGTGGATTTGAAACACAAATACTAAAAAAGCCTTAAAACATGTATTTTAATCTCTATATCCTGGGTACTGTAGTCTGAATGTGGTCTTATAAATCCTAATATATGTGTCTTATTACCATACTATTTAGAATCCAATACAACTATTTGTAAGTAGAGTTTGTATTATTATACTTATAATAAATGACAAAAAGTTTTTAAAAAATAATATTTTATTATATATATATTTTCTCATACATTTATAAAATAATACTAGTGCAAATGAACTTTTTTATTTAAGAGTTTTTAATTAAAACATTAATGTAGTTTAATTTGCAAAAAGTTATATTATGTATGACTGTGTATTATTTTATCAGCCTTTTTGTATAATTTTCTTCATAATTCATATGAGGAAACTGAATGTTTTACACCTTAAAAAGTGCGTAGCGTTATGCTACTCTAGTATTTTTTTTCTTAAATACTCACCATTATATATCATATTATTTGTTAAAATCTGATTATAAAATAAATAACAGAGCTATCATTGGAACAAATACATTATTGAATAAAATATAAATATATTGTAATAATGAATCAAGTTAGTGAGTAACATTAAATGTTTAAATGAATTATATTGTGTTATTTTTAATGTATGTAAAAACTAGTTGAAATGTAATTACTTTCATGTAACATCGTTAAATCATTTTATATTACTGTTGAAATCATAAACTGTTACTGTATTTCATACTGGCATTGTTGCTTTTGAATTGGACACACTAAGGTTTTAAACATACAAGCTCCAATACTGTAAATATAATATATAAATGAGTAAATAATAATTTGTGATAAATCTAAATGTAAGTTATGAACAAAATTCTGTAGATAATTTTCTTTGTACATGTCTATGCAAAATGTAAAGGCTGTTGTAAATAATTTATTAAGGAACACAATAAATTACTCTATGAGTAACTATTTATTTATGATTGTACCTGCAAATAATTTATCACAATAGCTAATAGTAGAGTGTGCTACACTTGAGATCAAGATTGGGGTGGGGGATGGTGGGTGGTGTGGTTGGGCATGGTTGTGGATGGTGGGAGGTATGGTGGGGGTGTGGTGGGGCATGGTTGTGGATGGTGGGAGGTATGGTGTGAGATGGTAAGGTATGGTAGGAGATGGTGGGATGTGTGGTTGGGCGTGGTTGTTGATGGTGGGAGGTATGGTGGGAGATGGTGGGGTGGGAGATGTTGGGGGTGGGAGATGGTAGGAGGTGTTGTGGGAGTGGCTGGGCTGTTGGGGGTATAGTGGGTGATGTGGTGGGAGATTGTGGAAGGTGTAGTGGGAGTGGTTGGGTCTTGACATCACATTTACACTTTGACGTCTGTGACATCAGACCCTTTAGTGTGTTACCCGAAGGCGAACACACTACCGACTGAGCAATCATGTACTAGCTGAGTAGTCCCCGCAGAGGACCCCCCACCACCTAAACAGTAACCAGAGTCCCCCACCATAGGTTTTACCCTGAATGATATGGCTGTACATTTCGTAGAACTTTGGACACGTACCCCTTACCATAAGACATACCAAGTTTTTCGCGACCGCGAAAAACTCGGTATGTTTTACAGTAAGGGTTTGGGCCATACCTCTAGGTTAAGGTTACTCTGAGGTTATGTTGTATACAACAAATCAATATTCAAAATACAGAGTAGTGTCCACAGCTGGTATATTTAATGTGTTAATTATGAGGTTCCTCCATTGTCTATCAGGGTGTAGCACCGGTCATATGGGGTGAGGCACCTCATATATTTATATGAGGTTCCTCTGTCGGCTACTAGGACGTAGCACCGGTCAAACACCCACAGTTATTGTAATGTATGACAAGTTGGCTCACATGGCTAGAGCTACTAGAGCACAGACAAATGCATGCTTACCACAGTCCACACACAGCTGGTACATTTAACGTTTTATATATTTATATGAGGTTCCTCCGTTTTCTATCAGGGTGTAGCATTGGTCAACCACCCAAAGTTATTATAATGTGATATATATTTATATGAGGTCCCACCGTCGGCTACCAGGGTGTAGCAGCGGTCAATCACACGTCTAGAGCTATTAGAGCGCAGACAAATCTATGCTCACCACAGCCTACTTGTGTTTATGTATCATATACGTGTTACACCTAAAACCTATGACCAAAGACAGTTATCCTAACCTATCTCTAACTTATGTCTATTATGATGTATGAAAAGTTTATGTTCCTACTTTTGCCTAAACCTTTGCTTACCACAACCCACATGGTGTTAGTCTTATTATAGCCGATGTTTTTGCAAACTATTTAACAACCAAAATATATTTTTACCAACCAAAATATACTTTTAGCAACCGATTTACCAACCAAAATATACTTTTACCAACCGATTTTCCAACCAAAATATCATGTTAGCAACTAATTTACCAACCAAAATATACTTATAGCAACCGATTTACCAACCCAAACATACAATCAGCAATTGATATACCAACTATCATGTTAGCAACTGATAATCTCCGGAGTTTGTATTCCAGAGATTTCCACTTGCAGCTATTTTTGCAAGTACAGACTTGTCTTTGCTTCCCCCTCTTCCACTGCTCTGGGAGAAAATGCAAGAACCAGAGCGCCTACTACCATAGGTATGAACAGTAACCAGAGCGCACCACCATAGGTTTGACCCTGCGTGATATGTTTGCATTGAAGGACGAGGTTGGACACGTACCCCTCCTACGATCAAAGATAGTTAACTAATCCTATGTCTATGTCTATTTTAATGTATGAAAAGTTTATGTTCCTACTTTTGCCTAAACCTATGCTTACCACAGCCCACATGTGTTTATGTATCGTGTTACACCTAAACCAAAGATATTTAACCTAACCCTATGTCTATTATATGATAAGTTTATGTTCCTACTTTTGCCTAAACCTATGCTTACCACAGCCCACATGTGTTTATGTATCCTGTTACACCTAAACCAAAGATATTTAACCTAACCCTATGTCTATTATATGATAAGTTTATGTTCCTACTTTTGCCTAAACCTATGCTTACCACAGCCCACATGAACCTTCCCACATAGTACCTACCTCCAAAATAACCGGTGCTTACCATGTATGGAACCAACCAAGTCACCCGAATGCAGACATACTACCGACTGAGCTATCGGGTGTACTCGTTGAGTAGTTGCCGCTGAACGTAACTAGAGCGCACCACTATAGGTTTGACCCGTGTGATGATATGTTAGGCAATATGCCTGTGTATTTCGTAGAAGGACGAGGTTGGACACGTACCCCTTATCGTAAGATGTACCGAGTTTTTTGTGTGTGTGAAAAACTCGCGTACATGTTACGGTACGGGTCTGGGTCGTACTTCTAGGTTTAGGAGTTTTTGATAGGAAGAAAAACAAATCTAGTCAAATCCAAGAACTATATTGGTAGCATGAAAGTACAATTTTATACAAAATTCAATTTCCAAAAACAAATAGGTTTACAGTTTTTAAAATACAATGATTTCTACATGTTAAGTTAAACATTGAGAAAAACAGGAAAGAGAAAAGTACAATTTTATACAAAATTCAATTTCCAATAACACAGTCATAGGTTTAGAGTTTTAAAAACATAATTGTTAAAATACAATGATACATACATGTTAAACCATGAGAAAAACATTTCACCATTAACGTTAGGGCGGTAGTACCGTGAATGGTTACACCACTCCCATTTATCAACAAAATACAACCCAGCATTAGTTTGAAAAGCCCTCATACGATGTCAACGTTCTGGGTTACGTTGAGGGGTAACCCTAAAAGTTTTTCATTGTGTAAAATATACACGTACAGTTGCAGTTATCTTTTTTCTACATAGATCACAATGCTTTAATTTGAGTGAACAAGCGGTACAGGCTAGTAAATGACTACAAGGCAACAAACTGACTTCTATATCCGATTGGTAGCAAATTTTACATACCGGTAGCTTACACTCACAGGTGTCTCTGTTATTTGCTAAAAACGTGCTACGAACTTCTTTCAGTGCTTTTCAGTGCTCTTATATATCAACATCTATCCGATGTCCATTTGAAATGTTCGACAATAGGTTCTTCATTTGGTTCCAAATCGCCAAGACCCAAACCACAGGTAAAACATCCTACTTCGGCCAATTTACACGCTGACAAGGGATATACCAAATTTGTATAGGTCTGTAGCCGTGCCATGTAAGTTGAATATCGTGGATGGTATACATCTTCTAATTTTATACAATCGGTCCACCACATCTTCTCACACGCACTTCCAACTCGTGACTGAAACAAAATAGACTTGTCCTCTGTGTTTTCAAGGTTGGAACCGTCACGTGGTACAGTGAAGCTGTTCCTCGTGCTCACATTACAAGCCGGGGTAAGCAGAAGGCTTTACCCCTTGTGGAAATAGCCCCAAATCCATCGCTATTTCCTGTGACCACCACTCCATTGCAAAATTGTGGTCCCCAAATGTTTTTTGGATTTTTATTTTTTAATTTTTTTTTCGATTTCTTGTACGAATTTACTTCAAGCCTATGTCATAAAGGTTTACGAGAGAATTAACTCCTCGCCAGTGACCTAGGCAACACACACAGCCTTACGGATTTTTACACCGCTCCAGAGGGCTCAAATTAGGCTAGGAGTAAATCGTAATAACTTTTAGTGCACATTTACTATCTACGTTGCTATTATGTTGGGGTAATATACAGTTAATGAATTTCTTGAGGCAATTCCATGATGTGAGGATAGAATTGTCTCAAAAATAGAGCCTTTTCCAATCCTCTTGTGAAAATGATTGCAAAAGGTTTGCACAAGGTACGTATCATGTCCTCACTGTGTACCACCATCGATCCATCTGATACAGTGATTGCAAAGTTTTCTTGGGGAATATCAGCCTTATTTTGACTTTTGAACTGTGAGGAGCAAACAGTTTTCAGTAGAGTTCGTAAAAAGCGCTGATAATCCACGAAATTTTTTGTGTACTAGTAAATATGAATCCTATAAATCTAGTAAATACAGAATGAGTCATACATTGAGCACTTTAGATTGGGTGATTATAGGACTACCTTGGATCCCGCCTACATGTCAACAACTTTACTTCGTCCTACAATTTGTCCGCTTCGGGGAGTGTGCTAGATACGAGCTCGTCGCTGGCCAAGAACTCAATGATGTAAGAGTGTAAATCTTTCTTGATATAAAACAATTCAGTGACACGTCTGAACACGAGCGGCATACTGTCTTCGAGTAGCCTCAAATTCATCAGCGTTTAAGTCATACAATGCTGTCCGTCGTACAATTGAACGTAACATTTACCGAAAGTATTCCGTACTATTACGTCACTGATAGTCAGATTGAATTTACGCGTTCTCCTATCGCTGAGAGCAACCGTTATAGATTTTAAATGAATCGATAATTCGTCAAGTAGATGATGATTAAAGAAAACAAATTTTCTACCACCCTGTACTAAAAGTCCGAGACCGAAACCTGTATGCTGGAATAAACAGGTTGCTATGAATTTAGTACACTCGCTGTTTAAGAAATGAACTGATTTAAGAAAAATTCCCAAAGGAAGGTTAGGTGGTACCTGACATTTAGTAGGAGCTCGCTCCACATCCATCTTGCTCGGATCCATGGTCTCGACTGAACCGTGAGCACACTGCTCTATCACTACTATCACTCCCACCGCGTAACATTTTTGTTGAAATGTTCGAGTAATTTTAGTGAAATCGTTGTCAAATTCCGGATCGATTTGTACAAGAGGAAACTCGTGTAATCGTGGTTCGTCGTCGATATCGAATTGATAGTATATCACGTCATCAATCTCGACATCTTCAGAAGCTTCACAATATCGGGAACGAAAAACCACTCCTACAGCACCCACTAAAACGTATACAAAATCTGTAGCACAGCCGATGTTACCCGAAGATAGCCGACTCTTTAACGCTGCATAGACGTGTCTCGATATTTGTGTCTCATCGACTTGAAATTGACTTTTGTTGTGGAGCAATCCGTCATCGATGAATGCTTCGTTCAACAACTCTTCGATCATATAACAATCGAATGAATAGATATTATCCTCGTCAATTACATCATCTAAATCGGATAACCTATCCTTAGGCACGAGCCTGAGGAAAGCTTGAACAACTCCAGGGTATGTGTAGCACATGGTGTCTCGTCCGCGAATGATCGGATCCCTGTGTATCGATAATATTATACTGTGTGCGCGTGCGCATATATTCCACAACCTTTTTCACTGTGCCCGTAAGGAGATTGCACACAATAGGCGAGTCGTGTAAAATCAGACAATAGGCTATAGTATTTGCAGGTATATTAGCAGAAGTTTCTATTTCTAATCTGACATCCACGGTACCTGATTTAATAGAATCGTTCTGTTTGGAACAATCGATTACGAAGAGAGGACAATTTGTAAAAGATTGTAAATCTAGACCGGGAAAGGACTCGTGCGTATAGTACGATTCTTGGAATCTATGGTACATTTCGTACATTGTGGAAATATCACTGTTAATATTATCGTAAGGAAAATACTGTGAATTTAGATAGAGTTTTAAATTTGAAAGGCCGCACATGTCAAACAGAGTGGCATCCTTTTGAATCTGATTTTTTCTATCTGTTTGGAGGGCTAGAATAACGTATCGCGGTTTTTCCAGCTGATTAGCGGTTTTAACTGTCCACTAAATCTGATTTGTTTGCGGCAATATTGGATACTCGAACAATTCCAGACTACAAAACGGAACATGGACAGCTTCGTCTCTTTCGATCATTTTCAAAAGATTCATCGCAGTGAATCTGAAACCGTCACGTAAGGCACTCTCCAGTGTATACTAGTTATGTTCAGTTTAACGTTTGCGGCATCATCACTGTATACATCGTTCAAATCGGAAGCCGAACGTAAGAGCACGAGTTCTGTTTTACGTTCATTACAACCCGTTGGTAGTGTTCGAAAAAGCCCATCAACAGCTTCAACGGTACAGAGAGGGATAAGTTTGAAACAGTAGGAATCTCACCGGCCCCCAACCATCCTCCGTTGCTGAATTTATTCTTTTCACTCTCTCGCAACGACAATAGATTTTTAATGGTACTGGAAATTCCGACATTTCTCGTACGGTCCACTTCGCTACCGGCAAATTCGTATCTAATATCGTCAAATAGAAAGGCTACGGCATTGTTGACCAATTTCACTGTTGCAGCTCCGCCGTCCGCTTTTGTGCCACTCACTGTTCCTTTTATATGTAATATACTACCAAACGGGTGCTGTGATCACCTCCTGATGATTTATGGGAGTGCGAATTTCATCATTATTACACGTTGACAATGCATAAGGTCTGTGCGAATGATATTCAAGACCACTGATGACGTCATTGTATTCTGCTGCACTATCTATTGCCAGTAGATCCATTTTTCACTTTAAATCCCAAAGCTGATAGTAAACGAATATTTCCAACTGTTAACTCTGTGGAGTTTGAACGTACACTGATACTGTTCTTATAGCGTTGTCCATTAAATACGAGACCCATTTCTACGTAAATGCAATCAATTTCTACGTAAACTGATTCTACTCTGAAATTTATAGGTACTTCGTTCTGATCTCTAAGGCTTACGGTGAGGTTATGAATGGTTTTCACGTTGACTGGTAAATATATTACAGTCGTCGGTATTTCGACAATCTTGTACCTCGAAGCCACTTGTGGGTAAAACTCGTGTATATTGTGGGACTCTTTTCCATTTTGAAATGACCCAGTACCCGATTTGTGTTTTCGGTTGGCTGATAAATCCCCATTATTGAAACCAAGTAATTTTCCGATAGATCCGTCTTTAAAATGTATAGTCTTTGAACACTTAAGTTCCGCTTTAAGTGTGTTATTGTTCGGCTTGAGTAAAAATGCAATCTCCGATGGCAGCTGTGATTTGATATATTTTTCAATATTCTCAAATTCGTACGAACCTGTCTGTATAGTAACGGTCTTTTCATAATTATCGTTTTGATCTTTACCGAGATAAAAATTATTATTAATTCCTTCTTCGATATTGGGAATGGAATTGTACACACTACACAGCAAGATCAATGGGACAGATTTCCCACTCTCCATTGGATAGATCAACCGGTGGAAAGAAATCACACCAAAGTGTAGAACTATTTCCGTTTAAAACAATACTCATGATAGTAGAAACTTTAAGCACAAATGTCCACAGACGACTAAGGTGTCACTCTGATGACGTCTGTTATTATATTATATTCTTTATAGTCTTATGTAAAACTATAAAGTTTATTCGCTTTTTACGAATTGCTGATGTATATATATATATATATATTATATATTAGTTACCTTTTTTAGTAGTCAGAGCAATTCTTATTTTGTTGTAGAAACACTACAGCGCTGTTTCGCCGTTCACAGCCAGCTTCGTCAGGTGTAGGCTTAACACTTAAATAAAATACATAACGACACTGAACACACATGATAACACGAAACAAAAAACAATATAAAATGTATCAGAGGTTAACTCTTCGTTAAATGTCATACGAACTTTATACTGGCGTGGCCGCAGCATAGTTTCTGTATTTCCGAACGGAGACTGAAGTGAAGGTCGAATAATGTATTCTCAATGTCAGATGTGTTTGTTTAGATCAGACATTAGGTCGTAGACGGGGTTAGCTGCAAAGTTCAATTTATCATTAAGGAGTGAGCTGGGGTTATTCTTCTGGAAAGTGTATATTTATTATATTCTTCCAATACGTTGAGACGACGGCCCTTCTTCTCGTTGTGGATAATGGTCATGTTGGAGCTGATATCTGTGTATGTGTGGTTTGTGTTGATCAAATGTTCGGCATAATTAGATTTATGTCTGCTGACTGCTGAGGAAGGAATTTATTACATTTATTTAACATTGAGAAAGGCATCCAATGTATCCCTAAACACAAACAAGACCTTATCAGATAAGTCATTGCTGACAAATACCTCAGCCACATAAATAAATCCCAAGCCAGAGAGCAAAGATTCATATGCAACGAATATTTATTAATTTGAAGAAAGTGACAATTGAAATAACTATTATTTCTTTCATTTGATTTTTTTCTATAATCACTTTCGAACTTTTTTTTAAATTATGCTTCCTTACTGCGGTCTCCAGGTTAACCAAATTCCTTAAGAAAAGTGGCCTTTAATACTGGAGTTACTGAAATCTAGACTACATCAGATTGAAAAGAATCATAAAATAAGTTTTACAAGAGTCACATTTTTATAATATTCTTGAAGACGATCATAATAGACGAACTGAGTTTTGTTTTCAGAGTCATTAAACTTCATGGAGCTGATTTGGATAGTTTTTACTATAATGGTAGTTGCCACAACTTAATAATATTATCATAACATAAAAAACCCTCACATATTAGAACAGAAAAGGGAAATCAAAGTGGACCACAGTTTAGGCATCCATATTATTTCCCTCACTTGTCTGTATATGAGAATGAATCCCTAACCTTTCTCTTAGAAGGTAATTAATTAACTCTCTCGTAAGCAATTATATTAGCTTCCACCGTCTCCAATGTAGAATTGTCCAATATTGCAATTCGCTCCAATAATGCTGGATTTAACCCTTTTAGAATATGGCTACACAACTTTTGCTCGCTCATATTCGTATCTATACATGCACACAAAAGAACAATACTATATTTTATAATGGATTCCCCAGGCAATTGAACTCTATTATTCAATCGATGCACCATTCTTATGAACAATAGGTTTTCTCCTATATTCATTTTCTATGGGTTCAAATAAAATATTCCCGGCCAAATGACCATTTGTTAGGAATCAAGTGAGATTCCCGCCTGGGTTCTTTTATTTCAATTAAACAATAATAGTCCAGTCTATAATTACTAAATCTCTCTTTATTATGATAGTACAATATTTATCTCTCCTATTCACCTTAAACGGTTCAATAAAATGTTATAATTAAAAATCCAGAATGATTTCAACTATTATGACAGATAAACCTGATTCTACGTTACTCTTTTAATTTTCGATAATCATAAGTTTTTCTCTATATAAAGTTTACTCACCCTTTTAGCAGTTCTCATATATCTCTTCTGATGATCTAATTCCCCTGGAATTCTCTCTCTCTCTCTCTCTCTCTCTCTCTCTCTCTCTCTCTCTCTCTCTCTCTCCTAATCCTATTGACCTCCTTTCTTCCTAGCCAAGGGCTTATATACACTTCTCATCTTTATGATGTCCACCTCACTTGTAAGATATTTTATCAGTTTTCATGGTTTGTCACAATAATTGCTGTTTTTCTGATTTCTTCAAAAGAACTTTTTTTCTAATTATGTCCCTAATTTCTAATATATGATTATGTAGTAAAATTAGTGCAATGTTATGAATGCACTGTTTATTTAAGCTAAAAATGAGGTCGGATTAAAATCACCTATAATATATATAAAGGTTTGGCTTATAAAAGTACCAAATAAAATAGGTGACAATGGAAATGAATTTTATTCTCTTAGAGAACACTTTTAATAGAATTGTCAGAAAGAGAGTGTTGGCTACATATCCTTTGCTGTCTTCCAATGATCAATAAAGATCACTGCATAGTCATTTCCTGCAGGGATCACTTTTCCTTCCTTTGGAAAAAAAAGTATTACACTGCATTTCTTATGCTTTGCTTATTACGTATAAAGTAACTAGATTGTTTGATTTCTTTAATAAAATATACTAAATTCTACAGTGATTGCACTCAGATAGTGTAACAAAGAAAATTTGACTGCATGTCATGTGAATAACAATTTACTTGAAAAAATACTAGCTACATCAGTACAGTAAAGAAATTTATATTTAATAACCATTACCTTATAAAATGAACACAAGAAATAGACAAAATTAGGACATGAGGTTTAGTTTGATATATATTAAACAGATTATCAAATAATAACTGAAGTCAAGCCCAAGCCAAATTGACAATAAACTATTCCTTTCACGATTAGAGTAACTATCACCACACCTGATTAAAAGTGAGCCAATAAGACTTTACAGTCATAATTTTCTTGCAATTTAATCGTTTTGTAAAATTTTATTTCATTGAAATCACTTTACTTGTTTAAATAATTTTATTGTTGCCCTTTCTCAATTCCCAAATCCCCTCCTTCCCTGACTATTACCTTTAAAATTAAAAATAATAATATCAATTACAAATATAAAAGGAGTACTATTAAAATACAGTAGAGTCCCGTAAACTCAGCGTAATGTGGACCAGAAGTGTGCCGAGTTTGTGAAATACCGGGTTATCGGGAATAAGGGCAAAAAATAAATTGTAATTTAAACACCAAAGCGGCGGCGATATCAAACGACTTTGTTGATAGCGGTATCCCATTGTCGGCGGTGTAAAAACACTGCGGTACCAAAGCGGCGAGTCAAACGACTTTGTCGATAGTCGTATCCCATTGTCGACGGCGTAAAAATACTGCGCCATTGGCACCCGTCGGTATAGCAGAACGTTTGATGGGCCACTTTTTTTCCACGAATCAATTTAGTATACATTATGGAAAATATAACATTTCTTTTCAGTTTTCTTTGACTGGGTATGATCTACGCACAGTATATACAGTAAATAAAAATGAGCGAGTTACGAAAACGGAAGCGTGTGTTGGTTTCGTTTGAGACGCGGTTAAGTGTGTTAAAAAGACTTGACAGAGGGGAATCTGTAAACAAGCTACAAGCTTTGTGACGAGTTTAACGTGGGAAAAGTACCATCAACGATTCGAGCGATCGAAGTTAATGCCCGCTTTGGGATCTGCCGAACTTTTACGAACATCGCTGTTTTTAGCAATATATTTTTTCCCGCCGGGGGCGCAGAGTAATCCGGACTGCCGGGTTATCGAGTGCCAAGTTTGCGAGACTCTACTGTATATGTAGAAAATTAGCAAATAAAACATACATGTAACACATAACAGTGGTAGTACAATACTGAACAACTAAAATTTATAGAGTAGGTATATAGAGTACGCCATTTTCTTAAAGCCTCATTCACCCATACTTCAGAAGGAGAAGAATTGGTTATAAGGCGTCCGTAAGTAACAGGGTATTATATTATTTTCATAACTATAATCAGGTTGAAAATAGGAAATATTAACCCCTACGAGACTGTATATCAAAGTGATTAGTTGTTTATATTGGACATTATATACTTGTGTATGTCCGGTAAATTACACTGTGTACTCGAAATGTAAATATAATAATTAGACACAACAAAATAGTAACCAGACATTTGGAATACAACCCAAGCTATTATCTTTTGAATTCATAAAAGATATATTTTTTTTCTAATTTCTTCTTTATATTTATGAAATCGTTGATGCACACTAATACATCTACCGAAACATGTTACTATGATGTCACTGCAATTGACAATTTTTGGCCAATCAGGCATTGATTGTCAATATTATTGATCCATTAGTTTTGTAATTGGAAACTATATTTTGCTATTAAAACCCTTTCCAATGCTAAACATTGTACCCTTAAGCCTGAATTTGTAAGTTTATAAATTGCTGGTTACCTATTACCTAATAATTACATTAATTTGAAACCTACGTCTCATCCCTATAGTATATTGATTTAGGATTCAGTGGAATAAAAAATGATTTTGCATCATTCCTAATTATTGCAACTTACAAAAATATGGAAATAATACTTAATATATATTGTATCTACTCTTTGCAAAAACAAAATATATGGAATTTACTTAAAATTGTTTTCTAGAATTTGATAGATGATAATATCATTCTTACTACTTCTCATTTACAGATTTTTTTCTTCTTTCACAAAAGCAGTCTATACACTACGAAAAACATTTGTAAAAAATTTCATTTCATTCAAAGCAACCTATGCATTGGAGTAAAAAAAACAATGTTTAATGTTAAGTATTTATTAAACAAATTATTATAACTTCAATTACACAAAACAAAAAAGTTAAACTAAGAGAATATTAATTTTAAAAATTATATAAAATTCTAGTCTTAGTTTGTTTACATTATTTTTTATTTTCATAAACAATAACATTTATTCTTATGTAAACTTATAAACAACTATAAAATTAAAATAACAACTATAAACTTATAAAATTAAATAACTTAAAAAGAGAATGACTCTTTGGAGATGATATTACAATGTAAAAAATAATAAACTGAGTAGCATTTTAAGGTTAAAATAATAATAAATATGGTTTGACATAGCCTATCTAAATAGAATAAAATAAATACAATTATTATTTATTAAAATTTTAATTACTGTACAATTTATCTGTTTCATAAAAGTAGATTTTACGAAATTTTTTTATTATATAACATCATTAAATTAGTATATTTTCATGTACAAAAATAAATGAGAACAAATAGATGTACCAAAATAAAAATCTAATGATACCGTGAGCAGGCACAAAATTGTTCAAAATGCTCCACGAGCAAAGGCCTCGATAACTCTACAAACTTTGTTATCAAATCCATAGATACACAGCATGCCATTTCCTTCAACATCCTTGTGATTTTTCATTTTGCCTGTTAGTGAGCATGTAACAAGTCTGAAACAAGTCAATAAACAACCATTTATAGATTTACCAATGCTTTGCTGAAAAGGTTATTATTGAATAAATAACCATTCATGCTCTTAAATAGCAAACATGGACATCTTTAGATACATTAAATATGACTTCATTTCATGTATAATGTGGAGTGAAGTTAAACCTGAATACAATTTAGGATATTCAAACTATTCACAGGCTGTGCACGGTGCAGCACAGGTTAGGACCGAGTCATGTTTTTAAGTTTAATGAGAAAGGACTTTTTTTTTCTAATGACAAACGGTCAAGACAATCTGTTATTGTTATTGTTTATGTTTATAATTATTTGTTATTTTTTTAAGGTGTAATATTAAATTTAAATTCATTGCTTCGTCTCTAACCCACACATGAAATCTGCTGACAGGTATTCCTTAGATCCACTCAGTTTCCTATATCAAATTAAAATTAAGAACATACTTTCAGACAATATAAGTACTAACCATAATTTATATTAAATTAAAACCGAGCTACTACAAATTTAGTCAACATAAATTTTGGTCCTACAAGGCACAATATATATTGCAGTCTATCTAAACAACAATCTTATATTTAATTTGCTAAAGAATTTCTGTACCAGCCTGTTTCGTAGTATTTCTTTACTATACGATTTTAATGATTGAGGCGTCAAATTAAACAGTGTTACCTGCAGATTTGCTAAATATTATTCATTTTTCTTGGAAACACTTATTTTGTAATAAATTTATCATTTTTTAAATATCATGTTTCACAACAAAATAATTTGGAACAGTCGCTATAAATTCTCAAATACGATTTGTTTTGTTTGAGAATTTATAACAGCTGTTTTAAATCATTTTCAGGTTAACTTAAATTTATCATTTAAATAATATGCCTTTTCTGTGTAAATAACACACATGTTTTACAACTAAAATAATCTGAAACAGCTGTTTTTAAATTATTTGTAGGCTAACTTATAAAGTGTTCAACTTAAACTTTATCCATTTGTGGGGATTCTAGGTGTGTTGTGATTGATTGCTTACATTTTGCAAATCTAAACAGTTTATATATGATTTATTGTTAATGTGTGACAATTGGGTCTGAATTTTTTATCTCACAAAAGTTAACGACTTTACTTTACATACCAATATATATTGGTTACTTTATTTGTGATTTATTGCTTATATCTCGAAAAAGTGAAAAGGTTTATATGGCTCATTGTTAATGTGTGCCAATTGCGTGGGAGCTTGGAAATTCTAAATTCTAGCAGGAAGACCAACCAGATGGAAACTGTTGATGAGAAAATTCCAATGACAAAAATCGAAGGGCACTGAATTGTAACCAAGAGGACCAATTTTTTTTATATGAATATGAACCTCGACCTAGACATTATTTTTAAATTGCACGTTCATTTGATATTAATGATCCATATTTTGATATAGGTGATATTTCTGATAAATATTGAAGTGTTTTATGTTTCAGTGTGAGATTGGTAGAACGTCACTGTATTGTCACAAAGGAAGGTTAAGGATAGATATCCCATACTCATACAGACTTACAATATCTAATTACAAATAATACTCCACTTTTACAACATTATTTGGAAAACACTTCTAGCTACAACAACCCACTGGTCTTCGCTTCATTTGAGCTGATGTTGAAATGCCTTGTGAAGTGGGCTTTAGAATACCCACTGCCATCTACCACAAAATAAGCATTTTAGAAATAAGTCCCGGTGTTCTGCTAGCCTTTAGTCAGATAAACATAATAGATACTGATGAGCCCAATAACCATACATTGAGGCCACTCTGCAAGTAAAGGAATGGAACGTGACACACTTGAAGTTCTCCATTATGTTCTGGAAGACTGCGAAAACCCATTCATCTGGTTATATAAACAAATACAAGAAGTAGAATTAAAAACGCCAAAAACGAAAATTTTAACCTGCGTATGGTTTTTATAACATTCCTAGGGCAGATATGAGCCGGTTTAATCTTGTTTAAGTACCCAAAATTGCATTCCTATTTGTTGACACTGACGGCACTCCACCTAGCAATCGACGTGTACAACCTAAACACTTAGTGTGTTTTATTTAAGAGATGCATCTACTTCTAACAACACAAACGGGCTTCAAACTATCCCAAATATAAGTCATGTGACCAATGTGTGTATTCACTCTTATTTCCAAGAGGGGAACATGGTTGGTGTCCTTCAATTCCTGTTATCACTCTTAAAATTCTTTAACTGGAAACAACTTCTAATAATTAAAAATTTATTTGGACATTTAAAATGTCTCAAACCATATTTAACATTTTAATAAGTCACAGCCTATTTAACCCTCGTACTGGCAAAAATCCAAAATCGACCCACACTCCCGAGCTAGTTGGCTATGTTTCACTTATAAAACGCGGTTTTTGCAATTCAACATTTCGCCCCCTTAGGATCGTCCTATCACAATAAAAAAAATAGTGTTGGAAAGCTAATGTTCCGTAGATACATAATCATGCAAAAAATACCACAAAACGATTTAAATAATATTCCAAAAATTGCTGAAGTTCACGTATTTTTAATACGTAATGTCAAAGATTTGAACCATGCGCCTTTTAATAAAAGCGACGCCACTTTTTCACATATGATCACAAATCTATTTTTCTGTCAAACATGTCGAACAAAACACTGTTCTATAGATCATGTCTTTCTCTTTATAACCGTAGTTTACAAATTGTTCTGTGACTCATAGATCGAAAGATATTTCTACTTGACTGAAGTAGTAACCTAACGGCACGAAATTCACTCGGCATTCGGTGCAGTTTACTAAATAAGATTATGAATTACTGAATCGATTTTTTGTAATCGAACTTTATAGTATGTTGTAGACGAGATTTCATTCTATAAGTTGGTAGCACTTGATATAGGCAAAATATACTTTCATGTTATTGTTTTTAGCTTGGAATGAAGCCTAAGTTTGTGAGTCAAATGACGTATGAAAAGCCGTGAATGCCGTCTAGCGGTTATTGATTTGGGATTATATTTCTCTTATTTTGAAGGTTTGTTTTATTTATTTACTATAAATTGTGTATACAAATTACAATATCAGTATTATTGTTTGTAGAATTTATTGTTGTGAGTGAATGTTATTGTCAGACATCAAATATATTGAGGCTATCTAGAGATAGAGGTTACGTTGGAAATTGGTCTTCCTTCATAGCAAATTTGTAGCAAAACACATTGTGTTTACTAATACAAATAATTTTGTCTAATGAACATTTTATAAATTGATTGTTTTTACCAAAATGTATGCAAAATGTCTATAAATTTATATAGGGCCTATCTATAAATAGAGAAAGGTTATGATATATCTGGCGTGACCATATTAGCAAGTTTCCATTAGTTTTATATATCAGCATAATTTTGTCTAATTAAAATTTTATATTGATGTTTTTACCAAAATGTATGCAAAATGTTTATAAAATTATATAGGCATATCTATAATGTTTTTTTTATTGGTTTATATACCTATTTCTTTGGAATTTTGCCTCCGTTACTTTCCAATTTTTTGATATATGACCTTATAACTCTAAAATTTTTTAATCTAAAAATTTTTGCATTACACACATAAAATCTATGTATCTTTGTGAAACACAACACAAACATATTACAAATCTCTAGTAATACTTCAAAAAAAATTTAGTATATTGTACATTACCATTTCTGTGAAATTCTTGCCTACGTAACTATCTGATTTTTGAATATTTTACATAGTAACCCTAATTATTGTTTTACATCTATCATTTTTTTTCACTGCACAGCTAAGTTCTATGCACCTTTCTGAATATAATGATATATAGATGTTGTGTAAAAGATATATATTACTATTTTTAGTGAATTTTTGAAAAAAATGATCACATTACCTTTTTTCATAAAATATTTTTTTAAATTTTGAACCCTCCATCTGGCAGATGTTAATTTGTTTTTAAAATTCTTCGTTTGTTTAAAAATTAATAAAATATATTGTTTTTATACAAAACCTAACTTATAAGACATCATTTTTCTCAGAAAGATTCATAGAATTCATCTATGTAATAATTTTTTTTTTTTGAAACGGTTTTGGAGTAAGTATGTTACATGTCAAAAACGAAGTTATCATTTTTCAGGAAAAACCTGTATCATCCAAAATCAAAAGATTACCACCTTTTTCTAAGATATACAAAAGTTTTATGTAATATTTATCAATATATTTAGGGAAAAAAATAAAAAATTTGTTACATTTTCAAAATTAAAAAAAAATATATTTTATAGAAAATTGTAAATTAGTCATTTGTTTTTCAAAAATTCAAGAAAAAAAGTGACTCAGTGAAAACAAGGTAAGGGTGGGGAGTTGTAAGATCAGCTGATTGATGTTTAGACTATCTGTCGCCAGATACCTGACGGCTTAGCAATTGAATCTAATGGCGGCATAATTTATTACTTGAAATCTGCTGCGTTTCTAATAATGCTACAGCTTCTACTTGTAATCATCTTCATATAAACAAAACTGTCTTATTTCCAATTTTGAATCTCGATTTTAAAGAAAATTATGGCTTAATAACTTCAATAGGATATGATCATTTTTATTACATCTGCTTAAAATATTGATGTAAAGCATATTACAACCTTTATAAGTTAAGCTCATCTGTTGTAAAATCAACCAATCAACTAGCCTCGTTCATTTAAAAACTAATCTAGCTCAGTTTAAAGCAAGATGTAGTAAGATTGATGCTGATTACCTGAGCTTTTCTCACCATCATGCACGGGTAATCTAATTAGCAACAAACTTAAATTTGAGATGGATTTAAAATTTGAACACACCGATGTAATAATATTATCAATATTTTCATAAACGTATTCAATCTTTATAAGATAAACTTATCTGTTGAAATAGAATCAACTAGCCTAGTTCAGTTTAAAAACTAGTCTAGCTCAGTTTAAAGCAAGATATAGTAAAATTGACGGGATATAGCAGAGCATTTCTCACCATCATACGCGGGTAATCCAATTAGCAACTTAAATTTGAGATGGATTTACAATTTTAACTCACAAAAAATTATCAATATTTTCATATTTTAGCCTATAGCTGTGCATAAAAAAACATTATTCACAGCCGAATTTTGTGGAATTCCACAATGAACAACCAAGTATCAAACATGTCTTTGCGAATTACAATAATTAAATTTACCACAAATTAATGGTGTGCATTTTATGACAGCTATATTTTTCCATCTTAACTCTTATTGTAAAGGAGAACCTTTACATTTACATCCGACAACTATCATGTTATTTGACAGAAATTATGTATGCATTTGACAGAAATTATGCATGCATTTGACAGAAATTATGCATGCATTTGACAATCCACACATTATGGCTAATACCTACTAAGAAGATCTTCAACACAATAAGCTATTAAATGTTGGATCAACATCACAACTTCGAAGGCTATTGAATAATTTCACCAATAAATTAAATGCACTTAAGACATTAAAAATCAACGACTTAGGGGAATTTTATATTAGTTCATACACTTTTACAAAAATTAGATGCCTATATGCTGCGTCAAACTTATTTGTCCATGACACAAACTATAAATAAAAATGTAATATTAACATTTTAAAATCCGTCTTAAATTTAAGACGTTGTATGTTCTTAACCAACACTGTTGTGGTTTAAAAGCAGCTGATGGGACAACTGTTATAACAACTATCAAGCCATAACATAAACCTTTACCTCAACCATTGTGTAAAAATATACAAACTGCTGAATCATCTCATTACACATCCAAACCTACCAACTTTCAATGTATGACACAAATTAGACCTTTCTAGGAGTTTCCGTTCTGGAGATATAAATTTTTAAGTAAAAGCCTGCTTTATAGTTACTTTTTTCAAGATGGCGGATTTTGCTAAAGTGGGAAAGTTTGGGAATTTTCAAAAAATGACGAGGGGACAGTGCTGAACATATCCCAAAAGGTATCATTTTTGTCCGGGTTAAAATCTAAATGCACTGTACTATTAGTCTTGATACTTTATATACACACTTTGTACATTTTCCACCACGATTTAAATAGAATCATGAATTACTGGGGCTTGAATTAACAAGATGTATTAGAATTATTTTTATATGATGTAGAATTATATTTAAATAATTTTATAGTGTACATTCAAATCATAATTTTCATTTCTATAACTTTTTCATCATTGTAGAAACACTTGTTAACACCCATATTAGATTAAATAAATACTTCTTCAATCAAATTATTCCAAAAACAACCAACTTTGATTTTTTACAAAATAATTTTGATACCGATGGAAAATGAAAACCATTTGAATCGGAAACTTTTCTACAAATGCTGGGAAAATGGGTATGAAGTGTTTCTCTAAATATTTGTATTGCTACAAACTGTCATTTTTGAAAGTTAATTTCAGTACAAGATTCTTCTTATTTTTGGGAACCTGCTTACTTTTGTTGGTACATAAACAAAAATCAGAGTAACCCTTCTCTAAGGTTATATATTGCTTAAGATTGAAAAATTTGAACACCTTGAAAACTTCGATTCGTCATGTGTATTCTCACATTACAAAATAACAAAATTTGTATTGGATAATAAAATAAAAAAGACAAACAAATGGTAAAAATTGAGCACTTCCGGGTATTGAGCAGTACAGTTAAAATAATTTTATAGCTAGTTTGATTTTCCAAACCATAATTCAGATATTTGACTTACTTCACATCATTCTTTTTCATTTCAGTTCTGTAATTGTTTATTGCAGCATGTGTTCCACCAGATTGGGCTGTATTATCTGTCAATACAACAAATATATCGATATCCAGTTTGCGCTTTACTGCATAAGTAAAGACTTTAGAAACTTCCGGACAAAAACCATCCTGAAACATTTATTTCATAATAAATATATATTGCTTTTTTCCACCTTAATAAGATGTAAAATAATAAAATAATATTAAAATCAATAGCAATGTTTTATGTACAATAAACACATATTTTTTTTTAATCAAACATTAAAAATATGACTTTCAAAAATATACATAAAAAGGCTTTATAGTGAATGTGTGAATGTGTGTATTCCTACACCCCTACCCCCAAACATCTTTATGTTCATTTAGTTCAAATACATTTGATATTAGAACACAAACACTACATCAAAAATGTTATCCCAAATTAGGTTTCCAAAGATAAAATCATCTAAACATTTCTTTTGCTATCTTTATAGGTGATGTAAAAATTATTACGGATAAAGCAAAAATCGGGAATGACTTAGTTATAAGAAAAACTGTTATAATTTAAAATATTGGAGTATTTAAGTGTTATTATCAATTCCTTAACCTACTATCCGGTAAATGTCCACGCGCGTGGACGATGAACGACAGATAGTTCAATTAAAACACATATTTTGCAATTCAACATTTCGCCCACTTAAAATCGTACTATCCCCATAAAAAAAATACCGTTGGAAAGATAATGTTTCGTAAATGCATAATCATGCAAAAAATATTCCACAAAACGTTATAAATAATATTCCAAAAATTGCTGAATTTCACGTATTTTTTATACATAACATCAAAGATTTGCGCAGATAACTTTTTTTACAAAACAAGGTTATGTTTGTGTAACATTTCCGATTCGAAATTTCTGTCAGACAGATTAAACATAACACTGCTCCATAGATCGCATCTTTCTGTTTCTATCAATCATTTCCAAATGCGTCTAAGTTTTATAGTTTTTATTATATAAAAATTATACAAAATCAACAATTTTAGTCATTTTTACACTCTAAAAATTACATTTTTTCCAATTCAACTTTTATCCTAGTAGATATTATATTATCAAAATGTATTATATATCATTTTAAAGGTAATGTTTCATTCTATTATAACCAAGTTTAGAAAAATTTTTGACACCAACAGTTGAAAAACACTACTTGACTCAAGTAACCGTTCATAGCGCTAGTTTGTGTCACTTTGCCGCGGCGAAGTTTACTTAGAAAAACTCACCTATACGTTCATATAATTTAACGAAACGGTAATATTTGTCCAAATGTTAAAAGTTGACGATATTATATAGTATTTTTCTTTCTCTTTCGAACTATGAAGTCGAAATTATCCAAGTTATATAGTTTATGAGTTATAACCATACTAGGAAATGATCCTCTGAACTTTCAGACCGGTTTGCGATATTCAGTGTCTAGACAGTCTTGAAGAATCCGATCTTTATTTTTATACAAACTTGTCGTTTTTGATATAACTGTAAAGAGGAGGTTTCAATGTTTAACCTTGTATTTGAAACACATCTGTAGAAGGAAAAATACAAAGGCTGTGGTACTTTATAAAACCTAGAATAACCTCAATTTGTTACTTCGATCGCAAGGTTTTTGCCGATGTGGAAATTTCAAAGTGTAATAGCTTTGTGTTTTTATAGTGAATATAAGATTCATGAAGTGATTTTTTTATTATAATTTGTTTATACAACTTAAAATAAATGTGTCAATGTTTTCAGAGTGTAGTTATTTGAGTGATAATTCATATTTTCGACGTATTTTGCAGGTCAAGTCTAGCCTACATGTGCTTTGGGAAGTTTTAGTTTCAAAAAGCCATTTATTTATTATATGTATATACATAATATATAAATGTATATATATATATAACTTATAATAAATGTGACAATGTTTGTAGTGTATTTATTAGAGTGATATTTCATATTATTGGGTTTTTTCCAGGCCTAGGCTAGCCTAACCTCCAGTGTATTATGATGTTATATTCACTTTTTATGTAAACATGAACCATGTCTAATGAAAATTTTATAAATTGATTTTTTCTTTCTAGCAACTTTTATCCATAAATATATTACAAATCTGTAGTAATAGTTGAAAAAATTCAAAAAAAAAAATTTAGTATGGTGTACATTACCATTTCTGTGAAATTCTTGCCTTCGTTACTTTCCGATTTTTGGCTATTTTACATAGTAACTCTAAAGTTTTTACATCTAACTTTTTTTTTTCACTACACAGCTAAATTCTATGCACCTTTCTGAATATAATGATATATAGAAGTTGTGTATAAAATATATATTACTATTTTTGGTAAATTTTTGAAAAAAAAAAAGTATAAATTTACCTTTTTTCGAAATTTTTTTTGAAAATGTAACAAATTTATTTTATTTTTTTCCTAAATATATTCACAAATATATTACAAATCTCTAGTAATACTTGAAAAAAAATTTTTTTTAATTGTGTATGTTGTACATTACCATTTCTGTGAAATTCTTGCCTGTGTTACTTTTCGATTTTTGGCTATTTGACATTATAACTCTAAATTTGTTACATATAACTTTTTTTCACTACACAGCTAAATTCTTTGCACCTTTCTGAATACAGTAAACACTCTCTGATCCGGATCTCTGATATTCGGAAACTCTGATATCCGGCCGTCGTATGCGTCGGTATAAAAAATAATAAAAATACAATTTTCTATAAAAAAATAATATTTTCGGGCCGAATAGTATTGAACGATGTTTTTGAGCTGGGCACTGGGCAGTAGTTCTGATTCCAAGAATGTCGAAGAAAGCGGTAGGGGTGTGCGTAAACAAGGTCAGACGGCAGGTGCATTATCTGTCGTGGAGTCAGTTCTGTTGTATTTGCATGTAGTGTAAATTCGGCCGTCCTTTCGCTTTGTCTTAAGACTTGTTTTCGGTCTTTCTAATCTTCATTTTTCGTTTGATATTTTTAGTTAACACTGTAGACCTAATTAATTGTTGTTTGTGTACTTTATGCTGAGTCTCATTCAGCTTAAAATAAATAGAATTTTAAACATAGCTATTGTAATATTTATTCAATTAAACTACCTTTTGTTGTTTTTGGTACTTTTGTTACCGGTTACCGTACCGGCAACATACATAATAGTACAGTTAAAACGTAACGTCTATATATTACAGTAATTTGAAAAACCACAGTTAATTTTTAGAATACTGTGGTAAAGCTACAATTTATCGTAAGTGCAACGCGTTTTAGCGCTAAAAACATAAATTTGCTACGTTTTGTTCACGTTTAAAACCACTTTAACTATATAAAAATAGCCACCCCGAGATCCGGTTTTTTTGATATCCGGATCGACCGGCGCCACATTAATCCGGATTAGAGAGTTTTTACTGTATAATGATATATAGAAGTTGTGTTTTCTATAAATGTAACTATTTTTGGTGAATTTTTGAAAATAAGCCTAACATAACCCCTTTTTGCGTAAATTTTTTTTTTTTTGAAAATGTAACAAATTTATTAGTTTTCTTTTCTAAATATATTCACAAATATTACACAAAACGTTTGTATATCTTGGAAAAAGGTGGTAAGCTATTTGTTTTGGATGATACAGTTTTTCTGAAAAATGTTAACTTCATTTTTTGACATCTAACATTCTTACTCCAAAACCGTTTTTAAAAAAATAAAAATTATTACATAGATGAATTCTATGCATCTTTCTGAGAAAAATTATGTCTTATAAGTTAGGTTTTGTATAAAAATAATATTTTTTATTAATTTTTAAACAAACGAAGAAAATTAACATTGACAGTTGGAGGGTTAAACAGCTGATATATGACACTATACTGTGAAAGGAAGATCCTAACTCACCCACCGCATTAACCCTGGCACATTTCCTGACTTTAGAACCCATATTAGACTCTTTGCCAGCAGAAAATGTAACTAGACTACCGCATAATCAACTTAATCGTAATCAATTGATTGATAATCTGTTACAATATTTCTGAAAGAGATGGAGTATAGAATACCTACACACACTCCAAAGCAGAAAACGTTGGGTAACAGAAACCGAACCTATAACAGAAGGAACGGTAGTCATTCTCAAGAAAGAAAACATGACCCCTTTGGAATGGCCATTAGGAGTGGTAGAAAAAACATTTGAAGGAAAGGTTGGCATTGTAAGAGTTGTGGATGTGAGATCGCGAGGACGATCCTATCAAAGACCAGTGACAAAGATCTCTCCTCTACAGTCACAATAAACTACTTTCAAAGGAGTTATTTGAATTTATTTGAATTTAAGCGGAAAAGAACTTCGTATAATTTTTTTCTAATTTATGTTACTGAAAACAGTTTTTCCATGGTGGGGGTATGTTCCTGCCACATAAAGTTTAAAGTTTGAAAATGGCCTGTAACTACTGTACTAAGCTGGGGTAAAGGTTAAACCCAGAGTCAAGGGGAGAGTTTTTTTTTGTGTCAGTCTTTTGCCAGGTAGCTACGCTTGCAGTTCTGTCTATCTTTCCGCTAAACGTTAATATAAGTTTTAGGTTTTACGGTTTCGCTCTGCTCTCGCAGTTATGTTATGTGAAGTTTCTTAAGTGTGTGAAAATTCCTTGCTGTGAAGAGAGAGCAAGGTCCTGGGATTCTGATCTCCAGCTAAGTACAGTGGAAATTTATGTTTAAATGTAATTCCTGAATATCAATGAAATATTGTTGAGATTTATAATTTTTAATTATTTTTTTGAAGAAGATAAAAGATTATTTTCAGTGTAGACTTTGGAAAAATTATTTATGCAATTACCAGTTATCCTGGTTGATCATTCTAAAAGAAAATCAACAAAAACTAACACTTTGTATTAACTAAAGTTTGAAGGAAATTGATAGAACCAATTTGGGAAAATTTGTCTGTTATAATAAACATTCTTATTAAACATTCTGTATTTTATATAACTTGCAAAATGAAGTTCTGTAAATTTAATGGAAATTTTAAGTAATATGGAATAAGCTTTGGATAAGAGGAGACAATTAGCTTTGTGTTTTGGAAGCCAATAAAATTAAAATCCAAAAATGTAACATTTTTTAAATTGGTATAGAAAAGTTTCAATTGTGTCTGAAAATCTGTACACAATATATCCCTATAATTTTTGACAAATTATACGGTATAACCTATGGTCTTCCTTCAGGAACAAAATTTTAAGTTTTACACAGAGAACTAAATATAAATAGAATAGGCATTACAGCTGTCAAAATAAAGCCGGCAGCCTTAACCAAGATGGTGATTTCTTAACCTTCCATCTGAGTACCAAGCATCCAGTTGTGGTGGCATTCTTCCGTGTTGTGGTGGTAATGACTTGTCTCCGTGCATTCTTATATTATTACACATTTTTATATAATGTACACACATTATTCTTTGCAGGTATAATTGTTACAATCCTTGCATATTAAGTATATATCACTCAAGACATTATATAAATGTCTAACAAATAACTCATCACAGACAAGCGGTAAAAGATCACAGGCGCAGTTGAAACGATCACCACTAAAAAATTTCACTTTACCATTTCACAGATAGAAAAATACAAATTCTATAAAAAAAATTTTTTAAACTTTTCAGAACATTAAAATTCAACTCATTACCTCAAACTTTCACGCTGATGTAATTTATCTAACCAAAATTTGAGGATATTAACTTTGTCATGTCATTTATTTAATAAGATCAAATTTAATAATATTATTACAAAGTAAATATACTATTAAATTTAAAATATTGTTTTCGTATTTGGCAACAGAAATTTATGATCTACAAACCTGCCGAGTTCGTATTTTTATTTTGACTCCAAGTGGCCTAATTCTTAGAGTAAGTAAAGTGCTCTCTTTACTTGTGTACAGTGAATAGAGCACAGTGTGATATTTGGGGGTTAACCAAGATGTCAAATCTGGTTTCAACTGTCTCAACCAACTACATTGGGATGTCCACTCTATTTATATTTAGTGCTCTATGGATGACGCATACATTCCAAATTTTATAGTGTTTAGGTCTATTGAGTAGCTATATTATCACACATACTGATAGACACATGAATGAAAATGTGTGTGTCCAGTTGGTAGACCTACAAAACTCTAATAACAGCAATGGATCTCCACAAAACATGCCTTTATCAAAGTTGCTCTAAATAATAGACAATAAAATAATTGTGTGGCTTACCTCTTTCAAAACGGAAGAATAGTCCTTGAGTTTAACTTCTTTCTTGATGGTGATTGGAAAACATCTTCCTCTTTCACCAAATCCAACAACAGTTACATTTTCTTCTGGTTCAGCCGAAGAAATTGTCTTTAATATTAAACGTGCAGCTTCTTCTGCAGTTAAATATCGACACTGCCAGCATTTACTTTGTGCTAATTTTGAACGGCAGTCTATAGCTATTAAATATGATTTATTTGTTGGTTTCAACATCTAAAAAGAAATATTAAATTAATTTAAAATCATTTCATTTAATTACTTACAATTATGTTATTAAAAGAATACTTAGAGTTCTAGATTACTATAACATTCCCAATTAGCAATAACCAAGGTTTGTTCTAATTAATTAAATCACAAGAAGAAAAAATTTACACAAACAGTAGGGTAGTTACAAAATTATGACGACTATCACTCAATGGCTAACGGAAACTGTATAAGAGAAAATTTTCATGTTAATATGTGTAGTTACTTATGTAACTGAAATAAAAAAATTATTTATTTTACAGAAATACAGATCAAACACATTAGACCTTTTATGCTTGCAAAAACAAAGCTAATATATTCATATTATAAATTTGATTGTGATAAATATCCTTTCAATTACAGATAATTATCAATTCATAAATTAAATATTCATTCAGATTATATTTTCAGTTATGAACAAAACAAACATGGGGTCAAATTAAAACATAATTTTTACTTGTTTGTTAAGTTGATTAACTTAAATTTTGTTCCATATATGTACAATATGTCCTGTGTTTACTTTCATATTTTAAATGTTGAGTGTTACACCTGATGAAGCTAGCAGTGTTCGGTAAAAAACTACTGTAGTGAATTTTTAAAACAATGCCATTAATAAACTTAAAATTTTGAAGGTATTTAGAAATGAATTACAGAGATTAGTTAAGTAAGTGTTTATTCTTTTAGAAATGAACTGAACAAAGGTAAGAAGAAATAACTTAAATAATCATGTTACAAGATGATCGAATAGTCTGCAAGTTGTTCCTCGGCTTTTTCGTTTATTTACAATGCAACTATAATTTTTATAAATATGAGTTCTCAAAGTTTACGTAATAGTAACATTTGTTCAAAATCGGTAGAATGTGAGAAAATCGTAATTTTGAGGTTTGGTCTTATGGCAGCCACCCTTATGGTTTTAGTTTGAGATATGATAAAATGTACCCAACTATTAAATTTAATCAAGGAAACCTCAAAATAGATGTTTCTGAAAAACTCAATATTGATTTTTTTACCCATTTCATATATAAGAAAATAAAAACAATATACAGTAGAGTCCCGCAAACTCAGCGTAATGTGGACCGGAAGTGTGCAGAGTTTGTGAAATGCCGGGTTATCGGGAATAAGGGCAAAAAATAAATTGTAATTGAAACACCAAAGCAGCGGCGACATCAAACGACTTTGTCGATAGCGGTATCCCATTGTCGGCAGTGTAAAAACACCGCGGCACCAAAGCGGCGGCGATATCAAACGACTTTGTCAATAGCGGTATCCCATTGTCGGCGACGTAAAAACACCGCGGCACCAAAGCGGCGGCGATATCAAACGACTTTGTCGATAGCGGTATCCCATTGTCGGCGGCATAAAAACACCGAGGCATTGGCACCCGTCGATATAACAGACTTACACCTGCAAAAACGTTTGATGGGCCTTTTTTCCACGAATCAATTTAGTATACATTATGGAAAATATAACATTTCTTTTCAGTTTTCTTTGACAGGTACGCACAGTATATACAGTAAATAAAAATGAGCGAGTTACGAACACGGAAGCGTGGGTTGGTTTCGTTTGAGACGTGGTTAAATGTGTTTAAAAGACTTGACAGAGGGGAATCTGTAAAAAAGCTTTGTTTAACGAGTTTAACGTGGGAAAAGTACCATTAACGATTCGAGCAATCGAAGTTAATGCCCGCTTTGGGATCTGCCAAACTTTTATGAACATTGCTGTTTTTAGAAATATATATTTTTTACCGTCGGGGTTGCCGAGTAACCCGGACTGCCGGGTTATCGAGTGCCGAGTTTGCGAGACTCTACTGTACCTATCTCAACAAAAGAAATATGGGCACTGACAAACTTAAATATATATCCCCAGAATATGGCAATAAATTCAACCACACTATCAAAAGATAATTAAAACGAAAAACAGAAGAGGAATATAGACAGTTATAGGATTAACTGTTTCATTTGCACTAATTATATTGGACATACTTGATGTCCTTTTATGACAAAATTTCTTTAACACATTCTTGAACATTAATTATTAAAAATGGAAATATATCATTGCCCAACACACAATTGACTATGATGAAACTTCGAAAATGTAGATAAAAACATTGAAATATACATGCTTGTCAACCAGATTTTAATATTATCTTGAGAGTTTTTGCAATTCTTGTTTTATGTATTTATTATTATTATTACTACAGCACTGCTTCGCTGCTCAATGGCAGCTTATTCAGGTGTAAAACACTTAACTTCAGTTGTCACATAATTATACAAACACAGAACATAGAACTTTAAAGTTTACACAAATACTTAAAATACACATAATATTATAATCATTGAAATCCATTTATTGTTCCGAGTTATTTTAGTCTATGATAGCTTAGAGCAAATAATTATCGAAGTTTTAAGGACAACTCTGATAAGAAGTTATCGCTGTGATTTATCATGTCTTGGTGCCATAATTTAAATTCATTAAAATACCGTAGATAGGTTTAAAGTTGAAATTAAGTTTTTCATTCAATAGCATGTCTGGCTCAGTTTTAGATTTATAATAAATTGTATATTCTACAAAGATATTAAGCAATTGTTCATTTTTCTGTTTTATGGAGTACTGTAAAGTTCTTGTGAATATCCATATAAGCATGGTCTTCATCAATTAAGTGTTTTACAATTTTGGAACTCAGTTTTATTGTATTGGTTAATTTGTGGCTTAGTAGGTATTTCTTAAATCCTTGGGCAAATGACCGTCCACTTTGGCCTATGTATAGTTTATTACAATCATGGAAGTTCAATTTATATACTACATTGTTATCATAATCACATTCATATTGTTCAAAAAAGTACATAATTTATTTGGAGAGCAGTGTGTGATGTGAAGGCCATGTCTATGAAATATGTTGTAGAATGGTTAGTTGAGAATGCTATTGTGTCATTGTTATGTATTTTTCTTTTTTATTTCGAGCCGTTGGAACCTATGTGGCTATGACTACTTAGTCATGTGTTTATTACTTTTCAATTTCTTCTTTATTTCGAGCTGTTGTCCGGAGCCTATGTGGCTATCACTACTTAGTCATGTGTTTATTACTTTTCAATTATAACCATTGAGTTTGCTATGTATTTTATTATTATTTATTTTTGAAATCTTTATTACTTAATGGTAACGAAGATTAGTATACCGAATGGAAGGGATGAAACGATTAATGTACCGAATGGAAGGGATGAAACTATTAGTATACCGATTAATCGTAATCGAGAAGATAAAATAAATACCCTTCTCCCTTGATATTACTCATTAAGCCAGAAAGAGGATATGAAGGTAGCGTTGACATAGTTTTTCCCACATCACATTTACTGTTGTCTGTCGTCAATCTTTTGATGTGTCACACAAGCTTGCATACATTTGATATTTTATTTTAATAAAATATTATTAAAGAGTAAAATTATCGAATGATTTATTACTTCATATAAAATTACGAGCATGTGTGCATCTACAGCTTTTTTCAATCATACCCTTGGGTAAACTTCACTTCATCGCTAGTCAGCGATAATCATAATGTTTATTTGACACAGTATTACAAAATTATAAATTTTTGGATAATTTTAATAGTTGGATAGGTCAAATTAATGAACTTCCACTTTCTGGACCAAAAAAGATGAGGATTTATCAACATGTTATCATTCTGCACCTGTCTTGGTCTTTACGTATATATGACATGAATAAAGGAACTTTAACAAAGATGTAAGTAATCATACATCAATAATAAACTTAATTGGTTAAGTTTAGCTAGTCCAATGGATACGAACATAGTGTACAGATCAACAAACAGCTTTGAATTTGGAATGATTTCGATTCAGAATTACAGTAGGGTCTCGATTAACCATCATTCTCAGGACCGGTAGGGTGACAAATGATAGAATAGACGGATAACAGAAATAGACTTCCCAGACTTCTGGAAGTCATCGGCAATCGATAAAAATACTGTACTATTAAGTTTTGAACAGTGTTTATAACACAGAATATCTGTACTGTTATTTCTTTTTAACTAAAAAAAAATGGTTTGGGAAAATTTAGTAAAACCTTTAAATTTTCTATTTACAGTAACTCTATTTATTAAACAAATTTAGTAAAGTCTTCAAAATACAGTATTGTACTGTACAGTAAACTACATGATACACTGTCCTTTTATGTTAAAGATATTATTAACAATGTAACCTAAAACAACTACTGTATATTGTACTATGGAAACATTAATTGTAATATAAATGTAAGTTATATTTACATTAAACATAGTTATTTTACTGTAGAAAAATGACACAATATTTTACAATTTTAACTCTCACCAATCTTACTTCTTAAGTATGTGGTCTGTCATTTTCTTTTGTTTTAAAACTCCACGAGCTTTCCACTATGTTCCGAATTCTACGAAGCAGTAACACCTAAGTGATGTCACCTTCTTCCTGTCGCTCGAACCCGTCGATACATTGGCTTAACACATTTTCAGCTTCTGAATGAGTAACTGTTTTTGCTGATTCATCTGTAAACTCGCACTCTTCCTCTTCAATCACATCATTAGCCTCCTGCAAAACATTATCTATCAATTCTTCGTAGTTCAGAATTTCAAACCCCCATCAAATTTGTCCATTTCAAGCCACTCAATGACATCTTCCTATAAAATAATAGTATTTTCTTCCACTGGAAAACATTTACTAAGCTTGAAAATGTTTTCTACGTCGTTTTCCTTTTCTGCTTCCAAGTTATTCACATCATTTTCTTGCACAGGCCATAATTTATTCCATCCCCTTTCCAGTGTTTTCTCCGAAACATCTTGCCAAGCTTCAGCAACATTGAAGATTGCATCTTTGATTGTGTATGATTTCCAAAAAGCTCTGATGTTAAATTCATTATCTTTAGAAACAACTTGTTGTAAGAGAGCTTTTCGGTTCTGCCGTTTCATCGTCTCAATTATACCCTGATCCATTGGTTGAATCAATGAGGTTGTGTTCGCTGGTAAAAAGTGACAAGTTATGTTGCCATCATCACTCTTCATTTCATTTGTAGGATGAGTAGGTGAATTGTCCATGAGCAACATTGCTTCCTGTGGTAATCCTCTTGATTTTAAGTGAGATTTTATGTTAGGCACGAACGCTTTATGAAACCAGTTCTCAAAAATGTTGTGGCTCATCCAAGCGTTTTTCTGAGCATAATAATGTACAGGCAAAACATTTAGGTTTAAATTTTTGAAAGCACGAGGTTTTTTAGATTTTCCGATAACAATCAAAGGAAGTCTGTAGGACCCACTTGCATTCGCACATACCATAACAGTTATTCGGTCCTTCTGCATTTTAAATCCCGGCACGGATTTTTCAGAAGATGATGCCAATGTTTTCTTGGAAAAAGCTTTCCAATTTAGGCCGGTTTCATCACAGTTAAAAACTTGCTCTTTCACAAGTTTTCTTACCTTTATAATTTGTTCAATTTTTGTACAATAATCTGCTACAACGGTACTGTCGCACTTAGTTTTTCACCCAAAATGTCTAACCGACGGATACCATGACGAGACTTTTAACCAACCATGCTGGCTTTGAAACTGGATTCACCACCAAGTTTTTTATTTATTTCAATGGCTTTAGCTTGTATTATAGGTCCTGTTAGAGGCATTCCCTGACTACAGGCCTGAACAAACCATTGGTACATTACTGTATCAAGATGATCAAGTCTGGCTGGTTTCATAGTTTTTCTGGTTTTTACGTTACCATCAGCATTTACCATTTTCGAAATGTGGTTTTCAATTTTGTCAGCATCTCTTTTAATATCATTAACAGTTGTCCGTCCAATACCATAAATTGGTGCAATACTATACTAGCACTTTCCCCTTTGCGCAAACGTTTTATAATTTCTATTTTCTCGTCTATACCCAACACTACGCGTTACGTTTTTCACTCATGATTCACTGAATCTAAGCACTTTAAAACAAAACTTGCAAATAAAAAAATTACTCTAAAATTAAGTACAGTACTGTAGTTTCTACACTGAATAAGACAAGACTATCGGATGTCACGCACGAAACTAACATAATGATTTGTTTGCTAGGACACAGGAGTGGGAGGGAAAGGAGGGTTTGGCCACTGTTCTAGGAATTGGTGACACACTCCCAATAGTGCTGTGAATAATGTCACTTTTACAAGTAGACTGAGGCACAGTACTATACATTATAAAACTTTTGTATGGAAATGCCATGGTAAACTGTTTAGACGGCACATTATTCTTTAAAATCAAATTTGAGTATGATACCAACTTGTAAGCATTCATACCACATTAAATATATACAGTACATCATTACGTATTACATGTGTACTATTTTCCCCCCTGTCCTGACGGTTAACCGAGACTCTACTGTACTACCAACAATTCAGAATGACGAGAAAATGCCTTCTAAAGACATCAAATGATGAAGCTGTCGAAACATATACTGAGGAAGAGTGGAATGACTTTGAACTTATAGAGAATCATAAGGACTTTTTCAATAAATTTCTGGAAAAATGACAAAAAAAAATAAATCTTGTCTTGAAATGGAAAATAAAAATAAAACAGACTCACAAATCATGAGGAATTTCATAGCACAAGATAAGGAACACAACTTTTTAGTCCATGCTCAAAACCTTGAAACTCAACAGGATTGGACTATAGTTGAGGATTTCTGCATACCTCCTGATTTGATGTGGGAGCTTTCCTTTATGAATGGACCCAGTAAATGATCAAGTTCTATGCGAACACATTCCAGAACACTTTACCTAATCCGAATAATTTAGAGATGGAAGATTTCTGATGAGGCTAAATGCCCACTATGTGATAATTAGATCACTAATGCTAAATTGTTGGATGTAGAAAAGCTTTGTATGAGGGGAGAGTTACCTATAGAGATGATAAAGTTCTCTCAGTGATCCTAGAAGCCCTAAACTTAGGAATAGCAATTGCAATAAAGGAGAGCAATCAAAATCTATTATTGCAGACTCAAATTCACTTTTATAGAGAAGTAAAACTTCAAGAATGAGATCCAGGTCGGTCTCAAATTTTAAGCTAGCTTTGGATTGGAAGATTTTAGTTGATTATGAAAATAATCACTACCAATTCCCTAAGGAAATAGCCGTAACTAATCTTTTCTCTGACATAACAGCTTATTCCCTGAGCACAAAACAGTTCCTCATGTTGGAGCTCACAGTACCCTGGGAAACTGACATCCCTCAGCAAAATCTCTACAAAATGAATAAATATATTGATTTGGAAGTGGCTCCTTATTGAAAGGTTTCACTACACAGTTGTTCACAATTGAAGTAGGTAGACTACCATAAAAAAGCCTGTATGATTTCCCTGTATGTAAGAGACTAGCTTAAAAGAAAAATAAAAGGATTTTTAAACATATGTCTCAAGAAGCTTTGTATGCATCATACCTCCTATGGGTTAGAAGAGACCAGTGGATGATTGGTGAGGGGAATGCCCAGTAGTCAGTCCGGGGCCAACCTAATTCCTTGACCATGCCAGGTGGGCCTGACTTAATTAACAGTGTTACCACATCTTTTCCATGCTCCTTTCATTATTACTTTTACTTTATTCCTAATTGTACAAACATTAAATAATAGGTTAATGATAAGATTGCAGAGATTTAATGAGGCCTAATTGTGGGTAATCAACATCCACCGGTTATTAACAATAATCAAAATAGTTTAACTGAATTACAGTTGAGTTAATTCGACACTGTATAATAAACTATTACATTTATTCTTACTTTATTCCTCATTCTACAAAACAAACACTGCAAAATGATTTAATGAGCACTAATCGTCAAAAATTGTAATCGTTAATCATAATGGGTAAGTCCAGAATCGTCTCATTCCTACTGTCAACTCTATGAATGAAACTGTTATAGGCGGCTAGTTTGTGTTAATGGATAGTAAGTTAGAAGTATTGTTTTGTGTGGTCAATTTTTATAGGTTTTCATTATATTTAGTACATATATTTATTGTTGTTCTTGGAGATCATAATGTCTAAATAATTTATCTGGTTATATTTTTTATTTCAGTTGTAAATTTGAGTAGAGGGTGTATACTGTTATTAAATTCGTCACCAAGTTGATTTGTTTTTTTTGTGCTTAAACAAGCAAATAATAAAGCACATATCTATAGTAAATTTTATTATAGTAGATTTTCTTGTAAAATTTATTCATTCGTTACATAATATGTATGGTCTCTATTTCGTTTAGGAAAATCTCTGCCATAATTCCTGATGAAGACAAACCGATAGTAAACCCTTGGTTTTGTATTGAGAGTAGGTCTATCAATTACTTCTTTACTCAATTTACTTTACTCCCTGTTTTAAAATGTTAAAAAAGAAAAGTGAAATGGTTGTAAAGTGGTGTCTAAAGAGTAGTATAGAAGTATAATTAAATTATTGGATAAATAGAAACAGTGATTCAAAGTAATATAACCACAAACCAGGTAAAAGAAAAAGTCTTACGAATACTATAAGAAATATATGTTTACAAAAGTTAAGAAATTGTAAGATTTTTAAAGGACAATCAAAATGAATTTTAAAAGGAACTTTATCAATAGAGTTCCCATATAAAACAACTTATAGGACATTGAGTAAAATTGCTTAACCAGGTTCATTTAATTTAGTAAGATAAATTGTTTTAAAGAAATAAATATCATAATTAAGTTGTGTGTGTATATATGTTGAAGTAGTTTAACATGTTGAAGTAATCCAAATTTTAAAGAACTACTTACCGAGAAAGAGATTAATTATTATTGTGTTCTAATTGTAAATCTGAATTTTAAAAATGGATGAACCGAAATAAAATATTATTGTACCTTATAAAATAAAAATTGTCTAGTGTATTACTTAAATAAAAGAATTTTGAAACTTAAAAGTGAGTCTTAAATATATGAATACGATTTTATAATAATAAAAAAAGTAATAGACCGAATATGAGAAAAAGCTAAAACTTCTTATTATAGATGCTACCTAGTAAAACTAGTTACTAAGTTTTATTCACCTTCACCTATCGCGATGTTTCCTCAATGTTATACTAAATATAAGTGGGAAAGTTCACGATATAATAACTATAAAATCTATTCATTTGTAATATATTAGTCAATTTAAATATTATCTCTGTAATTTACACAGAAGAACTAAATTTTATAAATTTAAACTTTTATATTTATTATTAATCTTATACATTCTATAACCTACCGTGAACAAATCACTATACAGATTAGTGAGTGCATTTACTATAAGAGGATTAGTTTTCGGTGGTTGTTTCGGTGGGACTAGCTGGGATACAGGATGTTTCAACTTTGTAGCCAACTCCAGACAAATTCTAAACAAATGATTTCAACATAATATTTTAAGAAAATCTACAATCAAATTCTTTAAAATAGTCCAAAAAAACATATACAATGGTGGCTTATCTTATATAGGCTACCCATATATATGATTAAACTTACACATACATAGGCTTCATCATCTTTATATTTTTAATTTGTTATTTTACAATATATTATGCAAAAGTTATGTCAACTGTTCAATTTTCACATATTCCCCAATTATTAACAAATCATCATGTACAGACTTTTGACATGTCACCAACAGTTCATCGAAATCAGTACAACCAATTTGGTGAGCAAAATAACTTTTAATGATGACAATTTAAGACTATTATCACTTTTTGCCTCATAACTCAAGACTCATAATATTTAAAGAGAGAGTGACCAACAAACTTGCACAGAAGTCATACATAATGAAGACTAAGGCATTATCATCAAAATATTGGTTAAGAAACATTAAGTAAAAAAAAAAAACTGTAGTCTGACTAAAGAGCATATAAATTTATTGGAACATAACAAATTCAACATTAATTTAAAACAATTTGGGATTATGAACAAAATTTAAAAGCTTTTGAAAAAGACTAAAGTTAATCAAAAAAATTATGATTCGAAATTTACATTGTAATTAAGAACTAACCAAAATATAAAATACAACTTAGTGCTCAAATTATGAATTTTAAATCAAGTAAGAATTGGGATTTAAAATTCATTTTATTAATCATTGTAGAAACATATTGGTAACACCCAGTTTAAAACTATGAATTCCTAGATTAAATCGATCACATCATTTCATATAAAGCTGTTTTTAATGTAAAACACAATTTGAAGTTTTGTAAAATAATTTTGGCATTCATGAATTAAGAAATGTTCAGTTTAGGAATTTTCCAAAATTACAGGTAAAATATCTGAATCCAACTGCCATTCCTGAAACAAAAATAAATGTAATAATGACCAAACCAACTAGAAATAAGACCAGTTAAAAAAATATATTCAAGATTTTAATAACAAATTATCATAAATTATCAATCAATTCAATATCTTAGAAATGTTTAAATATTTAATTCTAAAATAATATAATAACTCACTTTGGACCAATTTCGTAGTTACGTAATGCTATGTAAACTTCAGATGGATGCATCCCACAGTTCTGTTTGCTGTAATAATTATCCAAGGCATCTGTATAAATTTGCACAGTAAGGCCATTGTTGCGAAGGAAACCCAAAGTAGCCACACGCTGCAATACTTTAATTAATTCCTTTATTTCTAGCCTTGGCAATATTGCATTCCAAATCTAAAATGGGAAAACATATTTGTACTTAGTCTAATGTAAGTGTTTTTACTTGGATTCTAATCATTGATGTCTAACAAGAATATAAAACCTAATTCTTATTAACACTCCAGTGGTTGCGCAGTTTTCTGTAACCTAGTTGATCAACTATGAGGACTACTGTGTTCCATTGTTTTTTACTATTTTTGACATTTTGTATGTGACATAAATTTGTTTATCCATAGGATTAAATAAAATGTTTAATATTAATTATGAAAATTTATTAAAATTGGAAACAAATTTAAAATATTTTTTCTATATATATATAAACTTTTCAAACTACAAATTTAAATTAAATCATAAATATGTCATAATAATTTGTATTATTTTCTTCTTGCTATTCACAAAAAAGTCAATTTTTTTACGAAAATTTTAAAATGTTCATAATCTTGCAGTTGTTTCGAGAAGTTTCCTTTCAAATGATCGTTTTACCACAAACATTCTTCGTAGACACTTTTCTAATGGTCTGAGTACACCCACTTATGACATTTACTGCAGGTTTTTCTGGTAGTTTTGTTCCTGGCACTTCCACAAGTGAAACTACGTCCTTTTTGAGCTGTTGGTGGTGGTGACTGTTGATTGTTTCTTCCTCCAACCGTAAGAGTAGTTTTCCTCTATGTTTTATTTCTTGTGAAATCATTTTAAGTCTGATGTGTTCATGGATTGCTAGTTTCATTAAATCAATAGCCAGAGTTCCTACGATTTAACTTAGTTATTGTTAGATCTATAAATATTTAATACACAGACTCTTGCAACATTCATAAAATGGAATAACAATGGTTAAGGGCCATATTCTTGAGTTCATTGCCATGCCATACTGTCTACACATTTTACCTAATATATGAACCCTATAATTTGTGTCACAGAGTTATATATTACTGCATAACCCTATAATTATGCAGTAATTATGACAGGTTTTTTATCATCGCCTATTTTGGATCAATGGCAACAGTGTATATTCATTAGGGTAGTTGAAATACAAAGCCTTATTCTTATTTTTGTATGTAAGATAAAAAGACAGCTTTTTACTTCTCTACCTCTGGCAAACTAAATGCTGCTGGCAGAAAGAGAATGAAGTGGTAATTGTGCAATGCTTAAGCACGGGTAAAGGCAATACATAAGCGACCTCCTAAACAAAATGAAAATGAGTCCGATCCGTTGAGACTGCTCTGGAATCCAGATTGGCAAAACGACCTAGAAGGCGCTCTATAACTTAGAGGCTGAATGTACAATAGCTCTAACTTATGGCCAAGTGATGGCAGGGATAAGGGTAGGCTCCCTAGCTGAAAATTTTCCTGATACTCTGCTCACAGCGAGGCAAATAAAATTGGTAGCAAAGGGAGATTCTGGAGAGGTATTGCAGCAAAGAGATGGGATCAAAACAAAGTTCCTAGATGTAATGTCTAATCCAGTATACCTCATCTTCATTTGTTCGAATGAAGAAACAGCTAACTGGCTTAAAACATAGCCAAAAAGCTAAAACCATGGGAAAGCTGGTCTCAAGGCTGTGCCAGAGGGGGAGATTCCTCTGACTCCAGTTACAACGGCGTCATTTCCCTAATAGTGAAGATGACTCTAATGAAACCATTCTTCAATACTTGAAGGCACAAATTGAAGGCCTAAGTGTTGATCAATGGAAAGTTCTTCGTAGACTGCAACAAAGCTTTCTTATGACACTTCTGGTCCTCTCAGTTGATATTTTGACAGCTACAATGGGCCTAAACTAGTTACAAGTTTGGAGTAATTCAACTTCAGCTAAAAAGGAAACATGATTTTCTTCTTAAGGTAACAAAGGTTCTGATCTTAAGGTAACTTAAAGTAACCTGCTGGTGATTCTGATCCTGGTTCGCTGTCAAAAGGCTTCTCAGAGCCTGAGACGGTGCCTGGGGCTGAATCTGTTGTGCTAATCAGCCTAGTTCTACACCACAAAGCAAGGATAAGGACAGCTGCCGCTGTGTCAGAGGCCAAACTCCCTCCAAAGTCATGTTGACGGGAGGATTGTTACAGCCTTGGCCCATATATCTGAGAAGTGGGGGTGGTGGGGATGCGGTGTCTAGCAGTTTCTTCCTACAAAAGGAACAAAAACCTAAGGGGCCATTAACAGCAGCAAAAAAGTTCTAGGAAAAAAACTCGTCAGAAGGAGGCCACAGGAGTAGATTAATACACTGAAGTTGAACACTCTCATATCAGGGACAAAGCAAGTCCCTGATGTGAAGAAATAAAATTCCTTCTACAAATCTGAATGTTATCAGATAAATCTCAACCTTGGCACGAGATTTACTGAACGCACTGAAGATATAGCTCTAATCCAAGAGCCATGAGTCAATGGAGGAATCATCAGAGGACTCCCAACTCAAAAATGTAAGTTAACGTGGAAAAGAGAGAAGTGGATTCGTGCCGCTTCAGCCCGACACATAAAGCGACAGTGAAACACTGGTTGTGTGAATGTGAATCTCTAACCTACAAAAGGCTACTTTACCTCAGCACTCCTTTCCCCACGGCTGCAGAGGTAACAATAATGTCACCCAGAACCATTTTAAGATTCTTAGAAAACTTAAATCTTGGCTGGGATGAAAACATAATTAGTAGGCTAGTCACAAAAGACCCATTTGGGTCGCAGTGACAAAAAGCTGTATAGCTTTAAACCCCAAATTCACTATCTACTTCTCTTTCTGGATCAGGCAAAATATTAGCTGGTATTTTTCTTCTTTTCTTCTTAGTATTGACAAAAAAGTAAGGAATTTTTTCTTCATGAACCGAAAGAGACAAGGGCACTGAAGCAAACCAGTTATCACGTGTGATATTTCTGTTTGATCCAGGACTTGGTTCTATTAGACACAATTGGTACCATTGGTTACTTTGAATGGAGCGTCAGTTTGGTTTCCTAAATAAACTTCTTGGTTAGCAAATTTGTTGTTAAAATTATGATAAACTCTTTTATGATGTATTTTGCATGTTACTACGAAAACAGTGTCACTCGTGGTTACAAAAACTGCATCCACTCCAAAATACTGTCCCAAATTTCAAAAATATTTCTCCTGCCTGCTTTAAATACATCAACCAAAAAAAGAATACTAAATAAAGATTTTCTTTCCAAAACATTTGTATATTAAGCATCTCTATTTCTTTGGTAATTTGATCTTTTATATTTTCAGTGTTTTTCCATAGTGAAATTTATTTATTACGATAATGGCATTCAGAGATAACTTAGAGAGGGATTCTGACAACCTCAGGGATGTTGTGATTGACCCCGAGTTGTCAGACTGTAAGGATTTGGAGGGGAGGGAGAAATTATGACTTCGCCTCCATGGTCTTATCATGAAATGAGGGCCTTTACTTTTGGTGATCACTTTCTCGATGACAGTGATTCTGAAAAAAGTTCGACCATCTCCTAAAATAATTCTTTTAAGCCAGATGTCGCCTAAAATTGGAAATTTGGAAAGCTCGGATAATGAAGACTTCCTCGGGTTTGAATCTCAACTTCCAGAAAATGTTTAACAAACACTATTACCACAAATTGATATTGGTCTAGCTGGACCATCCCCACTACATCTGCTCGTAATACAATAAAAACACAAAAACGTAAAATAACACAAACACAAGCACCGGTGGCTCGGTCGGTAATGGGTATATCCACCAGAACAAGAGGATATAACAGCTAAATTTAAAGTAAATAATGTAGAGTCTAGAAATTCTCCAGTTAATTCAAATCCGATTGCATTTTTTTATCTCTTTTGACTCGTGCTATATGGCCTCTTATGGTCGATGAGACCAATAAGTATGCACAAGCAGTGTTACATATAGCGAGAAGCTGGTAATATGCACCAATATTCCAGAATCAATAAGTGGGTTGACATAACCGTAAATGAGATGAAGAAAGTCTGGGGAATGTTGATCAATATGGGGTTTACACCAAGAAAGAATATTGGTCAACTATTCGATCGCATTTATCCCTTCTATCCTAAACTGATGAGTCTCCGACTATTTGAACTAATTATGTCAATGTTTCATTTATCATCCACCGATGGAATGAACCAGGGCATGACCCTGGTTGAAAGTCCAGTCCTTTCTTGACATGATGAATGATACATTCAAGAAATATTTTGTTCCAGGCCAAAAGGTATGTATTGATGAAAGTATGATCGGCTTTTGTGCTTTTATTCAATACAAATCAAATAAGAAACATGCTCATTTTGGGATAAAGAAGTTTGAAATTTGTGACTTGAGAACTTCCTATGTTCTGCATGCTTCTCTATACAGTGATAAAAACTTCTTGACCCAAAAAGTAGTGAAGGAACTGATGACAGAAGTAGACTGTTTGGGAAAAGGTTGCCACCAATAACTACGACACTAAGATACCTCTTTGCTCCTTTTTGTTATAGAACAATACCTTTTTAACAGGAAAAATCAACAAAATCATTAAAGAGTTACCGGTACCAAGAAATGTTGTCCAAGCTGAACTAGCTGCTTGGATAACAAGCGAAACATTTAATATTGTCCTGAAATACAAGAAGAAAAACTAGGAAACCAGTGTTACTAGTTATTACAGCTTGTCATGAGCAAGACATCGATGTACGTAACAAATATGGTGGTGCCAATTTATATTATATTCTATATTTATTACCTTACAAAAATAAAGTAAAATTAAAGCAAGTTTCTACAGAATTTGCAGATATTTTGGTAAAATTTATCTTTGAAGAAAAGATTTAGGCTAAAACAATAAAAAATTGTAACCACTCCTGCAGAGTAGTAATTATTTACAAAGAAACAGAGATTGTTTATTATTTATTTTTGGAGATTTAAAAAAAAAAAAAAAATCATACTCTACATTCTTTATTTCTTAATAATAAAATAAATTTTCAACATGGAGCTAACTTTTTCACTGAAAAATATATTTACATGATAACGATAGATCTGGTCTAGTGGCCATATATAATCAAATCGTTATCTAATTCCACTTAAATTTTGGAAAAAAAGAAGAAATTGTGCAAACAACATGTGGTGTTCCCAAGTGGTCATCCGTCCAAGTACTAACAAAGCCCAATGTTGCTTGACTTCGGTGATCTATAAATGTAGTTTTTAAATTGTGATTTTTCGGTGAAAAAGTTACCTCCACAATGAAAACTTATTTTATTATTAGGGATAAGGTATGTAAAACATGATTTAAAAAATCGACAAAAATACCTACAGAGCTTTTAATCAGATTCGATAGTTTTAAAAGAATAATATACTCTACAGTACACATAAATGTAGTTTCATCTGTAATATTTTCTTTAGATGTACCAATTCTCCTAATTAAATATTCTATAAATGTAAAAAGAAAGGTGATAAAGAAAAAGCATCCAACATGGTGTTATGCAACATAATGATAGACAGCAATATGATCTTATCAGTAAGACTAAGCCTAGATGGGTGAACTAGCTCACCTTAACTGATTATTTATTGTAGCTTTATCAATATATCGGGACAAAAATTCTAATTTCTACTTACTTATTTTTATTTTACATAAATTTGTAGTATTCGGAAAATATTGTGTACAACTTTATAGTACAATGCAATCTAATGAATATTAGTTTTAACTTTGTTTTAGTTAACCTTCGAGCGCTCGCGTCCGTGGTATTAATAGCGCATTTTTACAAAATAACCGAGCAGCGTCGCTATGCGCTGGAATTTTGTGCTGGGACCCACATGTATTCTCTAGTTAACTATTTAATCACCAGAATTCACTCGGAGCCAACGCCAGATTTTTTTATCCCGTCACTGTTCAGTTGCAAAGTGGACAAGGTTGTTGTTTGCATGAACGGCGGGAAAATCCCCGCGCCGAGAACAACTGTGTTTGTGTGTTTGATACAATAAAACAGATCAAATACTTTATATTTTATATTTTTTTCATCAAATGTTTGTAAAACATACTAGGTTTTATTAATAAATATAATTGCAGCAATGATTTATGAAGAAATGGCAGTTATAAACTCATAAGAAAAGAGTTTGTGATTGGGGGGAAAATTCCGTCATGCGAGCGCTTGTGTGAGTGCAAAAGACGCGAGCGCTCAAAGGTTAATATGATATCAAACACAAAACATACGGCACAGAACACATGGTTCAGGGAAGGTTGAATCCGGTAAAAATACACATTGTTTAAACAGGTTTCCAATCTCGACCGCAGAATTTGAAAGATTAATACGGAAAAACGATGAATAGAGATTCACTAATTTCGACTTGGGGAAGGGGAGGCTCTTTCTCGTATTCAACATTAAAAAATTTATTATTTCATAATTTTCCTTTCTTTATACTAATTAATATTGGTAAAAAATTTAAATGTTTGAAAATTGTAAATTTTTGTAGCAATAACATGTATAATATGGGATATACAGCAAACATATCCAAGGTCAATTATTTTTCCCATCACCGTATTATATTCGCACTTAGTTTAGTATATAATCAGTGTTTGGTATTAGGCTATATGCATTGAACTGTTGACGCTCTGCTTTAAACCTTAAAGCTCTCTCTGTCATACACAAACATCCAACTTTGCACTTCTTTCATCTTTCTTTCGAATCGAAGCTATATTAAAATAGGGAATAATAGTAGTACAACAAAGTTAACTTCGAACAAGTGTGAGCAGGTCGGGGAAATGAGGAGCATGTGGTGGAGGTAAACAGTCTGCAAGTAGATAAGTTAGTGTGTGAAGGAGAATTTATGTCTTCCTTAACCTTTCATTTTTAAAACTTTTTTTTATAACCAATTTTTGAGTTGACAAACCATAAAAAACTTTTAATGTGTGAACATAGATTTCATCAGGAAAAGTTATTAGTTGCCCTTCAAGTCTTTCATTATTATTATACAAGAAAGAGTCTTTCATTATTTTAAAATAATTAATTCTTTTCAATCATATATCATTTTTCTCAATTACCTTCTACTGTCGTCAGTTTTTCTCCACCAGAAACCCAAATTTCTAAAAAATTTCCGCAATGTTTCAGTCGTGAAATTAAATTCAAGTTCTAGGTGTTCTGATCTTAAAACTCTCATTAGTGATTTTTAACACAGTAATTTGTTATATTTTAAATGAAAATTATTAACTATACAGTAGAAGCTCTTTTAACCGGCATTCTAACAACCGGCAATTTCTACTAACCGGCATCAGCCAAGCCACTCACGGTCGGTTTTTTCCGGTTATGTTCGGGCGGCTGACAGGCCTTGACTGACATTTCCCGCCAGTGCAGTGACTACGTGCGCCGTTTTCTTAGTCATCCAGTGTTTGTCTGCTTCATAAGTAACACATTATTTTCTTCATAATGTCAACATCGTTGTAAACATTTATACATACACAAACTTCAAATTCAGTAATTTCGAGCACTGTGTAACACTACATCCAACTTTTGCAAATTAGTGTGCTCTATTACTGTGTCTTTAGAAAGTATTGGCATTTAACCTTTGAATATCATGTATTTACTAAAATTAGTTATTAAAAAATATGTAACACACACACAAAACAAAAAAAGAAACAAACATTTTGATTCCTACATCGGAGTTACCGCTTTCATCACTTCCGGTATCACTTTCACACAAACAGTTATGAATATCACTTGAATTGCCAAGTTCACTTATTATTATATGTGTAATACTATATGTGTTTATAAAATACATGTAGTTTGGATAAAAGTTACCGTTTGTATATCGATTTTAGCAAACCTTGTTTAATTAGATCTCGATCGCGACTTTAGCCGCGGCAAAATATATCGCGATCTCGACTTTAGCACTTTGGCCGCGGCAAAATAGATCGTGATAGCGACTTTTAGCACTTGGAGGGTTAAAAACTAGATACGCTCGATTTTCCGGCAAAATCGGATATCCGGCATGGCCCTGGTCCCAACCATGCCGGTTAAAAGAGCTTCTACTGTATTTCGTAACACGCTTTTCTGAAAGTTATCAATATTAACTTTTTTAATTAACAGTCTTTGTCCACATTTCTTGAATTTTGTTATTACATTTTTTTTTACCGTACTTAAAAATCTATAAATCTATAAAATCTGTAAATACCGTACTGTATTTACCATTATTCTTTGAGATTTTCTTCAACAATCTTTTTAAAGACATTTACAATAATACACTTACTTTAACTTCGTAATGATACTCCCTGGCCTAGTCGATTAATTGATCTAGGTTGAGGCATTATAAAGAAACCTAGAATGTAACAAAAGACCAAAACTAATTTGACTCTATAATACAAAGATCAGATGCAACTGTTGTGATGTAGAAGGAGTGAGTCATGTGTTTCTCTCCCTTTCTTTATACCATTAGACTTGCCCCACCCCTTGTATACACAAACTCGTCAACTGTGCATCTCAATATTGCTCCAAATTAACACTATGTTCTACTACAGGACTTATAGTCAGCATATCCTTACAATCTTTTTTTGCCAATTCGCTAATGAGACAATTGACACTTTTTCACAACAAAACCACTCAATTCACGTTTAGTAATATGTCTTTAAATCACAGTTTTTTTCAGGATGGTTTCGTTCATTACGTAGCAAACTTCCCAATATTCTTAATCGATAATTTTACTCTTACACGATTTTTTGAATTATTTGTTATATATTTATATTTCGTATAAAATATACCACAATTCATACTCTGTAGTTAAACTTTTTCATGAAAAATGTATTGTTTTCTTCTCCATAGTAAAGCACAAGTTTTGTTTTGTTTTGTTTTTTGTTTTTTATTTTTTACCAGACTGATTTGCTTTTACTTAACAGATAAATCACCCCTTCCATACTCTGACTGATTTGTTTGTAATGAAATATAAAAATACTATATGTTACAAGTATAACTTAATAATTCAAAGCAAAGCGTTCTACTTGTGTATATATATTGTATAAAATCAGTAATGTTCTCTATAATGATTATCTCTCCTCACTTCTCCCCCACAATCGCTGCTTTATCTTGGCTATTCGTGTATTGCATTCCTACTAACAATAATGTGCCCCCATGATATTTTTTTAGGTTTTATAAAAGGACCTGCGAAAAACAATTTGACAAAATTAATTAATGACACGTACTACTGGATAAACAATGTGAATTATTAATTAGTTTTCTTGAAATTTAATATAATACATATAAATTCTTTTTTTTTACAAGTTATAATTTTGAAATCGAATTTTCATATCTGGCTGTTGTTAAAAATCTATTATAAAACGGAAACATTTTGGTTTCCCTACGTCTTCAGTGATGCGCGTTGACATTTAGTCGTCACATTTGACTAATGGGGACAACATTAAGGCAGCTTACTTCCTTTTCCTGTTAACTTCCTGTTATGACTTTATAACTCACAACACATGTTAATAAAAACTTGTTTATCTCTCATGAGAAGGGCGACTAAAGATAAATTTCACGTCATGATTTGATATCCAAAATAAAAGACATACATATCAAAACAGGATCAACTTTAAGATCATATGGCATCATTAATTTATACAGGAACATATTATTAAAGAAATCATATCCATACTAACTAAATTACTAAAATATAACAAACGCATGGAAGAACAGAAAGTCACCAAATTATCCAATTTATTATTATTTGCCGATCACAAAATTATTTACAATTCAACAATAAATATTACAACCAGAACAACAGTTTAGTTATGGGACGCCCATTAACTAGCATCGTAGCAGAAATATTCCTCAATTATATTGAAAACAATAACATAATATCAGAAAGAGAGAAACACTTCCAAAATATTGGATATTATCACAGTATGTTGATCACATACTGATTCTATACCAAGATACAATAAGACAGATCAACACATTCGCCACATGTCTAAATAGCCTACACCTAAATCTGAAATTCACAGCTGTAATAGATATGAATGTTAACATTAATTACCTTGACCTTAACATAACAAAAGTAAATATGCAACACCAGTTCAAGATATACAGGAACCCCATTTAGATCACACAATCCATGCTACATCTAATCATCCGACATCTCACAAATTAGCAGCATATAACAGCTTCATATACAGAGTAAGGAATACTCTCATACACCCAAATATTCAGGATGAATTTAATAAAATGAAACATAGTCCCATCAGAAATTAATAAAGCTCATCTATCATTGACAAACTAGAAAAAAACAACAAAAATTAAATTGAATTAAAGAAAAACAAAAGAAAGTATATAGTTTTAAACTTTAACAAGGATCTGGAGTATGTTATAGGATATATATTTCAAAAACAGAATTACACCACAGCATATAAAATAAAGAACAATTTATATAATGTCTTGCGTAAAAGGAAAACCCACAATAACAAATTTGAGAGTACAAGAATTTATGAACTATTATGTTCTGATTGTTCAAAAAAAGTATACAAACTGAAAGGTCCTTTTAAAAAATATATAAAGCCATCTGCATTACGATCAGCTAATCCCACAAAAATCTATTCTAAGTTTGTCAAACATATTATCCGAACAAATCACAACTACTGCATTATCAACAAATCATTAAAAATACTTCATTACTGTCTAAAGGGAAAATTAATGAACGCATTAGAACAATTAGAAATATATAAACAAATTTAAAATGACATCAACTCATTACTTAATGAAAAGCTACATTTCGATCGAAATTAACTACCAACAAATTTAGCATTTTCCAATCATCCCTTTAAACTACCCCCATGCACAATTTTACACAGTTTAATTATTAATAACTCAAGAATCATTTGTCGTATAAAAATTCAAATATATTCAGTTTAAGATATTTAAATTGCCTTAATTTTGATTTATTAATTATTACTTTATGATTAAAATTGTCCACGTTATGATTGAAATAAGGAAAATGACATGTGTAAACGAAAATTAGTTTGAGTGCAATCTTTCTGCCAATTCTAGCATTATCTTATTATTTATATTGGTCAATGTGTTTCGGAGTTCCTCATCTTTGAGACCTACTTTAGTATTCAAGTAGGTCTCCAAGATGGAAGAACTCTCAAATGCATTGTCAAATATAAATAATAAGTCAATGCTAGGATGGCAATACATTGTACTCACACTAATTACTTAGATTCTAGCAGATAGCAAACTTATTAATTAGCAGATAAATTTATTAATTTATGAATAACAATAATATTTGGCTCAAATAACAATTGAAAATTAATTTTTCTTTTGAATTCAATTAAAATGTGTATGTTTCTTGTTATTCTATATAAGTAGATATAGTCCCAAAACAGTTTTTTTTTTTTACCAAAATTGTTACTTTCATTCAATCAAACTGGATTTTATTATTTATTTTTGTACATGTAGAGCATTGTAAATTTTTTTGATAAATATATTCAAAACCATAAAAGTATGTTTGAATTACACTGTATGTAAATGGTGGCCAGTAAACATTTTCAATTCAAAATAACATAAAAACCGGAAGGAATTACATAACATTTTACTAGCCGCCATTTTGAAATAGATAACAATACAATTTGAAAATTTTACATGAATATGATCTTCAATATGATCTGATCAAAGTTTATGCAAAATTTCATATACTAAACGTTCTTTAGAATTTATTTATTTATAACAAATTTGAAAGACTAAAATTTCCCCTTCATTTCAAAATGTTACTCCCATGCTATGAAAACATAAGTGTGTAATATACTAGCATTAAATATTTTGTAAATTAAGAACACAATCACATTAAAACCTTTTACCTCTGGATTCCTCAGCATATGGTTTGGTATTAGTTCCAGTGGATAAAGTTCAACTTCAAGCTTTTTAGCAGCCTTTGACATATTCTCTTCCGCCAAAAAAGCTTTCCATTCCGTTAAATATTTTAAAGTTTCTTTGATAAATCCATCTTCTGAATTTTCAAATGCAGTTTTAGTTTGTTTATATCCTTTTAAAGCGTATGTAAACAACATTTTTTGTTCTAAAAAATAAAAAGGAAAGAAAGATAAATTTATGGACAATAAAGCATCGAAGGAAGTGATAAACATTAAGGACATATTGCAAAAATAAATAACCACACTCCGACTTATGGTAGTCGAGTATTATTAAAATAATATTATTGTTGAGCATGCATGTAAAACTGTATATTAAGACTTTGAAATGTCTTGGAGGAAGTCCCTGAAACAGATTCTTGCCATCAATATCGAACATGGCCATATCCGGAAGCCACTTAAAGAAGGTAGGACAACTATAGGTCTCACCAAACTGTCATCTTTGCGGTCTTGTACCTGAGACTGCAGTACATATTTTGTTTGATTGTGAGGTCCTGAAGTCCAAAAGAAGGTGAATCTTTAGACTTCAGCAACCATCATAAATTTTGATAAGAACACCCTACACAAGATCCTAGAGCTTGTCAGAGGCACTGGGGTTGGTGTACGGTGAACAAAAGAAAGATTTATTTATATGAATGAAATAAAGTGCTTCAGACATATGGAAATGGAAGGATAAACAATTTTTGTTTTTAATCAAAGTGTTTTATCTGAGATATAAGGAAAGCACAGGAGGAGATATAATTTGCACAACTGTCTTTTGAATACTACAATTTTTTCCTGGTCCTGACAAATTGCTTCATAGAATTATATGAATTTAAAAATGTACAAGAAGGATGCTTATTTTCAGTACATCTGTATCTAAAGTTTTAGTAACAATATTCAAAATAAAACTTACTGAACTGAACACTTACGTTGATTGGTGGGTTTTACATGAGCCAGTCTAAGTATATCTCTATGACACCATCCAAACTGACTTCTATGTTTAGTTACTATTTGAGAAAGATCAAAGGGAGTCCACACAAGGTACCAATTGCTGATTGCTTTCTTCCACCCTCGGCCACCAACTGTCATCATAATCAAATTATTTTCAATTTAATAAAAGTATAATTTAATAATAATAATAATAATTTATGTATACTTTTTAGAAATATTCATAAACAAAGTACAGTACAACCTCGTTAAGTCGGATCTCCGGGTAACCCAGACCGGTTTGCAATAAACATAAATATAAATTAATATAAAAAATGCATTTTGGTAGCACTATTGCTTTATACGAGTGCATAATCGTAACGTATTGCACGGTGATCGTGTTTCCGCCGAGTTAGTTTGCCGTGACTGTACATCTGATGCCTATCTGTAACGCTGCATGCCTGTGTGGTGAGTCTTTGTCACCCAGGTGATTGGCTCACTTTACCGGAGAAGCAGAAGTCATCAGTCACGCAGAAGCAGCATCTCACTTGAATGAATTGATGGTGTATTTTGAGCATCAGAACGAAACTACACCGGCCGAACTTCTCATGTTGAAACACAATGTGCGGCACGTAAATGTTACTCGAAGCTTGCAAGCTTGCAAGCTTATTCTCCAAAGAGTAGACATACCTGTACAGTCCACAGATGTGTTTGTTGTTTTATTGTGATGAGTAAATATTTTTAAAGTGTTTTTCTCCGTAATAAAGGAAATTATTGTAAGTAGAGTATGTATATTTTCTTTTGTGGTTTCTGCTCTTTCTCCGGCTAACACGGATTTTCGTTATGTCGGATCGGGCACAGTCCCGGCTGGTCCGGCTTAACAAGGTTGTACTATAATGTAAATTTTAACCAAATAAAATCAGGATAATTTTTTTTTATTATTATTATTTTTTTTAATGAAGTTGTTATCTACGAAACCTGAAATAAAATTACTACTAAATATCAAAGAACAATTTGTACCTTAATTTAATAACAAAGGGAATAAATTATTAAATAGTTTAGTAAGCGAGGGATAAATTATTAAATAATTTAGTAAGCTATTTTTTTTAAATTGGGTTTATGGAACAATTAATATACACCAGCCTCGCGGTAATCCGGCGTATATTGAACAGGGCTAATGACGGATTAGTGGAAAATAAATGTGAAAATTATTGGTAGTCAATTAAAAAAACAAGAATTAAACATTACATACCTTTATCTATATGGTAGTTTTATTTTCATAAATTAACATTTTAACATGTGAAAAACAACTGATTGAATTGAAATACTACCAAAACACTTTAAAAGTATTGTGAAATAATTGACTGTATTTTAAAATATTTTGTATAAATAAATTAAATTAATATTAAAACTTCAAACTGATAATAAACTTCCATAATCATAAAAAAATTTTGTTCTTGAAAAATATTTTTCCCTGGTACTCAGGTTCCTTGAAGGACATCTTTTATGCAAAAAATTTAGTAATTTATAACAATTATAACATTTTACATTTTTTTTAATTTTTGAGGTAATGCCTTGAAAATTTGGCCCACGTACATTCTTTTCGAAAGCATCATCTTTGACATTGGGATTAATATCATTTTCCCACCTAAGACCAAACATTACTCTTCTTGGTTTAGTGATAATTAGGTTTAAGCTTCAACATCTTTTCCTTGACTCTTCTCTATTATCATTGTTCAATAATACTCACCCTTCTTCAATCATGCACCTTGTTAGACCTAGGTATTGGCTAAGCTGAACCTTTGACCATAGCCAGTATAACTTTTTTTTGTTGTAGTTTTAGGGCGAAAAACCATTTTGGTCATTATCGCCTTCAAAAAATTTGCTAAGATACTTTGCCTAAAATCTTAAAAATAAAATATTAAGAACAATAACATTACAAAAACTGGTAAACACAAAAAAAAAATAAACAACAACATAATGTATTACAAGGCTGTAAAATGCCCCTGCAACAACTTAACAATTACAATTAAAACAAATATTACAGGGCTGTAAAAGGGTCCTGCAACGAATCACTAAGAATACAATTTAAAAGAAAAAAGTAAACATAATTTTACAGAGTTATAGTATGACTCTTTAGTAATTGACTAGATTTTATCAAAAATATTCAGACAATGCAAAAAGGACAACACCCGATCAAGGATCTGAGCATTATCCCCCAACATCGCCTGAATGGAATTAGGTAGGCCAAAATTTCATCGCACATCTCTTAAAGCAACACATTCATTGAGGATGTGCTTTATTGACAACACACCTTGACAAAATGGGCATTATGGCGGACTCCCCTGTTCCATCAGAAACCCATGAGAATCATGGAATGACTGATACGAACATGGATAACCACCACTTCCTCTCTACGGCTGGCACGTATGGATGAATTCCACGGACGAACAGTATCTTTTCCTTCCCTCAGCATATTGGATGGACGCTATATGTGTCCACTCATCTTCCCATTTCTTACGCAAAATATTAGTGTTTGCAGTATACAGAATTAGTCAATTAGTTTGTGCAGCATTTCCCTTTCCTGTTTGGTATTTTTTATTTAAATGTGTTAATTTAATGTTAGGATTTGAGTAATTAGTAGGTTACTGGCGTTATCTTCCTTGGCTTCTGCGCTAATATGAACGCTCAGCCCTATTTCTACAATTTTTGTTGTCGTGTTTCTTTTGTTATTTCTTGATTCTAATAATTATTTAATTTAAAAATTTTCCGCATTTCCTCTCTTTTGAAAATTACATTTCTCTTCCAGTGCACATTCACATTTTTTCTCTTTTATTTTACAATTCTTTCAACCTTTCGCTACTTCCTTGCTAACTCTCTTTCATTTTTCCAAATATGACATTGTTTTTCAAAATTTTCGTCCTTTTAATTTTCAAGTTTTAATCGGTGACAATGATTGGTTAGTGATGGCAACCATTTCTTTTTTTACAGTAAACCTCACATCTGTTTATGATTTTTTTTTACCGTTAATATCTCCTTCCTACGTATAAAATATACATCATTTAATCTACCTCTCCTCACTTAATCTACTAACACCACTTTTTTAGTTTTAGAGCTTCTGGGTGAAATTGGGAACTGAACCAATCACTTCTTAAATTAAAAGTGTTTTCTTGGTTTTGGCTGTTTCTCCCAAAAATGGTGGGCTAACCTTGCCATATTAATGACCCTGAGGTTCCTTCATTACCCTCTAAGAGACCTACTAGGAATTCTGAAATTGGCAGGTCATTTTGTGATTTTTTTTAAATGGTATTTTAAAAAATGGATAAAATATAATAATATTATGTATATTGCTATACATTATTTTTTACAGCAAAGTGCATAGAATTGATTTGTGTAATGGTTACATGAACAAATTTTGGAGTTAGTATGTTAGGAATCAAAAATGTGCAAAAAATGAAGTACAAACAGCACAATAAAGCCAATATATACCTACAACAAAATTTTTGTAATTTTTTTTCAAGATGTACAAAAGTTTTCTAATGTAGTTGTGAATAAATGTTGATAAAAAATTAATTAGTATATAAAATTTACATGAAAAAACAATTTTTATGAAAAAAAAAAGATTTCCTGAAAAGTTGACCTATTTTGAAAAATTCACAAAAAATAGTTATTCTATATACAAAACACAACTTGTAACATAAGGCCCATCATTTATTAGAGACAGTTGAGTAGAATTTATATACATAATAAAACAAATTAAGACATACAAATTTTTATTTTATGTAATTAATTAGAATTTTATTATGTCAGGAATAAAAAAAAATCATGAAATAACCCATGCCAAAATGCCAAAAAAGCATACCGGGTGAATAAAAAGTCAAGACCCCCCTAAAGTATGACCTATTCTGATGAGATTGAAACAAAGAAGGGGCTGGTTTGTACTAAACCGTACTTCAAACTGGGAAAGTCCACAGTACTAAGGTCACTCATTGCAAACAAACATCTTATCAGTAGGCTTTACAATATGCATTGGAATATTTGTCCTTTGCATTCCTAACTGATTTAGAACACAGAAAAAAAATAACCCAGTTGTTTCAGAGAAAGTAACTTTACCTTGAAAACTAATGTAAGTGTAGACTTCAATAACATTTGACGGGCTACCATTTTTGATAATGAAGAGATAGCGAACTCTGGTTTTCACCATTCTTTAAGTTTTTGTAAACACTTCAAAATGAGGTGTCACTTGAAGGGGGTTTACATTTAGAATTTTTGAGTTGCCCCCAAAATCACCCATTTTTGGGGGACACTCAAATTGTTCAAAATCATAAAATGAAACTTTCTGCTAAGATTGCACGACCACCAAAAGGATATCTCTGTATATTTACTTAGAAAAATTTTAGAGGGGGGGTCTTGACTTTTTATTCACCCGGTATATATAACAAAAAAAATCTATTTAAATTCAAGATATACAAAAGTTTTATAGTGTGATTGTAAATAATTGTGTTGTAAAATATATAAATTTAGACAACTTCCATTAGAAGTTAGATTAAATTATTATGAAGAAACTAAAAAATAGCTAAAAACTTATGCCTATTTTAAAAATTCACCAAAAACATATAATAATACCTTAATTCAGGGTGATATGTAAACTCCTCTCAGGGTGGCATATTATAAAAACCACAAGATCCTGACTGCCACCAAAATACAGCACCTCAAACTGCCCATCACATAGCCCATTTCATTCATCAAACCCAAATATATATATATAGCTATCAGAAATTGTAACTCATATAATTTTTTTAAATATTCAATACATATATGTTTTTTAAGAGTGAAGTGCTAATATACGATATAATAAGGAAGTGAAGAAAAAGAAACAATAAAAGAGGTTGATATAAGCAAGGAAAGGGGAAAAAATGTAAAAGGATTATTAGCACAAGTATTCTTGGTGAGGACACAAAAACCACACATACATCTTTAACAAATATATAACAGTATATCAATAATTTCAAAAAGGACATAAGTTTATAATATCAAACCAAAGACACTAAGAACAGCAATCATCAAAATTAAATTGTTACGTCAACAGTTGGAAAATATAAAACAACAAATTTGGTTAAGTGGCCAATATCAATTAAACCTTCATTTACTTAACAAAATTAGCTACTTTAAACAAAAACATCTTGTGCAGTTTAAACTATTAAAAGAAATAAAGGATTATAAGCTGGATCCTCAATTTAACTTTTAACTTCTAAATTAATTCCTTCTAATATTTATAATACTATAAAGTCATCCTTCATCATTCCACATTTTCACCCACACCTATCACCCATGTAGATTTAAGCATCACCTAAATAATTTGTTAATGTTAAGTTATCCTTTTAAGTTTTATTTAAAACAATTGATATTTTTTTGTTAAAATTTGAACATTTTACCATAATAAATAAAAAGGGCTAGTCGTGGCAAATTCAAAAGAAAATACCAGAGATCAAAATAGATATGTTAAACTTGTAAGATAATTGTATTGTACTATATTACCATAATTGTGTTAATACATAACAGTCATATTTATATTATTCCATTTATCCTGTTTATTTATAAACATTTATTTAATGCAAACCCCAATTTCTTATACACCATTTTTAAAGAAACGTACGGAAAAATGTACTGTGAATGTATAATTTTCTACAATGATACATTTGGGAGTACAGTTATCAAGAATGAGAAAGTTCTCTTCACGTCACAAAATTTTTAACCAATAAATCACCAACAAACTTGTATAAAATAGTAGAAAATTTGTTTAGAATATTCAAACACTTACAATAGTTGTAGAATATAGTTGTGACGATAAATCTGTATCAACACATATCAACAAAACAATAAATAATTCATAATAAATTTAAAAGTAATAAATTCTCAAAATAATTAAATGTACCTTAAATATACCAAACTGATGATACACAAGTAAGCTACTGCATTGAAAATGACACTGTGAGTGTAGATCAAAGGTCACTTAACACTTTTGAAATAACGATTTTGCTTGTATAGTCCAAACAAAATATTAGTATCACAGGGAAATGGAATAAAACAATCAACAGATCTTAAATTCTTCTTTCACAAAAAGATTGTTAAAAAAAAAATCGAAATATTACTAATCGATATTAGACATTTCATAAGTGTGTCATAAAGAAAACACATGTAGTTGATCTTGATCATCATTTCGTATAGTTTTTCTATCTCAATAACTATAAGAGCTACGATAATTTGAATGGGACAGATTGTAAGAGGAAGAAAAATACTATAAAATAATGACACTGAGGATTAGTTTGGCAGAAATTCTGATTTGTTAAAAATATACAATCTATGACAATCTCCTCTTATCTTGTAAAGAATGTTGACATATTACTCCTTAGTGGTAATACACACAAATTACATCATTTTATTACATATTTTTATTACGTTTCAAGGACTTTTGTTTATATGAATATGAAAATGTGGAACATTAGCTTTACAATGATACCTAAATTATTGTGATAGGACGATTTTTATAAGGTGAATTGTTGAATTTAAAAAATAGTGATGTTTATGACCCAGGTGAGTTGTAAAGCGTATTGTAAATTTTTGATTTTCAATAATGTTTATATCTCCATAACTATAAGAGCTACGATAATTTTAAAATCACAGATCAAAAGACGAAGAAAAATTGAATAAAATAATGTCACTGTACAGTAGTAGACAGAAATGATGGACTTATGAAAATTAAACAAAGCATGACGTAATTTTGTCCATTACAGCAGCGAATGTTTCAGTGTTACTCTAATTTTACTGATTTATTACATATTATTTGTAATGTTTTATAGACTTTTGGTTACTTGAGTATGAAAATTTGAAACAATATCTTTCAAAATTGAAATAGAACAATTCTTAGTGGTCGAAATGTTGAATTGAAAAAGAAGTGATGATTACAACTCAGATGAGTTGAAGAGCGTTTTCGGAATGCATGTTTATGGCTCAAATGTTTCGAAGAACATTTTAAGAGTTAAATAGTGCACACATGAATTTAGCAATATAATATGACTTAATTATGTGAATGACTTCCTAACCACTTATTGTGTTCGACCGTCTTTTCCTGGTAAATTAATTATTATACTGTGTAAGGGTGCAACTTGTATTTTATATTATTATTGTAAATTAGTTTGATGTTGACATAATAGCTGAGAGTGACCATTTTAATGAACAATTCGACCTCTGTGTGATTTAACATATTTATCCTTACTATGAGCATGCTTCCACGTTTGTTAAGCCCCCAATAAATGAATTATCCTTATAATAAACCCACCAACGATTAACACCCAAAGTGTACTCTTCTTTTCAGCATTTTTAAGATAAAAACTATGAATGTTAAATATTAATGCTTGGCAATGTTACCTTGACTAATCATAACAGCTACAAAATGAAGATAATTCAAATACACTATTTGGAATAAAAAATAATAATACAAGAAATGCTTGAATAACTTGTTTTATTTGACCTTTTGTATTACTCTAAGTTTGCGATAAGTAAAGATATGAAAATTGTTATAATTAACCCACCAACGATTGCCAGACCCGCTAGCGGGTCGATTTTTCATGCATGGCTTAGTTCACAAACTCTAAAACACGTATTTTGCAATTCAACATTACGCCCACTTAAAATTGTCCTATCGCAATAAATAAAACACCGTTGGAAAAGTAATGTTCCGTAGATGCATAATCATGCAAAAAAATACCACAAAACGTTATAAATAATATTCCAAAAATTGGTGTAGTTCACATATTTTTGTATCATAAATTTCAACTCTGCGGCTTTTCGTAAAACGCGGCTCCATTTTTCCCGATACGATTACAACTCTATCTGTCATTTAAGTCAACTAAAACACTGTTCTATAGATCACATGTTTCTCTTTCTAACCGTAGATTACAAATTTTTCTGTGTTTAACAGATCCAGAGATATATCTATTTGACCAGAGAAGAAACCTGACGACACAAAATTCATTTGGCATTCGGTGCACTTTACGCAATGACGAAATTCATTTTTCATGTCAGAAAAAGAACTTGTTCTTTACACTATGTTGTAGAGGAAATTTCATTCTATACGTTGGTACCACTCGATATAGGCAATACTTAGTTAAAAGGTTTTGTTTTGATCCCGGAACATACGCAATGGTGCGATAAATACTGTAACAAATGATGTGCGCATATTGTTTGGGAATACATATTTATTTTATTTTGAAGGTTTGTTTATACAAATTGTATATATTTTGTATACAAGTTACAATATATGTGTTTTTATATCTAAAGTTTATGTTTTTAGTGAATTTCTAGTTTGTGAAAGGTTATATTTGTCATAACCTAAAAGGAAAATTGTAAGTCTAGGCTATATGCAAATTTTCTTATATTTAGTGTTTTATTTGATTATTACAAGTGTATATGTGTGTTATTCTTTGTAAAGTATGTTGTTTTAGTGAAATCTAATGATTTTGTCTTAGGCATAGCTTTAGAAAGTTACTAATTACGCCTAAATGATCGAGGTGTCAAAATCGAGGTAAACCTTCTAGCGTCAGAATATCAATATTTTGAAAATCGTCATTTTTATTTTCAAATATGTAACAATTTTTTTTCCCCCTAAATATATTACAAATCTCAAGTAATGGTTGAATAAATTCCAAAACATCTATTAGTATGTTATTCATTACCATTTCTGTAAAATTTCTGCTCCGTTACTCTTCGATTTTTTGGTATTTGACCAAAAAACTCCATAAGTGATACATCTAACAATTTTTTTCACTACACACCTACATTCTATGCACCTTTCTGAACATAATGTGATATAGAACTTTTGTATAAAATATATATTACTATGTTTGGTAAATTGTTGAAAATAAAATGACCAATGTCCTGAAATTCATAAAATATTTTTTTACATTTTGAAAATGTAACAAATTTTTTTTTCCCCTAAATATATTCACAAATAATACACAAAAATTGTGTATATCTTAGAAACGGGTAGTAAGCTATTGATTTTGGATTATACAGGTTCTTCCTGAAATATGGTAACTTCATTTTTGACATGTAACATACTTAGGCCTACTCCAAAACCGTTTCAAAAAAATAAATAAAATTTTTTACATAGATGAATTCTATGCATCTTTCTGAGAAAAATGATATCTTATAAGTTAGGTTTTGTATACAAATAATATTTTTTATTAATTTTTTAAAAAACGAAGAAAATTAACACTGCCAAATTGAAGGTTAAACATCTAAGTTACAAAGCTTCCCTTTTTGTAACTCAAATATATTTAAAAAATATATATATCAATATACAAATACATATTTACTTTAAAATTTAAAAGTGATGATCCCAAATAAGTGATTAATGCAAATGATGTATTAATTAATTAATACTTAATATAAAGACAGTCTGTTTAAAACCAAAGAGGATAATCTGAAAGGATAATCCCTGTATATTTTATTTAAATAGTTTAAGCATACATACGTAAATGAGGTGAATTTAGCTCTCTGTTGAACTTCACGAAAAGGAAAAATTCTTCAGTATTAGAACACACTGTTCGTAATGCTTTATACGCATTAGCTTGAAGTTCAGGTTTTTGATTCTCTTTTGTGCAGACTGCTAATGCAAACACCAAAGACTCGGGATGTACTGAAGTCCCATCTTGTTTAACCTAACCAAAAGAATTCACAAAATTTATCACACATCTGTATTTTGGATGTATAAAAATACTCTAAATATAAAACATTTATATATTTTTGATCCCTATCTACCACAAAACTAAAGAGACAGTTCAATTTCAGATAAAGCATGTGTATTCTCTTATAAGTGGTTATAGAATAAGAAGACACACTTTCAGGGGAAAACTACCTTAGAAAATAATTCATAGTGAGAAAAATGTTCCATTGTGAATTGTATGTTAAGCAGCACTATGTATTCAATGGTGTGAGACTTCAAACTTATAAACATTGATCTACTGATAATATTAACATGCTTAAGTGGAAAGTGTGTCATTTAAAATTGCTAAATATTTTTAAATAACATTGGGAAGAAGGATTAGACTAGCAAATAGATATATTATAATTATGTTTAGAGATAGTTATTAATTTGGAATGTTTGCGAGAACCTGTAAATAAATAATTATGTATAGGAACCTAGGAGGATTATACTTATATACATGAATTTTACCTGACTACAAAGTGTGAAACTGGATGTATGTTTTGAACAAAAAGACAAGATGCTGGTTATAAATTAAAAATTGGAGCCATTATTGAAAAATCTAAGCGGCATCATCTAAATATAGATGCAGTCATAAAAGTTTTTAAATTTAAATATAGACAATGTTTCGGCCTAGTAATGATGAGAATTTCAAAGAGAAAGGAGATCGGAAGAAGTGGTATAAATAAGCTGTGTGAAATTAAATTATTTAAATTTCTTCTTTTAATTTTAGTTACAGCTTAGTTACAGCTAATTACTTTTTTTATTGCTTTGTAAAAGTAGGTCACAAGATTAGATTTTTCTGCTTGGAGGGCCCATGTCTTTGTAATTCAATTTCAACTTAAATGTCTGATTCCCTCCAGCCATGGTTGTATTGAAAATATAAAAACCAGAAGACCTCCTTTTCTCACTTGAAGTTTTTTGTTAATACAATTTTATAAATCATTTATATTTTAAAATGTTTAGTGATTATTAAAACCTATTAATTATGATTTAGATATATCCTAGTTTGATGTGATATTATAAAATATGTTTATTTACTTGTTTATGCCTTTAAAATATGTTCACTTTGGATAAACGAATTTTCCAAAGTTGATAAACAGTTCATAATTGATTTGATGCACATTGTTTACTTATTTCAGTCATTATTATATTTATTCAGACTTATCATTTACTATTAAGCTTAACCTTATTCTGTCTTCATTTTATTCTTTCACTTCAAACTTATTCAATAAGGCATTCAAATCGAGAGATGTAAATGGCAAACATCGATTATTGAACAACCAACTAAATTTTGATTCAAATATCTTGTATGACATGGTGATAAGAATTCAAGAAGCCCGTTGTAAGAACAGATTTCGAATGCGTGAGGTAACAGATTTTCAGTTGCCGTCCGGTAGCCAGAAGGTGTACACCTAAACGTACTTTTAATATATATGTGTTTTGTGTAAATAACTTTAGTGTTGTGACAACCTCGGTTGAGTAATATATTTGTGTTGTGTCTGAAGATGGGATAAAAGTCCCGAAACGTGTCATTAACACAAAAAGAGGTCACTTGACGGAAACAAAGTAAGAAACTTTATTTTAACTAATAGTGAGCTGGATACTGAAAATGAATTCATTAAATAAAATAATATCAAACTCTAGTTATTTACTAAATCTTGGCTTACCTTGACAATTAAATTAACTATGTTCTCAGGGGATTCCAATGCAATAAGTTTGGTTAGAGAGACTAAGTTCTCCTTAGAATAACTTTTATGAAAGAACCTGTCTCCTGGTTTATATAGTGGATTTTCGGAGGCATAATGCAAAAATCTTTTAAAAAGTGTGGTATACTTTTCTTTATCATCTTGTTTAGGTTCATTGTTCTCTTGTGGTGTGTCTTTTTCTTCTTCTTTTACTGTAATTTCATCCTTTATTTCTAAATCTTGAATTTTTAATTCTTTATGATCTAGTTCTATTTCTTTGTTTTCTAATTTTATTTCTGTGGTCATTTTTGCCTATTCAACATGCAATGTAACCTGAAAAAAATCCAAAAAAAATTTAACACTGAGATTACCAAAGGAGATAAGATATATTAATTAAACTATTTAGGAAAACAAATGAAAATTCAAAAGTACTGAGGAGCTAAAGTTAAACATTCAAGAAATTAACTATATTATAGTCTAGAACAAAAAAAAATAATATCAAATAATACTATGAAAATAGTTAATAAAGTATACCCACTGACCAGCACTTGATTTTTGGATTAAGGAAATTGTAGAAAACTTTTTTCTCCAATTATGAGGCCTGTACAGAAGAGTATGCCAAACTCATTTCCATTTTCTATTACTAGTGGTTCGTTGAGCAGTTGAACTCACGCTTTCTATGTTTTAGTATATTCAATAAATCATTCTTGTAAACACAATGTAGCTACTACTTATTGTGACAACTGATATACAACAATATGCAAACAGCAAGAAGTAATGGTAAAAAAAAGCATAGCTAATGTAAAAAGAGGAACACCACTCACAAGAAAAAACAATAGATGCCAATGTGGCTTGATCCTCGCATTCTGGTTGTGATTTACCAATCATACAGAGTACAATAGTAGTAAATATTTTTTATTGTCTTGATTCATGTAAAATTCAAAAATTATGTTGGAAATTTTTTATTTTTTGGTTAGATAAAAACTTTCAATGATAAAATTGTAGAAAATAGTACAAATTTAATTTTACATATAAAATGTTTGTTATGCCTCTGAATCGCTAAATATATTTAAATTTGTGTACAAATACTTTGTAGTGTTCATAAAATCCCTCCCTTCAAAAGCAAAAAATACTGTCCTTTCGCCTCCCAAGACTAGCGAATCGCTAAATATATTTAAATATGTGTACAAATACTTTGTAGTGTTCATAAAATCCCTCCCTACAAAAGCAAAAAATACTGTCCTTTCGCCACCCAAGACTAGCACAAGTATAGGTAATAGTATCAAATCAGCACACTAGGCGACTCCTGACATCGTGTTTTGAAGGTCACAAAGAATGCAGACTGTAGGCATAGCCTTAGACTTCAGCTGGTTGGCTAAGCGATTAACTCAAGGAAGGTCGATTCAATCCAGAAGTTCACTCGTCAATGTGAAAAATTAATAAGTTTAAATAAATCATTCTTTCTTTCGCTGTAAAGTTTCAAGTACAATGATATTCCTGATTTCATCAACCAACTTCAAGGAGAAGACTATTCCTGATTTCATCAACCAATAAGACTGGTCCAAGTTTTGGGGAGCAGTTCGGAGGAACAAATTAGAAATTTTGACATTAATAAAAATTATATCTAAATTTATATAGGCTATCTTGTAACAGAATTTATTAAAATTTGTTTTAAAAAAGCATGGGGCACAGTATTTATGAAAATTTGTAAGAGTACAATCCTTGATTATTTTACGCATACATGGAGTTTTATTAAAAGTAGTAGTATAAAAGTAAATAATCTTATATTTACTTTTCAAAAAACAAACTGGTAGTACATTATTATCAAATTACCAAATAATTTATTCTATTTTCAAATTATTTTTTACTTTTTTTTTAAGAAAAGGAGGTTTCTATAAAAATATCTTTTAATTTTTTTTTTTACTTTTTAGCTATAGAACTCTTCATTAAAAAGTAGGACTGTATTTATATCTAAATTTATTAAATAAATCTGATTTTAATTATATTGAATTACATAAAAATCAAATATTTATTTATTTATTGTCATTAAACAATTTACACATTGCAATAGACAATGTCAAAATTAAACATAATAGAGTACAATATAATAAATACAATTAAGGTACAATATAATAAACACAATTAAAATTCCAGACTGCTAATCAGCCAAGCTACATTTTTCAATCTTATAGAACGACTCCACTTTTAGCGATCTCTCCACAACACTTTTAAAATGCTCAGCAGGCAATTTATTAAACAAACTAACACCTAATGTATACGGTTGTTTTGTCTTTGTTGTGTTCATGAATATAACTTCGTAAATTATAATTTTTTACATTTTCTTTAACAAAAACAAGACAGCGAAGTATGTACAAACAAGGGAATGTTAAAACATTAAAATGTAAAAAATGAGGCTTGCACGACTCTCTTCCACTTGGACCTGCAATGCATCTAATGGCATAATGGTTTTAAAAACATGATTTGCTCCATAGGAGTTACACAATAAAACACCATATACTAAATGAGCATAAAAAAAGCAGAATATGCTTTAATCACCAGACCAATACTAAATACATTTTTAATTAAACGTATTATGTATGCACTTACATTTATAGATTTAATTATAGATTTAGTTTTTCACCATATGGTTGCATACACACACACACAGCAAAAATGTAATCTATAAATGTAATTAAAAGTACAAGATAGATTCTAACTTACAACAAGTCCCTTCATATAGTAGGGACGTTTCAGAATGCAACCCCCATAAACCAATAGACTTTCCCTGGACTGTATCCTGTATCAACCACAGTGAGTTATCCCCTTAACGGTTAGCGACGTAATATTACGTCATTGAACTTTTCAATAAAATGTGCTACTGACGTAATATTACGCAAATTAATTTCGTCCTGTTTTGTTTCGTTTTGCGACGTAATAACTCGACGGGATATAATAATATTGTATTTAATCGCTAGATAGCAGCATATGACAAAAGATACTGCGTTTCCTAGGAACAGTAGCCATTTTGTAAATGCCTTAACAGCAACAGACTGAGCTGCCCACTAACCAGTTCGCCATAATTAGTTGTAGAAATAGCATTGTTTGTGTTACTGTGCGTGTGTTACTGTGTGTGTTACTGACTGTTCGTTGATTGTTCTATTTAGTTGTTTATTAGTTATTTTTATTGTAGTTGTTGTTTTTGTGACGTCACTATGGAAGATACCCAATTTATTGATGACTGGTTACGTATGAACCTTTCTGATTCTGAAAGTGAGGATGAGGCGATTGATGAAGAATTCGATGATGGAAATATGGATCTTGATGAGACCGGCCCTATTATTCCACAGACTCATGATGAAACACGAAGAAACACGGCTCGACCTCTTCCTCTTGTGTGGCTTGATCACAAGGAAGTTTCTCCAAATGATAGACCTTCTGCATTTGATTTCAGTGGTACCCCTGGCATAAAGGTAAAATTGAAAATAAAATCGACCCCTATGAGTTGTTCAAACTTTTTATCACTGACGAACTTATCGATATTATAGTTACGGAAACCAATAGATATGCCGAACAATTTTTGGCGTTCGGACCTTTGAAAGAGTTTTCAAGATTTCATTCTTGGAAACCTACAAACAGAGATGAAATTCATGTTCTCTTATCAGTGTACATATTGCATGGGTTAATTTGGAAGCCAGAAATAGACTGTTACTATACCCAAAAACCACTCTTTGCAACTCCTGGGTTTGCTAGCCTCATGACTCTAAACAGGCTAAAACTGTTGAGTAGATTTTTACATTTTGTCAACAATGAAGTACCGAGTGATGGGCCGAAAAAACTTCAAAAACTACAGCCAATATTCGATTACATTTGTGATCGGTTGGTAAAAGTGTATACGCCAGAGAAGGATGTAGCCATTGATGAAAGCCTTTTACTGTGGAAAGGCCGCTAGAGTTTCAAGCATTTCATTAGAATAAAACGAGCCAGATTCGGTATCAAGAGTTACATTTTATCAGAGTCCAGTCACAGATATTATACATAATCCAGTTGTAGGCCACGCAACTAAATGGTTTGGAAAACCAGGGCTACAGAGTGTACACAGACAATTTCTATTGCAGCCCGGAACTAGCGCTTGAACTTGAAAAAATAAAAACGGATGTTGTTGAGACGGTAAGAAAAAACAGAGTAAACATTCCAAAAGATCTTGTGAAAATGAAATTGAAAAAAAGGCGAAATGAGTGTTATGTATGAAGAAAAGGGGAAGATGACTTGCATCAAGTGGATGGACAAACGTGAAGTAATTTGTTTGAGCTCAGTTCACGAAATGGACTGTATTGAAGTCACACGTAAGGGGGAAAAAGGCTGTAATACCAACAATAGTGAACGACTATAATAAATTGATGGGTGGAGTCGACCGGGTAGATCAAATGCTTTCTGCCTATCGGGTTGAAAGAAAGCGACATAAACGGTGGTACAAGAAAGAATTTAGACATCTTCTCAACATGTGTATTTTCAATGCTCATGTACTTTATACAAAGAACGGAGGAAAAAAAACTTCCTACGAGTATAGGCAGTCTTTGGTGGAATCACTAATCGAGCATCACTGGGGTGAAAATGTCCACTCAAAACGAGGTCGCCCATCTTTGGAAAACGACCCTCTTCGCCTCAAGGAAAGACATTTTCCTGAGTACGTGCATGCTACGGAGAAGAAAGCCAATGCTACAAGAAGGTGTGTTGTGTACGCCAGCAAGAAGATCAGAAGAGTGTCACGCTATATGTGCGTCAGCTGTGATGTTGGACTTTGTGCAGCCCCTTGCTTCAAAGACTTTCACACTAAAAAAAACTAGCCTACTAGCATATGTAACGTTTCTGTACGTAAAATTACTTTTTTTTTTTTGACATTTGTTTTTATGCTCATGTTTTATGATGTTTACGTTTTGTAAAAAAATAAATAATTAATTGAAACCGATTTTTTCTATTTTTGTGATTCGCCACAGAATTAATAGCAAACCACATATAAATACGCCATGTATACATATTTACACATTTTCGGTACACATAACCTAACTTAACCCTGATTTTTTAATACAAATTTTTAAAAAATATTTTTTTATGAAAGTTTTTGGATTATTAACATAATTACCGACAATTTGCATTTTAAAAAAATAAATAAACATTTGTAGGTAGTTTTAGGTCAATTTTATTCATCTGTTAAAGGGTTAAAGAAAAGCATATAAAAATTATAACGAAATACACAAATTTAGTAAACCAATGTAAATTTGAATTTTGTCTAAAAAATACTCAACTTATTTTGTTTTGGATAAGTTAATCGATCCATTAGATTATTTCACAAACTCATGTAGCCTATGGGTAAGATCATTGTTAAGTTAGATTAAATTCTAATGGCATAAATATTCTTTAAAAAAGTAGCATTACAAAAAAAGTTCAAACAAGCATAAAAAAACTATTTTAAACTTTTTCTATTTTGATGTATGGTTTAAGAAAGAAACCTTGACTTAGATGAAACTGTCATGGTGAGTCTTATGTGATAAAAAGTTAAAAACTCACCTTTCATAACCAGGCCATCAAGTACAGAGTGATAATAGTAACACACAATTATTTTAAATACAAGTTTTAGGCAAATACTACCTTACTGTAATTTTAATGTGTGGTTTCAATGATGTATTTATAATTAATTACGGATAATATATGGTGCAAGTGACTCCCTGTCCTAACAGTCGGCTGCCGGGAAGACCCCATGCTCCATTTTATGAAGAAATCCATCAGGAAATTATTCTAGCAGGTTGATGTATTACATAGCACAAACCATACAGCTTTATTAATTATCCCTGACCTAAATCCTTATAAAATTACAACTGTGGATGAATTGAATGAAACCTGATGGCAATGCTAAGCAGATAGCATATTGCAGGTGGTCTTTAAACAATATTGATTGTGAAGGAGAGGACATTTTAGATGCCACATTCCAATTCTTCACTTCAAACACAAAATTTACTTCCATTTGTCGGGATATATCAACAATTAAATCCCCATGAGATCCTAAAGTCACTGCTGTATAACGAGAAGATTATTATTTGAGTTGGAATATTGTGTAATCATATAGTCCGAATAATTTATTTTAAGTGACTATCGACTCCCAACGATACTGTAAAAATATGTATACCCTTTCATTACTTAACTGACAAAAAATGAAACTGTCAAGGCCTACTTTCAGCAGAGACCAAATGCTTATGGCACTCTTGGACAACTTGTTTGAGGACAAAATATTTCTAAAACCATTTGGCATCCAAGATCTATGGATCTTTCAACATTCAATTTTTTCCTTGAAGTATGGTGAAATATAATATTTTCATCTTTGTATTTGAATAATGACCAACGAAGAATATAATCGGAATATAGAGAGTGCTATACTGAATACATTCTTTGAAAAAAACAAAGAAAGACTGTCAGGAAACAATTTAACATTACTTGTAACTATGTGATCATAATGATTTAAAAACTAAAGTATTTCAAAATATTTTATGTAGTAGACCCCAGTTCTACCAAACATCCTTGAACCATATCCTTTGAACAGTAAGTGGAAATTCCAGACACTGTCAAACGCAGAGGAATAAACCTCGTCCCTATATCAGATCAGATCAGAAGATGCAAAGTGACTTTTTGATCATCTTTTATACTAAGTGCACCCACTAACTAATTTTACACTCACTTAAGTTTATTTTTAAAATACAAATTTTTCAATTTTCTTGTCCAACTCCTAAACAAATTCGAGTAAATTTAACGATGGACAAAAATCTTTTATCTAGCCTATTTCACTTTAGAAAATAATGTCTGAACAACACCTTAAGTCATTTTAAGTAAGCTATTAAACTCCTTTTGATTTATTTTACAATTTCAGCTTGTTCTCAGATAAAAACTATGAAGTGATTCAAAAACTTCACTGGTCTTTTGTGATACAAGATCATCAAAATCCATTTTCTTTATCATAGACTATATTTTCTCAAGACAACTTAAAAGATGGTTCTGGAACTGTTCTGTAATTCTAAGTTAAGTTTATTTCTCTTTGTAAAAATATCAGATAAATATACAAGCTCTTGAACCCATTCATTCACTTCATGTAACTTGGAGCTTCAAAAAACTTCAGCTTCATATCTCTCTCGAACTGGCCATTCGAGCGCAAAGGGTTAAGATTTTACAGCTATTTTAATCTTACGTGTTTCAACTCTTTCATGTCAATAACAAACATGGTGGCACAACAGTTTGTTTATGTTGTTTATGACAATGAAGTAGGTGAAATACTCTGTGAAAATTTCAGTTCGGATTCTAATTATACAATTATAAATCCAGTGATAGTTCAGTTGCTAGTGATTTTGATGTTTAAATTGTTACTTCAGTAAAAGAAGAAGAAGAAGAAATTTGCCAAGGTAGATGTACTACAACCGGCTAAAAGAATGTGTTTAGATGAGCCTAGTACCTAGTATGGCTGTTAAATGGTTTGATAAGTTAGATTTTATAAAACCAGATCAAAGATAAGAACCAACTTCTCCTGATAAAAAAAGATCTAACTGCACCAAAACAAACAGTACAAACATTTAAGCAGCTATGGTAAACTTTTTTATCAACTGAACCCATTGTTGATTGTTGCTACATTACACTGCTTATTATTAATTTCTAGTTTGAGGTTAATTTAAGCTATAATGGTTCTAACAACTTAAGAAAAAGTATTGTAGAGCATAATTCCATTCATATGAAAAAGGTCGTTCGAGTGGTCCAAATTTAGCACTAATTGCTAAATAACCCACTTAAGTACTTAAAGTTAAAATGTAAATACTTTAAGAAACAATTTCACAAGCATGCGCCACGAAATTTTGTAATGTTGTGTGTTGTTGAAAAATTCTGTCGTACAGGTAGTGTTTTGACACAACAGAAAGTGTATACTGGCCGTCCAATCACCATGACAACAAATAAAAACCAGAGCAGACTTCTTCAGCAAGTCTTACAGTTTCCGTAAAGAAACCTCCGCCACACATCTTTGAAAATGAATTATAAGTGGTACGTCTATGAGAAGAATGTTTAAGAATCTTGATGGATTGGCATATAAAATTCAAACTGGTCAAACATGAAATACTAGTAACAAAGACAGAGTTCTTTATTGTGCCTCAATGTTAGCAATGGAATACGAAAACCCTGAGTTCCTATCCAATGTATAGTTTTCAGATGAAAGTCATGTTCATTAAACGGTTCTATCAACAAGCAGACAGCACATTTTCTTGGATTTCAAAGTCTTGATTTGGTCATAGAAAAGTTAGTATGTAACTGTGTGGTGTGTGACATCAGTGAGGGGCATATTGGATCCTTATTTTGTTGTGGATGATAATGAAAATGGTGTTACTGTAAACCAGGTTATGTTACAGAGAGAAAATTATTCAACTTTTTGAAAAAATTATTTATAAGGAAAACATTCACCAGTATTTTTGTTTATGGGGCATACAGTACAGTACAGACAATAATTTCTTTGAAGTATAATTAAAATGGAATAAATCCAACTATAAAAGTAATAAAAAATACTGGGATTTTATAGAATGTTGCAAATTGCAAAATTATAGGGGAAAATTTTAAGATATTACCTCAAATTGGGAATTACACGTACTATATAAAATATGGAGTATTAGAAAGTTTATATGTCCCAGAGATTGATTGTATTTTGTCGAATGATGAGCATTTAATGTTGACTTTTGACCTAACAGTAACCAAATGAATCAAAAGTGACTTGTATTTAAGAGAAGAAGTAAATTATAATTCATTTAGATAGAATGTTATTACACATAAAACAGAAAAAAGATTTTCACCAAATTGTGATTAAAACTTTTTGTTGGTGAATGTATGTAATCAGTTGAGTTATATTTATTATAATTGTGTACTATATTTGTAAGAACATACAGTGTCTAAAATAATGTATATATTAAGCTGTTGTCCAAGTTCAAGAAATAATGGAAAAAATGATGAGACAGTAATTGAATTGGCACCATCAGAGTCATTTGATAAAATGAGAATGAAAATGGAACTTCCTCCTAAAACTGATGGAAACTAATAAAATTGGGAAGAATAAAGAGATAAGGGTAGAATTTATACACTAAGTAGTTTTTTACGTGTAAAGGGATTATGTATAATTTGCCTCCCCCAAGTGAAACATTGCAATCCCTTTATGATTCGTGATTTAGTAGCGTTTAAAATCAGGAGTCATGGAGAAGATAATTGTTAAGAATTTAGAAAAAAAAATTTATCTTATAATTTATGAAAAAATGAAAGAAGTTCAACTGTGATAAGGGATAGTTTGTGCATGAGATGGACGGTTGTAATAATGAGAATTTTGAAAAATTAAAGTTTCTAATAATCTTTATAAAAATTGTAAAATAATGTTGAGGAAATCTCGGTTATGAGAGAATTATGTTCTTAGAGTGAAATAATAAATGGATAACATTGTTGTTGTGATATCACACTTCTATTAATAATTGTGTTTTAAATGTTAACAAGGAAATATGGTGGGGATGAACTTCTGCAAGAGATATATAAATCTGATTGTAATCATTTAGACATCGTGATCATCCATGACTTGTGAGATTTCCAATTTCAACATGGAGGACATGTTAACCACACCTCTAGGGCCATGAAGAGCAAAGAGATAGGGATGCTAAACACACAAATATATTGGAAATAAAATCATTGTTAGCAATTATTTTTTGGCAGGTGCATTAAAAGGTGTGGGAAGAAGAAATATTTTTGATATGTGGGACAACAGAAAGGGAACAGGGGTGGAACTAGCTTATGTCACAATGAGTGAACACCGCTTTCGATTTTTGATGCATTGTTTACATTTTGATGACATAAGAACCAGAGAAGAGCTCAAGACCCCGGACAAACTCGCACCAATGAGAGCAAGAGCCAACAAATGTTCAATCCTTCGGATTGCCTCACCATAGATTAACAACTTGTAGGATTCAGGGACAATTGTCCATTTAAAAAAATACGGCATAAAGTATTTGCTTTCATTTCAACATCTAACTTCTATACCACAAACTTAGAAGTGTATTTGCGGAAACACCTGATGGCTTTCAAAGTAAACAATGGCACTAAAGATTTGGTCATGCGCTTAAGAACCGGTTGCTGGCTCAAATAGAAGTATCACATGCAACAACTAGTTTGCTTCAATACCTCTGGCTCTAACATTGTGAGATGAAAAATTCCTCACATTTTTGTCATCTCTAAGAAAAGTCAAGGACCCCCAAACTTTTTGCTCAACCGAGACAGAAAACTAAAAAGCAGTTTTTTTTTTGCTTTCAGGAGAAATGTACAATGGTGTCCTATGTGCCAAAGAAAAAAAAAATGATGTTATTTGGTATATCAAATAATATAATACTGTAATATTAATAAGATAATATAATAATATTATCAAATGTTTTATAACCACATTTTTAATTTAAACAATATTTTATTTATTTCTTAAAATTACAATCTCTCTCTCTCTCTCTCTCTCTCTCTCTCTCTCTCTCTCTCTCTCTCTCTCTCTCTCTCTCTCTCTCTCTCTCTCTCTCTCTCTCTCTCTCTCTCTCTCTCTCTCTCTCTCGTCATCCATACCACCAAACTCGTCACAGAAAAAGATGTGACCACCGGAGTGTTAATAAGTATATTCCAACCTTTTCCTCAATTCACGAGTAGGCTATTAGATATTCCATATAAATCTCTATTTGTAAACCAAAACTTTATAACTTGTTTTTATGTTTTCATGTTAACCCCTAATTTTTGGTGTTTTTCAAGATTGGCAATATTTTTATTGTGACCCCAAACTGGTCCATCGCATACCCCTAGGTGAAACCTAGATTGGTAACCACTAATCTACAAGCACAAACCACTAATCTAGAAGCACAGTGATTTAAAATTTATTGATGAAAATCATTTATCCGATGCTCCATACTTAAGGAGACAAAACTTAAATATCCTATTAAAATCTGTAAATATGTTTATTAAATGAATATATATATATATATATATATATATATCTTCAGACCTTATCTTGAGGCATTGAACTTTAGGTATTATTGGTCAAATTCATTTCATCACTGATTCATCTAATAAAATAGATTTTCTTTACATACTCTGTTCTTAATGAACGCAAACTTTAAAACACCATAAATTCCTCAAATTGGTTGATTAAATGAAAATGTTTCTGGTACTGTTTAAAATCCCATTTAACCCAGCCTATATTTTGTTTTGTAGATTGTATATAAATAAATCATTAATTTTCCCACATATCTATCTACAAAACCAAATACTAACCAAATGTAGTATTCTTTGCTATCTAGTTAAGTTTGATACAGTGAGTTTAATTTTTCATAGTGTGACAGTCCTGCTACAAAGCTAAGCACTCCCCTCCAATTCCTAACAACAACAAAGTAAGATTAACTCAGGGCCGACCCTGGTAGTTTAGCGCCCTGAGCGCTATTTACAGGTGCCGTCACTCTCCACCCTCAAACAACATTGAATGCATTCTCCCAAAATAATTTGGGCTTTGGGAAGTGTACATTATAAAGGATAGAAAACAGCTTTCTTTAAGTTACAGGAACTGAAATAAATTCACTAAGCTTTAAACAAGATAAAATAAAATTAGACTATCAATTCACATCAGAGCAAACCTTAGCTTGGAACGACTCACATTCTCCAAGAAAAAATCAAGGGTTTACTTTAATGAGGCATAGAAAGGTTCACTTTGGTATGAACAATTTATAAATAAAATATTGAAGGTTCTGTATAAATTAAGTAATGGGCCTGGAATTAAACTTTAATTTTTTAATTTTTTTTTTATTATCCATTCACAAATTCACATCCTATTTTAACAAAAACTAGAAGAGAAAGAAATAACACCAATGACAATAATCAAGTTACAAGATATCAATGACTATAAACCACCTATAAAATGATTCAGTGGTTTTTTAATAAATTGTGTATACCAGTTAACAGCGACCATGGTTGGAATTATTATATTACCCTTCCGAGACATTATCTAGTTTATGATTTTGATGTCAAGAACCTCACAAAATACCTGGTGCAGTAGGGTGAAATAAAGGTGGTAGTTATTGTTGGTTTAGAGGTTTTATGAAATAAAATTAAGAATTGTGTATTAGGGCACCAGAAGTTACAAGCATAGGTCGAGATTTAGTTTTTAATAGAGTTTATCTGTTAGTGGCTTCGATGAAATAAAATGAAGAATTGTGCATTAGGGCACCAGAAGCTACAAGCATAGGTCGAAATTTAGTTTTTAATAGAGTTTATCTGTTAATGACTTCAATGAAAATTTGGACAAGATTTTACTGTGGGAAAAGTTTGAAGCAAAAGACAGTGGAATATCAATGAAACAGGATTAACAACAATTCACAAACCTACTAAAGTTATATCTTCAAGAGGTGTAAAGCAAGTTGGCCAAGCAACATCTCACTGTTTGTAATGGTGGCAATTATATTATATCTTCTTTAGTATTCCCTAATGACTATTCGTGAATATATGTATACTGGAGCACCTTCTGGTTCAATTGGTGTTGGACATAGGAACCATAGTGAATGGATGAAAAAACATTTTTGTGAAACATGTAAAATGCCGAAAAGAAAGGAAGGTACTAACTATTATGAACAACCATATGCCACATATTTCTATTGATTCTTTAAATTATGCAAAAAATAATCGTATTTCTCTTTTGACATTTCCACCACACAGCCACAGGCTTCAACATCTAGCTGTTGGTGATTATTTTCTTTTTCAATATGCCTATAATAAAGCAGTTAAACCATCCTATTGTTTCAATGACTATTTATAATATGGGAGAAGCTATTGAAAAAGCCTTTCCGTTGTCTTTTACTAGTAAAAACATAATTTCAAGATTTAGTTAAACAAGTATTTATTACAAATTTAATAAAACCATCTTTGACTGACTAACCTGATCCATCGTTGACTGACCAACCCGATTCGTTATTGACTGACTAACCTCATTGTGATGTTTCATAAATGGAATTTAGCAAAGATGACAATATAACAAATTAAAGACAAGTTGATATAGAACTAAATAAAAGTCTATCTAGTACTTTCCATTAAGGCTTAAGATCCAACCATTTCATTAACATTCAAATATTCAGAGCAGAGATCACTAGATGTAAATAGAATTATAACTCCAGGTGAAATTGCACCAAAAAGCTAGAAGACAGAAAACAAACTCTAAAGAAGACAGAAAAGGTGAAATCTCTTATACTTAAAGACACACCAATTAAACTACAGCTTGAAGAAGAATTTAAAGAAAGGGCTTGAAAATGCTTGAAAACTCCCTTATTCTCTACAACAGGCCTAAAACCTAATGGAAAGAAAAATAAAATAGTCGCCAAGAGAAAGTTTGAGTCATCATCTGAAGAAGATGAAATATTTAAATCATATAGTTCTGAGTCTTTCTTAGAGGTTGAACCTTTATATAGATTTGTTAGATGTATAGAATCTAAAGTGTCAGATGATGAATAGAAAGTGAAATTTGTAAGGCGAATTGGAGATGGAAAATTTAAGTGGCTTGATAATGCAGATATCAGCAACATTAATGAAGACCAAGTTGAAAAACCGTTGTTAGTACCAAACTACCATGTACAAAATAATAGAATAAAATGTTTTTTCTTTTAAGGATTTTTGGGATATAAAGTGGAATAAAAATATTAATATTGATTATATTTGGGATTAATATGATATGTTTATAAATAAATAATATGTTGGAAATTACAGTACGGTATGTTTTAGTTAATACATACTTTTTTCGTATCAAATCTCCTTAGTATTGAGAAGTATGACAGTTTGGCCCTTTACCTAAAATATTTTTTGTTAATTATAAGCTATTTATTTTTATCCATGTTTCAAGACTTAATATATATATATTTTTTTTAAATATCTAATTCAACTTCAAACATTAAAATATTTAAATTTCCTTCAAAAAAACAAATTTATAAAAATTTTACCAAACCGCCCATATCCAAAAATCCCTACATAGCCTACTTATCCACACACACACACACACACACACACACACACACACACACACACACACACACATATATATATATATATATATATATATATATATATATATATATATATATATACATACATACATACATAAAATAGCCACATTCACAGCTGTGCTCTGCTAAGATAAAAAGCCTTAACTCAAAAAAATATCAAAATTGAGTTAAGGTCATATTCAGGGTTTTTGGGTGGTTTTACACCTATTTTAAAGGAAAAAAACTCTAATTCCACTCCTATGAGTAAAACCCTAATAAAATATGCCTTATGTCGAAAAATGTTTGACATTATAATTAAGAAAGCCTTAAGTGTAGCTTTTGTAGGAAGAAAACCTTAAGTAGCCTACAGTTGTTTTTGTAATTAAGGCTTTCTTGCTTCGAATTAATATAACTGTAATAAAAACTTAAACACAATCACAAATTCGACTAATGTCAAAAAGTGTCAGTTTCTTCAATATTACTGGGTTATTTACACTTGAAAATTGTAAAAAAATATCTGATTAATGACAAGAAGGTAAATAATTTAACAATGCATAATTTTTAGGGACTAAAAAAATAGAGTGGGGCTTCAATACATAATTACCATATAAGTCTATAATGTATCCATCTAGCCAAACCTATTTATGATGATTCTTGTAATGTCTATTTTAACCTGGTATGCCTTAATGATAGAAACAACATTGAATGGACAAATACGTTAAGATATTAAGTTCTCATAAGACATGTAATGCGCATGCATCAAACGATACACGAATGTCATTTTTCAAGTACGAATTCCCATTGCTATATGTATATAACCTATGTCTGCGTGCATGTTGTACTTTTCAATTCGTAATATTTCAGTGAAATTCAATCTGATGAAACATTTCTATTTTAATCAAACTTTTTTACAATTTCCCAATACTTTTTGTAACTTCCTTTATTGGCCTACATATTTTTCGGATCTTTTTTCTCCCCTTTTTTTTCATTTTTTAGGTGATGTCGAAACAGTTAACAATTATCACAATATGAATATATGAGGCACTGAAAAAAAGATATTAACTAGGTTTCCAGCCTACTTGAAAAGGTAGGCTATAGGTAAAAAAGGTTTTTTACCTGGGTGATACATAAGGCAATCTACATTGCTAGCTTTACTTTAACTAAAGTAAAAAATATGAAAATAAGTCAAGTTAGAGCTTTAGAATAAACTAGGCAGAACAACTTTTACAAAATATGATAATGTCTGATCATTACAGCAAGGTAGGCCATCCTTCAATTTCACCTAAGCGACTCTAAGTCAGACACTGAGGATGCTTCATTGAATGGATGCTACCCACTAAAAAACAACACCCAACAAAAAGAGATGCAAAGTTTGATAAGATAAAAACATCAGATCATCTGAGAAACTATGACAATATAAAAAGGGTAATATCTATTGTACATTATGATCGAATTTTATTATTAAAAAATATCAAATCGGTAACTATTTAGGCCCTACCTATTATTCAAATAAACAGTATTTGTCGGAATAACTATATTTTTTTTTTTTTTTGTCGGAAGACACTTTTCAAGTCACATAATACTTTATTATAGTAGAAAATAAGAAATATAAAAATATGAAATCCAGTTTAGGTTACGACTGCCTACGTTAATACTGATAACTACGTTTGTCAAGTGAGGCAAATATATGTTTTTATAATAAACATCAAAAGATTACACATCCACTAACTTGAGTAACGTAGGCCCACATGTTAACGTAAGCTTTCATAATCAGAACTGGATTCCCTTGTTTCCTATTTGTTATTTGACAGTGAGGAAATGCATTTTGGGACTTGAAAGTGTCTTCCGACAAAAAATATGATCTGATTGTTTGAATACTTAATTAGGCTAGTTAACAATTTCATAATATTTCATAGCAAAATCTGATGATAATGTACAATAGATATTTACCATAAAAAATGTTTAATCTCTCTCCATATAAACAACCGTTTTGAACTGTTCCTCATGAGAACCAATTAGTATATGTAGAAAAATGTTCATTTCAATAATATGCTTATCAAACATACCTTAAATACATATATAATTTTTTGGTTATCCTAACTACTTTTGTAAATGTAATACATTTTCTATGATTGTTCTTTTATTATATATATTCATTAAAAGATTCTAATAAAGCCAATATGTAATAATTCCAAGAACTATTTCCTGTAAATGTACAGTTCATATTGTGTTGCGATTTAATACTGAAATTTTATAAAATTGTGTTTTACATACCTCATTATTAAATAATTGGATCATCCTTAAGCTAGGAAAAACCTTTTCAAGTATCAAAATCCATTATTTCTGTCAAAAATAAGCATTAAGTACGGAATCCTAGGATTATGAGGTTAAGAGATCTGCCTACATTAATTCCTAAGGCCAATTGATTGTCTCATCACTAGATGTTTATGTGCATCCGCCCAAATTATATAGTTTCTTTACTAATTATGGCTAGGTCAATATATTTCATGATACCTAGTTCACATGATTCTGAAACCATACAACGTAGTAATATTTACCTGTTAAAGACAGTTATTGCGCATACATCTAAAGACCTGCTATTCTATTAGCTATGAAACCTAAACTCATAGGCTCATCGTGTATTCTGAACATTGAATGGAAACTTTTATATTGCTTAAATTTTAGACAGAAATAATTGATTTTGATAAGGTATTTTTGATAAACTAGCCTACATATATGCAATGGTTGGAAGTTAGTATTGAAATTGGTGAAAACATGGTTGTTGTCCATTAGGTGGCGTGCATAATTTGATTTTGTATTAATAATATTATTAGAGGGGAGGTGCTCTCTGAATTTAGTTTTAAATTTTCTGCCGGTTTGGCCTATATAATAGCTATTGCAGTCACTACAAGATATTTTGTATACACCTGTCAATGTTTCACAGGTGTCGTTAATTTTGGGCGGAATAAGTTGCCAATATTTTTTTTTTTTTTTTTTTTTTTTTGTTGAAACGCTATTGTTATGTTAACTTTGTTCAATATATTTAATGTAACAGCAGATATTTCTTGTTGATAGTCCATATTAAAGGATTAAATAAAGTAATAAAGCTAAAGTTTCAAAATTATTTTAATAATATAAATGAGCTACAATTGCTTCTCCTTGCGGCATTATCGGGCAACTAAGTTCATTTATATTATTAAAATAATTTTGAAACATTAGTTTAAGTTGCCAGATGATGCTGCAAGGAGAAACAATAGTAGCTCATTTATATTATTAAAATAATTTTGAAACTTTAGCTTATTGGTTTGTTTAATCCTTTGAGTATGTTGGTTAACATTTCTGGTAAGACACTGCCTTATTCAATAGAGACAAAGGTTAAATCGCATATATGTAGGAAGGGCAGATACATGAATGTCATTGAGGAATTGGAAATTTATAACGCTTTCAAAAATAATAAAAGTGATTTATTGAATGATAAACTTAACTTCTGATCTAACTTGTTATATGATACCACGATGACGTTGATAGATAACGTAGTGAACAAACCAAGATAAACAACTTTTACTTCAGTCATTTTGAACTGATGGTGTACACCTGTCGCACATTTGAATGTTATTTGCTTATTGTATGTGACCTGTACGTTTTATAGTATTTTAATGTTTTAACGACTTCTCGGGAGTGAGTCTGAAGATGGAACATACGTTCGGAAATGTGTAACCTATATTACAAAGTAAGTCACAAGACGGACTAAGTATTAAATAACTTCGAATAGTTTATTGATGCCATTGCGTGTACTAACATAACCAAAACAGGATTCCTTTGTTTTCAAAGCAGGATTCCCTTGTTTTAAATTGATTTGGTACATTAATAAGACACATATTTAACAATTTCACAAAATCAGGTTTGGCCAGGTGGTTATAGCCACCTGGCCAAACCTTAAATCTTTAGTAACATATGAGACATGAATGTGAACATTAGTAATTATTTATAACCTATAAACCCCTCGATTTGATAGTTTGTAAATTGTAATACCTATTTCAGTGAAGAAAGTGACCTCCGCAATGAAAACTTTATTTATTCTTAAGAAGTAAGGTATGTATAGAGGAAATAAAATTCCAAAAAATAGCAGTTACCTTTATGTAAACAATTCATAAATAGCCTAAATCATATTATGTGTAAGAAATAAATAGCCTACACATGTCATCTTTATGGGAAGAAACTTTGTGGCCAGTCTGCATAACATTACCTAGGCCTAAGCTGACAGAAAAATAATTATAATAAACTTTCTTACAAAGTACAGAAAAAACTGAACAACCATAGTGGACAAATTAGTATAATATTTTTAAAAACAAGGCCTACAATCATGGAGTATATAAAACTGTTCAACAACTTTGAGAGTAATGATTAATCATTAGGATTACTTTGACTATGTGGTTATCACCTACTCTCTTGTGAAGTGTAGGCTAACATCTAAAGATTTCACTAGCTAGTTCACTTTAAGTACATGATATTGGTCTTAAAAGTTTAAAAAACATACAAACCACAAAATAAATATTCTTCTCGCACTAATAACGATTATTTATTCCCAATCAATCTAATTCTTCCAAAGCTACGAAAGTTTATTGTTTAGTGTTTGGTTTGCAACCCCAGCAATGTAGCCAATTACCGTCACGTAAGCTCAAATTTTTATACCAAAGACAAATACCCGCAAGTTACAATAAATAAATAAATATATATATATATATATATATATATATATATATATGTGTGTGTTTAAATATAATATAAATAAATTTATTTAATTATGCGTTTTACTCTCAATGGTAAATGAACACACACAAGGGTTTACAAAGTAAACAATCAAATTAAATTTTATTATATCAAAAACTACAAGAAAAACAAGTTTAAACTACAATTAGAAACAAAAAATAAATTAAATATTAAATGAAATACAATTATTGTTTGATAACAAGTATGAGTAAAAAATTATATTGTATTATATATATATATATATATATATATATATATATATATATATATATATATATAATATATATAATATATATATATATAAAACAATCTCAGGGTAGGTAACGTGCCGAATTTATCCAGTCTCCTGATCGTAAATGAAATTCTCCAACCAAATATTAGATTAAATTTCGATTATGAAAAAATAAATTTGAAATTTTGTTTTGGAAATTAAAGTTCGAAATATTTTGGATAGATCTCACCAATTTGTCGTATTATAGTCCTGGTACTGTTTATTTGGAGTTCAGTTCTGATATTCTTGCATATCCTCTCGTAAAGCACACACACACAAAAAACCATATTTTTCATCACTTTTCACAATTGAAAATTCAAATTTTATAGTCCGTCGTACACGTCTATATGTCTTCCATGTTAAAACTGGACTGTTCAAAGGAAGCTTTCTTCTTGCTTAGCCTCTTTTCCAAAATTTTATAAGATGGCGTATGGGGGTTCACTTATCTTAATACACGGTATGAAACGAATTCGTTGTCATAATTTTATAGGTTTTTTTATTTAATCCGAAAGATATGTAAAGATTTTTATGTTATAATATTTTTTATTTTTATTTTGTACGATCTCGTAATATAATTATTTTTCTATATTCCTTATAACTAGATATCTTATTTCTAAAATTTTTACTTTAAATACGTTTGAAAAATCAACATCTTTTGTCCTAGCCAATGGGCGGTGTGAATAAAAACGAGTACGACGAGTATTTACTTACAAGTAAAGTGTAACGAGTATTTAAACTCCAAGTAAACTGATGTGAATAAAGCGTCGAGTTTACTTGTGACCGTGTACTCGCCAACCCGAGGGTATACTAGCAAGTATTTACTCGCGAGACAACTGAATTCACAAGAAAGGCAAGTAAATACTTGTAGCGCCACACAGACTACTACGCATCATTTCCTGTTGTGACTTGTTCTGTTTTCGCCGCTAAACTAACTTGACTCCCCATCATTACTCACAAGTCAGTTGTCGTTCCCGTTTGTTTTTGTCCTCTTGCAGCTATGGATGAAAGTAGTGTGACTTCCGGTTGTGACAATAGAGCTATTTTTGTAGCGTTATTGAAAGACTTTAGTGTTGTGCTAAATAAATCCATGTTGCCTAAAGTTGCATCTGCTAAAGAGAAGGCATGGGGATGTTTAGCCGACCAGTTTTCGAAAAACGTTGGGAAGCAAACTAGTGTTGGACAGTTAAAAAAGCTATTGAACAATATGAAAACCGCAGTCAAGAAAAAAACTGATGTTAACGCAACTGGAAATAAACCAATAACATTGTTGTCATGGGAGGCAGATTTCCTAAAAATTTGCGATTCAAACGAGAACCCAGTTTATTGCAAAATACCTGGGGCTTCATGCGTTGGATTGGGAGCAAGTTCTACGTCGCCATTGCCTGAACTCAATGAGGAGAATGAGAATAGCGAAGACGAAGATGACCCCGTTGACATGTTAGCATCAAACCAGCCCATCACACCAGTGACTTGCATACGTAAGAGCGATGCGACAAAGTTGAAAAAAGATAAGAAATTGAAACTCTCAGCTGAAACTGAAGAGACGTCAAAGTTGACAACTGGTGAGCTGCAGCGTTTATTATTACTTGAACAAATTAAGCTAACAAGACTTCAGGCTGAACGTGAACAACTGATGATAACGGAGTTGAACCTAAGAGCTGCACAACACAGACGAACGGAGTCCGTTGAACAACGCGTTGTGGTTGAAGAAGACGATGTCTTAAAAGAATTTTTGTTGTTGAAATAAATTGTATCCTGTTTCCTTTCCTGAAATATTCCTTTTCTCTAAAAATAATAATAAAATAAATAAAAAACAAAAATAAAAAATGAAATAAGTATATAATATACGTCACATACACAGTCACGTGACGTACGTCACGTACACAGCTGTACACAGTTTGTCGGGTATGGCATGACCGGTGGAGGGCTCATAGGCTGGTGGTATATGCCCATTTGCTTTTCCAGCAGGCCATGTTAAACCTGACATACTGTAGGCCTATGCACACACATGCGCACATGTGACATACTTATTTAAAAAGATATATTTTTGTTTTTTTATATATTTTTTATTACTTTTTTATTTTATTTTTTCACATATGCGATTGCAATTGGAGTAAAGGAAATAGGATTAAATTTATTTCCATGTCAAAAATGTGTATTTACATCATCAGATTATTACTAATTTCTAATCGTTTTGTCTGACCACGTCGTCTATTTATAACTTCATTCCGATCTAAATTATATAGAGGTACATTTTCTTCAGCCACACCATTTTCGATTCCGTCTTCCACTTCCCAAGCATCATTCAAATGTTTTGCTACATTGTGAAGCACTGCACAACTTATTACTAAATTGGGAACATTTTTGACTGCTATTCTAACTTGGCTTGAGAGTATGGGAAAACGACGTTTCATCTGGCCAAAAACTCGTTCAATTATTACTCTTTCCTGAGCATGGGTCGAATTGTAATTCCGCTCACGAGCATTTCTTTGTTCGTCAAAAGGAGTCAGTAACCAAGGAGTAATTCCATATCCGCTATCACCAAGGAGACAAACATCACCATCATATCGGCGCACCACGTCCTGAATTCCACTCACTCGCCAAATCCTGCCATCATGTACACTCCCTGGCCATTGAGCGTCCACACTTGTAATTTTTTCATTAGCGTCACAAGTCATCTGAATGTTTATTGTTGTTTTTCCTTTTCTGTTCACATACTCGTCGCCGAATTCCGAAGGTTTCATAATATGCACGTGAGTGCAATCTATAGCACCAATGACAGTCGGAATGCGAAATTTTGAAGCCCAATCTGCCTTGGCCTGATCCATATCTTCAATAGTGCGTGGAAATTTAATCCAATCTTCAGACTTCGACACTATTTTATCCAATACACTTGAAAATGTTCTGCTGACGGTACTTCTTTCAACCCCCATGTCATTGGCAACACCACTTTGGAATCCTGGATCACTAACATATCTCAGAAAAATTTCCATCTTTTTCCGTGCAGTTAATCCTCCACCCCTTGCATCAGTGTTTTCATCAAGAAAGTGCGAAGTGAGAAAATTACGTTTTCGCTCTCAAACCGTAATAGTCCCTTAGATAGATCGGGACTTATATCACGCCGTTCTCTATAACGTTTCACACCACGCAGGTTCATAAATGCAGCCATCTTTCGTGTACAAGTACGACTGCAAGTCTGGGGTCGGGTTGACTTGCGAATGGACGAGTATTTACTTGCTACAGAAGTATTTACTTGCGTTTATTCACACCAAAATTGGCATTTTTCGGGGTTTTACTAGCCTCTCAAGTATTTACTCGCGAGTCAGAGTAAATACTTGTTTTATTCACTTCAATTTTGGCGTTTACTTGTCATTTTAATATGTTCAAGTATTTACTTGTCCTACTCGTTTTTATTCACACCGCCCAATGAGTTCGCGTTATCTTCCGTGACGTCATTCGCTCCGCCCCGGTTGTCTGACGTAGAGTAGGCGTGGCCTTCTGTCTTTCCGGTCTGCTATATCGGCGATATTACATTTCGTTATATTTGTAAATATTATTTGGTTTTATAATTTTGTAAAATTAAGGAATGTTGCAAAGTAAACAAAAAATATACAATATTTTGTTTAATCTCATCTTCATAAAACCCATTTTACATTACGGTATTATTTCAAATTGAGTAATTTTAAAGATAAGCCCAAAACAATCTTATGAATTTCAGTTTAGCAAAAACTATTTTAATAACTAAATAATGTATATTAATTTATAATATTTATATTTATATATATATATATATGCCTTGTTTCTGTCTTACAAATTTTTTTACGCGCGTTTCAGGAACAAGTTCCCATCTTCAGGTTTTATAACATGTTTACTCACATGTGAGCAGTCATAATTTAACACAAACACACACAATAACACAAACCAAGCACGAATTATTGCACATATCATTAAAACAAAAAAGAAAGTATAAATTTTTTTTATTTTTTAGAACAGTTGGCTTTATGTTGACGTTGCACCGGTCACGGGTCGACTGAGAGATTACATCCGTTATCTCCATCGACAATAATATTTATAGGCCTACAGGTAGCAATTGCGGTGTTATACAGGCTATTCGATTTAAAATATAATTGTTCATTGAGGACTAAGTTATTCTGGTGCAAATTGGCTTGGTAAATTTCAAATTCTTCCAATGCATTCATTAGGCGACCTTTTTTACATAAATTCAGCTCTTTGGAATTGAATTTAGAATACTTTGTTACTCCGTTACTCGTCTGATTTTTGAATTTAATTCACTGTTGTATACTTTTAACCTGGTCGGGGAACTTATCAGTGGCGGCGATAAGAACCCGCGGGCCCCCTCATAAATTTGTTCATCGGGCCCTCCTCTCCCAATAATCTTTTCCCAGATGTTTATCTTTTCGCCGGCCGGCGCCGGTGAGTCACCGCGATGCGCGACGTAGCGATAGCTGCATTACTTATCGGCCAACGATAAACAATACACATACTTCGTATCATGACATTAAATAATAAATACTGCTCTCTAAAAAATAATGGTTATTGCCGTTTTGGATGCACGATGCACAATCTTGTCTCAAGATATTTTACCTTATTTAGTAATTTCATGACAATACTCATAAACATATTGTTAAGATAGGGGGGCCCGTGTGGCAGGGCCCTAAAATTTCCCGGTCAAGGCTCGCGGGCCCGTTATCGCCGCCACTGGAACTTAAGCATTGCAGAAAGAACCGATTACCCTGACCACTGGAAGTCTAGGCTGAATAATTGTCTGAGCGTTCCCTTCGCCAAGTTCAGCAGCCCGAACTCGATGGAATCCCCCCCCTATTTATTCAAATACCTTCTTGTAATTATATTTACAAGTAATCGACTAGCTCCAACTTTAAATTACTATCAATTTTCTACTATTAGTACTCTTGGGAGTGTAGGGTCTTATACCCAACTTATCAGCAGTTTACATGACAACTAATGATAAAATTTTATTTCAAAAACAGATCAAATGATTTCAATGAAATTTTAATAATTATGAAATTTGAGATTTTATGTTATTTATGCAAAGGAATGATTCTTACATATAGAGGAATGTTTTTAAAAATATTATTTTATAATTTGCAACTTTTTTTTCTAAAATACAATATAACTTTTAAATTGACAAATTATATTCATAGATAGAAAATTTATATAAAAATGTCAAATATTATTCATAAAAGAAGAATAATGAAAATGATATAGGTATCTCTAGGTGGGTGTTATAATTTTTCTCCTATTTATTGAATCTGCTCTTTGAGATTTACAAAAATAAGACACATTGAAAAGTGAGTAAATTTACAATTGAAATAAAAACTATATTTGTTTTATATTCACAGTCAAAAGTTACACAACCCAGTGATGTCCTTTATATGCTGCAACACACACATCAACATGTTTCTTCATATTAGTTGCAACTTTTTAGATTGTCGCTACACTTATGGGGAATATTTCATATTCGATGTTGTGCTTCAGATGTCCCCCAAAGAAAAACGTCTGGGGAAGATAAACTGGGGATCTAAGTTGCCACAGTCCACGTGAAATGATGTGTCCCCCAAAGAGTTCATGTAACATTATCTTTGTGCTATTCACTGTATGCGCTGTTGCACCATCTTGCTGTAGCCAGCAGTCTAGTTCATTAGCTTCTAACAATGCTACAATTTGGATGATGATGTCCTGGTAACATTCATCTTTATAGTTTTCGTGAAAAAAAAAAATTGGGTCTAGATTTCTTTTACGCGAAATTGCATACCAAATTCCAACCTTCTGTGAATGTAATGGGGTCTCATGGAAAACGTGAGGGTTGTCTGAACTTCAATATCTGTCATTCAGGCCGATTAGATAGCCACTTAGATGGAACCATGCTTCATCAGAGTAGAAAACATAATTCAATACCCGAACAATGTTGTGAATAAAACACAAAAAAACCATTGACAATAATGTAGTCTTTTTCCCTTATCATGTTCTTAAAGTTCGTGCATAACGTGAATGCAATACAGACAGAGTTTCAGCTTCTTTGTGGCTCTGTGACGACTCTCGTAAGACATTTCGCTTTGCTGAAAGTTTTTGTATCAACATTTTTGGATGAGCTTATGGGAGACTTATCATATAATACCCAAGCAATATCGCTCTTTTTTATCAGAAGTTGTTATCAAACATGTGTTTTTCCCAGGCTGATCGTAGGTTCATTCTTGAAAGTTACTTTTAAATTGCCATCATTCTTAAAATATCAAGAAGACTTTATAGGGTAGCTTTTCCTGAAACAATGGTGCCTAATAAATCAATAATTTAACACATAGTCCCTAGTTTCAAAAATAATGGTAGAGTGAATGGTCGTGAACATTCCGGCCGATCTATGGTGTTAATTAATGCCACATTGTAACGATTTTAAGTGATTGTGATGAAACGACGCCATGCAGTTACAATGAGAAAAAGAAGTGATTTTAAATAAAAAGTTTGTTTCAAACTAATACACGTGTTTGGTAAAGCATGTATAAACTGATATTTACATAAAATAAAATATGATTTTTCAATGACTTACAAATTTAATTAATATTTTAATCTTATACTTGTCATTTTGTTTGATGTCTTATTATATAAGATGTAATATATTGTTTTTTGAAAGTAATTTTAAGATTTTAAAACTTATAAGAGATTAATTATTAAATTTTTTTAAATAAATATTAATATTACTTATTAAAAAACAAGTAATATTGTTTCATATTAATTCAACAATAAAGTATATTATTTTTTTATAAAAATACATGATTAAATCCAATTTACATAATCAGGTTGCAACCAAATTTAATAAAATAAAATTTTCTTTTAGATGATTTTTAAATACTATATATATAGGATGTATTAACATAAAATAAATGTTTACAAGAATTTGATTTTATATGTGTTTACATGTTTTAATATTATGTTTAAATAAAATTATGGGCATTTCAGAATAAAAAAGACTTCTATATTTTAATCCAATATTCTGTTCAGTACATGTGTTTTAAAAGAATTCACGACCCAAGAGATAGTAATATTCACTAGTAGAATTTTAAATTTATTTTTTGTAATTAGTACATCACAAGGGCGCCCAACTTAACTAGATAAACTTTAAACGAAACAATTCTCTCCTTTTTGATAAAATTAATATTGTTACAGCCTTCATGAGATTTGTACTGTGGTGATTCGCCACATTTCCATTTGTATTTAGCGTGCCCTTGTGTTCTGTGTGAGCTGGAAACCCCTGAACAACCAATAAGGGCAAAGTGAAATGATTACCTTCGAGTAGTGCGGTCGACATTTGCATTAGCAAGTACCGTATTTTTAAAACCTCGAAAGATCATAACCAAATGACCCCAGATGATGAATTAATCAGTGCCGGTGTATTTTTTTAATGTTATAATAGAGTTGTATAAGGGCATCTAGGTCATGCAACTCGTCTTGCGACCACGTAACTCTCTTAATTAAATGTAAGTCATATATTTAAGTCCTATTAGATTAATAATACTATTAAATTAAGAGCTCATTAAAAGCTGATTAGCGATGTCAGATATTAGTGGAGTTGAAATGACTAGTAATCCAGTGATTTTCCGCCCTCCTCTTGGTCATACAAACTGGGGTCAAAAAAAGGAAATAATAATAAATAAATAAATAACAATACTAAAATTTGCACTTGTCATCGATCACTTGGGGACTATTTAAGACATGTCAACTGATCATTTTCTTGTATATTCATCTTCAACCTGTTGTTTTCTATCTATTTGTCTCCGTGTTTTATTGTGCCCTTATACCATTATGGAAACCAACTGGTCTGAGGATATACCCAAACCCTCCCTGTTTCCAATCAATGCTAAAATCCCTAACAGAAAGTGGATAAATAAGTTAACGGCAGAGTAAGCCAATGACTTGTTGTCTTATTGGAAATTACTGCCGTCAACTAGTAATCCTTAAAAGTTATGCCTATTGGAAATGCCACAGCATCGGATATTAAATAATACCAAGGCTAAAGAAACTAACTAGAATACAGCTGTGACCAAATTTAGGAGTCAGATTTTGATTACTCATTTTAAAAGTATTAAAATTTTTTTTTTACAAATAATTCAAAATTAAACAAAATGCAAGGTGAATGTAATAATTAATTAGAAACATGTTCTTAGTAAGGTTTAATGAAGAAAATATTTGTTAGGAAATAATAATTTCAATAAGAAGTCGAGTTGAATAGAATCTTGAGGAAATGCATTACATAAGAGCGCCGAGCCTGATAGATAGCAAAGCCAACCAATGTTTAGACTACAGAGATAAGACACGGCGCGTGACAGACGGGTGTCTGGAAAAAGTATAGTCAGTGTAGAAAAGATACAGTCTGAATAGAACAAAGTATTTCAAAATCAACTTGACGGATTTTTATGAAATTTTATTTTCTTTATTTTTTATTCATTAACAGTGAAGTTAAGTAAATAACTAAAGGGACCTTTAGTTTAAGATAAACTGAAGGGAGAAGAGGTTGGGTCAAACGGTAGTCGATATTGTGTTTTATTCTTAGGAATAAAGCATGTAGACAGTATGGAAGGTGTATTGTGGTTGTAAGGTGTGTTTTGGGTTTTATTTTGAACTGAGTAGGAATATTACGTTAACCATCTCATATCTGAAGGCCATAATACATTAATTTCATGTAAGTGTCAGTAGATGTAATCAGAAAGACACTAGAAGAGTGTCGACTAGAAGAGTCGAGGAGAGATAAAAGGTAATAAGAGTTTAATATAACTACCAAACACTAAATTTTTGAAAAAAGGCAATTTTATGAAGAATAAGTTTAAAATTTTAAAAGTTTATTGATAATAAGGTAAATTAGGTCATCGAAAGAGGTTTAGTATAACTTAAGGATCCACTTGATATGATTTTTTGATGAAATATAAAGATTTGACGTAGTATTACATTGATAATTTTCAATGTAATATTTTCAATGAATCTAAGTTGTAATAAAATTTAGATAGACGAATGGAAGTGAACAAATTGAATATGAATTAACCGGACGTGACTAAGTTGGGGGTTTTAGTGAAAAAAACTGAAATTTTTCAAAAAATTGTATAGATTAAGTTATGGTTAGTATGTATATTGCTTGTATGTAAAATATTAGGAGGTTTATAAGTAAATATTAAAGATTAGGTAAATAAGTAAGTGTTAAGAAGGAATAATGTATGATTTATGTAAATGAGATGTAATTTGGAAAGGGAAGCTTGATTAAATAAACAATTGCTAGGAGTTTAAAATGTTGTTTTTTTTTAAAAAAAAGGGTAAAATGATAATATATTAAATTAATGAACGTAAAGTAATTTCATCAAATAAGTAATAAAGTTAAAATGTTAAAGTTTTTAAATACAAAGGATAAATAATGTAATTTAAAGTGATTTTAGTAAATTTGAAGTTAAATGATTAAAAAAAAATGAGATAGATGAATAATCATAAGTGGAAGTTTAAAGATAAAATGTTTTATATAAATAATTTGTTAAAAAAGTTAGTTGTGCTTAATAGACATGGTTGATTTGCTAGGAATAATGATAATTTAAAATCAGGATTTTATGAGATAGTTGAGATTTTTTTATACAAATAAAGTAATATGAAGAGATTTTTTTAAAAAAATGATGAGATAAGAAGTTTTAAGGTTAATAGAGAAAATATGGAGTTTGCAGGAATATGAAGGGTAGTGTCAAATAGAGAAATAAAGTCTATAAAGAGGTTTTTTGTTAGGAAAGTAAATTGGTTGCATTGAAAGGTAGTTTTTGTTTTGTTTATGAGATTTCTGCGATGATATAAGAAGATATACGACGTTTTATTGAGATTAAAGAGGTTTTATTATGGAGGTTCTACGAGATTTACGACAAATAATTGAAGTTAATGAGGTTTTTTTAATGAGTTTTACGAAGATATAATGAGTTTTTATTGCGATGAAATACGACAGTAACCAAAGAGTTTTGCATATAAATAATGATAATGAAGTTTTTTTATAAGGAGTTAATGCAACCTAGTTATTAGGTTATGAGAAGCCTATAATGAGATGAGTTTTGAGATGAGATACTCTGATGTAATATTAATGTAAAAGGAGTTTTTTGAAGGTAATAGATGATTTTTTTAATGTTTTTCAAGGAAGTTAAGTAATATTTGTTATTTGAGGTAAAGTAATGAATAATGAAGTTTTTAATGTTTTATGAGATCTATAGAGAAATAAATTATACTAGCAGGCACAGTGAAGTTAATTTGAGAGTCTAATAATAAAAGGAAAAATTAATGAATATAATAATAATGTAAGTGATAATTTTATAGATAAATAATGTAACGTCTAAATTATCTACATTACAGATTAATTTTAACTTTTCTAAATAGGGTCGTCTGTAATATGCTGCGATCTAGTTGTCAACCTCTGAGGATAGCGTCATGCGACTTTAACCTTGTTCCGACCTTGACTCACTTCTGGTACGTACGAGTCTAATACGTACGGTTCAGAATGTTGCAGGCCAGTCACCTGATGTCCGTAAAATAGTCTTTTTCAAGTTTTTTGTTTTAGAAGCAAAATTTATCAAAATTATGTTCTAGAACCATTATATTAATAATGAACTGACATTAAAATGAATAAAAAGGTGCGTAAATGTACATATTTCACGGAATGGTCACCGTTAGTGCTACTTCATGTTAGAACTTCATAAGCGTTTCTCTCTTTATATTCCAGGTAACACAGTCATTAAGTTAACCATATTAAGAGATAATTTTTTTTTTTTAATTACAGGAATGTAGAATTTAGAAATAATTTCAATCATAATTAAATTTCAAGTTATCTGTAAATTCTTGTGGCAAATGAATACTTAATTTATGGTTATTATTATTAATTTAAGGTTGGGAATAGAGGATCGTGGATCTTTTAAAACTTGGTTGGCACAACGGTCACAGCCCAGACCTATCGACTAAAACTAAATACCACTCAGTCAGCCAGCATGTGATGAGGGACTATTACTAATACTTTAAATAATAATTACTAAAATTAGATATAATATAATTAACTTACTTAACAGATATTATTATTCACTAGGAAATGACTCTAACAAAAATAGTGGTCCCGATGTAGACACTAGCCTAAAATGGCCGCCATTTTACACTGCACCAGCGATCGCGGAAAGCCGAATGTTTGCGCACCATTTAACCTGGGGTCGACTGACCCTACCCAATTTAACTATTAAGCCATTATTTTTGGGGGGTTAAAACTAGGAACAAGGAGATATGTAGAATGATGAATTCGCGATGATTGAGATAGTTGCAGTCTTCCAACGGTCCAGCTCCTTCCGAATGTGGTGCACAACTGGTTATCTCTCATGCGTGACCCGACTTCTGGGCTCGCAGGGTGGGGGAACATGCAAAGCATCCTCTGCAGCCCCTGCATTTGTGGCACCGGGCAACTGTTAAGGCACCGGATGCGGACAAGTGACTGCTACCTTAAGTGCAGGGGGAATTGTGGTAGGCAGATCACCACATTCTTTTAAAGCATAAATTCACATAATCTTTATAAAATCAAAGTAATTACTCTTCATTATAAAATCAGTATAAAATCAAAATTATAATCTTCAACTAATTATAAAATCAAAGCATTAATTAATGAATCATTTATTTCAATTGCAACTAATTTTAAAATTGCTTGCAAATTGTGCCGGTTTAGTATTCAGACAAAAGCAAAAGCTCTCTTTCTATCTTTATTAATGGAAACTCATTTTGTAATTTATTTGTGAAAACATTTTGTAATTTATGAATATATTTTAATTGCTTTTTGAAAGTATAACTTCATTACATAAAAATACCTTGTTCATAAACCTGTCTAAGATTGCTTGGACTTTGTTAACAAGTCACATGTATCTTTTGTGTAGCAAAAGCTGGTTCAAGGTTGAGGGAACAAGAAATTAGCTTAAGCAGATATTCAAGTTCAAACAAAAGCTGAGGACTTCCTAAGTCACAAACAAAAATTAAAGTTATGAACGATTTTTTTTGAAAGTGAACCTTAGTAAGGTAAAATATAAACTTGAACTGTGTCTGTTTAATAACTCTAAATATGAAGTGAACCAGTTTTGGTGATTATTCTTTGTAAAACAAAAATATGTTCAAAACATAAAATTAAAATTAGGATGGGATCCCATACATTTTTAGGCTTTCACGACCCCAAAGGGGTTAATATTCAAAATTAAAACTATTGACGTCAATATAAATTTATTTTTCTTTTTTCTTTTTAAATATAATCTAAATAAATAAATTTATCCTTTTTTAAAAAAAATACATGTTCAAAACTAATCTTTTTCTTCTCAGTTGGCCAACTTAGTTTTTAGAAATTTAATTAATAAAATTGTCATAGATTATATGTAATTTGTAAGTGAAAGTTGTTAATCTTAATATACCTCATTTTGAAACTAAATTTTCTATCTTTAATAATTTGATGAATTGTGTCTTGGTCTTTAAGAATTCAGCAGTAACTATTTGTATGGGGGGGGGGGAATTCAAACTTAATGTAAATTTTCTTTTTGGGGCATGTCATAATATAAAATTTATTAATATTTTTCAATTGATAACTTCATAAACTTGTGTTTTGAAAAATTTGATGTCACATTGTTAATTTGTATTTACAGGCTTTTGTTGTAAATGGTTGACTTAATTGTTAGTTAAATAAATCACAAGTCAATTGAAATTCCTATTCGTTCTTTCAAACATGTTACCAACCTGGTTCCAAAAATTAAAATTTTAAGGATCTCTTCCTCATAATCATCTCTTAAATAAACCTTGGTAACAATAATAAATGATAAGTTGAAAAAAGTTAAAAAATGTGATGTAATTTGGATGGGGTAAATAAAATAATATAGAAATATAATTTAATTCTAAATAATAATTGGGAAAGTTTGAAATTATAAAATAAGAAATGAAAATTGTTAATTCTAAAAAATAATATTAATAACTAAAAGGTTATAATATTTCAAGGTTGTAATATTAATATTACAAGGTTATAATATCAAAAAGAGATAATTATTTGATGTAAAGTTGATAGAAGAAATATAAAAAGATAATTTTTCTCTCTTAGCAAGAAAGCGTATTTGTGAAAGGAAGTTTAGAATCAGCAGGAGACGCTCGTCTGAAGCGTGATTGGGTCATAAGATAGGAATTGATTGACAGACAGCATAAGATAAGATTTGATTGAAGTCTATTGATGATAGTAAATAAGATTTAATTATAAGTGGGCTCATTGATAACGAATATGCTAGTAGGTAGAATTAGTGAATCAATAAGTTATGTAATAATAATTATTAATTTAATTTAAGAGAGAGAAGAATTCTTGTTTTAAAATTTTGTTTCTTTTAAAAAATATGAATATTCTTAACTTACTGAAACTTTTTGTTTAATTTGGAAATCTATAGGGATTTGTTTTTGAAAGTTTTTTTTTTAATTAAAAATTTTTTTGTAGATATATAGTATAAAAATCTGTAGTTCAATATTACATATTGAACCACAGATTTGATGGGGTCTTTGCAACCCTTAAATTTTAACTTTAACTTGGATACTAAAGAAATGGTTGTTTTAAATTTTGAAATATGAAAATAAACCGGGAGATTTATAATTGGTCTATAGAGAAGACCACGTGAGTCAAATGAATAACTGAAAATAAATATTAAAACAAGGGTAATAAAAAATTCAATATAGATTTCCAAAATATTAATTTGAGGTATTAAATGTTAGTTATAAGTTGTAATAAATGTTTAAGTGATATATTGTGTTGTGAGAATGGACAGGACATGTTGTTATATGGATGGTTTAAGTAGTGTCCGTGGTGCAAAGTATGTGAACAGTTTTTTGCTGACTTTGTAGATCTGGAAAGGACACTTAATTGTGAGATGTAGTTAGGAGAGCATTCTTAAGGTGACATCTAACTGAGTCAGACGTATTATTTCTGTTAGAAGAGATTTAAGGACAATGTAGTGTAAAGGTTTTAACAGTCTGAGGGAAACGTTTAAGTTGGTAGGATGTGTTTTTAGAACAGTTCAGAAGAAGGCTCTGACTGAGTCAAACGTATTTTCTGTTAGAAGAGATTTAAAGACAATGTAGTGTTAATGCTTAAAAAGTCTTAGGGAAATGTTTGAGATGGTAACAAAGTGAATAAAAAAGGACAGTTTGAAATTAATTGACTGTAGAGTGTGCAGGAAAGTGATGGACGTTTTGAATAGGACTGTGAATTTGAAAGGACAACTTGAGATCGTCAGCGGGCTAATTACGTTTGCAATGAACCTGCACATCAGGAACGAGGGCTGCTCACCACAAAGGACATTCACCCTGGAGATGACTACCATGTGGTAACAAAAAATGATAGAGAATTTTATATAAATTTTTGTATAAAAAGGACTAATGGTAAAAGATATGTTAAAATTTGTTTGAATAAATAGTTGTAATGTAAACAGTACTTTTAAAAGATTTAATCTAACTTCTCAATGAAAAATAATATAAATTTTTAATACATGAGAATAAAGAAGCTCATAACTAATATAATTATTACAAGTTGCAACTAGTTAAAGTAGAATCATTAAAAAGAAATTTTGGTCTCTTCAAGACAGGACAATTTGAACTTTATGATATAAATAATTTCAGATAAAATACTAAAGAATATGTACCATGAATATATATGTGTATGAATAACTTTAATAAATTACCATGTTTAGTTTCAGCAGAAAAAATAAGGATTTTTATTTATCAAACCACCACTGTTGGTACACTTTTAAAAGAAATCACGACTCTGAGATTATTTAAATTCAAAGTAAATTTATATTTTCAAAATTGATGAGTTAATTCCATCTGGCGCCCTTAGCTGAGCAAATTTTTATAATAAATTCTTAATGCCAAAAAGTGTCAATTTTAAGATTAATTCAGATCAATATAATTTTTTAACCCTCGGATTCATTTAATATTTACAATCTACCCTTGAGTTGAACTGAGGAATTATCCAAGCCGAATTAGACACGCTAGCTGATGATATTAAGTCTCTCCCAACCGAGTCACCAATATTACCTACTACCAATCCAGAGGTCTTACTGACACCTATCGTCACTGCTCAATCAATCATGAGTGACTGGTTAAAAAGTCTGGACGAATTTAAAGCCAGTACCTTACTACATGAAAAGACTAACAACATAACAATGCCAACACACTTATCACAATTGTTACAGTCTGTACGGAATTTGGATGCAGAGCCTATAAAACACCTTCCTTATTAAATTATCTCAGATTTTTAGAGCTTTTAAACTTAACCCCAGTTTTGACTTGTCAATTCTGCTGACCTACAAACATCATCTTCGGGGCTGTTGCTTTGTTTGGTTGAAAATACTATAGTAACTAACCAATCAATCAATAGCTTTAAAACCGAAGTAATGGCCATTTACTTTCCGCAAATCACTTTTCATCAAGTCCTCGTTGAGTATGTCTATAGACCCAAGTTCATGAGCTAAAACCTGTAGGATTACGTTATTAACATCATAGTTATGTCGGAAATCTTCCTCCAAGATTTTACATAGAAAGATCTTCTCCATGTTATATACTCGGGAATGACATCTGAGGCAGCTTCTAGGTTTGCCATGGTGGATCGACCATCCAGCCTTCTAGATTTGATAAAGATTATTCCTACAATCAATAGGGATATCTTAACTAACATGCGTCTATCAAGACAGTCCGCACACCACCACCCACCAACTGATCACTTTAACACTACTAACCACTATACTCCACGTGAATTATCCACCCTCTCTAATGTCCCTAACACCACGAATGACTGGAGTTTGAAACTCGGAGGCAAATCCCCAAAATTATAATAATTATATTAATATTAGACGAACCCTACTAAGACACAATAATCTCAGAAATACACATTTAAATGTATTATACATATATTATATGTATATATTAATGTATATGGATTAAACATTTATTAAAAGTTAGAATTATTGTAGAAATAAAGTTAGCAAAAGTACTACAATGTTGTGTAGAACTCAGAAAGGAAACAGTTATTATGAAATAAGTGAAAAAGTCTTGAAATGCGTACTTTGTAAAGGTAACGGGACGTCACAAGGCATACGATGATGAAAGGAGTGGAGGTCTGATATATTAGAGGGGAGTGGCTGAGGCCAGAAAGAAAAAGAAGATGGCCAGATCATTATTGGTGTGGGAAAACTATTGTATGAGAAACCGGAGCAGCGAAGCCATAGAAGACTCTAATAAAAAAAGAGTAAGCAAAACTTGATTTATTAAGGATTTTGTGATCATTTAAATAGTAGTACACTTCAAGTAATAATAGTTGGATCATGCTGAGTTAATTCTTTCGTTTCTAAAATTCTTTGGAAATAAATAAATAATTATATATGTATTAATTTTATAGGTATAAGAAAATATAGAATAAAAACGAACCTAAGTGTATTGAGAATATTGAATTGTCATAATCCATAGATAATAAATAAATAGAAGAGATTTTTTAGAACTGAACCACAAATGATCTTTATTATAAACAAAGAAACCAGACCTTTAACAAAATTTCCTAACAGCCATCACGGCCAGAGTTTAAATTTTTAACAAATGGCCAAAATTCACTTTAAATTGAATAACCTATCGTGGGATTTTAATTTTTTAATCGCCCATACCCTCCCTATTTTTGGTTGCAATTTTTTGAGAAAAACTAAAGCAAAGCTCAACTTTAAAAATCAAAAGTTCATATTCGTCTCTAGACTGCTCTATTACTCCAGAGATTACCACACTGATGAATGATTTCTGGATGCAATCTGATAGTGGGCCAAAAAGCCAAGGTTATATCTTTAGTTGAGAAATTCCCCAACACTATTAAAAAAACTTTATGCAAAACTAATTTACTCACTTATAATATAAACATCACAGTTAAGACTTATGTCAGATGTAGACCTTACCAATATGCTCCCCCAAAGTTACAGGCAATAAGGGAACATATTGACGGGTCAACCCAGTCATGATTACATTCCATAGTACAACTCCACTACCCACCCAGTGATACAATTTAACTAACATACCAATTAATCCTCCATCTGATGATTAAAACACCTTTAAATAGATACTGTATATTTAGGCGTTTTGTAAGGTCATCTTGAATATTTAAAAAAAATAATAAAATACAAAACTTGTTAAAATATCATGTATTGCTTATCAAACTATTCAGAAAAGCATGCTTTATAAGATAGTATAAAATTAAAAAACTTAGCAGTCTCCAAAAAAAATCAAGCCTCAAAAATGTGTGGTTTTTTTCTTGCTTTTTTTTTTTTTATTTTGAGGTACAGTATTTTATAGTCACACAAAACTGTAATAAACAATTGAAGATAGCCAAAATGTTTCAAATTAAATCCTGAATAAAACTATATATCACACACTAATATTATTTTGAAAAAAAATATAATACTGTAGATAATAAAAAAACCGAGCACAAATAAATAAGTCAATTTTAGCCCGATTATTTACAAATCATGTATACACATTACTGTTGTATGTCCACATTGTTGTAATATGTCCACAAATATTGATTATATTACATGCACTATGAGGAAATAATGCTAATTAGTTAGAAATAGTTTTGAAAAAAATCTATTATGATATATTTACATATTTACAAAAACTAAACATTTTAGCCCGAGTCAGATTCTGGTTCAATGTCTGTATCAATGTCACTTGTAATTTCCTTTAAACTAACATCACTAACTTCGTCATCTAAACAACGTCTAATAGTACTGGATCTACTAAGTTCACTCATAATACAAACTAAAACAAAACAATAAATAATAATATAACACGTATTTACAGTAAAAATAGTAATGCAAAACAATACTGTGTTGTTAGCGTTCAACCGGGTCAGTTCACCATAAGCAGACGCTCAGCTGAAACAAACAGCTGATTGACTTACCCCACCGCTGTCCACGTCTTATGAATAGGGCTTCATTTGATGTCATTGAAAAGAGAAATCTTTCCACTGCATTATTATATAAAGTATACGATTGTTACGTACACAGTTCCACCGTGATTTTACAAAATCGAATGTATCGCACAGTGCGATTGCATCACTGGAAAGTGGCTTGAATGTATCGCACAGTGCGATAGCATCAAATGGAGGGTTAACTAACCTAACATTAGCACATACTTCACCAATATCAGTCACTCAAGAGTCTAGTCTGGTCCAACCCTAACATATGAGCTATGGTAAGGCTTAGCCATGTCTTCGAGTAGGGCATGGCTCTACCACACGGAATTACTGGAGGATGATTAGTCCAGATTGTTTACAATCATTCCTTCACTGAATGGATAAACAGGTTCGCCAGGCCTGTGAGGAAGTAGTCAATATCCTAATGGAATTACTGCTTCTTTTTCTGTGGGCCATGTTTTATTTCCACAATATATTCCCATAGATAATTGTTTAATAAAATAGCTTCTATTTAAAGTTTCCTTGTATCAAAATTGTCCTTACCTAATAGCTCAATTATAATGCTTGTTAAAGCACTCATTTTGTTATTTTTTATTAATAAATTTTTTAACTTCTAATAATATTAAAGAATCTGCTATTTTATAATTTCTGAGCCCATAACCATTTGTTTAAGTAAAGGTAATTTTTTTTTTTCCGTGTGGTATGAAAAACATGCTATTTACATTTGCAGGGTGTGCGCTGCAAGGTTTTGTGTGGATTGACCCACTAAAAAACATACTCTTTTTGGGACTCTATATAGTCTCTCCTGTGAAAACAATCGCTAAACATTACTTCATAGGAGGGCGGGTCTTTATGTTACATACTCACATTTAATATCATAAACTTCATATTTATTGTATTTCTCAAGTCTTTATAATACTGATATATATATAGTATAACCAAGCGAGACCTGTGTCCGCGCACCAACCCTCATATTCGTTCCTCTCAAAAATCAATATAATGTTTTATTAAGATTTCCTATAGATGGAAGTAAAATCTTTACATTTACAATTATTATATACCACTTAGTGGACAGGATCGAGAATGTAAGGAAGTAGAGCTTGGTGAATTGACATTTGACAATACTACAACTTAATTAATCACTGAGATGACTTTGGTCCACAGAAATGAAGACTTGATATTTAGATGAATTTGAAGTCATGTAACAAAATCAGAATTATGAATCCTTGCTGCAAAGGGTGGTTGTAGAGAGTATTGTCCCCCTTTTCTGAAATATTGTGGTTGACAATCTTCTCTGTATTACTCAACATCACTGCTATATATGCTCAGCGCTATATTGTGAGCAAGTCTGAATCAACTCTTTTTAAGAGGCTAGAAGAAGCATTTAGGACTGTGGAACATTGGTGTGAGGGGTTTGAGTTGTTCAGCCAGTGTTAGTGTTTAGTGTTTTTGTTTCTTATCTATTCCTCTAGCAAAGTCGTACATCAAGCGGTACTGCAGGTTAGGGATCAGTATATAAACGTATTCGATGGTTTGCACACACGTTGATATTGTCTGTGTTAATGTGCGCGTGTATGTGTATATGTGTTGTGATATGTTGTGTAATCATTTATTTTAATGTTTTAACGACCTCAGCAGAGCGATATTCTGAAGATGGAACGAGTTCCGAAACGCGTCATATGATTATAAAGTAAGTAACTACTTTATTATTAAAAAAGTCTCATAGACGGACATTATTGTTCTTTTATTATATAAAACTCCTGAACCTACATTTTTGTGAAAATACATTTTGTTTGGGACTTAGGAGATACATTACACACAACTAAAATCATTACAGCCAATTTTATTGTTTTTGGTTTGTTTGTTTTTTTTTTATGGGACTACACCCATATTTTAAATTGTAGTGGTTATATTTGCATAATGTATATATAATAATAATAATAATAATAATAATAATAATAATAATATATTATAATAGAATATAATATGAATAATTAAGAAGAAAGTAACAGCTTTGAACAAAACTTATAAAAGGTTTCTGAACAACTACTGGGTATAGTAGTGTCTACTAAACATAATATAGACATTAATTAATAAAATATTGTTTGTGCTTAGGGGGATTCAAAATAGATTTACTGTACCCACAAATCTCAACATAACACTTTATCTAAATAAAGTGAGAAAATAAAATTGTTTAAAATAATCCAATATTTAAAAGCATATCCAATACAACTGAAAGTACAAATTTTCAATCACTAATACGATCAATGGGGGATCTGCAAATGATTTACAAGAAGAGTGGGAACTCTATTATGGTCACAACCAGAGGCATGGTTTTAAAGCTGTGTGTACGTGTGTACCATGTACCATAATAGCATACTTCATTATACATATTGGTTTTATAGAAGCTTTAAATCTAAACAACTACAGCTTACCTACTAGCTATGTTTTTTTTCATTATTTACTTTGGCATAACCTTATTGATAACTTTAAATTTATGCTTAGAATTATTACAAGATTAAATGAGTATACATTGGTATAAAATTAAAGAAACATACATAAAAAATCTCAGTTGAACACGAAGAGGCAGTGTTACGCTTTATGAATGAATTGTTTTCTTCTTGGACTGAAAACAGGAATGGCAGTGATGCAAATTTTCCATGTACAATTCCTTAATATACTGCAAATATGCTGGCACTATACGAAAACAAATTATATTGTAAGTATTATTATTACCTTGTAATTATATACAACATTATACTGCTTACATTTCAAAACAAATAATAAACAAAACTAATAATTCTACATTAATATAAAATTTTTACAAAATAACTATTAAAGATATTTTTAAATAACTAATTTACATTTGTTTTTTTCTGCTCAGTCCTTCTTTGTTCACTCCTTCGATTACATCGTTTTGTCTCTTATTCAGGCATTATCAAAATTCATTTATTATTTACTTTTATACTTGCATTGATTTAATGCGTGTCGATTGTTTATGATAAATAAACACATATATACCACATTTACGAAAAGATATAAATACATCACTAAAACATTCATTTCAACATTAAATTTTTTAAATTTTTGATACACACGTGTGTCCTCGTTTATCAATTGATACTATTGATAATGCCTGAATAAAAGGTGAAACGACATAATCGAAGAAGTGAACAAAGAAGGACTGAGAGCAGAAAAAAACAAAGGTACACAAGTTATATAACCTAACCAGTCCAGCAGGGCAAGTAAATGATAAAGATAATTTTTAAATATTAAGTTAAATCTTCCTTCTAAATGCATTGTAGATGTTGTGTTCCACGTTTATAATATTATATATTATAAATACAATGGAGATTTTCATTATTGGTGGTGTAAAAATCCACATTAAAGAGATAGAAAGAAAAACAACTTTTTATATCCATGAATGATAAAGATAACTTTTAATTATTAAGTTAAATCTTCTTTCTAAATGCATTGTAGATGTGTTCCACGTTTATAATATTATATATTATAAATACAATGGAGATTTTCATTATTGGTGGTGTAAAAAACCACATTAAAGAGATAGAAAGAAAAACAACTTTTTATATCCCTTGACACTTCTCCACATTACAGGGAAGAAAGACAGCTTCTGGTCTTGTTTGTCTACACACCCCATGTATTTGTTGTATTCTACAACAATATTTGGTAACAAAACTTATTATTTTGGTTTAGGTATCTCTGTGGACCCACCTCTTCGAAATGTGGCCTGTCATGGCAGGTTGACAGCACTGACACAACTTTTCTATCTTTCTACTTCAAACAAAGTTTATAGTTACTGGACCAGTATTCTAATTCACCATTTTTAAATTGATCAGATTTCAAACTAGTAGGAACATTTTTCCTATTGACTTTCAATGTACCAATACCATGTGTGTTCTTTTTTGTTAGCTCTAAAAATATATTCGGTGAATTATACCAATTACCAATTATCCATGAACACCACTCTACCCTCATCAAGCAAATTTTCACACATGCTATGTTAGAACTGTTCACTAACTGAAAATGGGTTTGTCTCTGAATCAGTTTTCTTACCAGTGTAAATCTAGAAATTGAAACCGTAAACAGTAGCTGAATCACATACCTTATAGATTTTTATCCTGAATTGGACTCTTTTAGAAAGATTAAACTGGATATAGGCTAAAATAGGCTATATAGGATAAAAGTGAAGGCGCCGACCCGACCGGGCCACGACTTGTTTCCGCCGAACATTAGTTAGTTTGGAAAATTAGTTAATTTGGTATAATACATCAACCAAAATATGTTACTAACACTTTTATAATAACTAATGTATACCATTAGATTAATTGTTTACATATTAACAGCTTGAAACCAGTTTTCATATAACTTAGAGTTGGTTTATCTTTAAAAAAAAAAGTGCCGACCCGATAGGACCGCGAAAGTTTGCATTTTTCAACAGCGAAAAGAGAGTTATAAAATAAATCTAAACTGGGAACCGAGTGTTCTGCGTTTAAACATAGGATGTGCAATGTCTAAATAGTACGGCTTGTCCCCGCTAGAATGCGCTGTAGTGTTGCAGTCGAGCAAAACAACAACAATGACGTATTTGAGATGCCGGCCCGATCGGGTCGGCAGATTGCTCTACCCACAGAAACTGTGCCGACCCGATCGGGTCGGCGTGGCGGTTAACGTGTTAAATTTTTTTTTGTTAAGTTATATAGTGCTTATTTTACTTGTGCGAATTAATGATGTGTTCTGATTGATTGCTTAAATTTGCAGACAATTGGGTCTGAATTTTTTATCTAACAAAGTTAATGACTTAACTATACATACTGTAATAGCGCTTACGTTATTTGTGATTTATTGCTTACATCTCGCAAAAATTAACCGTTTATACGGCTTATTGTTAATGTGTGACAATTGCATGGGATATTCTGTGTTGTTGACTGTTTTCATTATCACTCAACACACACATTACTTTCACTCAAAACAAATCTTCATCATGTCATCTATGCCTATTTAATGTTTACTATCATTAATACACTAAAATCATACGAAGTGACAAATAACTCAATGTGAGATGCCATTTTGTTGTCTGTGACCAGAAATATACACTGTACACACCGGTCTCTCAACTGATGCAAACACAGATTATATTCAAGCAAAGCATGATATAAGTTGTCCTATGATATATGTTGAGAAAACGAAATCATATGATGACAAAATCTTATGACGTCTGTAGTTTTTACGCCATGGAATATGAATGGTGAGCAAAACATGCCTTTGATCTCAATGGTTTAACAATCGCATATTAGATTGAATAAATCTACAAATATCATATTGCTTTATAAAATTTTACTATTAATTTTTATAAAATGTTCTAGTAAAATAAAGTTAATACATATCTTCTTGTATGTTGCTAATTAATGCATTTCTTTGTAAATTTTAATTATGCATCAGTGGATAAGAATGTTTGTTTTATGGTTGGTTATTATTTGTACTTATTTTGCTTTGTTAAATTTTATTGTGAAAAATACATATTAACTTTAAGCAAGAGAATAAAAATTATAAAATTATAAAGTACGACTTATAAGATTTTATTATTATATACAAACACTTACTGTTGTTCTTGTAGAATCTCAATAATATAAATCTATACTCAGGATTTTGATCATCTTTCATTATAAAACTTATGCAAAATTAAAATTGATAGTACAACATTTGTAAATAAAACCAATCGGTAAAGCAATTTGTCTATGATTTTTCAAAATTTGAGCAAGGAACTTAATTAAAATGACTACTTAACAACTTCAACAAATTTGGGCATGTAATTGGTCTTTCTCGTATTTATTTAAAACTCAACTTTATACTTATACTAGTAAACTGTGCAACCATGTCCGCATATGCAATACAAACCAATAAATGACAAAATACAATTATTCTGATTTAAACCTACAACATTTAATATCTCTGTGAATAATGATTTTTAAATGAAGTTATAAGATTTCTTTGTATACAATATTGTCTGTTACTATTGATCTGTCTTCATGTATCTTTTATGTTTTTCAGTGCCAATAACAATTTAGACACCATCAAATGACTTGACTCGAGAGAGAAATACATACAGCCAGGGACATCGCTATAGGAGGGGTGAGTGGGGTTTCAATCATTTGAAAACCCAAAAAGATGAGACATTTGAGAATCTACTTCAAACTGTGAATATTGCAGTAAAACATTTTACTCAAAGAGTTACTAATATTTAAAACCTATATCTTTCTAGGATAAAATAAAGCAAAAGCTTAAAGTTTCAAATATTTATTAGTATAAATGAGCTACAATTGTTTCGCCTTGCGGCATCGACGGGCTACTGATAATATACAGGTATAGACAACTATTCAAAACATAAGTACAGTTAATTAACATATCTTTCTAGTTAAGACATTGATTTTAGCGATACAATTTTGTGTTAAGGTAATTTTGTGTTAAAATCCAAAAGAGTTGGGAAAATGAAAATATAACTGTACAAAATAAATACATTGTAATTTTTTTACTAAAGTTACGGAATATTTTGTTCCAACTATTGTTGCTGTTGGAGCACTGATTCTCAGTGTCAAAATGTCTATTCTACTCACTATGCCACCCATACCAAACCCACCCTCCTCCTCCTTAGGATAGTTTATTCGTTAACTTCCCTTGCATTTGTTGATGATAATATTCGTAGAAACAGTGAGACTGTAAAACAGAGCTGTATTGTATGTGACCGTGAGGTGTGAATTAGTGGATTTGTTGGTTATTAAAGAAAATAAGTGATTGAAAAGAGATGGAATTATATGATATTCAGTTAGTTTTATCTGTTATTAAGGATAACATCTGTTACATCTTACAATATCTCATGTAATTCGCCTGTATGTAAGTAGAAAACAAGTAATCTAATACACATAAGAAATCTTATGTTTTAAGAAATTAATAAATGTTTAAATTGTTGAGTATTGTGTTGCCTTAAAACTTAATACAATAAGCAAACTTTGTTTTCATTTAGTGTTTAATTTAACTTTTTCCATTGATACTTTTGTTGACATAGCTTAAAAGTAAATAGCTAAGTAAGTAACTTTAAAAAAATAGTTAATAATTTTTTATTTAAGAAACACAAAAAAATTGGGTTTTTTATTTGAAATGAGTACTGCAAAACTATTTCTTTGTAGGTTTGATTTAAAATGAAGGATAAGCAGCACAAGGTGCAATGTGCAAGTTGGTATTTAACAATGATTATAAATCATCACATGAAAGAACCAATCAAGGAGAAAAAAAAATCCATTCAATCAATAGGTGCAACAGCAAATCCTTTTGAAGCTGCTGTATAAAAATAAAATAAAACCAAATTGGAAAAAGAAGTTTCTACAAATAGTAGTACAGATACATATACCGGTGACAAAAATCAAGCTGTAATTGCAAGTTCGTCAAATGTCTGTCCTAGTGTTGAATCTGCAAACACTACAGTTAAAGAGGTAACAAATTATTCTAAGATAGATGTCGATGATGCCAACGAAAAAAAAGAATATCTTGTTTATGAAGATGAAGAGGAAGACCAATTAGAGTTACACCTACAGATACAAAAACAACTTTGAGAATATAAGTTTGAACAAATCTGAAACTACTGTTACTACTTACTGCCCTTTGTTAATGGGTAATTTTTAGAATTTAATCGACAAACTTCAGGATGCCAAAGAGATTTTCAATAAGTATTAATCAAGTGATGCAAGTGATGTCATAAGTGAAAAAATGCTACCGTAGAGATATTAAATGTTATTTCTTCAATAAAGGACGCGTCTGATAGCACCACAGAAATTGGAAAGAACTTACTAACTAAATTTGACAATTTGCAAAATAACTTCATAGTCAGTGACAGTAATGACTTGCATGAAGTTGTTAGCCATGATCCAGCATAATCCCCAAGGATACTAACTGAAAACCAAAAAAAAAATTTTATTGACCTAGGTCTTCCTTGCAAATTTTCCATCAGAAAGAAAAATTAGATTTTCTGCGAAATGATACAAAGAATTTGAACACAGCACAACAAAAGACACAGCTTTTTGTTTTGTTTCTTCATTGTTTCCAACAGGAATAAGAAGAGAAAAGGGGGAAGAAGCATGGGTGTCAATCGGTGTTAAAAACTGGCAAAAAAATTTAAAATCAACAAAAGCAATAAGTCGGAAAATTACAGCAATATTTTCGGTCAGGGACTCACAAATCTGCTTTGTCTGTTTATTGTAACTTCCTTGTGAAATCTGGACACATTGATTACCTTATTATTAAAAACAGGAGGTTGGCCATGATCGAAGAAGAGAAACTGCACGTCCAAAACAAGATGGTTATACAAACTTTGATAGAGATATGGAAGACTCTTGGTAACCAATGATTAACATTTAGAGAATCTGATTCTGATCACGAAGGTAACATTTGTCAAACTTTCAACTTCATCTCTCGCCACAACCCAATCTTAAGAGCTTGGCTAAATGACAGAAACCTTAGACCACATAAGGTTACATACTTTAGTTCAACTTCCCTAAACGAACTCAGATGCAGGCACAGACTTAATAACTCGTAAATAACTATACGGTTTCCTGTTATGTCAAATATTGTTCCAAATTACTTATAAAATTTAATCCTGACTAGGCCTAACCTAAATATATTAGAATTTAATTATTGATGCTGATGAACCTAATCAAATATGGTATGTTATTTTATGCAATGGTTGCTTGGTAAATAAATATGAAAATTGCTACAAGTCTAAAAGTCTATTAAAACATTTGATGCTGATTTGAGAGTAGGAGAAGTGACAGTGAGTGATTGGAAATGAAAAAGACATGACATTGGTTAAAAAAAAACTGTTAGTGGGGTAATGGTTTAGCAAGAAAAACTAAGAAGAAAGGGGAATATGAATACACAACCGAGACTTTGTTTGTGGGTTTGCTCAGTTGCAAGAAATGGGAAGTCCGGTAAGTACCATGTTAAATCTCTAGAATTCCATAAAAAGCTTATGGACGGGGAAGAAAATATTACAGCTAACGAATGGTGGATCGATAGGTGGTAGAAGAAGTAGGACATAAGACAACTGCATATCGCTGGGGAGAGACTTACTGACAGGCAAATCTAAAAGCCCAAAAGCCTTTAAAAACCTATGTGAAGGGTTTACCTACATTGTAGATAAATCATAAAAATGCATCGATGGATGTACACATTATTAATGATTGGTTTTTCAAGGAGTTCGTTCCTATAGTTGAGATATTCTCCAAGAACAAAAAGCTTCCTCGAAAAGCAATTTTATTATTGGACAATGCCCCCTCTTATCCAGATGTTATTGAATTTTCAAGCAATCCCATAAAAGCTTTACCTTTTCAACCAAATGTCACATTGTTGATTCAACCTCTTGATCAGGGAATTCTTGAAACATTTGAAACCAATTACCGTAGGAGACTACTGCAGGTATTAATAGTGAAGTTAGATGAAGGAACTACTACTACAGAAGCTCTCAAAGCAGTTATAATTAGAAATGTTGATTACTGGACTTCTATGACATGGGATGATGTAAAAAATTCGACACTACAAAATTCTTGAAGTAAACTTTAATACTGATTTTGAAAATCTTAATAGTAAGACACCGAAGAATGAATTATAAATTATCATTACGAACATGTAGAGCTTGCTAATCAACTTCCTGTTTTTGAGTCAGTTAGCAATGATGATACCCCTGAGTTGTTTGATGGTCAGCTACAATTTGAATTAACAAATAATGTTATTGGTGATTTGATCACAATCCTCAGGTAGATGATGATGAAAATGTAGATGAAATTACAAAAAAAGTGACATACTGAAGATTAAAAGGTCATAAAGGCCTCTAGTAGATTGAAGAATAAGGCCATCTCCTGCCTCATTGCTAAGAAGAGATGCAAGACATTGACACAAAAAATTATAAGATTTATTTAAATAAATAAAATTAATTTATACGATGCTCTAAATTGGTTACTGTATTGTTTTTTATACTGTTTTATAATTAATGCATTGCATTAATAAACACTGACATTACATTAATATGGTTAATTTTTTGTCAATGAATATAAACTCACTAATCATCTACCTCCTTATTATCCAAGTTTTTTCACATCCAGAGTAGTCATGGTCCCTACTAACTTGGATAGCAAATCTACTGTATTTCAGTATTTTAATAATTGAACTATAAATAAATATTTACTTTGGATAGCTTAATAAAAAATGTATAAAAAATTGAACAAAACTTACTTCAAATTTGAAAAGATACACTATCAATGCAATGGCGAGTAACATGATACCTATACAAATGGTAGTTGATATCGCAACTTTTTGAGCTTGCCATGCAAGAAAATCTTCATAATAAAGATAACGGTTTCTAAATTCTGAAGGTAGCTCAAACTGTGATGGTTTAGGCAATAAAGAATGATAAAAGTCCAGTAACACAGATCGTATAAGCTCATTATCTTCCACTTTAGCAGCATCCATGTTATCATTCAAACATATAAACTTCCTGTAATAAACAGATTGAATGTTAAATAGGTTGCTTTAAATTAAAATTTGATTTCATGATTCTATATTAATGTTTTTCCTTTTGAAACTGATTACAACTTTCAATTAAAATTATGGTTATACACAGTGTCCTAGGAAGAAACCAATTTACTTCACAGGTGTAGCCTATTCCTTGGAATAACCTAAGAATTACCATAACACTATTGTAAAAGCTTCATTTCATATTATATGTTGCTCTAGATTTTGCATAACCTACCAAGGAGAATATTTTTAACAGTATCTTTAAAATATAAAAATTAAACATGTCTTTTCAATATGTTTTGTTTTCGGATTTGAATTTCTAATAATGTCTTACATTTTTGTTCCGTTTTTCTTCAGTAAAATTTGATTTTTAAAACGTTTATTTGTTTTTTGTTGGCCTTATTTACATAAATTTTCTCAAAATTAAATTCTCTACAAGATAAATTCTATATAATATAATATTACTCTGTATTTTTTTTTAAATTATCAGAATTAAAAACAAATTTTGGTTATAGTTTTAATCTTGGTTGTTGTAGACAACTAACTACCAAGAAATTATGTTTCAGTTTCTTGTTGATAACTTGGTTATCCTTTAAGATAAATTTAAAAAATATATTTTTTCATAATTAAAAAAGGAAATTTTTTTTGTCTCATGTACTTTTTTGTAAAGTTAATGGTTTTCGAGTTATTAGATGTTAAACATAATAAATGTGTGTGCCTAAAATGAACTCAATATGTTATGTAGTTTCAAAGTTACAATGTTAAAAATAAAATTTAAAAAATACAAAGTAGCAGACTGTCTGAAAACTAAACGTTTTCAGACCAATGCTTATATGAGCATTTTTCATTATTTTGGTCCCAAAAATATACCTGTGAAGTATGTCGGCTTCTTTCTGGGACATTCTATATAATACCAAACTACATAATAATATGTAGGTTATATTATAACCTGTGGAGTTAATAAACATGCTACTTTTGTAGCGCTTTGTTTACAAAATTAACATGTTATATTTGGCTAAAAATATAATACAGTTTTATCACTCTAAAATTTTGAAAAGTTTTCTTTTAATTTTCATTATATTAACTTGATGTAAAACTTAAAACATTTCACTTTTTATTTAACATATGTGTGTACTGTATAATAAGATCTGGATTTATGGGATATTTTATAATTGTCACTTAGTTTTTTATAATGAAATATGTTCTTATGAATCTTTTTATTAATATGCAATGAGACTTAGTTGTAATTCTTTAGATGGGTTTGTTCAGTTTCATTATCTACATCTTTGTTTTAACTGCTGTTTATAAAATATTCCATTAAACACCATCTTTATATATATATACAGTTTTCTCCCTGTAGGTCTTTCAACTTTCTTGTATCTTTCCCCTTTATTCTGATCTACTGACTCTTTTCGGCATACATCATGAAATCGGTCTGCTATAAGTTTCACTCCAGAGCTCACCTGCATTGAATTCATATCATACAAACAATAATGTATGTTGCACCATACACCAGTTAAAAGGTAATTTGTAATTTGTGTTAGCTTACAGTTTATTAATACACCAATAAAAGTTACTTGTAAAACTAAACATATCTAACTAATAACTTTATTGTACATGAAATTCTACAACTTTTAGTAAAGTTGCAGCCATAATGGTCCATCGGATCTCTCGTGAAAGCCATTTAAAAATTGAAAATAATTTTTGAGTACTAATTTTTTTAGTAAATTTTGATCTTTAAAGTGCTGTTACCGAATAAATGTCCTCATTTTAGTACTTACAACTAATGATATATCTGTAGAATTTTCTCCAATAACTAACCATGTAGGTTTTATCAAAATATTATCACTAATTATTGATCTAGAGGTCAAAAAATGCCTTAACTTCAAGCAGAACTGAAAAAACTCTATTTTTGGCTGTAAATATGAAACAAATAGGTTTTGGACCTATCTTTATATAACATTTTTTTCTTGTATTGACTCATGGAACCGTTTCCCGAAGTTTGTCAGGGTTCCCATGAAACACCCTGTATAGATATTTTTTGGTAGATAGTGAAAAACATTATTGTTATTTTTAGGAATGGATATATGAAAAGTTAGTCGCTTCATTTATTTACACAAATTTAGAATATCTAGTTTTCTTAGCACCAACTTGCAGTTTTCATTTGGGGTTGATTCCTAATGTCTGAAATGCAAGAAGTCTGAAATGAAAGCTATTAAATAAATTCTTTACATAGAGGCACATTCTAAATCAAAAATGTTTCTGTAACATTTTGAAAAACTGTCATTTTATAACTAATGAATTTGTTTCCTGGCAATCAAACTTAATAGAGATTTTAATGTTATAGGATGTTTAACTAAATTTGGAGATATTACCTGAAATACTTACTTGGGTTTTTGTCTTATTTTATCCAATGTTAATAAAACATGACTCAGGTTTGAAGTAATCATATGGAAGCCAACCAATGATTGCCTGTCAGCTGGTTTTACAGATGTAAAGGCATAACGTTTCTGTCTTCCCAGTTTGTTTTTTAACAAACATGAGATTAATTCACATTCTACTATTAATTGTTGAGTCACTGTGGGCTGAAATAAAACTACAACTATATAGTAAATTAAACAAACTTTTCAAAAAGTTGATTAACTAACAGCAGCACAAAATATAACAACAATAATAGAATATATATACGTATACAAGTAAGTCGCATATAATGTTACAATAAAAATCTCTAAAACATTATAGATAGAAAATACTTAAAATGGGAAATTTATTTTTCTGTTAAAAATACGATTATGGTATAACATTACAATAGAATTGCATTTTCAAAATGGCACTGATTTAAAGAAACAATAACTTATATTTTTGACAATATAGATTGATTCACATGATCTAAATAAACAAAAAGTTACAAAGACCTAATGTCCAGAAACACTTTGTTTGGCATCTGCCATAACCTAACCTTACATAAATTTCATGTTAATGATTAGGTTAAACCAATTTATATCAAACCCCGACAAGTCCCCTATTCTATTAGAGGAAGTAAAAAGAGAGTTTGAAAGATTAGAGCAGGCAAATATAATCACTAAAGTAGAGCACAGTAAATGGTAAATGCCTATTGTTTCAGTCATAAAACCCAATGGGTACATTCAAATATAATCTGATTCCATGTGACCCTAAATAAAATTATTATGGATAAAAAGTATTGAATACCAAGAATCAAAGATATATTTGTAAAATGAGTGGGTGTAAAATTTGTCTGCACCCTCGACGTTAGTAATGCTTACTTACATATGATGATGAATGAAGAAAGTTCAATAATGCAAATACTATAAGCACTCATAAAGATTTGTTTAAAGGGAATAGACTAATGTTTCAAGTAAAGGTAGTTCGAAGCTTAAGAGGAAAATTTATGGACAGGATATTACAAGGCAAAAAGTGTTTTCTTGACAATTTTCTATTCAAGGAGTAACATTTAAAGAAACCCTAACATGATTAAAAAGAATACTGAAAATCTTTGGTCTTCTTTTAAATAATCTAACGTTATGGTTACTTGGGGACCAACTAATTACTTTATACTGAGAATAAAATTAGGGTAAACTAAGACACCAATTTTATAGGAAGACATGCTTACCCATTCTGTAAGGTCTTCATTTTTCTATCCTCTAGCTCAACCACCACTCTTAAGATAACCAGCTCTTAATGAGTTAATTATAATAAACTAAGAAGAGTACAGTAGAACCCCTCTAATCCGTCACCTTTGGGACTGGGGGCATGGTCGGAACGCAAAAAAGGTCAAATCACAGTAGAACCTCTGTTAACTGGCCTCGGATTAACTGGTCCTCGGATTAACCGGCCTATATCGTAGTGTACTGGTTGGATGAGAGTTTCCGAAAATAAATTGTAATTGAAAAACCAAAGCGGCGGCGAGTCAAACGACTTTGTCAATATCGGTATCGCATTGTCGGCAGCACCAAGCGGTGAACAAACGACTTTGTCAATAGCGGTATCCCATTGTCGGCGGCATAAAAACACTGCGGCATTGGCACCCGTCGGTATAGCAGACATACACAGACAAAAACATTTGATGGGCCGCTTTTTTTCCACGAATCAATTTAGTATAGCCTACATTATGGAAAATATAACATTTCTTTTCAGTTTTCTTGGAAGCGTGTGTTGGTTTCGTTTGAGACGCGGTTAAATGTGTCAAAAGACTTGACAGAGGGGAATCTGTAAAAAAGCTTTGTAGTGTTTAATTTTTTCATGTTTGATGTATAATATACATAACATAATATATACGATACATTTATGTACAATAAAATGAGTTACAATATCATCTTTATTGCATAATTTTTAGTGCTACCTAATTAAATAAGCCTTCTTTGAACGAAAAATGATTTTTCACGGGATCCTCGGATTAACCGGTCAAACGGGCACGGGCAACCGGCCCGGGTGTCAGTCCCGACTAGACCGGTTAAGAGGGGTTCTACTGTATTCAAAAAAAGCCAATATTTTTTACATATTATATAAAAAGACTTTTTTACAGTGAAATAAGTGATATATAAACTTTAAAAAGTCATAAGTCAAAGTTTACAGTAACATGTTTACGATACATGTTCCTCCTAACATGATGAAAAACAAACAACTGTACATACCATGATTCTAGCAAGTACTAAGACAAATCAATAGAAACAACACGAGAGATGATACAGCACTGAAGCGGGCAAGCGATAACAAACCGTAAACAATGGTGTGTGTGGCGTGCTGTTACGTTCCGTACTTGACATTACACATTACACTTCAGAGTGTTTACAAGTCATAGATGTCATATTACATATAGATGCATCAACATAGTGTATTTATAATCATAGAGTGGCTGAACACAGCAGTATTGATGTACTTGCTACTTAATTCCTTTGAAAATAGGACAAAACACAATATTGGAAATCTAAGAGTAACAAGAATAATGGGATTAATTAATATATAACTGTAAAATAACTTTAAACAAAATATTAGAAGTATTAATAACAAATAACATGCTATTTAAGATTTTTAAATTAAATTATAAAAGAGAGAATCTATTTAAATAATTACTAACCAATTTGGAGTCAAGATATCTTTCAAGTGGTGGAGTGACAACATTTGGAAATGTGTCCTGATAGTTCTTCGCACAGTGTAGTAGGTTGGTCTCAAAATTAACCACACTAGAGCGTTGCAAAGGCAAATCATACACTCTTGTTAAGACAGTACGAATTTCTCTATCAGACCATGTTCTGAAAGAATGATCAATGTATAAATTATTTTTTGTGGTTAATTCTTGTTCAACAACCAATTATTTGTCTGGTTTTTAATGATATGAGGTACTAAGGTTTATTTTGTGTTGTAATACATTGGCTCTGCTAATAATAAAGGCGTAACATAAAATGTACTGAGACATTTTGTGAGGGTGACTCACTTTCTTAAGTACTAAAAGGGAAAATGTAATCATCAATTATTTTTATCTTGAAACATTGAGAAAGTGAGACTAACAATGAAAAAGTGAATGTAAGAACCATTGAAATATTTTAAGATTTTTCAATCATAAGAGAATAGCTGATTTTATTAATAAGTGATTTCTTTGTGTACTCTTGACAGATTTCATAATTCACAATACCAAGATGCAACAATGCAGAACAGTACAAAGGACCACATACAATAGTGGGTATGTTGTTATTAGCCAAAGAAAAAAAACTTCACTGGCTTCAAGGTCAGTATTCTCTAACAAAACACAATCTAACATCCTGGACATTCTAGAGATATTTTAAATACTTTTAACGGAAGAATTTTGTTTTCACTGACTTCAAGGTCAGTATTCTCTAACAAACACACAATCTAACATCCTGGACCTTCTAGAGATATTTTAAATACTTTTTGAGGAAGAATTTTGTATGAATGTTAAGATTTTACTATCAATTCCTCAAGATTTTAAGTATTCAAGTTCAGGATCCCTCATTGCCAAACCATATTTTAGTTTTTTTCTTGTTATAGGTCAGAGAACACTACAATCAGCATCTGATATAAGAGTATTATATAGGGCAAGGGGATCTATATTTCATGTTCCCATGTACTTAGCTCCATTTTTCTATAAGGCAATGATACCAAGAGGTTTTTCGCCTTTAAACAAGAAGGGAAAAATCATTCAACAATCAAAATAGGCCTGGTAATTCATTGCCAAGATTTACCAAATCGTTATGTTTAACTTTACAACAATATGTAAACACAAGAAGCAGGTGGTAATTTAAAATTGTATACACTGAAAAGCCCTAGGTAAGTTCCAGATCAAGCTATTAATAGAGTTGTATTCAACTTTAGGCCAATAGACACACCAACTCGTCCTCCATCATCTATTTCTGAAATAAATCTGAATGGAAAATGTGTATGTAGAATTGGTTTTGGTGGATAGGTACATGGATTTCAATATGGCTTTTATTTTCCAGACATTATTATGTCAATGGAGTTTGGAACAACAGTTATTAATTATGGTTTTACAGTTATTTGATAACTGATGATGATATGGTTCAGACGTTTACAATCATTTGTGTATATAAAAAATAAATGCATATAAAAATATGTAATCTGAAGGTAATTAAGATTACTTTATATATATTTTAGATTTTACAAATTCTATTATTATGTGTCTCTCCATATCTTAGGATAGGCATAGCTTGTAATAATTTATTTAATCACCTTTCAATTAAATCTGAATGCTTGAGTTTATTTATTTATTTTAAATTTTATACTGGGAAGAATTAACTTTGAATTGTCAGGCGCCAGCTTGTGAGAAAAGCAGAAACAGTTATTTATTTTACTATTTTCGTCGTTCGTGAATTTCGGAAAAATGTACTCATATATGATAAATGATCATGAAAAACTTCTGAAATACATACATTTATTTATAAACAAAATTATATATAAATATATATTAAACATACATATTTTGGTTAAGCGGTTTGCTTAACTCTTCGTGAAATATATACATTTTTTAATTAACAAATTATAGAACAAAATTCCTGTAAATGACAAACATATTTTATATTAAAAGTATACATAAAGTTCAAATTTCAAGTGAGTTCATAAAGTTTTTTTTTCTTATTTAATTCACTAATAGAAAATGTCTCGCACTACTTATGACATTTCATCTGAAAGATCATTTTTACTCAAACTCTTTGGAACAATAGTTTTTTTATTTAAGTTATTATGACTGTTTTTTTTTACAAAAGTCCTTTTATTACGTTTTACATGATTTTTCTTTATTTTATTAATAAAGCTAATTAGTCTCAGCTTTTAAAGGTGTAACTCAATTTTACGCTCATACCAAGGCATAATATTCACTCATTTTACTTTAAAGTTCAATGTTAAAAACTATTTTCAATACTGAATTATACAATGGTAGCTCTGGAAGATCAAGCGATCAGCTTATGATGGTGTTCGAGCGTTCTTAATTTAGAACTACTCTTCTCGGAGACCCTAGTAGTCCGTATTTTTTGTTATCTAGAATTATGCATCTCCTCACTACATGCTTTCCTTCCATTGGTTTTCATATTGGTTGATATTGCGTACTCAGATTTCTGCTGTAAAGCTTATTTCTGTGATGATTGCTAGAGAGTTGAAAGAATTTCATCTTAAAAAGGTGAAAAGGAAAAAAAAGACATTTGTGGGTAAGAAATTGGGTTTTGCGCCGTAAAGGTTTGGGGAATCTATGTAATTTTATTTAAGGACTGGCCTTAAGAAGATAATGATATGTACAAAAATCATTTACGAATTAGGGAGGAACAATTCCCGGAATTGCTTCATAAAGTTACCCCCTAATTAAAAATCAAGATACCACAATGAGGAGGTGTCTTTCAACTCCACAAATTAAAATTACAAATTACGCTCAAGGTATCTTGCAACAGGTGATAGTTACTCCACACTTCTCTTAAATATTATAGTACTTATTTTTTGAATTATTTTTCTTCTCATATTTTTTTGATTTTATCTGAAAGACAGTTGTGGAGGATGGGATCAGAAATTGCTGGTGATTTTGCAGTTTGAAAAAACCTATATTTTGGTATATAATTATACTGTATGTTTTTCTTGTGTCATAACTATGTATTTGACTATATGGTCTGTTTCTGTGTGAAACTTTTGAATACGACGCTCAGATTGTAAATGTGAAACTTTTGAATACAACGCTCAGATTGTAAATTGAAGGGAAAATTAAAAAATTCACACCAAACATATGAGCCCTAACTACATACTTGAGTTTTGAAAATTTTAACATTGACCCCTTGGAAGCATTTCCCCATATAGCAACACCATATTGGACATGACAGTAAAATAGACCATAATATGCCATTCTTAAAAGTTCTTACAATAAATGATAATTTTTTAACACATAAATTGAAGAATTTAATTTTATGACAAAGCTTAATGGTTATTTCATTTTAATTGTGAGTCTATTGTCAAATCTAGAAATGTTGTACATTTTATTTCAATTTCAGTAGTTGATAACTACCTCCAAAGACAACTATTGTACTGCAATTTAATCCGTTCTTTGCAGAGAATGAGATATAATTTGTTTTTCCTAAGTTTAGTATTAAATTGAGTTTGTCAACATATTCTAGGGTTTGATTTAAAGCAATCAAGATTTTATTTCTTAAATGTTTCCGTCATGATCAGATAGAATAACCGTTGTATTGTCTGGATACCTCAGGGTTTTGCTTCAAACACTTCAAAATATCACTAATACTTTAGTTACACCTTCGTCTTCCCTTGGTGGAACTAACAGTCTCATGAGTGATTATAACATCCACGAAATTAATGTTCAGTGTGGTTTTAGTTATGAATTGAAGTTTGGTTTTGTGAATTATTAGTGGAGTCTCCACATTGTTTCTTTTTTAAAAAAGCTTGTCAAGATGAGAATCCTTATTTTTAAATACCTTGAAAATCATTTAACATTAAAAAAAAAGTCTAACAAAATGTGGTATTTTAGTGATACAATATGTAAAAATAGGAAAAAGAGTCAGTGGACATAATAAATGCTTAACCTTTAATGGCTGATCAAGACTGCTTTTCTACTTTCTACCATGGTATTTGTGACAAATTAGGACTCAGATTATTATTGGTATTGTAATTGTTCATTGCAAGATTTCTTCTAGTCTTGAATAGATTTAAAAAAATATACTTTTTATATTAGCATAGATAACACAGTTCATTAACGTCACAATGTTTTAAAACAATTTTCAACAATCATTAAACTGGATATTACCTACAGGAAGTTATTAATAGGTTACATGTTTTAGGAATTCAAGAAAAAATTAACTATGCTTAATAATACTGAAGCAGAA